>CM042746.1:27784388-27847445 GCA_022496165.2 Catalaphyllia jardinei | reverse complement strand
CAATATAATTTGTGAATAAAGTTTTACAGACTCCCTACAATCAATAAAAGTGTGTTCTATTGAATCAGCATTAGAGCAGTATATACATTTATCATTATCCGCTAAACGAAATAGTTTGAGTTCTCTCTTCGTTACAATTGTTCTATGCAAAAAGCGAAAACAGAATTGGCGGAGTTTGTTATCTCTGGTAAATCGATATATATCTTGAAACTTGTTACACCACTCAACAAATATTTCGGGGAATTTCTCCTGCCACTTTTTAATTCCACTTGGGACAGTGTAGCTGAAGCTGTTAAACAGCTGGTAATAATTGTTACAGCGTGCTACAGCAAGATCAAAGGAGGAAAGACCAGGAATATAATTCCCTGAAGTTCAGTCACAATCAACAAACATCTGCGCTGATTCAAACGCAAGCGCACTCTGTTATTGTCTAGGATACTCCGGGCCGTTCGTCTGAAATACGTCACCGAAATCAATTGACCGCGAAGGCCTGGGAAATAACCGTACAGAATTCTTCATATCCTACTCAGCCTCATTCAATTATTGCTAAATGTATGTAAATGATACAATGATATTTTTATGACAGAGAAGTGGACAGGGCAAGAATGTCTCCTTCTTTTGTAGATATATTAATTCCTGTCAGCCCTGCCAAAATGTCTCAGGAACCTACAGTAGAGTAAATTATTTTCCACCATACTTAACACAGAAACTCAACCAATGCTAACTAATAACTAGTATGTGTGTATCTCTGGCCTTTGCTGTGTCATACACATATATTCTGTTATAATTCCTGCCTTAACTACTGGAAACAACAGTTTCACTTAAATTGATTTCTAAGTACAGTATTTAGCACTACCTGTAGCAGTGTTATTGAGTGTAAACCTCATGGAGGGTTTTAAATGTTTATATTTTTATGATGATAAAAAAGCAGCAAAATATTCATGTGAAACCTGATCTTGGTGTTGGTTGTGAATCATAGTTCATCTTAGCAGGCCATCTGATAGGGTGCAGAAAAAAAATGGCAAATTATGCAGAAATTTTCTATTTGCCACAATGCTTTTTTGGAAAGTTGAAATCCGCAGGTTGGAATGGTTCCGTTATATTTATAGTGGTATGTGAAGCCTCGTCGTTTGTGTTTATGTCGCCGTGTACCATGTGCACTTCTTTGTTCGTAATAACTGCCGGATTGAATGTTCCTTGATGACCAGAGCTATGCACAATTCTGCGGTTTAAGTACATTTGATGACAAAATGTTTTTATAAACACACCGTGTTCAACAAAACTTGCAATTGGAATGCTAGTCGAGCTGTGAAGCCTGACATCAAAAGACGGACTTCGCGCTGATCGAGCTAAAATCAAGACCCACGATAACAAGAGAAACAATAACTTTATGATCTTCCAAAAATCAAGGTTAAAACTAATAAACAATTTCTTTGAGAATCGCCTTTTAAACTAAATCCAGTTATTATTACGAAACAACGCGTTTTTCTGAGAGGTCCGCAGGACAAAGAAGCCATTTAAAAGTCGTTTACCTCTGCTAGGTTAAAAGCGAAAAAATATTTTACAATAATTGTAACAACTAATATTTCGTTCTGTCTATTTATCTGTGCCGTTTGTCATTGGCAGTAACTCTGGTCACTTTTGAATTACTGATTTTTTGCTACTTTTCACCTTTTGTTTTACTTTTTTAAAATTATTTTTTGTTTAATTTATCTTTATTATTGCTTTCTACAAAGTGGGGGAGGGAGGGGGGGTAAAGCAGCCCTCTACGCGGTCCCTGACTCATGGACAGGTGTTTCCTTGTTCAACACAGTTTCGTTCAATAGTTTTTGTAGTTAAGTTTCTCCGAAGCTTAGTAACCAGGCATTAAATCGGACGAGAAAAACTGGACACCGAATGTCCCAAACTAGAACCCAGGCTTACCAAAAGAGTATGGAACGCCTGAAGGTTTAATTAATTAATTAAAACTGTTTACGAAGGAAAAGGTGTGCTTCTACAAACCTTTTAAGACGACTCTAGATGATCTAACCGACTTCGAGGAAAACAATGATCAGTTATACAAAAAAAGAGCGTATGTGATCGTCACGCTCGACACAGATCAGGAACGTGTAAATGTACCTTGTATACAAACCTACCGCTGGGAGGATAAGCTGGCAGTTTTAATACTACCTAGGATTCAAGGATTGCTACAAGGGACAAAACTTTAATCTTGAAGCCAGGTAAGAGATTTACGTGAATTTATCGGCGCACTTTACGAAGGCGAGTATGCAGTTACTCACTGAAATATTTTCAAAATTTCTTGAACTTTAAGCGGTCGTTAGTTTTGAAAACCTAGTGGGCAGACAAATTTTATTATTGTTTTAAATTAAGTGTCATTTATACTTCCTATTCATATAGTTCAGCACTTTCAAACAGGTGCCACATTTTTAAAACGTGCCTTCAAAGTAGCGGTATTTTCGTGTTTGGTTCAAAACTCGATTTAACGGGTAGAAAATCTGCTTTTAACCGTTGAAGGAACAACATTTAATTATAATTGCAACAAGGCTAAACAAACTGCTGTGATATATCTATAGCTGAAAAAAAATTGGGACTTTTGAGCGAATATTAAATTTTTTAGAGCGCCGGCAATATGTGCTATTTTTCCAGTTTCGGGAGGCATGAAACTTGAGTCGAGCGGACCGAAGTTCAACTAAGCCTAGGAAAATTCAGTTACAATTTTTAATCAAATAAAACTCATTTTAGTGATTCACTAGGTAAGGGCTTTAAAATCCCAGCTTATGAGAAAAATCGAATTTTCGAAGTGAAATCACTGGTCGGTTTTTAGTGAGACAGCATCTTAAATCAGTAATGACCTCACCTAATAATATTTGAAATTTCCTTGTAAATGAAATGTAAATAAAATATCTGTAAATATCCTTTGGTTTTAATTGTTCAGGAATATTCAGAATGAAAGAACTGTTACTTTCATCTACGTAATTAATGAAATAAGCTGTCCTTTTTCCTTTTGACTCAATTTTTCGTTTGATAACTTTTGAATAAGGAACGTTGAATTCATCTTTGATTTTTGGATTTTTCGTTTGCAAATCATCGTAATTTGCACTACTATCTTCTGCTTGGATTCTGACATTGATCGGTAGCGATACTCTCTTTCTTTTGCCAATTAATTTATCTAATCTATTTTCAAACATTTCAATGGAAGATCGATATTTGTTGCTCCCTTTTGATAATAAACTGTTTTCACTCTCTCTCGCATGTCAATTAAAGAAACACTTTTGAGAGAATAAGATTTATGTAGTTGAGATTAAACATTTTCTTATACTGACTTTGATATTGAAACAAGTTTTGATATATTTAATAAGTTTTGATACCTTCGATAACTTGATTCATACTTTTTAAGATAATCTCCTGATACTGTTTTCTTATGCTATCAGGTTGTCTAATTCGTATTGATTTTGAAGATTCTCTAATTCCTGATTAAATTGAATTTAAAGCTCGTATTTTTGACTGAAATTCTATTTAAAGAGCTGTTTCCTGATTTCGATAATCGCTTAACATTCTAATTATTGACTCTGTCTTATTAATTGATTCATTATTCATTAAGAAGAGTTGTATTAACTCCTGAATTTAATTGATCAAGATCTTATTTTTTGAAAACTATATATTTTTTCATATCTACTATACTATACATTATGGAGGACTGTTTCGTTGGACACAGGTATCATTAAATGCAGAACACACATCCACACTAGTGGGAGTGGCAATGCTTGTAGACTCTGAATGACAGGGAAGCTGCTATTGTCCCTGGCAATGTGAATCAGTTTTTGCGAGTGCGATTTTTAATTTAGGTTTTATGCAGAATGCCGAAGGCGTTAGGTTACGGTTTGTTTATTCGTCATGCACGATATGCAATCAGCTTTCCATAGATTCCGTCTAGTCATCTAGTTTTATCGTGAATTGAGCTCGCAGTTTTGACATGCAGCTGATTAAGGAATGGTACATCTATCATCTGATATTTCAGAAAGACGAATGAGGCATAAATTGTACTTTTTCTGACTTTCTTGACGTTAATATACAGCAAATTTAGTAAATTCGGAGTTAATTAATTTCAAATTTATTTTTTGACAGTAATTGCAGGTATTTTAATTTCTTTTGCGCAAAATCACACTGAGTCTTTGGAACCAGGCGCAGTGATATACGTGTTACTAACAGAGGGAGGCGTTCTTAAGCTGACCTTTCAACTTTCATTTTGGCGGTCGTTATTTGCTCAAGACATTCAGTCGAAATACACAGCAAAGAACGGCGTCTGGAAAGCACTGATGTAATCACATTTTGTCAGTATGCATTTATGATATATAGTAAGCTTTGCGTTGATGTCTGGCTGCCATACATTTCTCATATTGTTAGTTCCTATAATTTGGTATTAAATCAAACAATATCCCTTACACGTGGTTGATATCCTTGTTTTTATTTAATAAGTATTTGCTTGACAATAATATATTGATATTGTGAGAAGAAAGTACTTTTTGGTTCCAAGTGGGGAGTTCAAGAACAAAACAAGGGAGCTTACATCCTGTGGACCTTTTTGCACCTTAACATTACTTCGTTATTGGGCAAGTATCAAAATATATTTAAAATATTGGAAAATGGTTGGTTCATAGTCCAGCAAGGTCTTAAATTGTCTTCCTGGTTTTCATTTGATGTCTTTTGTCTAATCACAACGGAACTATCACTACAGCTCTATCTTCCATGATCCAGGGAAAATATCAATGTCTTGGCATAATGTCACTGTGCATGTTTTGGTGTGGAAATTCAATCAGCTTATGAATGAGTGAATGAGATGCCAAAATTTTGAGGAATCAAAACCGGATGAGAATTCTAAGGAACCAATGTTAATTTATCTACTTTCATACACACAATTCAAGAGCAACATCATAATTAAGTTAGAATGTTTTTTGATTGTATTCAGTCTACTAAATGGACCGGTTGAATCGTGACACAGTGCATAATCGTGATATGGTAATGTTTCCAGCTGTCTGAGTCAAAGGCCTCTTATCAGCCGGAAGACAGTGTCAAATTCAGTTTTGTCTCGTTAGTTGTGTTCCGCTGCTTCTTTTACAAGAGCACGAAATTTCTCCACTGTAAGTTTCAAATATGCTGAAAATAACAGCTTTTCCATAACACAGCAAAAAAACTAGTTAGATATATTTGCATATAGCAGCGTTTCAGGACTGCAAGGTTTCCTCCACGCGCCACACACTTGCGAGGATTTCGCTATAGTCTATCGCGACCAAAAAGTAAAAAAAATAATTGAATTGCAGATAAATAAATATTATTGTATCTTCGAGTTTCGCATGAATTGTGAGCAACCCTTGATGTTTCATTAAGCCCTAATCAGTCTATGTAGATGTCTGTAGATGCTGGTCAGTTTTGTTTGTTTAAAATCCAATAAATTGTCTGTTGTCTATGTCCCCGCCGTTGCACGTTTAGCACAGTCGGTAAAACATGACAAATTGGACTTCAGCACTTTTCAGTGAAAACGTACATTGAGCTCATACGATATCTCTAGTTTTTAAGGTTGATTAATGTTTGAGAACTAATAGTAGGGGAATTCAGCAAAAATAATCAGAGAAGTTACGATGATGCTTAAATTCTTTAATCAACTCCGATTTGGATTTTGTTGGTTGAGTTATTTAAACTCCACGTCCATATTACTTTAGTTTTCCAGTGTAAAATTTCCCTATGCTGAAAAAAGACACATGATGATACATGATGATGACACATGATGATTTTCAACAACGCCTGCTGGCGTTGTTGGGAAAATCGTTGCACCATCTCAGCACAAAGGACCACCAAATAAGTCCTTGTCAAGTTTTTGCGACAAAAAAATCATACAAACTCTATATTTCAACGACAGTTCTCCAAACAAACTTATATATTACGCTTGGGTGACCTGTGTTCTCACCATTTGATCCCGCAACTCGATGACAGAGGAGTCTGCGCAGGACCTGAGATGCGCTGCCACGTTTTTTAAGCAGGGCACTCATCTCCTTCCCAAAATCTCGGCAAAATAATATTTAAGTCGCCTTTTAACCTGAAACGCAGCACTTGTCTCCATTTAAACATAGATGACCCGCAAGACAGCGAAAAAGAACAAGAGAGGAGAGCGTGGCTCGACTGAAACTGAAGAACTGTCTTCCTCAAAACGATTAAACATGGCGGACACCGAGTCACAGCTCGACGATGCATCAAAGTCTAACTCTGCAGCTGATATCACAGACGAACACGAGCCAACACGAGCCGAACTAAAAGAAGTTCTCATCGACATACAGATCAATGTCAACAATATCATAAGAGACAACATTAAAATTCGAGAAGAAGTTGTGGCTCTACGAACAACGATACAACAACAGCAGGAGGAACTAACCAAGATTAAGCCGTTGGTCTTGGCTTTACAGCAAGAACTGGAGGATGCAAGAAGGAAAGTTGACGAACAAGAAGAAGAAATATCGCAACTGTACGACCTTCAAGACAGTTTAGAACAATACACTCGTAAGAACTCGTTAGAAATACACGGCATCCCCGAAAATGTGTACTCTTCCACCGAGGAGGCTGTCCTAGAAGTTGCTAAAGTTCTTGATATTGAGGTAAGACCTGATGACATCGAAATCTCGCACCATCTTAAGGGGGAAGTTGGAGCAAGACCTATAATCGTCAAATTTGTCAGTCACAAAAAGAAAGCTGAACTTTACAAGCAGCGAACAAAATTGAGGAACACCTCTCTGTCGGATGTTTTTCCCGAGTCATCTGCTGCCTCGATTGTCTTTTCGAAAGGCATATTTATAAATGAGAACCTAACCTCATTCAGACGAGAGCTGTTGAAGGAAGCCAACAAAAAACGTAAGAACAATATTATTTCAAGTGCTTGGACTATAGATGGAAAAGTTTTTGTTAAAATCTCTCCAGCGAGTAGACCGATAAGAATCTATGACAAAGACGACTTAGAAGACCTTTAAGAATTGACTAGTTTCCGCTATATTTATTGATCTCTAGGCGTTTCACTGACGTGACCTGTTGTATCTTTTAAAAGGAGATCGGGAAATTCTAATTTTTTCCTCTCGCGCTATACTACCAAATGCTCTTAAACATAATTATTTTAGGAGTGTTCTATTATTCATGTTTTTGTGTATATTTTCTTTTTAACTGTTTTGTTTGGGTTTTCGGAGCAAAACAACATTTCCCTGAACAAAAGTTTGAAGCTAAAAATTATATGCAAATCGGCTACAAATGCAAAATAGCCAATTTAATTTCTCTAAATTCAGCGTAAAACAATGGATTTGAAAATAGCTTCACTTAATGTCAGGGGAATAGGGAACAACTCTAAAAGAAGGGAGGTGTTTAATTGGCTGAGATCAAAAAAACTCTCAATATACATGCTGCAAGAGGTCCATTGTACTGAAAACACCGCAGATCTATGGGCTTGTGAATGGGGCTATAAAACGCTTTTTAGTTGTTGTTCAAGCAGTAAAGCGGGAGTCTGCATTCTTTTTAACAACACTTTTAATTTACAGATCCTTAAGGTTTTTTCTGACCCAAACGGCCGCTTCATAATTTGTGACATCGAAGCAAACAACAAACTTTTAACTTTGGCTAACTTATACGCCCCCAATGAAGACGATCCAAACTTCTTTCGTGCCTTCTTTGATCACTTATCCAGCTTCCACTGCGAAGAAATTATAATTGGAGGCGATTTTAATTTAGTGCTTGACCTTAATAAGGATAAAAAAGGAGGCCTCGCGAAAACCCATAAGAATGCTTTGAAAGTGGCACAGGACCTCTCCGAGAGCCTCGAATTGTCTGATGCATGGAGAATTCTCAACCCGGAGGCCACGAGATATACTTGGCGCCAACGGCAACCTGACATCCACTGCAGACTTGATTTTTTTCTTGTAAGCCAATCATCTATTTGTAATATCACTCAGGCAGATATAATCCCAGGGTTTAAAACTGATCATTCCATGATTACCCTTTGCTTATCCTTACATTCAAATCCGAGGGGAAAAGGGTTTTGGAAGTTGAATACTTCATTTCTGTCTGACGCTAGATACCTCGAAGAAATAAGAACAACAATTCAAGAAACCGTAATTGAATATGAAAATGATGTTTCGGTAAATCCCGCCTTACTCTGGGAGATGGTAAAACTTAAAGTACGAGAGAAGTCAATCTCTTACGCTGCTTACCAAAAATCAGCAACAACAAAGAGAGAAAACGAGCTGGAAAATACAATAACCATACTACAAAAACAACTTGATATGGCAAACAATAATGAACCCCAAAATCAGAATATTATAGAGAGAATTAATTTACTAAAACGTGATCTCGAAAAAATAATCGAACATCGCACCAAAGGTGCAATTCTCAGATCAAAGTCCCAGTGGTATAACGAAGGGGAAAGAAACACCAAGTACTTTCTTAATCTTGAAAAGAGACATTACAAACAAGGGACAATTAGTCAACTGAAAATTAACGAGACAGATTTCGTCACTTCCGACAAAGCAATCCTATCTGAATGTGAATCCTTCTACAAACACCTTTACACCTCCAAAGTCAACAATGGCTTTGCTTCGGTCTTCTTTCAACAAGCGAACGAAACTGTATTAAGTCACGATGAACAAAATTTTTGCGAAGGCTTTTTATTCGAAAAAGAATGCGCACAAGCTGTAAAGAGTATGGAACAGATGGCCTACCAGCCGAATTTTATAAAATGTTTTGGAAAGATATTTCCACTTTGTTAGTTTCGGCTCTCAACTATGCCTTTGAATCTGGCTGCCTCTCCATAACACAAAGACGGGGAGTCATTAAACTTATTCCGAAAAAGGATGCGGAACTGTACTACATAAAAAACTGGCGCCCCATAACTCTTTTAAATACGGACTATAAGATCGCTGCAAAAGCTCTTGCAAATCGAATCAAATCTGTACTTCCCAGCATCATTAACAACGATCAGACAGGGTTCATGAAGAACAGATTTATTGGAGAGAATATCCGGCTCATAGAATGCATCATCCAATATGCCGCAAAGGAAAACATTCCTGGTTTACTGCTCTTTATAGACTTCGAAAAAGCTTTTGACTCGCTCGAATGGTCTTTTATTGTCAACTCCTTACGCTTCTTCGGGTTTGGCCCATCGATCATTAATTGGGTAAAAGTTCTCTATTGCGAAACGGAAAGTTGCGTTTTAAATAACGGATGGTCATCTAACTTTTTCCAGACTCTACGAGGCGTTAGGCAAGGCTGTCCCTTGTCGCCATATCTATTTATTCTTTCCGCTGAAGTGTTAGCCAAGGCAGTTAGAAATAACGTAAACATAAAAGGCATCTCTGTTGACAATAACGAAATTAAAATTAGCCAATATGCAGACGATACCACACTTATTTTGGATGGCTCAAGAGAAGCGCTTGCTTTAGCACTTAATTTGCTAGAGGACTTCAGTACGGTCTCCGGTCTCAGACTAAATAATAAAAAAACGGAAGCTCTTTGGATAGGTTCCAGCATTGGCAATGAACAGCTTATTTTGCCAGGAAGGGATTTTAAGTGGCCAAAATCCAAAGTGAAAACCTTAGGTTTGTGGTTGTCAGTCAAACCTGAAACATCTGCATGCTTAAATTATAATGAAAAGATTGAAAAGATTAGAAAAATTCTGAGTTGTTGGAAGTATCGTAGGCTAACCTTGCTGGGGCGAATCACCGTGCTTAAGAGCTTAGCCGCCTCGCAACTAGTCTATTTGTTATCTCCTTTGCCTTCCAATTATCATGCAATAAACGAGATTAATACATTGTTCTATCAATTCCTTTGGAACGGGAAGGGAGACAAAATCAAACGAAAAATTATGATTAATGACTACTGCGAGGGAGGCCTTAAGATGATCGACCTTGTCTCTTTCAATAAATCACTTAAAACAACTTGGATAAAAAAGTACTTGGATTCCACGAACAACGGAAAATGGAAAGTTTTTATCGACCTAGCTTTGAAAAATTACGGATGCAAAAATGTTTTTACTGGTAACCTCAATACAAAAGATACAAAAAAGTCGATCAAAGTCTCCGACATGTTTCTCGAAGAAATATTGGAAATCTGGGCGGAGGTTAATTTTGAACAGCAATTAGCATCTTTGGAGCATTTCCAAGAACAAAACCTATGGCACAATTCCTTAATAAGAATAGAAAACAAACCAATCTTCTTTAAAGACTGGTGCTCAAAAGGCATTACTAAAGTAAAACATTTGCAAAAACCAGAATACAATAGCTTCCTTTCTCTAAAAGATTTCCAGTTAAAATACGATCTGAATGCTGCTCCACTTCGTTTTTACGGTGTTATATCAGCTGTCAAGGAACTTGGCAATAGCGGCCTCAAGCAAGTGAACAACAATAAACAAGAATACGAACCTTTCAGCACAAAATTTCTAAAGTCCAAAAAAGTTAGTGCACTGGTATACAAATCCTTTGTAAGAAACAAAGGTGAAGCTCCAAGGAATAGCCAAAAGAAATGGCTTATGGACTGCAGTTGTTTGGGCAGTGAAAATCTCGACTGGAGCTCGGCATACCTTTTGGCATTGCGGTGCACCAAAAGTACAAAGTTAATAGAATTTCATTTTAAACTTTTTCACAGACGTCTGGCAACTAACAATTTTCTGTTCAAAATTAAGCTGAAGGAAAATGAAAATTGCACCTTTTGCCAAAACGCGCCTGAAACACTATTACATCTTTTCTGGACATGCCAAAAAACTTCTAAGCTTTGGGAAAGCGTAACGGAATGGCTACAGAATATGAATATTATACAAAACAATTTCACGCTACTGAATACTACTGCTCTCGGACTAAAGCATGACACCTCGAAATATGCCCTCCAAATTAACTACTGTTTATTGCTAGCACGATATCATATCTGGCTTGCTAAAACAAACGAAACTCTACCCCACTTTGAGCATTACCTGCTCCTTCTGAAATCAAGATACGAGCTGGAGACAAAAGGTGGCGACAGGAAAAAATGGGAACCTCTTGCAGTGTATCTTGAGCTTTAAAAACTTCTGCAATTCAACTGGCTATTTGTATGACCCTATTCTCGCAAAGACGTAATTGACGCCTTCTTTCCTTACCTGAAATAAGACTCTCTTTAAGACTTAAATCTGCGCCGATAGATGGTAAATATTGTAGCTTGGCCTGTACTAGTATCAGCTTCGTATTGCTCCGTTTTATTTATTTTAATTCTCTAGTGTGCTTTTTCCTTGTACCTGCATGTCTTTTTGTAATTTTATTTTGTATTTCACTTTTCATTTTTTTTCGCTTATGATATTCCACAACAAATGTAATGTTTTAGAACACAGCACGGTAAAACAGTAATGTATTGTAATGTAGTGTATTATTCTGTACTGTAGCTCTGTATTTAAAAAATAAATAAATAAATAAATAAATAAAAAAAACAAACTCGATGACAGAAGAAGTGACCTTTTGGTTTTTATTTCACTTCAGTCAAGGGTTTTTTGCTGCGTAAGTTTCTAAGGAATGGTATATTGGGCGTTTTCAGTGGCTTGCTGTTGTTGTGTTGAAGAGTCACAGAGCCGTTTACCAATATGAACCCCATCGCTTCCATCAGAGGCCCACAAGTCTCTTCAAACAAAGAAACCAGCGAGGAGCTTTCATAAGATCTCCATTTATCGATCGCAGCAGCATCTGTGTTTGATAAAACCATTGTTTTTGAGGTTGACCGAGCCGGAGGTGGCACGCTCTCTTGACCCAGATGCTAATGGTCTCTACCATGTCGAGGCCATGTAGCGGCTCTTTAACCAGTTTGAAAAATCTGAATTAACGTAGCCTAAATTTCCTGCGATGAGTGAACATACCATTTGCACATTTTGCTTCACAATTGATATTGCTTCAGGAGACGGGTTTTTCAGAAAACATTTTCCTCGTAGAGTGCTTAAAAGAAAAGGCTCGTCTAATAAAAGAAAAGAGGACTGCATGATGATCTTGTACCAGATGAACAATCAAACAGTCAAACTTACTAGGATGTGAGGGACAAACTCACTATTCTTCACAAATTCGAATTTCTCTGGGAATACCTTTTGATATAGAACGCATAATCGTTAATAGGATCACATTTAATGTTGGTTCGGTGATGTTAGCTCTCACTTCTGAAGTCGATGATACTCTCTGTCTGTGGCATCTTTACCCGTGTTTTATTTGATTGACTCGTTTATATGCCAATAATGATGAGGGCTGGAAATTCTGACTCTGTTTAGGACAAAAATAGTTTAAAACCCTTATTTCTGTGTGGGACAACACCTTCTGTTTAAAGACCCTGAAGTGACCCTTGTAAAGACGCAAACAGGGGGAATTAAGATTGGTCGCAAGATTTAGACGAGGGGAAGACAGCTTTCAAGGGGCAAACACACAAGCAAAACCTGTTCAGGACAACGCCAGATTAAATTGTAAGGGGGTCTGAGTGCACCATGGAGGAGTGAAGACGTGTTTTCACCCGCTCGGCATCGTTTAAATGTCGAAATATATTTTTTCATTGCATGAATGAGCTGCCAAGCGAACTGAAACGAAAAACCAGAAATAGCAGTAGCTTGGAAGCTGTTTCTCCTGACAGCAAGGAAATTTGCGAAGTGAGGAACAAAGAAATCGAATTAAGCATTGACGGCAAGGGCAAGAACTTCACGTCAGCTTTAACCATGGTAGAAATGATTGTTGAGCAACTTCAAAAAGTATTTGAATTTTTTACCAGCGTATAAGGCAAATTAGATGGTGTTTTCGAGAAGGTGTAACGCCTGGAAACAGCTCCAAGTGGCGTCAAGTCAGAAATAACTGAGTTACAAAGCAAGATAACTCAAATCAAGAAAGCGTGGACATGGATGAGGGATTAACTTAAAAACGGAAGTGCAAGAATTGCAGAAAAAAAATTGGCGAAAACGAGAAAAAAATTAAGCTGACAAACGATCGCTGTCTCTACCAAGAAGTCTACAATAGAAGAGCGAATCTGCGATTTCCCCGAAACTATTGATACCGAAGACGTTGCAAGTGAAGTTGTCTATCAGTTGTCTATCAGAGGGAGTTGAAGCTTGACGGCGCAAGGGAAATAAAGTTTCAGCGTGTGCATCGAATTGGTAAGAAGAAAACAAGTGCAAGCAGACCGATTATTGCCCGCTTCTTAAGATTTCCCGACCGGTAACGCATTCTTGAGAGGCTCGAAGTCAGGGATGATACAGGGATGAAATTATACAATGATTTGCCTAAGGAAATTCAGGAAAGACGTAAGAAGCAATGGCCCAAAATGAAAAAGACAAGAGAAGAATTAAAATTAGCCTCGTTTGATAAGAAGGAACCCGACAAGCTATAAATCGATGGTCATTTTATTCCTATGTAATGTAATGTAATGTAATGCCATACTAAAAACTATTTAAGAGTGAAAATTATAGACGCTTTAGACACGATTGCTTTTTCTTTTTCGCTTTGTATTTCGTATTCAAATTTAGGAGCACGTTTAAAGTTTCAAATCCCATGGGCTGCATGTCGGATAAAGTTATCCGCAGTTATTATATTTTTTAGAAGGGTGTTTCCTGCATGTTTTCCCATGGATATGGTGCAATGGCTAAACTGGCTGATGGCATCTTTTAACACAACCCAGTGAATACAAATGTGTAAAATTTAAAACTGGGTCTGAGGACTGTTATCCTCATGAGATACTGCCTTACGAATGTATGAAAACTTGTGGAACAGCTTTTTCGTTCCCCCTTAACTGGTAAGAAGGGGATCCCTTTCTATCCTGGCAAGCACACATTTTGAACTTCTTTTACAATCTTGTCTCCTCAATTTGTCTCAATTGATAGGATGAGAGACTATATCATGACCTGGTTTCTTGCTGCGATCAATATAATAAGGAGGGAACTTGTTCTTGACATTGATATAGAAAAGAATAAACTAAAGTAATAGCTGCCAAAATCAACCCAAATTGTCTTCAATAACTGTCAAATCAAATTTCTGAGGGGATTTAACTGTTACTATTCTGTAAAACACACAACTGAAGGCTCACAATGTCTAGTTCAAAGTTATCCTTATGTCTAGGTTAAAAGGGTAAAGTCTGTTTACGAGCCAAGCGGCTCATTAGGCCGGAGCTTATCCCGGTTTCCTTAGCATGAAGCGACTGAGAGTATTTGTACTCCCCCCTGGATGGGATGCTAGTCCATCGCAGGGTTACCCCACAGCAATAATTTGGCCGGCACCCATTTATACGCCTGGGTAGAGAGAGGCACTGTGAGAGTAAAGTGTCTTGCCCAAGAACACAACACAATGTCCCTGGACAGGGCTCGAACCCGGACCGCTCGATCGGGAGACGAGTGCACTAACCATGAGGCCACTGCGCCTCTCACTATCTAGGGCTGACACTTAATACTTTGGAGGAAATTTACTCTTCCTTACCTTTTCTTTTAGCTTTTTAAATTTTTAATTTTTATTCGGGTAGTATTTTTTGAGTAGTCTTTTGTCTATGAAAAAGTCTACCAAATAGTAATTTATTCCATGCTATGGCTCTAAAGCTTGGTCCCCTTTCTGATAACCTTTTCATTCCATTCGCAAACGGTAAGCGTTTGGAAATCACAGTAACAACACGAAGCTGAAAACAAAGACTCCACATTGAGAAAAGACAGTCCACAATTACAGCGTATATTGCAGGTGTCCACTGCTTTAGAACAGTTGATTGTTCGTCTCCCAAAATGGTGACCCTATGCTATTCCGTAACCCAAAGAAAATTCGGAATGAATAAGAAATAAATTTGCAAAATTAAGATTGGCACCTGCGACGATCATGGACAGACGAGCCACTGCTTGAGATGTCCCAATTCCTGTGGCTTTCAGCCTGGTGCGTTTCTTTCTCACTCTTTTCTGTTCTCAGATCGCTCAGAGCATAGAATGACCAGAGCTTGCTTCAGTGCTTCTTCAGAAGTATCAAAATCTTTGACAAGCTTTTCTAACGCAACTTACAAATATCTTTCCCCTTTGTAACAACCTATCAGTTTACCTATACTTCCTTTTGGTTCTCTGGGCTTCATAAATTCACTCAAACAAAAGAAACTTTTTTGCTGACAAACTGCTTCTCAGATTATTTCAAATGTTAAGAGATTTTATGTTTTTTCGACCAGTCCTGCTGAGGTGGTGAAGCATTCATTGAAAGTGTTTGTGCTCTTTCTTGAACTCTTCAAG
This sequence comes from Catalaphyllia jardinei, assembly GCA_022496165.2. Classification (NCBI taxonomy): domain Eukaryota; kingdom Metazoa; phylum Cnidaria; class Anthozoa; order Scleractinia; family Caryophylliidae; genus Catalaphyllia; species Catalaphyllia jardinei. The sequence goes on along the minus strand of CM042746.1, from coordinate 27,832,192 downwards.
GCTTTTTTTAAATTGTTAGATACAGCAAATCTTTATTGAGAAAAGTTCTTTATCTGAGAGTACCCTACAGCAGGGTGCTCCAAAAATAGAAGAAAACTGAACAATATATAAATATTTATATGTGCGAATCCCGTAAAATTAAAACAAAAAAAAACCCATAGGTTAAAGAGAATAAATTACATAATTGATTTACAGGCTGCCTTTTTAAAAATTATCAAGTGACTAATCTCCCTGGATTTCTTATGTTAAATGTTCTATTCGTTTGAAGTCAAGATAATCAAAATCCAGTCTCAATTTCTCTTTTAACAGAGTTCTGAGTATGCTATCCTTATCCTGATGTTATATTTATGGTAGATGGTTGAAACGGATTACAAGTTGTCAAGTTATGTCCTTTTCTCAGTTATTCTCAGAAACTACACCAACAGCCGGGGCGAGATGTTGATGGTGAGGGGCTTGCTGTGGTTCAGGACAATCTTGACCCGGCTTAAATATACTGCATTGATTTGTCCAAGAGTTGATACTGTATTTGAAGCTCTACTCATAGCTGTAAAACTATTACTAATTGTGTGAGTTAATACATTGAATCTACAATGGCTGCAGGTGCACTAATGGAGCGGTTAACTGGGTTTCTTTTTCGAAATCTAGTTACAATTCCCGAATAACTCGGTTAAAGGTTGGTTATGATTAAACAATAGTGTTACATTCTATGTGTGACCCCACTGAAGAACATTATGAATTGGATTAACTCGATTGACTTAATGAAACAAACCAACCAAATGGCGAACTTCGAAGACTACGGTGGTATTTTCTCAATTCCTTTTCTTTATTTTCGTTTCTTTTCTCTATTCTTACAGCTAAGAATGTCACTCTTCCTTCTAATGTACCTCCTCTTTGTAATGAGCAATGCGCAAACTTCCGAGGCGTTCCTTTAAATGTTATGTAGATTTTGCGTAGAGGTCCCAGTGTTCTCCATCACCGTTGAATGAATTGTTCTGGAGTATGGGTCTATTTGAAAAAAATCAGTGATGGTTTAAGGAAATCACTGGGAAACCAGCCAGGTGTGACTTTTTCTGAGAGTACTTTCGAATGTAACCTTTCACCATTTTAGTGTGACAAAAAGGAAAACATGCTTCCGATAGAGACGCATGTGGCAATTAGATTGTGGCGTCTAAGACCTAGGGAAAGCTATTGCATTGCACGTAACGTTCTTCACGAATTCATTAATGTTCGTTTCTTGTCATTTTTGCAAACTACCGCTTCCTTCAACGTACTCTTCTTCTTCTACATTCGTTCAAGGTCTTCTCTTCCTCTTCACGGTGCTAGCTGTTGAAAACGTGTTGTTCGTTTTAGAGTTGCTAGCGATAAAGAGGGTAATAGTATGGTACGTCTCGCTCAGATTGTGGTTCAGGTTCTTAATGTTCCTTCCAAACTTTACTGATATGGTGTAGCCGACGCCTATTGGGAAGACTAGCTAAAAAGCTAAAAAAAGGAAAGCAGTATCCGGGCAGCACTCATCTACAGAAAAAGCATGTGACTTTCAGGAGCTTTAAGCTTGAGCGCGTGCATACTAGTCAGCAAATACCTTGTTTTGCAATGTGTCATTTCACCATAATATGGATGTCCAATATCAGAGAAAAACGCAGGAAACCAAAGTTGCCTGGCTCGGTCGATCTTTTGACTGAAGTCTGGTCGCCATGTTGGGCGACGCCGTCGTCGGGTCCATGCGCTCACGGGCAATACTGCCAGCTTTCATGACCACGAGGACAGCAATTCGTGGGTTCCTATCTGGACGGTGCTCCGCTTGGCAACCCTTCGCATCACTGAGGTTCTTTATAGCTGAGGCAATGCCCATGATTATATTTTGCGTACGAGAAGATCCAGCCTTGGGTATGTCGTAGCGGTGGCGTAGCCGTCGTTTCATCTCATCTCTTCTCTGATTGTGCCCCGCAGAACATCTAAGAAGATTAACAAAATGCTCTCCACTCAAGTAAAAAGAGCAAACAAACTGCGGTTATAAACATAACGAGACAACGCATGTTGTAAAATTCTTCATTTATGGACTTGACGTTTCGTATGCTCCAACATACATCCTCAGAAGTAACGGTTACCTAAACTACAATTAAATTTAAACCAAAAAACCAATACCAAATAAGGAAAGTAATGACAATGAAAAAGTAAATGTGCTGCTTGATCCCGTATTTGAGAAGGCGCAGGTAGTACTCGCAAAAATGGCTCATGTCACTGGGACTCAAGCTGTTTTCAAGTATTTCCTTGAAATACTAGGCATCTGGCGTCTTGGTGTGATCATACTTCACAAATTCCCTTGGCCTTTCCTTCCCAGCTTCTCGGATGGAGTTTTGGACAAATTTCCTTTTGCTAGCAGAGAAAAACCATCAATCGGACACTTCAATTAAGTCATAGTTGATTCGCAGCTGGCTGGTGAATTCACATTCTGGGTCGGCCAGAACATTTTCCAATTTGGAAAAATGAGTCACTATTCTGTCCTTCAAATAGTCGTTACGAGCCAAGACTGACAGGAACTTTTTAACTGTGCACGCATGTTCGAACGTGAATTCTTTTTAAACACTTCCCCTGTGTGCAAGGCATACCCTAGCTTGGACATCGTTCTCTCGATTTTGTTTAAGACAACAACAACGGGCGACGCGGCGAGAACTTTTCCAACGGGCTGGTTTTCTGGCGTATTCACACTTTCTAACCAGAAGATATCAAATTGTGATCCAGCTCTAACAAGGGCTGGGATAGCTCTGGTCTGTAATTCCGACGCAAATACGGGGCACACAGCTTGAAGACGTACCACCCGTTCGCTGCCTTGAATTGAAACAACGGGCTCCTCTAAAACCTGCGATTGTAGCTTGGAAAGGCAAAAGTCAAACGACAGGTCAACGTTTCTTTGGAGGAACGAATTATTGTGATCTTTTGCTGTAGTGCACAAGGGAGCCACTGCATACTCCTCTCTTCCCCTCTTACAATCTGGCAGTGATTTCGCTGTAACGTCCATACCGGTGTCCAGTAGCGCCGAGTGGACTGGTACGGTGGCAAGCGCAAACCATCCGGGGATTGCATCGCTATCCAATAAGAGATACACCTTTTCTTCGTGATCTTCCTCCTCACCGTCTGGCTCTTTTCCCTTAGCTTTTCTCTCAAGTACTGCAACTGACGAGAAGAAAAATGCTACTCTTTTAATTTTTGGGATCGCTTCGTCACTCTCGTCTCGTTTTTAACACATCTTTAGGCAAAGGTCCTCAACACTTGCTGTTTCTGATGCATTATAAGAGATCTTTGCTGAAATAAGTGAACACTTTCCTTGTACAAGCGGGACGATTTTGCTTACGAGAGCACTTCGGATATTCTGTATTCAATACTCAATCGATATATCTTTCGATAGGCGGTGGAAACGTCGAAACTAGGCCAACGGTGAAGGGAAGTGCGAACAAAGCCGCAGAAAAGTAAAATGTGTTTGACCTTGCTGAGGGCAAAGAGCTCTCGTCGACACTTGGCCGATATCACAACGACAAAACCGATATTCGACCAAACCTTGACCGATATACCAACGACAGTTCACCGATATTCGACCGAGATGAAACTGGAAGAAGATGCTAGGGTCAATTTTTAATCAAGAGCTGACCGACATGTTGATTGACTGTCGATCGGTTCTCGTTTGATTATCATCCGAGTATTGGAGGGGTATCAGCCGACAATCGACCGAGTATTCGACATGTATATCGACGGACATAGAAATACTGATGGGCACCACCCATAGTAACCATGATTCGTTGAAATCAAGGTCAGTGAAAACCTTCACTCAACGCACTCTAATAGCAAAAAGTAAGGGAAACGAACCTACCTTCCTGTTGAGCAGTCGAGCTGGGGTACTTGCCATGACGACTTGAACTTGTCAACTGAGAAAGAGAGTTGTTTTGCAGTTGACTTTTATAGCAGATTGTTCCTTTTTCATTTACATTTTCAAAACGTCTTTGTTTTTCGTAAGTATGTATTACCTTGGGAAAAATAGTTTTAGGAAAGTAGAAGCGGAAAAGAAAGGTTCCAAAAGACATGACAAAAAGGTGGAAAACATTTTGTAATACCATTTAGGACCTTCATGAATGTTGCTACTCTCGCAAAGGCACAAATAGTTCTAACAAAAATATCGAAGATAACAAGAGGCATTTCGCGCTTTCAATTGCAGTCTTTCATTAAATATTTGTACCATACCACTGGCCACAAGAGTTCAAATTGAAATGTGTGAGAAATCGAATCAAAAGTCACACACGTAATAACACTCCTCGCTAAGTTCATTTTTGCTCTCTACACAGGACAAAAAGATGGACAAATTATGTAATACCATTTGGGACCTTCATGAATGTCGGTACTCTCACAAAGGCTTAAATAGTTCTAACAAAAATATGGGATAACAAGAGGCATTTCGCGCATTGAATTGCAGTCCGAGTGGACGAAATAGTTATGTCCGGCTGTTTGAGAAATACAAAGACGTTTAAACACGGGAAACCAGGAGTCCGATAAAGCTGTGCTCATTCATAAAAACACAGGCCATGTTACAAAAAAGTAAGACAAAAAGATGCCAAAAGATAATAATGCTAACCTTCACTGATCGTGGGCACAACAATCACCATTTACCATTTTAGTGATATGACAGAAAGACAAAGGTCAGGAATATTCTGAACACTGTCAACAGAAAATCGTCAAACAGGAAAAATTTAAGATACACCAAACGAAAACATCGCTGAAATCATGTTCCTCGTGTATCCGTAAGGCACGTTAAGACTAAGAAATAACTGCAATACAAGCCTGCTCCCGTTGTTAAATGTGTTCGAGTCAAATGGAAACTTAGGAGATAGCGGGGACACAACTTACAGTTGTAGGCCATATCATTACCACTACTACTACTACTACTACTACTATTATTATTATTATTATTATTATTATTAATATATCAATAATTTTATTACTTATTACTAATGAAAGTAATAACGAGTGGCAGTAGTACCAGTAGTAATAATGGAATGACATTCAACTGTAAGTTGTGTCCCCGCTATCTCCCATGTTTCCGTTTGACTAAAAAACATTTAGCGACGGGAGCAGACTGACTTTGCACTTATAACATGTCTGACGGATACACGGGCACGACACTTCCCGTGCTTTAAATTGATACTCATGGTGTTGTTTTGATAATAGGGACTTTAAGATCCGAGACGCGACGGCTTCTAGAACGCGGTGGTTGATAAGGGACTGGGACTAGAACGCCGTCGTTTTGCGCGGCGAAAAGTAAAGTTAAGATGCAAGACGACGCGGCTGCGAAACGCTCTTTATCAGTGTGATTCTTCGGCAGGAATAACCAAGGCATTATTTAAGGAAGCCCAAGAAATGCTGTGTTTGTGTCTAAGAGAAGAGATCATAGACGAAGAAGAGTTTGTTCTGCTTAAAAGGCATACACGCCTAGTAATATTCCTTTTCCTCACTCGGCGTATGAAAAGTCCTCCAAAAATTAAGACCAGCTGAATGTAAAGCCGATTTCCGAGTGGAAAAAGGGATGTTCCTTTGCTTCTTGACGCAGTAAGAGTACGGATGGCTTCATGGTCATATGTCCAAAACATTACTGAACTAAAGGAAAGTGTAAAAACGCACAAAGTAAACCACCGTTTCTGTTGATACGCAACTTTGGAAAACAAAACATCCGCGGAAACGTTTCCAAAATTTCCGTCAGTGTTCCGTGTTATCGACAGATCGGATCGAAATCCACCAGTCACAGCCACTAGTGTGACCTTTAGACCTTCTTTACTTCGTGCTAGCGGGCTGCGATTGGTGGATTTCAATCTGATCTGTCGACAACACGCAAGACTGACGAAAATTTTGGAAACGCTCCCGCGGGTGTTTTGTTTTCTAAATCAACGAAAACGGTGGTAATAAAACTGAATTAGATAATTCAAACTTAAATGACTTAGTTTAGTTGGCAGGTAAACGCAATAAATTGAGAAATGCAACGGGACAAGAGACGAGGAAAGTATGCGAAAGACTCCTGAATTCACTCTTTGCAGTTGTAGCTCGTGACTTACTTGCAAGCCTTGCTCGAAGGCGCTGCCATTTTATAAGCTTCGTACACGTGAAAGAAATTTAAAAAAATCAAAATCCTTCCATCTCTACGATCTAAAATGTCGCCAAAAATTACGTGCAATGATCCTAGATTGCTAATTTTTCCCGTTTAGAGGAATATGTTATCATGTTATCATTTAATTGAAGCACTGGAAGGAATATACTCACGTTTTGTACAGAACGTCAAAATTGCCAAACCCACGTTCTCGACGCGACGTGATGCAATCAGGACGACGACGTGAGTATGTATTTACTTTCGGCCGCGTCTTACACCCGTCGTGTCTCGGATCTTAAAGTCCCTAATGATATGGCATACAACTGTAAGTTGTGTCCTTGCTATCTCCTAAGTTTCCATTTGACTCGAAAACATTTAACAACGGGTGCAGACTGGCTTTGCATTTTAATCTTAGTCATAACATGTATCACGGTTACACGGAGACGATACTTCCAGTTGTTAAGGGAACGGAGACATTTGGGGAACGATCCTCTACATTTTCGAAAATTTTATTATTGTGCGTTCTGCTGCCTTTGAGCGGAACAAACTTCACCTAGTTTTGATGATGCTTTACATTTCTCTAAGTGTTTGACTTGCGCTTTTTGGAGTTTTTTTTTGTCGTTTTCTCGTTTTTTCAGTGATTTTAAGTTTCGTTGGCTGTTCCTATATTCCAAAAGGAACTTTCCTGTAGTATCGACTGTTCTTCAATTTTGTGTCCCTATTGGCCATAAGAGGACCAGCGTTTTTGTGAGGTAGGAACAAAACGTTCACTCTAGTGTAAAAGAAGAACATTTAGTTACGAGTTCCCAACTGTAAATGGAACACATTGTTGCCAAATTGGTCATTCAGGACTGTTTTGTTCGGAGTTCCTATCTGTGAATGGAACACATTGTTCCCAAATTGAGACACTGGAAGCAAGAGGCCACTGGGCAACAATGGAAGAGCTGTTGGACGTCGTGAAATTCCATCTGCCTCGCTACGAAAATACCGTGAAGATTTGCAAATTGAGCCCAGCTCAAGTGAACCCCTCAGACTTGACATTTGCCACGAAATTTGTAGCCATGTATCTGTTCATTAAAGTGAAGGGGTCACGTCCCATGACCTATCAATATTTGATGTTAGACATAATTGCTACAGCTAAGGAAAAGGATGGATTAATTTACCAGAAAACGTTCAAGACTGCTGGAAAGTATGCATTTGATTCTTTGATTCTGACCGATGCAAACATGCAAGTGCTCAATGGTTACCTATTGTACGTTAGACCTTTGCTTAAACCCCAGTGCGATTTCGTTCTCGTCAACAGAAATGGCGGCCAACATGGTAAATTGGGCGAGATCATGAGCAAACTGGTGTTTGATGCAATTGGAAAGTACATCCATCCCACGCGCTATCGCCAAATTGTTGAAACGCAGAGCCTTAATCAGCTCACTAGCGAGGAGCAGAGGATTTTGTCGGAAGACCAAAAACACAGCTCTGCTGTTGCTAAAGTTCACTATCAAAAGCAACGATCCCGTGAAGTTGCTTTGAAGGGTCACGAGTGCCTACAGAAACTTCAAGGAGCTAAGGGGTCAGAAGTGGACGAGGACGTCCACGCAAGACTCCGGGACTCAACGTCCGAGGTCGGGCCTTCAGTTGAAACGGAGCAAAATATCAGCTCCTCCCCCAAAAAGGACGCCCTGCCTAAAAGAATCTTGCGCTCTCAGAAGAACCTTCGTCATGTCTTGAAATTCACTAAAGGAGAGGACCATTTTCTAAGGGAAGGGATAAATAAGCACGGGTTTGGACAGCGGATTGCTATTTTGAGAGACCTTGATTTCCAATTTCAAGAACGGCGGACTCCCTAAAGAAAAACTGTATTGAAAATGGCCTTAGCTTAAGGTGGATCGATACAGTTTAAACATCCTTTTTCGTAATACATATCTGGCATTGAATCTCATTTTTACCAGATTCGAGGACACATCTTAAACAAAACCAGATAAACTATAAATTCAGATAGCTATGATATCAACAATGATTGCTATGGCAAGACCACATGGCAAGTGCGAAAGACTGAGGTCAAATACACCCTATTTCGATCCATCTTAAGAAATGTAAATAGAGGAGATAATAAACCGTCAGCACAGTTGCCTCGTAAAAAAGTACATCCTTTTTATTTGGAATTTACTTACATAGCCTCTTGCAAAATAAATGCATTTCATTAAGTAATCAATTAATGAGCTAATTTGCAATCCACGAAGGAAAAGAAAACGATTCTCGACCGACAAATCATAGTCTATTACTATTGGACTGATGTAGCATGTAACCGAATTCTTAATCGCCTGGCGGTAAAGTTGTTAACAGGGAAGTCTTGCTCTTTTCATGCTGTAATGATTTAGTCAGAACAGAGCAGATTTGCTCCTGACTTGTACGAATCTAAGATGGGTTATATCATGGCGAATAAATTTGAAAGTCGCAAAAACTTGAAAGAGAAAACAAGCAGAGTTTAATTTGGTAACTAACACTGTGACGCTTTTCCTAAACCTACAATGGCTTAGTAGCGGCCCGTCAAATACTCTGAGGAAAATGACAGGGAATTTGACGAGGCGGCCCAGTCGGCAGTGGCAAAACGGAAATTTCTGTTGAACAGACTAATGAAAAAGAAATTGCTCCCTGATGATGACAGCGACGAAGAAGTAGTGGAAGGGGAGGTTTGAGCCCTAGTGTGATACACTGAATTGGCCATGTGACTCTTATAAGAGTTTGTGATTCTAGAGTTTTAATCATTATTTGTAAGGTGTGCAATGTCTGAGAACATGTCTTCGAACGTTCACACTGATGGGTCTGGATCTGGACCCATTGTTCAAACTGTTGTTCAGTCAAACTTGCTTTCTTTTACGAACACGAGCGACAGGTTTTGGAAATATCTTCCAGGTCAAGTACTTTGCCAGATGCAGGTGAGACATCAAATCCAAAACAATGACTAGCAGCGTCGTTTTGACCACAAACCATACAAGTCTCTGTTTGATCAGTAGCATCAGTGATGCCTTCTTATTCTTTTGCTGCTTTCTTGTCTCAGCTCTGTTTAGTTTTAAATGTTCCTGTAGTACCTCCTCGTGAATCTTGCCTAGTACCTCTTCGTGATCATATCAAACAGTTTAGCATCTCCCATCTCAAAAGCACCATAAGTGCTGTCGCTGGAGGGCTGATCACCAGAGGCAAGGGACTCTGTCATGCCACAGTCCCACTTGACAAAGATTGAACTGGTCATTCCCATTCTGTTTACTTTGTTCTCTAACACTTTAATTTTAAGGCGTCATAAGCCATTTTACAGTTGTGTGCTTAGCTACCTGGCAATGAATGCAAGCGAGGCTGCAGGTGATGTTGCTTTGATACAGACCTGATTTGCACAATAAAAGTAGTGAGGTCTCTATCAAAACAAGGTCAACCCGCTGCCTCGCTGCCATTCAGAGGGCAGGTCACTAAGACGACAACTATAAAATGGTCTGTTAAGTAGTTGATTAAATATTTAATATCACGTTTTGCTTTACAATTATACAATGTGAAAAGTTAGAGGGTTTAACGGAATAACGTATCGTCACAATATACCTCCCTTACAATTAACACAGCGAGCGTGGCCTAGTGGTAAGGGGCTGGACTGGTAATCCAGAGGTCCCGGGTTCAAATTCCCCTCCCTGCCACTGGATGGATTTGTCTTCGGTGGCCCCGAATTCAACTCCTCCACGCTTTGTAAATAGCCAACCGGTGAGCCGCCCACCAGTTGGGATTCTTAACTTGTTATGTTTTATTAGTATCATTGTTTGTTACGCGCATTTGATCATATTAGTAGTTGTGTCAGTGAGACCGGCGTTCAACTCGCACTCTGATTGGTTGTGTGAGCCCTAATTCTTATGGAAATAAACCAAGATGGCGGCTGGTGTAGTCATCCGTATCAGGGGTTGGCGGACCCATAGTCCCCTTCCCCTATGACGTCATTCTCTAGTTTCCAACCCCCTCTGCCCTTCTATGACGTGCCACTCTGACCCCCTATCATCCTACCTAGTTCCCCTCCCCTCTCCTAGTTCCTAGTCCCCTTCCCTAATTCCCAGTCCCCTTAAGCCCTAGGCCTAGCCCCTAATTTACATGTCCAAGATGGCGACCTAAGAAGGTGGTAACCCTCGATGTTAGTCCATTACGTCAAATGAGTCTTATATTAGGATCATGACATGTTTGCTTACCCATGTGAGAAATTTTACTCTGTACCCTATAAGCGAAATAGTACAACACGCATGCGCAGTGACACAAACACACTGTTTTCAATGTTAAACACATTTTTATTGAGAAAAAGATAAAAGATAACAATTTCAAACGTTTTTTGGCTTGCATAATTTTACGAATCAAGCTTTCGGTCAAGGTTTTCTTGCCCGGCAAGTAGTATAGTAATTAGCGGTTCTGGCGCATTTTTCCAAACTGTTTTTTTTGCGTTGGTTTTTTGTGCTGGATTTTTTTCTAAACTGATTTTTTGCGCTGGATTTTTTGCACTGTATTTTTTGCGTTGTAATTCTCTATTCTTTATCCAACAATGAACCAAACCTTAAAACCAAACCTCATAACCAATTTTTCAAACCTTGGAACCAAATATATGAATCAAATATAGGATCTAAACCTTTAATCAAAACCTTAGATCAAAATATGGAAATCAAATACTGAAATAAAATATAGAATCAAATACGGAACCAAACCTTAAAACCAAATGCTGAACCAAACCTTGAATCCAAATATAGGAATAAAATATTGAAATCAAATGAGGAACCAAGAGCAAAACCCGGGACATCAGTCTGGAACCAAAAATGTAAATTAAATATGTAAATTAAATATGTAAATTAAATACGTAAATCAAATATGTCAATTAAATATGTAAATCAAATATGTAAATCAAACATGGAAACAAAATATGTAAATCAAATGTTGAACCAAAACCTAGGACATAGGTATGGAACTGAAACAAAAAGTGGAATTAAGTGAAGTGTTTAATGTAACTAATGTTTGATATTTTTATGGCCATATGCATAACTTGTAACTCCATCTTTATGTATGTATCTTTTATCATCAAAACAACTGAGTGATACTTTCAAGTGAAGTATGATCCTCGCAGTAAATTTTCCAATTTAAGCAACTGGAAAGAAGAAGCCTGAAAAAAATCAGGGCTTCAACGGGATTCGAACCCATGACCTCCGCGATACCGGTGCGATGCTCTACCAACTGAGCTATGAAGCCACACATTGGGAGCAAGGTCAAATTATCGAGTTCATATTTTCCCGTGCAGTGAAGTTGTGTGATGTATATATGAAATAATTCATATTTGAACTGCGGTTATAGATGCAAGTGAAGTATGATCCTCGCAGTAAATTTTCCAGTTTTTTTTGAGTGATACTTTGTTGATTTCATAACCACTAAGTTCATGGTTTTGACTTCTGATTGTTTTCATCTTGTGAATCATCTGTTTATTGTTGAATAGTGTGTCTTTATAGTCTTCATGCATTATACTCTTTTTTATGATGTTCTTCTTAATTCCTTTGGCAGTCTTTCCTCCTTTTTGGTTGTCTTTCATATAGCTGTACATCTTGGATCGCAAACCAACGAATTCACAAATGGGGACTCCTGCGGCTTCATCTTTGAATTTTCCTATTACTTTTTGATTTGTCTTATCGAAATACGGTGAGCTTTCAGGGTAATCACTGTTGTCGAATTTATTTTTATCATTCCAAAAGTCTTGGTATACATCTTCAGCTTCGATTTCATAGGTCAAGCTGTCTGTGTCTGTGAATAGTAACTTGGCTTTGTCTCCATACTTCTTTTTAATGTAGTTATAATGGAAATCGTACATCAATGTCTTGCTTAGATCCAAGATACACATACCCACATATGCCAGCCTGTTTAGAGTAAGTGTTTCTTTGATCTTATGCACAGCTACAAGATTATCGTTGAAGATCTTACTGCTGACATAAGATGGCTTACTAGCATATTTCGATAGTTTCTTCTCATCAGTCACCAATCTTACATCTACTCGCTTTCTGATGTTTTCCATTGTCTTCCCAAATACACTATTATTCATAAGTTTGAAGAAGTCTTTTTCGAAGGTATTCTTGGCATTCTTACGCTTTTCAGTATTGAAATCAATATATTGCTTTAGCCAAGGGGATTGATTGAATTTAAGTACTCGATGAATTTTGGTCACCTTCAAGCCTAAATCAGTATATAATTGGAGGTTTCTGTAATGCAGTACATACTTTTCTTTGCTGCCTAAGGTTGGAATCAATTTGGAGACTAAACCGGTTGATATATTATACTTCTCAGATATGTTTTTGCAGTACTCAGATAACATATCATTGGTTACTTTAACCTTTTCTGGTCCCAATGGGTAATCATTATGTAGGTTATGTAGTTCTTCAGGGTTTTCCAAGTCGACTTCTAGTATCAAACCCTTCTCACTACCTGCTTTATACTTGGTAAGGTCGATCTTATCAATGTGTTGTTGTGTCATCCATCTGAATCCACCTGTTGGTAGATATTGACTCATAGCCCAACCATAAAGGTTATTGGCATCGAGATACATCATATACTTTGAGGGTGCCTTCTCATAATATTCCTTCATGTATTTATTGTTTGCTTTGCCATAACGATTGGCTATATAGCTAATTCCACCACGCAGTCCCTTTTCAATGAACTGGAACATATCAATGTCGTTCATGAGCTCTAATTTGATGTTCGTCATCTTCAACATAGCATCCCATGACAAACCAGGAGATGTGAAATAATGACATGGATCCAGTTTGTAGTATTCTAGACATGTTTTCCTAAAGTTTTCGAATACATCAGCTAACAGAAGGATATCAGATGCAAGATATAAGTCATGATACTTACCCATGTTATTGAGAGAGAATGTATTCCACACATGTTGGGCATGCTGATAGTCTTCGTCTGATATATGTTCATCATTTAATATACTGTAAAATTCTGCTTTCGGTGGTAGCTTTTCTTTGAATTTAGTTAAACTGGCCATATAGTCAAATGGGTGTACTCCCTTTCTAGCCATCAGATCGAGCTCTTGACCTTCAAAAACTTGAGAGGTATATTTTAATGATTCTCTTGGTATATTACTCACTAGTTTTTCCAAACTGGAACTCATGAATTGGAAACTATCAAGGAACACTAAGTTGTTGCCAAGCATGAAAGCCATATACTTTTCCATATTATTGGGTATGGCATTGATATTCATCTGCGTCTCTTTTCCTCTATTATTTGTATATGTATTTTTCTTGACGATGGCTCCAACCTCTTGCATTATGAAATGACTATCATACCCTCTTAAATTATGGAATATGACAGGTATTTTTACTTCTTCTGGGTTTACTTTGAGTTGTAGATTGCATTCTTGATGTGCTGAGCCTCTATATTTACCGGTGATATGACAGTGGTCTCTAACTCGAGTATCTTTATCAGTATATTTTTTATTACAAATGTGACATTCTTCAGCTTTTTGAAAGTTCTCTTCATCATCTTTATTCATTATCAATGGTTTATTGAATTTTTTTTTCATAACTTTCTTGCAATATTTGACTGCCTCCAACATAGCTTCCATAAGTTTATACACAGCCTTTTGACCCCTATACGTTTTGGTAGGTTTGCTATATTTGTCATCATAGCAACATACAATCTTGTATCCATATCCACAATCTGCGTGCTTCTGGTATGCTTCAGTATATGATTTGTTATTATTGGGTTGACAACCAGATATCTTTTCTGTTATGGCCTCGAAGTCTGCATATATCACAAATGGTACTGGTTGTTGTTTATGAAAATTGTTGAATCTTAATATATTGTTATTTTTATCAGGCATTTTTACTGCTTGTGTTCCATTTACTTGAATACAATTGTCTTTGTGATTGTTCAAGACTCTTTCAGAGCTGAAACACTGAAGACAATGCATACAGAAGTGCTTCTTTCCATCATACTTCGTTTGGTTGAACATAAACCTGTTGAAGTCTTTGATGAGTACGTAATGTTCATTATCATTTTCACTTATCAATAATAAATTCATGTGTTTGTCATATTTTTCTTTTGACACAAAGATGGGATATGGTTGTTTGTTTTCATATCCAAATACATTAATATTAATCTCATTTTGCTTTTCAATTTTATTGTACTGCTTAGTGGTGACTGGAAATTCAATTCCTGAATAATCTAAATTTTTGACATATTCCTTGTCTGATTTTTTGATCCTCTGCGGATATTTATCTTTTGGATTCAAATGTCTGATGTGGCACCATCTGAAGCATTCATGGTCCTCATTTTTCATATTGATCAATCCCTTTTTACTGTTTCTAAGCTCTTGTGGTAGTTTGATGCATGATGAGCCTTTCATTGGTTGATATTGTACAATATTAAGATAATGATTGTCAACAGATCCAATAGTCCAACCGGAACCTTCAGATACCCATTGAGCTATCATGTTCAAGATTTGCTGTTTTGTTAATTGTAACGCTTCAGGGATTTCTGTGTTATTGATGATGGTTTGAGGTTTGCTATTGAAGTATGCGGTTTTATACACCATTTTATCTTTTTGCATTTTTTTGAATGTCATTTTGAGTGTTTCAACAAATTTTAGACCTTTCATGGATGTGAGCATGCTCACAATATGATATTCAGTGGCCTTTCTTGTGTTTTGTAGTTGTTCTAAAGGGTCTTTGTTGTTTTTCACACTTATTTCAAAAGACTTTGTATATCCTTTCAGAGCTTTGGCAACTTGCTCTATCTTTGTTCTTGGTAATGGGACTGGTTTTTTAGTCATTGGTTTTGGTATTGGTGGTTGAATTATATTGTCCTCATAATCATGCACCATCTGCTTTACATTCTTCCTTGGTAATGGGACTGGTTTTTTAGTCCTTGGTTTGGGTATTGGTTTGTAATCATCCCTAAATTCCAATGGTGGAAGAATTATGTTGTCATTTTTAGGTTGCTGTTTCATATTTTTTAACAACAACTTTTTTATTTCCAAATTTTGCTTCAACAATAAGTTTATAAGTTGATCTTTGATTTGTTTCTGGAGAGAGCGCTTGTTCATACTATTGTGTGGGATAATTTTTTTCATTTTCATTTTTAATATTATATATAAAATACTATTTCTTTAAGTCCCTTTTGAAAAAATATTTTTACATTATATAAAGGTATATTAATATGAACTATATTATAATGACAACAATTACGATTAACAAATGCGTTTATTCTGTTCATCCGATTTACGATTTATATGCTTCAGATAGTGATGGGAATGTTATTAATATCATTAAGAAAGTGCCCCACAAAGGTAACAAGACTCACAGTGGTTACTTTAATGTTGGTGTGAGAAAACATGGCCAATCTGGATCATACCTGAAGGAAAAGTCATTGATCATATCAATAATAACAAGGAAGATAATCACTTATGTAATTTACAGCTTGTTACACGAAAAGAAAATTGTAAGAAAGCGGCCAAGGATCGGGATTATACATTCGCTGCTAAAAATCATGAAAAAAGAAAGTGTGTGAAAGCCATCAACAAAAATACAAATGAAGTTTCATACTATAACAGCATGTATGCTATTCAACAGCATCTTCAAATAAACGCTGGTTTAGTTAAAATGGTATGTGAGGGTATCAATAACTTTAAATCAGGAATATCAAAGAAAGATAGACATTCTTATACATTTGAATATATTAAACAACATGACTTACCAAACGATTACAAAAAATCAGCAAATATCAAACCACGAAAAGTATCAGATGCAGATAAGAAGAAACACCGAATGGAATCCATGAAAAAATGGCAAAACAAGGAATACAAATGCCAGAAATGTGGAAAAGTTTACAAGAATAGTTGTAAGTATGCCCATAAAAATGTGTGGAAATAGCCAGAAACAATAATATTTTTGGCTACCATGAATAGCGGATAACAGTTTTACTGTGATTGTTATACAATATAAATTGTATAATTTTACAATTTATATTAATCAACAAACCTTTATAACACTTTCATATATTTCTTAAATCCTTCATAGGAATCCAGCTATTGAAATCATCACTGTATCCCTTCCATTTAACTAAAGCTTGTTTCTTCTTATGGTTCCTTCGAATGACTTTATCAATACGAAAAACATCCTGCTTGGCTTTTAATAATTCGGGTTCATAGAAACTCCCTTGAATATCTTCACCTATGAGATCCTTTATTTTGTATTTGACTGGATTAATGTATTGGATCTTATCAACTGTGAACACTTCTTCTGTCCAGTTTGGTGTATAACCCTTATCGAACACATTCCGTTTATACTTAGATATTCGGACCTTATCACCTATTTTGAATTTTGGTTTCTGTTTTGATGTTTCCATATCACCATATAGATTGAAGTAAACTGTACCCTCATTCTTTTTCTTCGAAGCCTCAACTGGTGTCATTTTTATGCTTGAATGTTTTGTGTTGTTGTATTGTTTTACTAGTTCAGGTAACATGTCTAGATACATTGTATTACCTTGAACTGTGAACTGTTTCCACATTTTGGATTTGATTGTCCTATTCCACCTTTCAACTACTGATGACTTCTCTTCATTCTCAGTTGAGTACATATGTATCCCATTTTTTTCTAATAGGTCTTTCACATGTTTGTTATAGAACTCGTTTCCCTTGTCAACCCATAGATATTGTGGTTTTCTGCCTTCCTTGAATATTGTTTTGAATGCTTCAGTGACAGATTCACCTTTCTTCTCTTTCAATGGAACGATCCAACCATATTTGCTGAATACATCGGTAACCATTAGAAGATATCGGTAACCCTTATTCCATTTACTAAAGTGTTGCATTTCAACTAGATCACTTGCCCAATTTCATCGATATGATTTGTGATTACACGCCGCCGAGTGAAGTTGCGTTTTATGGGTGTATGTAACTCATCTGCTAATTTTTCTTGCCAGTTTTCCTCACTCGACGGCTTTTTACGTTTTTTGGCTTAACACCCATACCCAATTTTGACTTAGCTGCTATAGCGTTTCGAGCTATTGCATGTCCACACTGTCTGTCGTTCCATGGAATGGCGTCCAAAGCCTTAACCATCTTACGATCTGCATCATTCTTGCATTTCACTTGGTCACTCTTTGGTTTATTTCCACAAACTGAGTAATCAACATCATGTTGCATACTAACAGCATCTGTTCTGCCTGTTGGCTGTTGATATATCTCAAGTATCTGACCAGTATTTGGATCATACCTCAGCTACTGTTCTAGAGGGTTTCCAGGGCCTGTTTACTTATGTCCAGGCATCACAAAACCCTTTCTGGGAGCAACTTTCAAGATAGCTCATGAATATCCAATCCTTTTCCTCTCCTATAAGAATTCAAAACCTCATCAATTAAGCCCTCAGCTTGTGAGGGCTCAATCAGTTTCCCGACTTTCTTCCCTTACCTCATATCTTTTTTGACATATCATTAGTGACTGTATCAATGATTTGGTCTAAATACTTTTGTCCAATTTCTTTCATCTTCTTTTTGGAAGTCTCTGATTTTATTGTTTCACCAGCTTTATTTCTACCTAAGTTGAAAAGTCCTTTAGCACCTGATGCTAATCCTTTAACAATAAGCTCATCAAATCCTGATCCTTGTTTCCCACTCTTCACGAATTTGGTCTTTGTTATCCCACATTCAGCACAAGTGCATTTCATCATAGTTCGACCATTTTTAGCTTTGACATATCGTTCACTCCCTGGAACGCATTCAGTCTTCTGTTTTACACAATATGATTTTACCATTATATATATAAATTAGATATTTGTGAAGTAATTAATGATGAATCTATGATTGACACTTGTATCTGACATATCGAATTTAGCATTATGTATTGTATCAAGAATGGATCTTCCCTTTTGTCTTTCCAGTAGATAGTGTAAACACCAATACCCACATGACACTGAATCACGTTCTTGTATCTCATCCGTTGAATATACTAATCGTTTTCCACTAGTAGCCATATATTTCTTAACCTCTGATGGTATATTCAATCCAAAAGAGTCAAAGTATTCGCAAAATCTATCAATGTTTCTATAAGCTACCCAATGTGTACCTGGTCCGATACGGTTATCAAGATTTACTATCCCACATTCTTTATTTCTTATTTGTGATGGTAATGTATCCTTGCTGAAAACACCTCTGAAGTATTTTATACCAAGTTGTTTTACCCAGTCCATCAAATCATGATTTGATAATGGTTTATTTACAAAATAGCTCCTATGAGTGGAATTTGATTGAATGGGCTGTTTGATACTAACAGTAGACCTTTTCCTTTCTTTTTTTTTACCACCGCCAATTTGGTTGTCACCCCAATTACCAAAAAATGGAGGTGGTTGATATGGCATCAGAATCATCTTTTCGTTCCCTTTTCCTTCTTTTTTTGGTGGAACATAAACAGGAATTGATCTTCTTGGGCGAGATTTTTCAACATGCAAACCTCCTCCAGTCAAAGCCTTTATTACCATTGGAATCCCGATACTAGCAAGCAAAGTGCCAAGGAAACCACCTGATTGTGTTTTTGTTGGCTTGATGAAAACGCCTGAACCTGATTGGAGGGCATCTAATATATCTTTCTTTTGTTTTGCGGTTAGAAGATTCTTGTTTGCGATGAACTTATCAATTTTGTCTTGTGGAATTAGGAAACCACCTTTCTGTATTCCATTTCCAGATATTTTTTTTGACAATTTGTTGTGCGCCTTGACTAGGTGCTCCAGCTAATGCCGCTAATCCCATAGTCTTTGCAATAGTTGGTCCGAATGCGCGAGCGAGGGCAGAGCTGAAGTTAGTATACTTTCCGATTCTTCTCCAATCTCTTCTTAACCATTGCTGGGAAGTATAAAGGTCATTCCCACTGAGAGAGTCATTCGTGAGCCTAATAACAATAGTTTCTCTTTTATGGTAAGCATCACCGATATTTTTCTTCTGATTTTCTGATAGTTTCACATTTATTTCAAAAAGCTGAGTCATTTTTCGCATATAATATATGTTATATAATTTTCTGATTATAAAACATATACAAAATAAATGATATTTTATATGGACCTTAGGGTTACTTACAAAATAAATGATATTTTACATGGACCTTATGGTTACTTTCCCATCAATTTTTCCCATTTCAATATCTTGTTCATAAAGCACAAGTATATAAACTGTGTATTCAGTGGTTGTTACACCACTCAGTTCATATTTGAAAGTCAGTTTGGTCATACCATCTTTGATATCTGTTGGTTGCTTTGTTAGATCAAAGTAAATAAATGAAAAAAGGTTACTGAAGTTTGTCCTATTAAGGAGAGTATCGCTAGCAAAACGACTGTTAGCATGAACATACTTCAGAACATCTCGGAATACGCGTGTTGGTTCAGTGCTTGGTTTGTAAGTAAGCTGTGGATATACTCTTCCAGTTCCCACGTCAAGATGACAACTGGTTAATGTTCTCGGGTCGGTGGAGACGCTGAAAGTGTTATACAAGAATTTATTAGCTGTTTGTGAATTTTCACTTGCAGCATTAATTATGAATACAAATACGTGTCTGGGTTTGTTGATTCCCGTTGAAATACGGAAGCTGCCCGTCTGCTGTTGCAATTCATCACTTTTCGCGACCAATTCACGAAGATAGGTCCACTTTCTTGCCTTTTCTATATCAACGTATTCATTCATGTATAATTTCTTCCCTTCTGCATTGAAAACAATTCGAGGAACTAGCAGCTGAAATTGAGTAAGAACTACACGGCAATTGGCTCCTGCCTGCCAGACAAGGCTAGTATCACTCTCAATATTTATTTCTAACTCAATTTTAGAATTCGGAAGAAGTTGAAGATAAAGGCTCTCAAAAAAGCCATACCTATTGAATGGTATTTCTACATTCACTGTAGAACTTACACCCAGTAGCGCTTTTCTAATAGCAAAACCTTTATTGTAATTAGCTTGAGCCGGTCTTTCTTCAGCATTTCTGGTATTATCAATGTAAAAGAATTCATTTGTACCTTGACTTTTCACATAACCCTGACTATATTCTAGAAGATTTTTAATATTTGTTGCATGATTGGCTTCAGAACAGGTATAAACATCAATTCCATTCATCTTGATAAGCAATTTTTTAATGAGAGAATGTACTGAATTGACCATCCCTTTATGATCATTCAGGCGATGTTACCTCCATCCGCCAACAGTACTAATTTAAAATCTACATTGAATCTAACGTGATACAAATCAAGAGGGGTTGTTTCTCTACTATTGTCGGCAACAAAACGATAACCCTCTTTTTTTATGAGCATTTTCAGCGATTGCCGAATTCAATGGTGTATCTAGTTCATAAACGACATCTTCATACCTTTCTATAAACTTCGAGTTTCGATAATTTGTCATATATTATATGTTTAGATAAAATTTCTTCTTCTAAGTTTTCCATCTGAAAGTATCTGATTCACTCTATCATTTATCTCCTGAGTGGTTAATTCTTTTGGTTTCATCTGAACTGATAGAGTTTTTATTTTCTTATTTCTTAGAAGCTCAAATATCCTATGGCCACCCTTATTACCAACATACTCACCAGTTGTTGTGGCTGCTGTTGTTGCTGCACTTTTAGCTGTCTTTCCAAATAGTTTCTTTCCAATTGCCTTGAAGATATCAGTCATACCTCCCCCGACAGTCATACCTTCATCAAAGATATCAGTAATACCTTCATCGAAAATATGTTTTGTCACATACATGTCCAGATTTGGATCATACATTGTTTTGAATTCACACTGTCTTATCATATATTATAAAATTATATAACTTTTGATCGTAGAAACAGTTCAATATACCAATCTATCCCATTCAAATCGATTGGAGTCCCAGATGAATCAGTAACATAAAACCGCATTGAAGACATCATATGATCTGATACTGGACTATATGCAAGAAAACGAGGTTTATAAGTAAATGGAAGGGATCTAACAAGATTTTCAACGGGAATAACAGCTATTGTACTCGAAGATTCACCATCAGTAGTACTATCTGTTACCTTATCACAGTTAATATGTATTTCATCTATTCCTCTTGTGATGTCTGGGAGATTCGTTCCATATTCTGTTTGTTCAATCAGTTTTGAATCAAAGCCAATCGGTTTTCTGAAATCTAAGTTTCTGAGATCTACTCGATACTCCTCATCCAATTCAATGAGTACTCGATAAGTTGATAAAATAAAATACAGATTGATACCATACTCTATTTCATTATCGTCACTATCCTTAGTATCTTTGTTCTTCAAGAATCTTTTGATATAAATATCAATATCATCATAACTATACATCCTATCAACAAATGTGATTGTTTCCCAATGTTTACCTTCATCTCTACTGTATTTTATTTGATTGTTTCCATATGATTGTCTGATATTATACCAACTGTAAGTCATAGATATTGTTCTAACTGCAAGTTCATGCTTCATGTCATAAGATAGTTGAATTGGATTATTGAATCTGGTTGTGAAATCACGACACAAACTTACACCCACCTTTTGTCTATTTCTTGATGAAAGTCGTAATAGGAATTCACTCATATATTATTAGATTAGATATTCCTTCATGAGGTCATTCATTTGTTTGTTATCTATGACATTCAATTTATTCAACACATGTACCACATTCACAAACTCTTCTCTAACATCATTACTGTTGTTTCCAGCAGACATGGACCCTCCAAGCAGCTCTAACCGTGAAAGTAAATCTTGTGGATTATTATAGTATACTACACCACTTCCAAGTTTTGAATACTTTTTAGAAGTTCTATATATTGGTATTTCACTCAGTCTATTAAGGTCATTGAACACGGATCTTGCTAGTTGAGAGTAGTTCTTTCTACTGTTGAATCTTTTTGTTAGAAGATCAAGTGTGTCAAAGTCAGCTTGTTTGTCATATACTTTCTGGCCGTTTTTATGGACCACAACTTTCAGATGTCCATGCAGTTTTGGAAGATCAATGACCAGACCACCATACTGTCCATTTTGTGATATCTTATAAGCGTTTCTCTTTTTCTGTGTGTACATGCCTTCACCCATATATTTTGGGGCTGCTTTGATATGGTTTAATCTCACCAAATAATCTTCAAGGTATGGTGTTTCCGTTTTATGTCGCTTATATGTTGTAAGTTGTACTTTACTCAAACTTTTATAAGGCTGACCATTTTGATTTGAATGTGATTGAATATATTCTTTATTTCGTTTTATTTTGCTATTTACTTTTGTTATGAGTGTGTTTGGATCTAAATCTTTTTTTAAGGTTTCGGATGGTATAGGTAACCCTTTGTCTTCCAATGAGTTTTTATATTCAACTGTTATACCTTTATCCAAATTTACAATTTGAGGTTTCTCTTTACTTGTGCTTGGTTTGACCTCTTCATCTTCACCTTCATCTTCACCTTCATGATGATCCCACTCTAACTCCGGCAATTTTTTACGCTCATATGTGATAGCCTTTGTAGGATCAAATTCAACGGCTTCAACTAGTTTTTCTTGATTTTCTTTCAACTGTTTAATGATCTCGTCCTGTTTTTTTATCAATAGTTTCTTTTACCGACTTTTGTGTATCAATGGAAGGTTTCAATATTTCTGCTGTATCATCATACATATACTGTTTTCGTGTTTGATAAGTCTTGATGACTCCACGGACTGCTTTTACCTTATTTCCAGCTTCAATTCCACTGGAAAGAGGATTTTTCATTCGTTCAATATCCATATACATATACATTAGATAAAATAACTTATCTCAACTTATCTCAACTTATCTCAACTTATATCAATTATCTAATGTATATGTATATGGAAATACCAAACTATGACAGTAGTAATAAATCAAATAATGATTTTAAACAATTGTATGAATACATGCGGAAAAACACATTCAGGATGCTTATAGCGGGTAACTCCGGATCAGGCAAAACGAATCTATTGAGTCATATTTTACAACATCCATTGATCTTTTATGATCAGATCCATTTGTATGCTAAAAATCTGGATCAAGATAAATATCTGAATTTAATTGATGAGATGAATAAAATAAGTAAAGAGGTTGGTTACCCTGTTTTGATGGTGAGTAATGATGAAGTTATACCTGTTGACCAGCTTCAAAATACTGATATGCAAAGAGTCGTTATATTTGATGATTATTTGTGTGAAAAAGTACAGAAACCTCTAATAGACTATTTCATTCAAGGACGACACAAAAACTGCTCTGTGATATATCTAACACAATCTTTTTACGGATGTCCTAAAGCGATAAGATTGAATTGTAGCCATTTTTGTTTGTACGATTTTCCATCTTCAAGAGAAAGAAATTTAATATCTCAAGAATTGGGAATCGATAAAGAAAAGTACATCAAGGCAACCAACAAACCATACTCTTTCTGTTACGTGGACAAACCAATGAAAATAGTGAAGAGAAACTTTTATGGAAATATCTAAACTATTTGTATATGGGTATATTGAACAACTTTGAAAAGTATATTGATAATGATTGTCGTGTAAGAGGGCAAGCTGGTAGAGATGGTATTGGCTTCAAATTAACAGAGGATGGTAATTATGATATTGATGGAAAACGATTGATTGATGTAGCTGACTCAATTGACGATGGTGATGCTGTCAATTTAAAAGTATTAAAGAAACATACTCAAGTTAGTCAAAATAATTATCATTTACAACCGAGTTTTCGATTTTATAAAGACTTTGGTGATAAGAGTCAATTAAGTGTAGTGTCACCACCAAATACATTGCCAGACTATTTTTTCAAAATCATAAAGCGCATAATGATGCTTATATAATTGAGAAAGAAGGTGATGATACTGGTTTTAGTGGAGAAGCATGGTCCATTATAAAAATGAAAGGTAATCAATTAGAGAGTGGTACTTATACCTCTGTTTTTGAAATATTTGTTATTGGTGATGTGGTGGTTTTCTTGTTGATAATACAAAAATTTTTAATGTCCATGGTGATAGTCATTATACTATGAACACATTTGATAGTGATAAAATTGATAGTAAATATACTAAATCAATTATTCAATTCACAACTGATGGAAGAGCTGGAGTAGATGATGGGATAAAATTCCAAATTAGATATTATGGTTCTCATTACAATAAAAATATAAAATTTCTATTTTATTCAAGAGTGATAAAAGGTAATTACTCAACAACTTTCAATCATACTATTTTTAATGTTAATGATGTCCAGGATAATCATAAGATTTTCTATTTTGAGAGTTTGAATCTCAATAGTAATCTTATTAACAGTTTAGGTGATCCTGTAGATGACTCTGATGCTACTAATAAGAAGTATGTTGACACTGAAAATGCTAAGCAGGATATTGCCATTGCTGATAAAGCCACTAAATCATACGTCGATGGAGAAATAGCAAAAGTCCACATTGATACCACATCATTACTTCCGAGAGATGGAAGTAAAGCAATGACAGGTGCTCTGAATATGGGTAACAATGATATCAATAATCTAAAGACCATCGTTGAAGATGACGGCCTCAATCCCAATTATGAACAAATAAAATACAAGGCAGTCAATTTTGAAACGCTGAAGAAAACACGTGATGATGTGATGATGGAAATGGCAGAGAATGACTCAGGTTTACTTCCAAAAGATGGTAGTGAGGCTATGGAAGGTGATTTAAATTTGGCCAATCACAGTATCATCAATCTCAAAGATCCACAACCATCAGACAGTAGTCATGCAGCTTCTGTCAATTTCGTCAACAAAACTGTCAATGATAGTAATATACTTATTGATGGTATAATTGATAAGAAAATGAAAGCGTCTGAAATACATTCCATAGAGTCAATCAATAAAGAAAATGTCTTCAAAAGAGTGATGGATAATGACGAGTTTAAAGAAGATGATGATGATATTCATAAAATTGGAGTTCAAAATAAAAATTCTCATTCAGTAAACAAAAAGACTTATGAATTCAAGATTGATTATGATTCCAGTATTGGTTATTATAGCACCAGACTATCAATTGATTTGATATATTTACCTATCGGCTCTTATACAATGGTTTATGAAATGTATGTAGAAGATGGTATCACCATCAATGAAATAAATGCATCAAGTGGATCTCTATCTGTGGGAAAGATCAATTCCAAAATAGATGGAACAAATACACGGAGCATCATCCATTTTTCTAAAAACATTTTTAATCCCGGTTTTGATGATTTGGATATTGACATCAGATTAAAAGGTAAAACCAATCCTCAGACCATCATTTATGTTGTTGTTTATGGTGTCACTGGTACTCAAAATGATGTGGACGTACAATTATGGGACAGGTTTTATTATTTCAATAGTGGTATGCTTGATTTTGAAGCTCCAATTAATATGACAAACAAAAAGATAACTGGAGTAGCTGATGGTACTGCAGATAATGATGCAGTCAATAAATCACAATTAGATGCATTTCGTGGTTATTATTATTACACAAACGATTTGAAGCATAACAACACAAATACTGTCAAATTTCCTGCAATAAATAATCACCCTTATTTTGCCAACAATAATTCATCCACTCTTCAAATAATGCAAAGTGGTTTTTATCATATAATCTACACTGATTTTTATAAAAATGGTGTTTATTTCCAAATCAGTGATGTTGCAGCTGGAACTTTCAAATTTTACCTTGATCTCAACACTCCATCAAATTGGAATCCAATAACAATAAACGCAGCCATTCAAATTAATGTTGATAGTGTTAAGAAACACTTCGATTTAGAATTTTCATTAGACTCAGGAGGTAGTCTTGATGGAAAAGGATACTCAACATTCTTCATCCAATATTTGCATCCTTGAATCCAAATAAAAAACAACAAATTCATATGTCACTCAAGCTCTTGTGAGCTTATTAATTTAGATAAATATGTGATCAACACATTTGTGATAAGTAAAACAATATAAACAATATATATGAAAGAGTCGCCAAGAAGTACATATACGTTAAACGGTTTCATTCACAATAAAAGACCATTAAAAACATATTCAACTGGAATCACATTTCAGATGAACTTACAGAAGAACAGATTGAAGAATTAAAATCTTACCACAAAACATACCACAAAAAGTGTTGGGCTTACAAACAAGCATTGAAAAGCTTCAAAAAATGGAGGTTGTTTAGAAATTCCTTATCAATTGTATTCGCATCTGGAGGTTGTGCTTGCAGTATTGCGACTGGTGGTATTAGTTTAATTGCTATCAGCACAGTAGCCCTCTTGATTCAGGGTTGGATGAAGCATAAAGATCTAGATCTTAAGATCCACAATTGTACATATGCTTATCAAAGCTATCAACATCTGCTAAATGAAATAAAAGACATGATGAGATAAGGAAATTTCAATTCATCTCACATTCACAACACAATGAGGAATATTGATGATTATGTGACCGACAACAGTCCTGTTGTTGATAAGCATTTCACAAAATACAATAACAAATTCATGTGTTGATTATCAACTGAATTCTATCACCTATCAAAGATTGACCCTTTTACCAATATTGTTCATAATATTTCAATGTCTTTTTTGACTTTGTTATATGGACATCTTTATAAGGAAGTCCAAGCGTTTATGATTAACCTCATGAAGAATATTGTCAATCTCAACAAATACTTTAAATATCTTCTGTTTTTGATAACAAAACAATTGAATATCATTCTCACATAATATATTATCCAATATCTTCTCAATATGGTATTTACGATGATATACTGATTTATTTCGTATCTTATGCATATCGTCTTTGAAGTTAAAGTACTCCACAACATAATCATAACCATGAACTAAGCCACAATTCACACATGTATTCATACCATTTATAGTTTCCACATCCTGTTCACCACGACATGATTCGACCACTTTATCAACTTCCACCAATAGTTGATCAGAAAATGGGCAATTACACTCTCCCATACTCCTTAATTCATTGTGAATTTGATAATTGCAATCCATCTTATATTATTACAAAAGAATATATTTTCAAGTCTGTAAACAAAAATCCAAAACTATATGACATAGTTGTATTGGTTCCAGACTGATGTCCCGGGTTTTGGTCTTGGTTCCTCATTTGATTTCAATATTTTATTCCTATATTTGGATTCAAGGTTTGGTTCAGCATTTGGTTTTAAGGTTTGGTTCCGTATTTGATTCTATATTTTATTTCAGTATTTGATTTCCATATTTTGATCTAAGGTTTTGATTAAAGGTTTAGATCCTATATTTGATTCATATATTTGGTTCCAAGGTTCGAAAAATTGGTTATGAGATTTGGTTTTAAGGTTTGGTTCATTGTTGGATAAAGGAAAGAGAATTACAACGCAAAAAATACAGTGCAAAAAATCCAGCGCAAAAAATCAGTTTAGAAAAATATCCAGCACAAATAACCAACGCAAAAAACCAGTTTGGAAAAATGCGCCAGAACCGCTATTACTATACTACTCCGGCAACTTATTAATGGATTTGATCATCCTGGTATCAGCTATCCATTTGTCCTGTAAGTTCTTGGCTCGAGCATAATCGATATCGTGCTGTTTGGCAATACGGTCGAGTCGGTTAATGCCTGGATCACCTCTAGCTAACCGTTTTTTCAATTTGATACCTGGACCTAAATATTGATAGCCCGGGACGTGAAATTCAACCATTTTTGAATATCGACCCCTCGGCCTCGCTGACGTCTTCGCCGTTTAATCATCTTCCTCTTCATAATCAAGCTTTTTTCTCCACCCTTTCCAATAACCCTCTTGTAGTTTTTCACCCTCTGTCTTTTTTAGTTTCTTCTTACCTGCTGCACCACCTTTAGGACTGTCGTCGCCTTCTTTCCATCGGAATTCTTTTAAAGTTTTCTTAGCCAAAGGACTAAGCCCTTTGGGAATCACACTGAACGCCGGTGTTCTATAACCGCTGGTCGAAGGTTTAGGTTTTTTGTCGGATCTAGGAAAATATGGCTGCTTTTTTACAGTCAATTTTTTAAGCGACTTTTTGTTGCCGGTCGGTTTTTTCGGCGATTCTATTTCGATCACCTCGGGTGCTTGCTTTTTGATAATGTCTTTCAACAACCGTTCGATCGTCGCATCCGCCATGCCTTCGGGATCCTCGGTGCCTTCATAACTAGCCGGTTGGGCCGTACCAGTTCGAACCAGTTTCACCAATTGGCTTTGTTCTAAAGCCATGGGTTTTACCATACGTACAGCTAAGCTATCGGGAATACTCTTATCTTCTAAAATTAATTGTTGTTCAGCCGCTAACCGCCCAGCTTTATTGAGTAACGCACTCTCGGTAATTTTGCCTTGATAATAATTCGAAAGCCGATTAAATTCGTCAGCGGGGACAACGACCACTTCATTCATGTTGTTTTAACAGTCTCTCGTAACAGGTTTGCCAGTACCACATTTCTTGATCTTTTTTAATAAATTCTTGCCGCAGATTTGCCAACGTGTTCTCTTTGGAAGTTTACTGACACTGTTGACACTCGTTGCCGTACTTTAATACTATATAGTCCTGATATAGCTCGTGATAGTGGTTGACCCAACTGTCGCGTTGCTCCTGAAGCCCTTCGTTCCGTTTTTTTAATAGTTGAACAAACGTATATTTACGTTCTGGAACCACGTCAATACCTTTAGTCGGATATCCGTGGTCATCTCTTCCTAATTGCAACATGCTTTGTAACAATCTTTTAAACGTTGCCAGAATCCTCGTCCTGTTTGTTTCTTGAGGTGTTCACGTTGTCGTTTCAGCGACGTTTGACGTAGCCTTAGTGCTTGCAACACATTCTTATAGCGTTTTAATTTTTGAATGGTTTTCGGTTGAATGGGCACGTTTTGTTTCATCACATTCAAAACCATTTCGCTGAGTGCTTTGAATTGGTTTTTGTTGGCGAGATCTAGCATCACGTTTCGCCGCTTTGCGTTGGCTTCCAGGAGGAGGCTTTACAAAAAACCCCGGTGAGTATGGAATAAACTCATGATAAAATGACAACACACAATTACGGATTCAGCCTTTTATTAGAATACAAGCGTGTAACACATTCCAAGATTGGCGGTGCAAAATCGGTTACAATGTCATCTAAAGTTTGCATTTTAACTAAGAAACTATTGAGATCAAACTCTCCGCTCATGATAAACGTGTGGATTTCAATCAATGTCTTTTCGTAAGTCGTGTAGGCGAACCGTGACATGTCCATCTTGAGTGAATATTTCTTGAAATCGCTCTATCCTTTCACAAACGTAGCTGCAGCCGTCAGTCCCACCATAGCAAAACTCTCTTTCCACGCACTGCCCACCACCACGCTCAATGCCAACGACACCACCATTGTTTATGATAGAAAGCGTGTAAATCTGGCAGCTTATCTACGCCAGCGGCGACGTTTATAGCATTGTCGGTGATTCCTTTAAGTGCTTGTCCTGCTAATTTAGCTCCTAATGAAGCAAACGTGGGTGTGGGTCCTGATAATACCATGCTAGCCCCTTCGGCGATTTTATCCACGAGTCGAGGTTTTCTACGAAACAAAGCGCTTCCTCGCTGTCTCTTTCTTCTCCTACGTTTTACTATTACTGTTCTGTTACGACGCACCATGATGAATTATCGTTTTCGTTTTTTCGCTTTCTTAAATAGGGCTTGCATGGCTTTTTGACCGCCGTAGCTTGCAGCCCCTCCTGCCGCACTTAAGTCTATTGCTTTTACGACCGCAATGAGCGTTGGGACCGCCGCTGCTAACGGTACAACGCCACCTTTCTGTTTTCTCCGTTTACTCACCAGAGAAAGTCCGTAGCCAGAACCGCCTCGTTGTTGTCTTCTTCTTCTTCTACGCATGTTTGTTCGTATTTTTTGTAAGAAACTTGTTCTTTTATAGACGAAACTGATAACAACGCATAAAGCCTTCATCTTTTAAAACATGACTCAGGATACGTTGATCGTCTCGACCAGCGGGATGTAGATCTAATAACATATAGGCAAACGGTCGATCACTGGTCACTTTGCGAAACGTGTCCAAGACTTCTCTAAATTGAGTGGGAAATTGTTGCAGTAAATTTCGTAAACCCAATTGTTCACGTGGGTTTTTGAAAGAGATGATGTAATGAGCATTGCGTGATATGGTTTTGGCAAATTTTCCTGACGGAAACAGATCTTGACACAGGTAAATGACAGTAATTTGTTGATGTTGGGAATCTTTGGTAAATAAATCCAATCATTATTATCGCTGCTTCCTTCATTCATTAAATCGTCCAAAACTAAAATGCCTCCTTTAGGAAACCATTTGGGTAAGAGATTGCTATCGGGAACGCCTTCGTGAAATTGAACGCCGTGCACATTTAACAATTCAAATCCTTGCTGCCAAGAGTCGTAACAGTAGTTAAATTTTGTTTTAATATCTGTTGTAAACGGTTTAAGATAACCGTGTGGTTCCATTACAAGATTGGGACCTAATCGAATAGCTACTTGGGGATTAGAATTGTAGTTTTCCACAAACCAACCCATGTCAAACGCCAGCTGTTTGTTGACAGCAAAGCCGGGAGCCATCCTAGGGGCGTTGTATCATGTCCATGACCAAAATCGTGTTTCTCGACCTTACTACTATCAAGTAGCACATCTTGGCCTTCTACTCTCATTTCTGGATAATAGGCCTTGTCGGTGTCCGTATTTCCATATTGCCTATTAGCCCTACCATCTTTAACATATAGTTTCTTTTTAAAATGATGAAATACGTTTTTCAAAAACTCAGTGCCTGTCAACATGTTAATGTCTACATGTTTGTTGATATCGCTAAGAAGAAACGAGGCGTCTAAATAATGTTTACTCAAATGATTGGTGTCTGCATTGTACCAGATCATGTACACCAAAGGCAAACTGTCCCTTAACCAAGAAGGTAAAACGGATCAGGCACACTGATGCTGGCCAAAGCCACTTTCCAATCTCCCTCTAATCGTAGTGGTGTTGGCCGTCTGACCTTGAAATTATTGCTGCTGTTGTTAGAATAATTTGTCAAGCTACTGTTACTCGGGAGGGTGAGGTAAAAATCTTCTTTCATTCTTGAAATGAAATGTCACGGTCGTTACGCCGTTTCCAAACTGAACTAAATCTCCTGTGGCTTCTGCAATCTGTACTTGAATAATGTCTAACAGCTGTTTTCGTAGCGGTATATATTGGAGATGGGCCGGTTGAAAATAATAGCTTCCTTTGTCTTCTCTTTCATAATTTACTTCGCGAACAAAATCAGTAATTTGATCTCCCAACACGCTACTGACTCTACAATCTGAATAGACATACAAGGGCGCGTACTGTGTCCAAATACGTTTTCAAAGGCATAGTCCAAATTTATTAATCGCCAACTCGCTCCCATACTCAAACGAATATAACGCATCAAACTTCCATCGGTCTATCGGGGAATAATCCAATATTAGTCTGAATGCGTGACGTTTTGTGCTTGACCGTTTGCCGGAAAATTGGATTTAATGTCACTGGTTCTAGGAATTTCATAATTGTTTTTTTTGATGCAGATATTGGGACCCAGCTTGACAGCAAATTGCGGGTCTGATTCGTCCGGATCGTCCACAAACCAGCCTAATTCATAAGCTAACTTTTTATTAATCCATATGGCAGGATGATAAATGCCGTCATTGCCTATGTCTGACAGCAAATTGCGGGTCTGATTCGTCCGGATCGTCCACAAACCAGCCCAATTCATAAGCTAACTTTTTATTAATCCATATGGCGGGATAATAAATGCCATCTTGGAGGTATCAAGAATAATTTTTCTGTCTTTTACAATAAACTCGGGGTAAAACACTTAATTGTTGGAGCCAATTAACCATCCAGGATACAATCTGCTTTCAATAATAATTTTTTTCCATGTGTAGGATCAGTCCTTGAAGAAAATCGTGTAACGTCATAGATGTCAAGTCTACATGACGCCCGATATGCGGTAATTTCACATCGGTTTCAAATCCGATTTTATTTGTTGTATTATTCTTTTCAGAATAATAAGACGTCACAGTAAATAATACCACATCGTCTGTCAACGATGAAGGTAACGCGTTTTTAGGATCAGGTACACTGGTATTCGTCAAGGCCACTTTCCAATCTCCTTCGTCCAAACGAATGACGTTAGGTAAACGTACTTTGAAATTATTATTGGCATTGTCCGGAAACTCTTGTAAACTGCTATGACTGGGTAACGTCAAGTAAAAATCGCCTTTCATGATAGTTTTGCTATTTGATCTTTCTCGGTCCAGCTGTTATATTTTTGTGGCCAACCTTTCCATTGAACTAACATTTTATTGCCTTTTTGTTTGACAATTTTGTCAATGCGAAAAATATCGTCATCTTTTACATTCACTCTTTGTACATCCTGTTCGTAAAACGTGCCTTTGAGCGGCGTTCCGTCCCACTCTTCAAGCTTATACGTTGGTACAGGGCCTGGGATACTTTCTGGAATAACAAATACTTCCTCTGTCCACCCAGGTAAGTAACCTTTTTTAAACAAGCTAATTTTTTTGTTTAAACGTACGCGATCCCCTACTTTCAAGGCGGTTTTTTCTACTTTTTTATTCTTGTACAAATTAGCGTACACTTCAGAGCTGTTGGCTTCTGTCACTTGATTCGGCGCCAATTTAATACTGCGGTGATAAGTTCTATTATATCCTTTGACTAACGCTTGTAAGACAGGAACAAACTTTAATGTATTATTCGTTGTAAAATAACGGTACATGCGCTGTTGGAGCGTACAGTTAAATCGTTGGACCACGCTTGCCTTAGTATCCCCACTGGTCGAAAAATGATGTATATTATAACGTTTAAGTAATTGTGCAAACGTTTTATTATAAAATTCTATTCCACTATCCGTTTGTAATTGAATGGGTCGCCTGCCTTGCTTTAATATCTTTTTAAAGGCCTCCTTGACGGCTTGACCTGTTTTATTTTTAATTGGCTCCACCCAAGCGTATTTGGAAAAAAGTCCACCACCGTCAACAAATATTTGTAGCCTTTGTTTTGTTTTGATATGTTAATGACTTCAATGAGATCCGCTAACCATTGCTCGTCGATCGTAAACACTTTGACAGGGAGGGTAGGAAACTTGCGTCTTGTTGGCTTGTATAGCGTATAGCCCGAATCGTTTTCCAAAATGGCTTTTGCTTTCTTGACACCGATGCCTTGACTTTTAGCAAAACGTGTCACACCTCAATAGCTTGCGGGGTTTTCCAGTAGGACTTTATCTGTTTTATTTTCTTTCATAACATCCAAACTTTTAAGGTACAATCTTGCCGGAGATCACTTCTAAACATGTGGGTATACACAGCTTTCGAAAATGCATCAGATTGACTTTTTAACCATAACATATAGACCACAAATCGAATTACATTTTTGTCCACTTGAACTTCATCAAATACCTCTACAAGATCAGACGCATTGTCCGTGGGAATATTTATTCCCAACCCGTGTCTTTGATAGATACTCTTACACTTTGCCACTAGCGCAGACCAATCACACTCGTCAAACATGATTACAGAATGAAACAATTTTTATTGGAACTTGAATTTTATTTGCTCATATGCGCTAATTACATGTATCAACATGTATCAACACTTTATTCATGGACTAGACCTAGCGTGACCTGTTCTAAGTTTAAACACAGTTTTTCATTAAGTAATCAGATCAAGCGACCTTGTCTAAACATGCCTAGTTTTATTAACCAATCAGAAACTAGTTTGAGCGTGGGGTAAGAGCTACTTAAAGGCTGGTTCTTTGTTAAGTTTCTCAGTTCAGATATCAAGTCTAGTCAGAGCCTTAAGAGTTTTTTAAAGGATGGCGGAAGAACAACCTGTCACTCTCCCAAAGGCAAAACCTGTAAAAACGACTCATGTATTGTTAATCCTACCGACAGCTACGAGGACTTGGCAGCTGACAAGAAAAGAAAACGTAAGGCGTCAAAAAAGTGCCCGAAACAGTCAAGAAGAGAAAGAACTTAACGTTGGAATTACCAAAAGGTACAGTCCGCTTTGACGAAATTGTACTTGCTAAAGTGGGAGACAAACAAAAGATGGTTTTTCTCAAAGGACGTCCTAGCAGTGCCTTGTACAAGAAACGTCGCCTGCAAAAACTAAACATGCATCAGAGACATTTGCAAAGAAAATTAACGCCTCGTCGACTACAGCAACACGTGCGCGACACGTTACTTAAAGTAAACTTTGTTCTTGTTTTATAGACTGTATCAAGGTGGAGCCTGTGGACATATCGGAGCACATTGAGTTTGATGTGAATGCCTTTCTGGACTCTATCCCCAGACCTCCCCAGTGCCCGCGGTGCATGGTGGATATGACGTTTGGTTCTATTCAACATAAAGATGGAAGTCAGTGGAACTATTACCGTTTCCTCATGACCTGCTCCGACACGAAATGCTACGTCACAAACAGTAAAGATAATTTGGCAGCCCATTTGAAAGCTGTGAAGAAACAGACCCACCCCTGCTATGCCCAGATTGCCCCAGATAAATTTAAGTGTAAATGCGATTTGTCCTAATGTCCTAAGCGTAGTTGTAGAGTCTTTCAATGGATCAGTGAACCCCCACTGGACACGCATTCAAACTACTAATGGCACAAGATTACTTATAACAAGACAAATAACTTGTAATTGTTTTATTTACATCAATAAGTTTAAAATTTATATCAATAGGTGAAAGGTTAAAAATGATATGAACAAAAAAGTTGAAAATGCAATTGTGTCTTACTGTTCGCATAATAAGTCATAATACAAGGGACTGGCATAAGTTGTCTGATATCTTAAATGTTCCACAAAAATCTCTTGACGCGGCACAGCTGTTGTTGACATGAAAAATATCCTGAACCTGATAGCGCGAATACACACATACATTTCGGACGGTGTATTAAAGTAAAAAAAATCATCCATCTGATATCTGAACATAGCATGGTGTATTACTGAGAAAGGACAAATTACACTCGCGTGGAACGTTCAGAAAATTGCTCGCGTCGTAAAAAAGAAATGACATCGCTTAACATTACATAATAAGTGAACCATGTCACCGGATTAATAGGGAAAGGTACATTACGCCATGACGAACTTAATTCGTGGTGTGTGTGAAACGGACGGCCTATGTCTCTGATGAACCACAGTGGGTCTTCCGTGTGAGTGTAATTCTCCTCACCGGAAATAGGCCCTTTGCAGCTAAGCCATCACGTGACCCACTTTTCAGAAAATTATGGGCTATAACTTAAAAATTGCCAGAAATGGAAAAGGCATGTCGAGAAAATCATAATGGCCAAGTTTGAGGCCCCTGGCATTAAAGAATGAAGTTTTATGACGATTTGAAGTTTTAGAAAACTAAGAGGATTTGTATGGAAAATGTCGCTGGAGAGCAAGGCCTTGCTCTCCAGCGACATTTTCCATACAAATCTTCTTAGTTTCTGTAAAATTCAAACCGTCATAAAATCTCATTCTTTAATGCCAGGGGCCTCAAACTTGGCCAGTTTGGTATTTTCGATATGTTCTTTCCATTTCTGGCATTCTTTAAGTTGTAGCCCATAATATATAAAATTTGTAGGAAAATTATAGTCACGTGACCCCAGTTGCAAAGGGCCTATTACAAATAAAACGGTAGGTCAATCTCGTACCAAACGTCTTCGCCAAAGGGCATTATAACGATTTGTGACATATTAATGCTTGACTCAGAAGGATTTTGATGAAAATAAAATCGTAACCTAACAGACTCGACTAATCTAAAGACTGACCAGGGCATGTTTGAAAGAAAAATTTCCTAAATACTTTGACGCGCACGTGGCGTTACAGGGATCGGTAAACAAAGAAATGCGTGTAAATACATCGTTTGTCTAACATACACTTGAGTAAATCTTCCTACAGCAAACAATAATATAAAGAAACAGTGTTTGGGGATGAAGAAAGGAACAGTGGTCCAGAATGCTGATCCGGGACGATGAGGAAAGGGTAGTCCGTTACGTTGATAATCGTTCAAGTCTTCCGCCAGCATGTTTTGAAATCGGTTCAACATACCTGCTTCTGAGCTTCCTATAAAACGAAATCGTACTTCTGGATCGCCAAACAACATCTCCAGATCTTCCTCAGGCAGTTCAAGGGCTCTCGGGTTGTCTGGTTCTTGTTAAAATCTGCATGCGGCACAATTCGAATCTCGTCTACACATTTCCCTGAAACAGCGTCTGTGAAATAACGCTCCGCAGCAAATGGTGCGATGTAGGCGTTGTAACTCCTCAATGCTGAAATCGCCTTGACAAATTATACAGAGACCTAACCCGTCGTCTTCAGGCGCCAAACCGCGGAGTCTTCGACTGCTTCGTTTTGCTTCCATTTTTTTCTTAAGTGAACTCGCCTCGTGTTAGCAAGCGAATGAGAACAATAAAAGTTTTGCCTGCTAAAGTACCCCACACACGTGGATATGCTGCCCGCCGAGGAAACAACCACGACAATTTTTTGCGTGCGTTGTGTAAGTTGTGTTTTTTTAGCGACAGAAAATCGCTTGCAGCACGGTCGTAAAAGTAGCTATCGTTTTGAAACTCGATAGAAAGTGAGTTTTTAACAGTTTCTAAGGATAACACGACACAATCTGACAGTTCCACAATGAAAAGTATGTGAAAATTGTTTTCATTCTTGCACGGGCTACTAAAACAATAGATGTGCTTTCTTGCGGCAGAAATTTGCTCACAGCACGGGTGTACTAGAAATTATCGCTTTGAAACTTGAAAGTATGTTACTTTTTAATAGTTTCTTTAGGTTAAGGGAAACATTTGGGCCTTACAGCGTTTTCAGCGTCCAAATAAGCTTATTGCACAGACGTTAAAAGACTTTTCACTTAAAAACTTTTAAAAATGTCAGTTTCGCATATTTACTTTAAGTTGCATAAAAAAGTTTGGCGGCAAACGATTTAAAACGATGCGAAAGCAAATATCTCATTTCGGATAAATTACATAAAACTAGCTAAATTTTTACTTATTTTCAATTGATCTTTGGATCAAAAGAACGAGGGAAAGGCACGTTAGACCATTGACTTTTATGAAATTGGTGGCTCCTTAAGGAGCCGGTTTTGTTTTGGAATGCCTACAAAAGACATCCCAACTTACGTTGCTTCAAGAAGTCATGATAACTTCTTGAAAAAGGTAAGCTGAAATAACAGCCATCCTGTCTCCCTACGCAGGCTTCCACGAATAATATGTACATATCTCCTGACTGGGAAAACCCCAAGGATCCGTACCGACAACCTTTCCCAGCCGGAAAACATATATATAAAATTATCCATGACCAGCTTTGAACCCACGATCGATTATTTGATAATCGCCCTCCAGCTCCCTAACCCACGTTTTCCGTGCAAGCATTGCTAAAGTCGCCGTTAGGTTGAAGCTTGACTTAAATTTGGATGCACGCAAGTTAATGTCTGATCTGACGGGACGCTGGTTGATGTGCTCCGCTCGTTCTTCGGAAATAAATTACGTCGCAGTTTTCGAAAGTCACTGCCATTTTGGAAGTATCTGGCGCTCCAGAAAGTCGAGACCCTCTAAATCCCAACGCGGCATGCTTTGTATGTCGTGCAAAATAGTGCCGACAGTGTCTGATTGCACGAAACTTTCCGCTTTTCGTGTGACCTAAACTGTCTTTTTAAATTTTATTAAAACTGGTCAAACGGTTCGTATGTCATAAAAGCTTCCTAGAAAGCGCAAAAGAATAATCAAATCTTGTTTGGAAACTTACGAAATACAGTAAAAAAAACTGGCAAAAACACCATTTTGGATAATTTCGTATGTATTTTTGAAACAAAAGAGTGAAGTGTGCAGTTGTGCTTTTTAGCGGCAGAAAATCGCTCACTGCTTCGGCTTCTTTAGTGCTATCCCTTTAAAACTTAACAGATTGTTCGTTTCAAAAGGTTTCTTTAAGCTGCGCGGAACATTTGAACGTCAATCAAATTAAAAGTATACGAAAATTGCCCACATTTCTGCACGGACTTTCAAAACAATAGTTGTGCTTTCTTGCGGCAGAAAATGGTTCACAGCCTCGGCGTTTTTAGCGCTATCTCTTTAAAACTTAACAGATTGTTAGTTTCAAATGTTTTCTTTAGATTGCGCGGAAAGGTTTGGTGAAAACTAAATGAAAAACAAAAGAATCAGTAAAGCGTAAGAATGTTCCCTGAGAGGTCAGATAGCTTTTCATAAAATTGAGCCGCTCTTAATGACTTAGTCACTTTTAGACGTTGACGCTACTATTACAGCTGTTAAAATTATGGCAAACCTGTCCGATGCTTGTTTGAACGCTGTCATGGATCAGTACGAGGTATGTATGAACCGAACTACGATATTCTTTACTTTTTGACGCCATCTCACGAAAAGTCCTTCGATCAACAGAATTCAAGCAAAGTGCCGCGAAACGAAGTGCCGCAGATTAACACGAAAGCTGTCCAGGAAAGCGCCGTAGCTGAAGGCGTTGACTGTGTAAGTATTCTACTGTTAAAGCATTTGACACTATAGTTTTTAATCGGATTTATTTTGAAATCGTAGAGCTTATGGGACATTCTCCCTCCGAAAAAAAAAACAGGTTTGCTTTTATTTAAAAACCTTATTCGCCAAAAAACGCGTGAAGGTCTTTTATTTAGGACGTAGTTTATTTAACTGTGATAAAGTTGTGAGTCAATGTCGAGATCGTTTTAAAATGTATCCACTTGCGCGCGATTATTTTTATCAACCATCAGAATACCCCAAAATATATTGATGTTCTAGGTTAGGTTTTAAGGTCTTTTAACTCTTGTAATTAGGTTTATAATAAAGTTTTGGTGTTCTTATTCTAGTCATTGTGGGATATTTTGCCTGACTAAATTTGAGTTTAGATACATCGGTTAAGTTTCCATCAGCTGAAGAACGAGTTAGAAGCCAACTTACCGAGGAAACTTGTTTTAAAAGACGTTCATAACTATTTTAAATTGAAAACTTTACTTAATCATCACGTAAAAATAATTTACTGTCCTTGCCATTCTCCTTGTGAAAAAGATAACATTTATTTATCCGATAGTGTTACCATGTTAAGTACATGACAGCTAATAACATTATAGGGTTAGGTGTTATATTAAACGTTTTACTAGACCTTTTAACTCTATAAAAACGCCCGCCCCGCTAAATTTTATCAAGAGCATTATATGTCCTAATTTATGTGGGACCGATTACCTCAAGAATTAAAACTCATTTATCGATTCCAAACCAAAGTCAAGCTGTTTTAGGAAACGGTGCTAGCTTTAATACAACATGTTGAAAAATTTTGGTTGTCTTGTTTTGTAGTCGTTGTGGGATATTTTACCTGTAACCATCCAAGAACACATTGTGCTGTTAGCATCTAAAGAAGATCGTACAGAAAAAAGTAAAAGAAACTGTAATTTATGCAGAGAAACACATACCTATCACAAGGTGCAAGCTCAATGGAGAATAGGACATTTACGCTGTTCATTCCATCCATGTAATTTTAAGTCATGTACACGAATAACCATGCAAACGTTTAATTTTAAATCATCTACACAGTACAATGTTCGGTCAATGTACCTGGCAAAACGGTATTAAAGACAAGGCTTATTTAGGTTGGAGTTCAAACAATGCCGATATTGCTATACCCTATGTAAAATCTTTGATTTCTAACAAAGTTAAATTTGATGTGTAATTGTGGGACCGATTACCTACAGAAATACAAGATCACATCATTAAATTCAAGCGACAACAGGAAATGTATGAAGCTAGCAACAGAAATAAAGCATTGAATGAGGATTCAAAGTTTTATTTTGTTTGCGTTGACGCATGGAATTGTAAAAAAAGTCCAAGGTACCAGCTTTCTATACCGATGTTTTTAAGCAACGATGTGAAGTGTGTTTAGGAGGTAATTTTGTTAAAGACGCAGACTATTGTAAAAGACAGAAAGAGTGGTAGTCTTTACCAATAAAACGGTCATGCAATTTGAAATAAAAGGTTTATTCAACATCTGAGTGTTTTTACTTTGCCAGGGTTGGGGTCTTGCATACATTCTGGATAAACCCATTGATCAGATCTTACCCTTTGCGGAGTATCACCGAAGCATATTTTGGTCCTATGACTTAGTGATTAAAAATTCATCAGGCTATCACGGTGAATGTGTGGTTAACAACAAACCAGTATTGATGTATTTAAAGCAGGTCTATCAAAGAATGAAAAGAGAACAAGACATGTATGTCAAGCTGAATAAAGCTTTATTTTGACATCGTGATTCTACAAAATGTCTGTAACCCTTCTTCCTCGTCCCCTTTCTTCCAGACTCTTCAACCTTTAATGAACGCCTCTGTAAACCTTTCCAAATCGTCAAATTTTCTCAACTTGCTGTCCTTCAAAGCCAAAAGGCGACTTGAAATTAAACTGCGGTACTTTTGGATGCTTAGCGTTAATCCAATCAATTCTGTTGTAATCACGGTTTGGGTCGTGTGGTCCACAACCGTCCTTACAAATTGTCTGACTCGATTTCCATATCTTCAGTTTGATTTTCCACATCTTTGGTTTGAGTTTCTATATCTTCAATCATGTTGCTGTCGACTGAAAAACACAAGTAGAGCAACGCGTTATATAGGTAAATAGGAGGCCTTTCCTTGTTACTGATTGGTTTATAAAACTGGACAACGATGTC
The DNA here is from genome assembly GCA_022496165.2 of Catalaphyllia jardinei. Lineage (NCBI taxonomy): Eukaryota > Metazoa > Cnidaria > Anthozoa > Scleractinia > Caryophylliidae > Catalaphyllia > Catalaphyllia jardinei. The sequence goes on along the minus strand of CM042746.1, from coordinate 27,791,316 downwards.
ATGAGACGCTAAAAGTTGTTACTGATTGATTTAACTATTTACTTAAACACTGTCTAATTTCATTTAGAATCAAACCAACATGGACTTAGACGATGAGCTCCTTGCAAGTGTGGGTGACGCTCTTGAACGGCAACTCAATTATCAACAACAAATTGGAGGAAACCCTCTTGCAAGGAACGAATGGGTGTTAGGGAAAGACATTATACAGCCCGTCTCAGACAACAGGGTCAATTTATTCAAAACCAGCGTTTAATCCTAGCTCTCAGCGACTGTGTACACACAGCTTTACGAAATTTAATCCAGTGCGAACAGATTCCTGGTCGAGATTACCTCTATTTCAATATAACAAGCAACCGGTTGAACCACGCCTACGGCTACCGACGCTTGACTGCGGAGGAGTGGTTACGAGGTAGTGAACGCGTGGATGGGATTTTAGAGTAAATGGCACGTATCCTTAATTTAAACGAACAATTTGAACTAGACAACTCGTTGCAGCTCTCTTTCACCCAAGTTCGTGCAGCACCTTTGGGTAGTGGGAAACGAAAGATCAAACCGGGACACAATCACCCCGAAACGTTTAAACGGCTGAAACAAACCGTGGTGATGATCAAAAACAAAGACGAGTTATGCTGTGCTCGCGCTATTGTCACTGCCAAAGCGAAAGTGGACAACCACCCAAAACGGGTCGGATTTAAATGGCTTCTTCTCTCTACGGTTATCAGTTACTCGTAATCGATGAAACCCGTGGCTATCGCGTGGACCCGTTGGTCCGGACAAGCAGCTCGTGCTTCTTTACAATCAGCAACATTACGATGTCGTCACTAGTCTGCCTGGCTGTTTTGGTACCAGCTATTCTACGGGCATTGTCACAAACCCTACGACAATGGGGTGAACTTTGACAGAATTCGTTTCATTGACTCACTGTGGTTCTTTCAAATGCCGCTTTCTGCGTTTCTAAAAACCTTTGGACTGACCGAGCTTAAGAAAGCTTATTTACCTCATCTGCTCAACACATCGGAGAATCAAGAGTATGAAGACCCCATTCCAGATAAGCACTATTACATGCCAGAAGTGATGGCAGTCTCTAGACGTAAAACATTTGAAACTTGGCATGCTCAACCGACCGGTACGTTCAACTTTGCTAAAGAGCTCGAAGCTTACTGTAAAAGTGATGTCAAACTACTCAAAGAAGGTTGCCTCACTTTCAAGCGGCTCTTTGAACAACAAGCTAAGTTCAATCCTTTCAGCTGCATGACCATAGCTTCAGCCTGTAACCGAGACCTGCGCCAAAATCGAATGGATCTAACGCGATCGCCTCTTAACCCCTGCACGGTTAGAGACTGAACACGAATCATTCTCAAGTAGCACTTGAATGGCTACAGTGGGTAGACTCTCAGCTTCCCGAGCGTCGTATTTAACACGTACGAAACGGTGGGGAATACAGAATTCCCAACTCCAACTACACGGTCGACGGTTATGACGAGAGCACAAAGACCGTGTACGAATTTCAGGGCTGTTTCTGGCACCGGTGCCGCGCTGGCTACCCCAACCGAAGCGAAACTTACCGCAGGCTGGAAGACAGAAGCACGGAGGATGTGTACATTTGTACGCAACGAAAAGTAGCTGACCTTGAAAGTCGTGGTTATACAGTCAAACAGATGTGGGAGTGCCCATGGACTAACATCAAGCAAAACGACCCAGCTGTGCTTGACTTTGTCAATCAACTCGATATTGTCACTCCATTGAACCCCCGTGATGCTTTCTGTGGCGGGCGAACCAATGCCATCAAGCTGTATCACCAGGTCGAGGCTGATGAAACGGTTGATTATTATGATTTTACGTCACTTTATCCCTGGGTCAACAAGAAAGGCAAATATCCCATTGGTCATCCTATCCACATCTTTGAACCGGGACACACGGACATTTCCAAGTTCTTCGGCTTAGCTCAGTGCTTCCTCCATACGGACTCTATCACCCAGTCTACCTCTCAGGCACAACGAAAAGCTCACCTTTCCGCTCTGTCGCACATGTCTTGAAAAAGAGATGCGTAAACCTATGCTCGAACGAGGTTATGTCTGCCCCCACACGTGTGAGCAGAGGCAGATCACAGGGACCTGGTGCACCCCTGAACTAAAAACAGCCGTGGACAAAGGCTATCAGATTCGTCACATTTATGAGGTTTGGCACTTTCCTGAAGAACAACAAAGAGAAGGGCTGTTTGCTTACTACGTAAACACATGGCTAAAAATCAAGGAAGAAGCGAGCGGCTGGCCAGAGCATGTAGGCGACGATCCGAACAAACAGCAAGAGCATATTAGAAACTATGAAGAGAAAGAAAAGGTTCAGCTGGACCCCTGCCAGGATCAAGAAAAAATCCAGGCTTAAAAACGCTGGCCAAAATGATGCTCAATTCCATGTGGGGAAAGTTCGGACAGAAACCCAACAAAACCCAAGCGAAAGAATTTGACGACCCCATGAAATTCAGCGAGTTTCACCAAAGTGACAAGAACGATATCCGCTACGTGTCTGTTATGACTGAACAACGCGCCGAGATCCACTACAAGCTTAAGCAAGAAGACGATCCAGCCTCACCCAATCTCAATATCTTCATCGCCTGCTTCACCACGTGTTGGGCCCGACTCAAGCTGTATGAAGCTCTGGACCAGCTTCAAGAGCGCGTTCTCTATTTCGATACAGACAGCGTCATCTTCAAAAGTTTGTCGGGACAAACAAAACCGGAACTTGGCGATTATCTCGAAGACTTCAAGAACGAGCTCAATGAAGGGGACACGATCATGGAATTTGCTTCAGGGGATCCAAAGAATTATGGGTACCAGACCCGTCAAGGTAAACAACAATGTAAAGTCCGCGGAATCTCGGTCAACAGCAAAGGCAGCAAGCAGCTCAATTTTCCTGTACTCCTATACTGGAAAGGATGATAAGGGGTCAGAGGGGGACTAGGCTCCAGGGAAGATGGGCAGAGGGGGTTGGAAACTAGAGGATGACGTCATAGGGGAAGGAGACTAAGGTTCTGCCATCTTGGATACGGATGACTACACCGGCCGCCATCTTGGTTTATTTGCATAAGAATTAGGCCTAAAACAACCAATCAGAGCGCGAGTTGAACGCCGGTCTCTTTGACACAATACACCATTTTGCTAATGATCAGTTCCTGGTGAATTGTGGGTAGATCCAGTCCTTTGTGGGGGTAATTGGCCAGATTAGGACATAATTTGAAATTGTAATTTTGCCTGTTTGCCCCTACAAAGGACTGGATCTACCCACAATTCAAAAGGAACTGATCATTAGCAAAATGGTGTATTACTCACGAGAGGCAGAGAACCACGAAAGCCAGGGAACAGGGGAACCACGAGAACCACGAGAACCACGAGAACCATGATAACCAGGACAACCAGGCTTTGCCTCGGTGTAAAAACCAGAGAACCAGAGAACCATAGAACCACATTGAGACTTAACTTAATACCTTTGAGCCAGCGATCAATATATTTCAGGTCACTATTGATCTTGATTTGGGACACAAGATCAGGTATAGTGGCTGCAGAAAAGGTAACATTAGTGTTGGTCGGAATTCATTCTTACCTAGTAGTGCCAACATTCAAATAATTTCGTAGATCATATATATTGATTAAGAGGGCAATTTAGAGGGCTCGCGCGAGCTAGACGATTGTTAACGTTACAATTTTGCATACGGCTAGTTAGGTAAGATTTAAACCATTTCAGGACGTCTTGATGAACGCTATACTTAGGGAAAGTTCATTGAATATGACAAGAGCGGATGAAGATATTCAAACTCGAAGCTTGAAATTTTAGCAGCTCCCCTCGCTAGCGGCTCAATTTTTTAGGAGCCTCCCTCCCCCTTGGTAGTCCTCTAATTCCTTTGCTCCCCTAAAAAAAGATCGCTAGACTTTATTAAACATATTTACCAATACTGCTCCCGTTGGCAGATTTTGGAATCTTGCCGAACCAATGTGGTTTTATTATCGCGGAAGTCACTGACGGGTTCGAATCCCATTGAAGCCCTGATTTTTTCAGGCTTCTTCTTTCCAATTCCAAACGCATTTCAAATATGAATGATTTCATATATACTTCACTTCATTTCACTCCTCACGGGAGATATGAATTCAATAAATTGACCTCGCTCCTAATGTGTGGCTCCATACCTCAGTCGGTAGAGCATCGCACCGGTATCGCGGAGGTCACAGGTTCGAGTCCCGTTGAAGTCCTGATTTTTTCAGGCTTCTTATTTCCAATTGCTTAAATTGAAAAATTAAGTACGATGATCATTCTTCATTTTCATCTACAACCGCAGTTCAAATATGAATAATTTCATTTATACTTCACATCATTTCATGCGGGAGGCTTAACAGAAAGCTTTAGTATCGAATCGGTGTAAGACAGGGCTGTCTCCTATCGCCATTCCTTTTTCCTTCTTGCTGTTGAATGGATTATGAAAGAGACAACAACAAGCTCAAAAAATGGAATTCAATGGTCCCTTGTAGAACAACTTGATGATCTCGATTTTGCTGATTTTACTCATACTAATACCTAGATGCAGGCGAAAACCACTAAGCTTGAAGCTGTCTCATCTGAACAAGGGCTTTAGATCAATACGGATAAGACAACGACCATCAGGATTAACAACAATGCGAGGGGGCAGATCATGATCAATAATCTCGGCTTAGAAGATGTATCATCCTTCACATACTTAGGTAGCGTTATTAATACCACGGGAGGAACAGATTAAGACGTACTGGCAATGATAGGAAAAACACGCAGCGCGTTTAATACCTTAGCAAGCATCTGGAGATCCAGAGAAATAACAACAACCACCAAATTGAGAATTTTCAATTCTAATGTTAAGTCTGTATTGCATTATGGGTCAGAAGAATAGAGAATGACTGAGAGGACTTTGTCAAAGCTACAGACCTTTATGAATAGATGCCTGGGTAGAATCCTTAGCACCTACTGCAACTATCAGCAACGCTAACCTGTGGGAGAACCACAGGGCAAGCGTCTGTGAGACAAGAGTTGACAAGCAGAAAATGGTCATGGATCGGCCACACACTCAGGATATCAAATTACTGCATTGCCCGACAGGCTCTTCTTTGGAACCCGCAGGGAAGTTGACGGAGAGGGAGACCGCGCAACAGCTGGAGGAGAGACACAGACCACACCATCCAGTCGAGAGGCCTTTCCTGGCATCAGCTGGAACGCCTGTCCAGGGACAGGGGGGACTTGAGGGACTTTGTCAGTGGCCTATGTTCTGAGATGGAATAAGTAAAGGCTTCAGAGATCACATCATTTCACTCCTCACGGGAGATATGAACTCAATAAATTGGTAACGGTCATTAATGTAAGTGCGGCCGTAACACTACTTGAACAGAGACTCTCAGCGGGATTCGAATGAGCGGGATTCGACTCTCAGCGGGATTCGAACGCACGACCTTTGCGATGCGGGTGCAGTGCACTCCCAACTGAGCTATCAAAGCCACATGAGAGCGGTCGTATGTGGGTTAGCCCTTTATATGGGGACGTTTAGACTTGACCCAAGTACAGTAGAGATGAAAGTAATAGCTCAGTTGGGAGAGCACTGCACCGGCATCGCAGAGGTCGTGGGTTCGAATCCCGCTCAGAGCCTGAAATTTTTGTGTGCCTTCATAGCTCAGTTGGTGGAGCACCGTACCGGCATCGCAGAAGTCATGGGTTCAAATCCGTTGAAGCCCTGATTTTTCAGGCTTCTTCCTTCCAATTGCTTAAATTGGAAAATTAACTGCCAGGATCAATCTTCACTTTCATCTGTAACCGCAGTTCAAATATGAATTAGTTACAAAACGTTACAAAACGTTAGAGTATTTCTAATTTTGGAAATTTGCTTAAGTATTTTAGGGATGAACAAGAGTGTAATAATTACTGAGACTACATTTTTCATATCTGTAAACCACGTGATATAGCTGAGTTGCACAGGTCATTAAATTGTTGAGTTGAAAACCATGCGATCTGTATCATGATGTCATCTATTGGTTTTGAAGTATACAAATTTTCGGAGCCCCCCTCCTAGCCCAACAATTGTTTCAGAGCCCCCCTTTCTTGTGTCTAAAAATTTTTCAGAACCCCCCCAATATCTTCATCCCCCCTTCCTTTTCATATTAAATTAACTTTCCCTTAGTAAGCTTTTTTAGAATTATTTCGTGGTCAATAGTGAAAATAGTGTCAAAGGCCTTGTTCAAATCAATAGAGATTACACCATTAAGAAGACCTCTGTCAATATTGACACACCAGTTATCGTTTTTCTCTAACAAAGCCAACAAGGCAGTAAGAGTGCTGTGTAGCGAACGGAAACGAGACTGGCCGCTGTTTAATAAACCCTTTTCATTCAGATATTGATGCTGGTCATAGATAATTTTGTCACGTACGAGCGGTCGCTAATGTTGAAATCAAGCTGGCAGATGGTCACAAGCTGCATCGGATAATTGAAAGCTCCAGAAGTGAAGCGAAAATCGTTCAAATTGGAGCGGAGAAGATTTTTCCAAGCCGACCGGAAAAGGAGACCAATGGACTATCCTTCTTTACGTTGGAGGAAAAAAAGGAGCGGATTAGAATTTCGGCGAGAAAACGACCTCGCGGTCCAGGTCTTTCGAAACAGCAGTGTCCAACCTTGACTTCGTCCACAGAAAGCTCCGAGAAACACCTGAAATCCCCCCAAGAACGACGAAATAGGCCAAATGGACAACAGAAACTAGGCAACGTGAGTATATTTTCTTATTTTTATTAAAAAAGTAACAGTTTTATTTCATCGCGCGATTTTATCCTTCGTTATTTTAAATTCCATACAATGATTTGTAGAGCGCTCAAATTCTCAACGGCCCAATGTATAACATACCACCGCGCACTTAAGGCAGTCTAGTCT
>CM042746.1:27772914-27779288 GCA_022496165.2 Catalaphyllia jardinei | reverse complement strand
TTTTTTTCTGTTGAAATTACAGTGGTTTCTGTTGTGTTGTGCTTTTCAAGGTTGAATAAACCAGTGTGGCAGGTGGTGCACAGTAAACAGTGTTAAATCAACATAAAAAATTGTTTAGGAATACGACAAAGCAGCACGAGGTATCCAGGAGAGAACCCCACGCCCTATCTACTGAAATTTGTGTGAATGTAACATACATGACAATACAACCTATCAAAATATTGGTGGAAACAAAGCACTGCTAGTTGTATGTTGGAGGAGATAGAGTGGACAGGCTTCCATGATTTAACGATAAGAATCCAGCTTTTTGTCTCTTTTCTCACCCTTACATTCTCTATGTCCTCCTTCACCCCCCCCCCCCTCAAAAAAACGAATGAAAAATAAAACAGGGAAATGGGCAATATGGCTGCTTTCTATACAACAGTTGAGCATCTTACTTTTAATCATGGGCAGGATTTTTTGTGTGTATCACATTTACGAAGGAGACAACACAATGGCAGTAAATTGTAATCTCTTTGCCCTCCCCTCCCCTTGCCGGACAAAATTTGCTCGCGAACCTTATGGAGAGCGGTTAACATGTAATTTGGCGCTCTTTTTCGTACATACGGCGGGAATCTGAAGCAAGTTTTTCTCAGTTGCAAGCATTGATTCCATCTTTCCGCCATATAAAGTTAAATACTGTAGATGGAAGGCCAGCGATCTTTAGATGAACAGCAGAGGAGCCCTTTCAAATGGCGAAAAAATAGCCTTGTCGAACGGCGACGCATGAGGAACGACAGGAAGAAGAGGAAGCGGCATCAGAGAAGAAGAAATGAGGAGAAGAAATGGAAAGCAGATGTAAATATGGATGGTTTCTCTGAACGCTTACGAAAGGAAACAAAAGAAAAAGAGCGATTTCTCTATCTTGCCAGAAAGTACTACCTAAAATGGCGACAAAACAAAGAAATCGTAACAACACTTCAGCACAAGGCTGCAAAGCAACCATCGACGTCCTCTCGATTTGGGATGCGAACCAAGGTACATGTAGGCTTTTGTCTTTGTTTGTTTATTGTTTATTTTTTCTTTAAAAACAACAACAGCAAGTTTACCAACATCCCATTAACAGATGGTATGCCTAAATAAAGTAATTACATGACACACACTCACACACAACAAACGAATGTACCTGGATTAACAACACTAGCTTTGATTCATGCCATTTAAAGTATTTTTGGACAATGTTACTGTTCAGTTAAAAAGAATATACAAGCAGACGGGGAAGCAGAGTGTAAGGGATTTGACTATATTTTGTAACCAGATAGATTGTGGGTATTGTCACTGTTGAGTACATGATAATAATGTAGGGTGTCACTGCAATGTACATAGTCACACTGCATATTTTTATGTGGCCCCACCCGCCCACTTCCAAGCCGTATTGTTTTCATCCCCCCCCCTCTTAAATCCCACCTGGCAAAAAAAAATTAGAAAGCTAACCTTAAACACAGCATTTCTTTTATGACTGCTATTACTCAATTTCTTTTTTGGAAAGATTTTGTATTATATTACTCATCTTTGGCAAACAGCAGATACATCTTCATTTGATCCATGATGTTCCAACACTCGAATGTCCCTTATTAGATGACCTGTTGCTTATAGGAAAAATTATGTATTGGGGTGCAGAAGAAATACGGAACTTCCTGATATAAGTGGTTACAAACTTAAAGTCTCATTAAAGTATGACACAGATAAATATATTTGAATGAAAAATAATAAATTATATATATTTAAGAAGATATGGTTAATGTCAATACTTAGTCCTATACTAAACTTACTTTAGATATGTAACGCTCAAATGGGTGTGACTTTGAATTCTTCTCAGAAACTAGTTGTCAAGTCAGTCTGGTGACTCTGAGGATCTTGCCCCTCATTAGTAAAATAATATGTAACAAGTTGGTAATGAATTTCATTTCCTGTTGAACCAGCTGAGGCTCAAACAAAATTCGTGTCAGTCAAAGCTTTATTAATTTCAAAACCCAGTTTTGTTCATCACTGATTCTGTGTATGTGGTGGGCATAAGGAATTAATTTATTAACTGACATTTTTTACTGTTCCTCTCTTCCAGATTTTTTCCTTACTGGACACAAGTGTTTCAGAAATAACCTGGAATGACCTTAAGTCGCCAACGGACACAAATGGTAATGAAACAACAATTGAGCTCGGCCATGGTGTATTTGGCAGGTGCGAAAAAAGGTATTACAAGGGCATCCCAGTGGCTGTAAAAGTATTCAATAATCTGTCTTCTTCTCGAGATGTCAGACATGAAGCAGCTGTCATGGCTAAATGCTCTCACTCATCAGTGCCACATATTTTTGGTGTAAATGTCACTCAAAAACCATACTTTCTTGTGTCCTACTTCTACAGTATTGGAAATTCTTCTAGCACTTTGTTCCATGCCCTCCACAGTCGTTCTATGTCTCTTTCAAAGTCCTCTGTGGGAAAGATTATGTTGCAGCTGTGCCAGGCATTAGAACATTTACATTCAAAATGTCTACTTCATCGAGACATTAAATGTGACAATATTCTTCTGACGATGGTAAACAAGGACTATCATCCAATGCTCATTGATTATGGAAAGGCCATTCCGCTCTCTGATGCCCCTTCAAAGCGAAAGTCATTAAATGCACTTGAACAAGAAGAGTACAGAAAGAGACATCGACATATAGCACCAGAAATTGTTCTCGGTCAGCCGCCATCCTTTGCATCTGATATATTCTCATTTGGCCTAGTTATGTCAGATGTCAGCAGTAAAATCGAAACTGAACAATGTTTTCTTGAAGGACAAAGAAAATGCCTGGAAAAAGAACCAAAGTTGAGATGCTCAATTTATCAACTCTTTCATTCAAACAAATCCACATAGAAAAGAAAAATCGATTACTGCAAGCCCAATTATGAAATCAGTTAAGTCTTTAGTAGTCATAGGTGTATTAATTGAGTTATTATTCAAATGAGAAAGAAGAACTGGCATTTTTTTTGTTTGTTGTTATAGTTTTCACTATTGGGCTTTCAAAATGTGGTCATTTTTGGGAAACCCACTGCAAAGATGTAGTCATCTTAAGGCAGCCAGTGGTTAATATAATAACAACCAAAAAATGTCAGTTGTGACTGAGAATGACTTAAATCGAGAGTCAAAGTAATGCAGTGACATAACAAAAATTTGAAAAAGTTGTTCTTTCTGTAGGCAGGTAATACTGTCACATTCAACAAGCTTCATATGATCATATCGTTGCAAATTTGATCCTCATAGCTTTGAAAATTCATGTCGGCATTCCTGTAATTGACTGTAAGATCTTTTTCACTTGTCATTAATCATTAGTTTAAATGTTGAAAATTATAGAATGATTTCACTACTGGGCCTTTGTCCAGTCGATTTGTTTTGTTTTTTTTGGTATAAGGCAGGGGCAACAAGTGATAAATTATGGATCATGTTTCTATACATGAAGATAGGAGACATTTGTATTTTGGTCATTTGTTTGTCATTTTATATTTGGCTATTGCACTTGCTTTATTACCCGTCAGTCGAGTGAACAGCCATGATGCAGAGATGTATCATTAACTAAAACCTTTATTTTAACACACTAAATATAACAAAACTGATGTGATGTTAAATGCAAAATTATTAGTTCTTTGGGTTAGCAGATGTTTCACATATGGTCAGATGAAACATTGCAAAAGACCCCTTTACCTTTACTTGTGGCCATCCAGAAACAAAAAAATTATAAATATAGCCAGAGATGGTTGTCCGAATAACTACTCAAATCATCCAGTAATAGTTCAGGTTGACAATCCAATGCATTCATCTAGTAATGACAAAGGCAGGACAGAGAGAATAATTGTCATCATAATTAGCAATCATTGGATGAGGCTGAGTATGTTATGAATAATGCAGATCAAGGGGTTCGATTTCAGTGGATAGCACCCTCTTCAATATGCATAATTCTTCATATCCAACAAAAGGTGAATTCAGTAATTGATTTATTATTCATTCAAAATATTCACAGAACTCTAAAGAAAATGCTTTCAAAATTAATTGACTTAATTCCTTTTGAAGCTTTTGTTGTGTTTTTGCTATCTTATAAATTCAGATTTTTATTTCACCAGAATTTTCAATCCTGGCAACCACTTTTGTGCTTTATACCTCTTCGGTATCAAAGCCATTCTTGCATGACATCAATCACCCAATAATTTTTTGGTCATTGAACCTCAGATGTCAATTATCTAATAATTGTTGCATCAATCATCCAATGCAGAGATAAATAACTAGAGCTTCCTCCATATTTGGTAGATGCCAGCTGATTACCTGGAATAAACCAGGCATGAAAGCCAATCAGAAAAATTACAGAAATATTTTGAATCAATAATATTACCATTATTGCTGCTCAGTTTTTCTGCTGCTTTCTTAACATGACATCAACGAAGGCAATCAAAAGATAAATGTTCTTGCACTCCTAACATTTATATTACTGTGTTCAAGTGTTATATGAAACAAATATTTTGTCCCATTATAAACCCCTACCCCCTTGTTTCCAACTTACCTACATTATACCTGTACATTTTACAAGAGGGATGGGTTGGGGTTTTGCTTTGCATTGATTAAACTGATGCGATAAGCAAGTGAAACAGCTCTATAAGCTTTGTCATAATAATTATTACTGGTAATTATTACCAGTTATTGTCAGAGACCCAAATTAAGTATATTCCATATATATGGCCATTCACAAAAAATGATTCTTGGGCAGCAATGACAATTTGAACTTAAAAGTACTTGACTGTGTTAGTATATCTACCCTGTTTCATACCACCCAGTGGACTGATTGAAAGGCCTCTGATTTCCTCAGGCCTCTCCCCTTGTGGCACCCAGGCTAGCCTGAGGGGCTTGCCATCTCCGATCACAGCTAAGCTTTCGCAGGAAGCTCAATTTGGCTGCCAAAAAATGATAAGGCTGTCATCTGTTTCTGTTTAGAGGTGTGACCCCCTCTTTTGCAAAAACCAGGCCACACCCCTGATTTTATGGTCACCTCATGTTTTTCTTAGCATAAATTGACAACTTTTCATCATGTTTGGCAGGTTTAGATTGGTTTCTAGTGGTTTCAGAAGGCCTCTAAAATACTTTTCTTTTTCTAGATTTGCTCTTATTCAGCTGCTACTCCAGGCCTTTCAAGCCTCACGCAGTCGTATACAAAATTGATTCGAACAGTTCATTTTGAAGTGATGGTCCCAGAAACAGTAGTTCGTTATTTTTTGAGTTTAAACCTGCTTTCATTTAAATAGCTTGCACAGCTAGAAAACTTAAAACAGGGATCTTAGCATCGCGGAAAACAGATCTAAGAGGATTCAATACTCTAAATTGCCCAGAGGGCAGAGAACTTCGCTAAGTTCAAAACCTTACCCTAATGCTGATTTCAATTAGAGAGCTCTGGTGTTGTGATCACCAATACTGATAGACATAGACAACAAACAAAAGTCAGGAAGCAAAATATAAACTAAGAGCAACGGTTTCCACAACGGTTTATTTTTTGTGTCCATTCAAAGGGGATGGTCAATTTTTTGGGTCCTAATTTGGAGAGGGTCATAATTTTGTGGCTCCAGTTTGGGGGAGGTTCACATTATTTTGGCCCATGTATTCATAACTATAGTGCCAGTTCCCTGGTAAAACATGCAAAACAATTTATGAGACTATTTTCATACTGTCTCAGTGTGGTTTTCTTTTTTTCTGATCACCCATCAAAATGCTTATATGCAGTTTGCTGGAAATGATTTTTGACTTTGGTGATTTAGAACGTGCAACAAATTAAAAAAGACCAGGTGGGTCCAGTATGTGTGAATTTCACCATTTGTTTCAGAATTAAAATTGGGTGGATCAAGTTAAGGCACATGTCCTGCACACTTAACCTTTGAACGTAGTGCAAACATGGTATAAATGAATACACTAAAGAACAGTAAACTCAAAGCAATTGTTTAGGCTTTAATTCATTAAAAATTTGTCTCAAATTAACAAATTTGCTCTTGAAACAAATAAAAGTAAACTCAACTCAAAACGTGCTCATTTGCATTATGAGTAAATATGGATGCAAATAAATAGTTTTGCACTATATTTGACTGCATTTGTTCAGAAGGACAAAGTACTATGTTTGCAAAGAGGGCAATTCCTGTGCAAATGTATGTAAATGTTTTAGATTTGCTTTAGCAAAGGTGAAGAAACTTTGAAGCAAATATTATATTCACTTCACATTTGGACACTTTTACCACCAGAGCAAATATGTATGTGTACATTTACTTTACAGTCATAGCAAATTTGGTTCAAATGTAGGGTCCTAAATTTGCTACATATTTGCTCG
>CM042746.1:27757914-27765414 GCA_022496165.2 Catalaphyllia jardinei | reverse complement strand
TTTTGAAGCTGTTAATGCAGTATTGCCATATTATCTGCCCACTCTTGGAGTGGCTTACCAAGGGAGAGACTTGCTAGTACGAAAGTATTTTGATATTGGTTTGAACTATGTTGAAATCGTATTCTTTTTATTGTTAATTCATGGTATAAGTTTAAGTGTCAGGCAATTAAGAATTCTTCGAAGGAAAGGCCTCACAAGGAGGCAAAACTTTAGTGATCCCGCTGAAGTGATCGCTGCCGTTGAAAGAGAGCTCCAGGGAAGTGGAAGCTTAATTGGGTATTGCCAAATGCACCAAAGACTGAGAACCAACTATGGGTTGGTGGTGGATAGAGAAATAGTGAGAAGAATTCTTAAAATATTGGATCCAGATAGTGTCGAACGTCGCTCAAAACATAAGCTGAAGAGAAGGAAATATCACAGCAAAGGACCAAACTACATTTGCCACATTGATGGGTACAACAAATTGAAGCCTCTCAGTTTCTGCATCCATGGTGCAATCTACAGATATAGTCAGTATATTTTATGGCTTGAGGTCAGTTCATCCAACAGTGTCCTTCAAGTTGAGGGAACTCCTAGAATATGTCATGGCGATGCCGGTACAGAAAATGTAAATATCACTGCAATGCAGCCGACACCTTTGGGGGGAACAAAAGCTTTCTGTATGGAAAATCCGTCTCAAATCAATGAATTGAAGAATGGTGGGCATTTCTAAGAAAGTCTGAGAGTGATTTCATTCTTCAAAGATCTCTAGGATGGAGGTCTGCTTAATGATAACAATTATATTCAAATGCAGTGTTTGAAATTTTGTTTCAAGCCTGTTTTAACAGGGGAACTGCAATGGATTGCTCAGCATTGGAACCTCCATAAAATTCATCCTTCCAAAAATGAAGATTCACCTGCTGGACAGCCAGGTGTTCCGTACTCCATACTCGAAGCTGATGACAGGGCATCATATCTCAATGGAGTTCCTGAATAAGTGGAGAATAAGTGGAAGTTGCGATGGACGTTTGCTGTGATGAGCCTGGAGATGATATTTCCCACAGTTTTAGAGAGCTTGCGAGCATCTTAATGAACGAAAACGGTCAGCATCTGAATCAATTCAGCCGGTCTTAATTAATTGTGGTCCGCCTAAATTCGAATTTGATTCGGCTCATGTGAAGAACAGGGTCTGAACTGCGCCTACAAATTATAGCTATAACAAATCAAAGAAGATAAATGTACTGGCACAGAATTTCTTCTCCACCTAAAATTAACTATCTAAGCTTTTAAATTCCTGTTTAATTGCACAAAGTTAGTTTATATAATTGTGTTTTGCCATTTTAATACTTGTTTTCTTGGCAAATGGATACCGGAAACCGATTTCAATGATAATTCAGAAGACTTTGTATTTCTGTGACATCGTTCAGAGAAACTGAACGATGTCACAGGAATACATTGGACATTCAAGTCTTCTCGGATAAGGACTATAAACCGTAGGCCCCCTCTCTTGCATCTTCTGTGTTACATGGTTAGCAGGGGACGTTAAAGAACCCACATATTTATCGAAAAGAGTAGGGCATATAGTTCCTGGTGTTGTGGTCTATCCCTAGTTTCGTCTCACATTTCATGCATGGGTTGGGTGAGCGAGTGAGATCAAATATGGACTGATAGCGGGAGCCAGAGGCACCTTCACAAGCTGAAGTTCGATCTCACGTGATAAAATTGTAAACCGCTATGAGACATGTGATATGTGCAGTATATAAATACATATTCATTCATTCATTCACACTTATGGTGGAATGGTACCCTATGAATGGACCAAACAGTTTGTTTACATTTGGTGAAAAAATATCAAAAGTGTGATATTGCACTCATGAACCGAAAATGAATTTTGATGGTTTAACTGAAAATGTTTGCTATAGCAACCAGACACAGCCTTTCGAGGGAGTGTTTTATAGTACTGATGCCAACATTTCTCGCTCTTTTATGCATCTATCAATGTTAAAAAAAATAACTAAAATAATAATAATAACAACAATAACAATAATAAAAAAAGATGTATACCGGTATATAAAATGTAAAAATTACAACCTCCTTCACCCTTGTGATTTTCTTTGTCTTAACGTGATGAATTACTGATGATTTTAATAAATATGTCATTATGACCCTATCGGACTTTGATTAGCAAAAGTTTCAGGAATTCTATTTGAATACCTTGCAAAGTAGAAATGTTGGTGTGAAGTCAGTCGGTAGACATTTGAGAACTAGACGCCTTACTGCATGTACCCAGGCAGTAGTTATACTGAGAAGCACCATATTGCAATTGAGCTAAATGTTTTGTACTCATACGAAATTCAATCAAATCAACGGGGCCAATCATATGAGAAAATAAGGCACGGGTTTACACAAGCCGCCAGCAGGGCCATACATAGTGGGGGGGGGGGCAGGGGGGCAGTTGCCCCCGCCAGGAAAACTAATTTCTTTTTCTAACAGTGTTTGATTTTGTTGAGCTGTATACAACAGTTTGTGGAGGTTGCCCCCACAGACAAAAAATCGTAGGTACGGTCCTGCCGCGGTTCACAAGATGCAAACTAGACCATTTACACGAGGGCGGATTTTATCAGATGCGTTGTAAAAAAGATTTACGGCTTAGTCGTTGGTTATCATAGCATTTGCAGAATTGCAAAAACTGTAGCACGCGGAAAAAGCGTGCGCTTGTGCAGTGTGAATTTCTGTATGTAAGCCGCAAACAAGCCGCCATAGTTCCACGTCTTACTGTATTTTATCAAAGGTTTATTGACAGGGAGCTCAAAAGCGCAGTGTTACAGAAGGCGCGGCTTACATTAACTGGTTAAAATTGTAGTGTGCAGTTTATTTTCTGCATATAAATGGCCCTAATATACTTGCAGAAGGGTATTGTAAGTTTGTCATTTGCGAGGTATTCTACCCCTGAATCGATTAATAGGTTATTAGTTGTTTGCAGGCCATTAGTGCTTTATTTCAAAAGGTTGAAAATTATACATTAAATTCTATCAGTCATCTACCGCAGAGATCCCACGAGATACTACGCATGCGCACGGTTGGTCATTCTACGTGAGCGTTCGCCATCTTGTAACGTGGTTGGTTTTTCAACGATTGCTTTCCCTGTCAATCTCCGCCATCCGTTAGAGATTTGTGAGGCGAATCCGTTCTTCTTAAAGGTGAGCTTCACCTTTCCACGATGCCGGAGGAAAATAATCTAGATGGGCTTTTGAGGGAAGCCCAAAAGTCAAAATCTGCCTCGGCGAAGCCGAGTAAGACACTAACCTCATCTGAGCGGGAAAGTTCACCTCGTCCTTCTGGGGACGTTCAACCTGCAGGCACCACTACAAAAACAACGATTACTGGCGCAGCCAGGCTTCCTTGTGCCATACGCACAGAACACCAAAACGACCGGCGAGTTGGGCCTTGCCGAACTAAATCACAAGGTAGACCAGCTAACGAGTCTACTTTCTGATGTCGCGCCTGTAGTGCAGAAACTAAAAGCTGCTTACGATGCAGCACAGGAAGAGGAGGATGAGTTATTGAACTCCTCTGAGGGTGAGGGCAAGGAAAACGCTGCCGCCGACAAGCCAACGGAACCACCCGCCAAAAAGGCAAAGAGCGACGGCTTGAAAGCACCCTCTTGCGCTCAAATCGCAGAGCTGGTTAAGGAAGTAACTGAGGACGAACAGACAGAGCCTCCTCTACATGAGAAAGTATCGTCACTTTTTGACAGTCTCCTAGCGTCGGGCTTAAATGAGCCAGCCTTACTCAAGCGAAAGGACAACATCAGGAGGCCGGAAAATTGCAAACTTCTTCGTGTGACCAAGGTCAACTCTGAAATCTGCGATATTGCCCAAAAAACCACCCGAAGTATGGACGGCCGGTTACAAAAGGTGCAAGAGTCACTTGTTAAGGGCATCATTCCCATAGCCAGGCTTATGGGAACTACAGGATAAGTCCTGGAAAAGGAAGGGACAATGCCTTCTCCAGATGAATTGTGGAAAGGTTTATCTAACTCGGTGCTTTTGATCGCCTCCGCCACACATGACCTGAACATGTGCAGGCGAGATCTTTTCAAAGTAGATCTCGATGACACTTACAAAGCCATATGTAGTAGCAAACAGCCTGTGGGGCTCGAATTGTTTGGCGATGACCTTACGGAACGACTGAAAACAGTCAAAGAAAGCAACAAAGCTGCAAAACAACTCATTGGCCACAAGAGGAAGCGCAATGAGGAGTATTCTAGATCCCCCTATTCAGCCAAGGGCTCTTTTTTATTCCATCGCAGGGGGAATCACCATCAGGGATACCCCCGAAGAAGAAACAATTACCAGTTCAATCACAAAGACAACCGGAGTGTGAACAACACCTCAAAGGGGAAGAAATCTGTGACACAGAAGTGACCCCTGAAGCTGTAAGTCAATTTCCTCTTTTACCTGTTAAGGGTGATAAGACCTGTTCTCCCATTACAGCTGGGAGAATTCAACATTTTCTTGGGAAATGGACACAATTGACACATGACCCGAGCATCTTGAATGCCGTAAGGGGATACAAAATAGACTTTCTCCTTACTCCAGTGCAGTTTACCATCCCAAGGCCAATTAATTTTTCAGCTCAGGAGAGTGCAAATGTCAATGCACAAATATCCAAATTCCTAGAAAAAGGGATCATAATTAAAAGCTCCCATGAGGAAGGAGAGTTCATCTCAAATATATTTCTGAGACCTAAAAAAGATGGGTCTTTCCGCATGATCCTTAACTTGAAGGATCTCAATACATTTGTTTGTTTTCATCATTTTAAAATGGATTCCATCCATACTTGTACGCAGCTCATGAGACCTCGCTGTTACATGGCATCCATTGACCTACGGGATGCCTACTATTCAGTGGCCATAGCCAAAGAGCACCAAAAATATCTCAAATTCATATGGCAAGGAAACCTATATCAATTTACATGCTTGGCTCAGGGGCTCTCGTCTGCTCCCCGTCTCTTCACCAAACTTATGAAACCTGTGTTCTCATTCCTCAGGGAGTTGGGACATATATCAAGCGGCTACCTTGATGACTTCTTTTTATTAGGATACTCCCCTGAAGAGTGCCAAGCCAACATTGATGATACCCTAACCCTGTATCACGACTTGGGATTCTTCCCTCATGAAGTCAAATCAGTGACAATACCAACCCAGGTCTTGCATCACCTAGGGTTTGTTTTAAATTCTCTGGATATGACAGTATCCATTTCAGTAGATAAACATCAGAAGCTGAAATGTGTAGCCCAAAGAATCCTTGGCAGCATATCACCCACTATTAGGGAGGTAGCACAACTAATTGGCATGATGGTTTCCTGCTTCCCGGGTGTAGAGTACGGAGAACTTTTCTATCGTCAACTAGAAATTGAAAAGGCTGCGGCTCTTAAAACTGCCCATGGTAATTTTGACCAAACCATGCCTTTATCCACATTGGCATCTGCAGACATTTCTTGGTGGATCAGGAATGCCCTGACCTCTAAGAGGAGGATTGATCATGGGAGGATAAATCATACCTTGTACACTGATGCCTCAACCCAGGGGTGGGGGCAAACGTGAACAATACCACAACCGGGGGACGGTGGTCTACTTCAGAAAGCTACCATATAAACTACTTGGAGCTAAAGGCCATTCTCTTGGGCCTGCAGTCCCTTTGTAAGGACGTGACCCATGATCACATTAGAGTTATGACTGATAATACCACCGCTGTGGCATATGTACGCAACATGGGAGGTTCTCATTCCCTCCCATGTAATGACATTGCCAGACAAATATGGGAGTGGTGCATCCCAAGAAACATATGGCTTTCTATAAGCCACATTCCAGGGAAAATAAATGTTATCGCTGACCAAGCATCCAGGGTTTTTGATGATTCAACTGAATGGAAGCTTGATGTAGATGTTTTCAACAGGATAGTAAACATCCTTGGGCTACCTACCATTGATTTGTTTGCCTCACGGTTAAACTATCAACTGACACCCTATGTCTCATGGCTTCCAGACCCACAAGCCCTGGCAATTGATGCCTTCACACTAGATTGGACTAATCAGGTTTTATATGCCTTTCCCCCTTTTAGCATCCTACCACAATTTTTGCAGAAACTGGAAATGGATCAAGCTCAAGCAATCCTGGTGGCTCCCAACTGGCCAACACAGCCTTGGTACCCCAAGCTAACGAGAATGTTGATTCGGAAGCCACTCCTCCTGCCACAACACACAAGCAATGTCCATTTACCCTTCAATCCAGAACAGCACCACCCCCTGGGCAGCCGGCTTCGTCTGATGGCCTGCCTCTTATCCGGAAATCCCTCCAGAGTAGAGGCATTTCACAAGCAACTCAAGATACAATCCTCAACTCGTGGCGGACAGCAACCCAGAAACAATACCGGGTCTACCTTGAGAAGTGGAAGTTATTTGCGGATAGGAGGGCTGTGGATCCCCTTTACCCACCTGTAAAAGATGTGTTGGAGTTTCTACAAGAACTCTATGAAAGGGGTGTAGGGTACAGTTGTCTAAATACTGCAAGAAGTGCCCTATCTTCCTTCATAGTCCTTGATGGGAATGTTACTGTTGGGAATCACCCACTCATTCAAAGGTTCTTAAAAGGAGTTTTCCAAACAAGGCCAGCTTTCCCTCGTTATACTTCTACCTGGGACACTTCGATAGTTCTTACTTACCTTAAGACACTTCATCCTCCTAAGGAGATCAGTCTTCAGAACCTTATTCATAAACTTGTTATGTTGTGTGCCTTAGTTACGGGCCAGCGTTGTCAAACACTTCATCTTATGAATTTGGGGCAAGTGTGTAGACACCCCGATACGTCCTACATTTTTCCTATCGATCAGCTAGTTAAACAATCTGCCCCTGGCAGAGCACAGCCCGTTTTACTTATACCTAGATTCGTTGCCGATAGTAGGTTATGTGTTGCAACAGTTCTTGATGAATATATTGTTCGTACTTCCTCCTTACGGGGAGAGGAGCAGCAACTGTTTATTAGTTATGCCAAGCCGCATCATGGGGTGTCAAAGGACACTATTTCGAGGTGGATTAGGACTGTGATGCAAAAGGCTGGTGTGGACACCACCATATTTAAACCGAATAGTACCCGAGCAGCATCTACAAGCAAGGCTCGTAACTGTAATGTTTCATTGCCTGTTGTTATGAAAGCTGCCAGTTGGAGCAGTGACTGTGTTTTCAACATTTTTTACAACAAACCAGTTCAGTCTCCAAATGTATCTGACAGTTTTAGTCATGCTATTCTCTCTGCTGCTCTGGAGACACAATGATTGTTATCTCTATTGTCAGGCTAATTTTTTGTTCCGTTGACTTTAGTGCAGGTTGACTACTGCCTGGTATACATTGTACTTAGTGGTTTTGTACAATAAATTGGGTCTTGATGTCCTGAGTGACCACATGACTTTAAAATCTCGTGGGATCTCTGCGGTAGATGACTGATAGAATTAGTAAATTAAA
>CM042746.1:27699139-27742914 GCA_022496165.2 Catalaphyllia jardinei | reverse complement strand
TTAAAATTAACGTTAATCTTTCAAAGGGTCAAATTGAAAAACTTAAAAGAGCTTATAAAAATAGTGAAGAAATAGGTATAAGATTAAAAAATAAAGATTTAACTGGTAGTCATACTCTACTTGTTTCAAATAATATGGCTTATAGAGTAGAAAAAGCTAGAAAAAATGGAACTGGTGCTCTTGTTAAAATTCCAAAGACTAATATTAGAAAACAAGCTGGATATGGTATTTTAAGTAGTGTATTACCAGTATTGAGAAATTATGGTCCAATGCTTGCTAAAACTGCTGGTTTATCAGCTCTTGCTGGTGGTGTGGGTGAAAGTGTTAGACAGATTGTAAAAAAAATAAGTGGTGGACAAGTATTTAAAGTACCAAATAGTGAGCTACATAAACTTGCAATTATGAGTGAATTGCTTACTAAACCACAGATTAGAGATTTAGCTGATGCTTACAATAATAATATGGATTTAATGTTTAAAATTAATCAAAAGCAAGTTGGTAATGGCATAGGTACTATTTTAGCAAGTATTGGAATACCAATGCTTTTAGATGCATTTAGAGGTAGAGGAGCAATTATGCCAATGAGACCACCTCCATTTTTTGGTACATGGGGTGAGGGAGGTCCAAGAGTTGGTAAACCACCTACTTCAAAAGGAGGTGGTAAAAAAAAAAAGAACGAAGCAGCTTATTATTATTAGGTAACAAAAAATTAAAATTTAAAAAGACAGTTCCATTAAGTAATTTTGATCTTTTAGAATGGTGTAAATATTTAGGTATTCCTATTAAAGATGTATTGAGTAGAGATGTCTCTATACCACATAATCATAAATTAGCTATATTTATCTATAATTTAGAACCACATTATATGAGTGGATCTCATTGGGTTGCAACTTATGTTAGAGATGGTGTTATTAATTATTTTGATAGTTTTGGTATGCCACCTTTTCAAGAAATAGTAAATCATGCTAAGATAAAAAATTTAACTCTTTTACATCAAAACATGCAGATTCAAAACTTATATACCACTACTTGTGGTTATTTTTGCCTTTATTTTCTCTATGAAATGCATAAAGGTACAGATTATTGGGATCTGTTAAGTGTTTTCAAAAGAGATACAAATTATAATGAAAAATTTATAGAGCAGTACTTCCATCACCTTTCAACTTAGCAAATTTTACATATTTTTCTTCTAGTTTTCTTTCTCTATCTATTAGTTTACCTTCTTTTTCCTTTTGTTCTTTTTGTAATTCTCTAGCTCTAGTTATTAATCTGTCTCTTGCTTTACTTAAATCTTTTTTTACTGATTCTTTATGTTCTTTTGCTTCTCTCTTCTCTTTTCTATTACATAATGATGATCTAAAAAGTTTTTTGTATCTTTTATAAATGCTTTTTACCTCTGCATATAATATCTCTAGTGAACGAATATCATTTATTAATACATTAACATCCATATATATAAATAGGATTTAAAATTTTTTTAATATAAGTCTTGGTACTTAAATAAAATTATAATTTAATTATTATATATGAAATCTTATTGTGTAAAACAGAAAAAACAAACTGAGTGTGTTCCTGGTAGTGAGGTGAGAGTTGTTACTAGTAATGGTAGAAATGCTATGAAGTGTAAGTGTGCTGAGTGTGGTATTACAAAGTTTAGATTTGTTAAAGGAAGTGCTACTCCTTCTATAGCTAGAGCAGTAAGAAGGACTGCAAAACCTAGAGTACCTAAACCAGCTACTGCAGTAAAAAGGAGAAGAGGTAGACCAAAAAAAGGTACAGGACTATTATTAGGTCCAAACAGCCCTTTTAACAATATTCCACTTTTAGGGGCAATTTTATAATTTAATATGCCTTAAAAGATTTTTATATTTAATATATAAAATGAGAAATTTTAATGAAGAAATTAAAAAAAACAAACAAATGTTAGAATTTTTAAATAAACAACTAAAAGAATTAAAATATATTGATAGTACCTATAAAAATGTAAAAAAGTTCAAAAAAGATATTTTAAAAAAAGAAAAAGAAATAAAAAAAGTAGAAAATGAAATATTAGAAATTGAAAGAGAAAAAGAAAAAGTAAATAATAAAATTAAAAAAGAAAAAGAATTTTTATTATCTGTAAGTAGTAAAGTTTATTGTTTAATATGTAAAAAATATACAACTAAATTAACTGGAAATGAAAAAGAATTCAAAGATTATTCTAATTATATAGATAAAATTTTTTATATAATCACTTATTGTTATATATGTGGTTATAAAATATATAAAGATATAACAACATTAGAGCATACTGAAAAAAACTTACAAATAGTTAAAAATATTTACAAAAGTATAATTAATGATGATATAAAAAGAGAAGAGGTAGACCGTAAAAAAGAACTATTATTAGAGTATTCCACTTTTAGGGGTAATTTTATAATTTAATATGCCTTAAAAAGATTTTTTATTTAATAATATAGTGTAATGAAAGAAATATATTGTGTTACACAGAGAAAACATACTGGTAATGTACCAGGGTCAGAACAATATTTTCAGACTATTAATAATAGACATGCAGTTAAAGTAAAATGTGATGAATGTGGTAATCATAAGGTTAAGTTTTTATCTAATAATGAAGTAAATGGTTTAAGACAAATGTATGGATCAGGATTTGATGAGTTATTTATTAAAGGTTTAACAGCAGGCGCTAAAGGTTTATTTAACTTAGGAAGGAGAGGAGCAGCTAATGCAATTAAATCTGACACGGCTAAAGCTCAATTTAAACAAATTGGTCAAAAATTTTTTAAATGAAGCTATTGATTCAATCACTGATGATGTATCAAAAAAGATAAAGGGTGAGGGTATTGTTGATGATGCTAAATTAATGGTAAAAAGTGGAAGAAAAAAAACAGCTGACTTTATTAGATCTAATAAAGCTAAAGATAAATTAAAACAATATGTAGAAGAAGCAGCAGATGTAGCAGCTGACAAAATAGAGGGAAAAGGAGTAGATATTCATAAAGCAATTGGCAAACTTCCAAAACCAAAAGGTGGATGGACTCTACCTGGCCATAAGTATACTGGTCCCTATAATGATTTAAATAAACAAGTTAAATTTGATAAAAATACAGGTCAAATATTAGAGATATATGATAAGCCAACTGGCACAGCAGATGCTATTGCAATGCAACATGATGTTGACTATACAGTATGTGGTGATGATAAAGCTTGTAAACATAAAGCTGATAGTAAAATGGTTAAAGCTCTTGATGCAATTCCTTGGAAGGAGAGACAATGGGGTCATTGGTTAGCTAGAAATATGATTGATAAAAAAAGAAAGTTAGGTTTAGGCGCTCATGATAAAAAAAAAACGCCCAAAATTTAAGGTGGCAAGAAAAATTGGCTGATGAGTTACATAAACCTATAAGACGTAATTTTAATAAGAGAAGAGTTATTGTTCATAATGTTGACCAAATTTGGTGTTCTGATTTAGTTGATATGCAAAAGCTTAGTAAATGGAATAAAGGTTTTAAATATCTTCTTATGGTCTTAGACCTTTTTAGTAAATATGGTTGGATTGTACCTTTAAAAAATAAAACTGGTTTAGAAGTATCTAAGGCTTTCGAAACCATTTTACAAAAGCATAAGCCAAAAAAGTTATGGGTTGATAAAGGCAAAGAGTATTACAATAAAATTTTTCTCGATTTACTAGATAAAAATAATATAGAAATTTATTCTACTCAAAATGAAGAAAAGTCAGCTGTCTGTGAGCGATGGAATAGAACTATTAAAGAGAAAATGTACAAGATGTTTACAATCAGAAATAATACTGTTTATATTGATATTTTGGATGAAATACTCTCTTCTTACAATAATAGTAAAAACAGAAGCATAGGTATGACTCCAAATGAAGCTAGAAAGAAACAAAATTATGGAAAAGTTTATTTAAAAATTAATGCGGTAGGTAGTGAAATAGATAGTAATAGTAATAGTAAACCTATATTTAAAGTGGGTGATACTGTTCGTATAAGCAAATATAAAAGAAAAACTTTCGATAAAGGATACACACCAAATTGGACAGAAGAAGTATTCGTTATAGATAGAATTTTACCCACACATCCTATAACTTACAAAATAAAAGATTCAGATGGTGAAGAAATAAAAGGATCTTTTTATACAGAAGAGCTGCAAAAGACAGATCAAACTGTTTTCAGAATAGAAAAAGTAATTAGAAAAAAAGGCAACAAAGCTTTAGTTAAATGGAAAGGTTACCCTGAAAAATTTAACAGTTGGATAGATATAAAAGATTTAAAAGATCTATCCTAAATTTTGTAATGACCATATGCATAACTACTTATTATATCATCTAGTACATATCTCTTATCATCATAACATGATAGACTTGTTTTATTCATTAAGATATTATACATTTCATGATAGTCTGATCTAATACATTTCATCTCTGTCTTTATTATTTTTTGATTAAATAGGACATCTTCAAAATGAGAATAATTAAAGTATCTCTCATTTGGGTGATCATTATCTATTAAATATTTCTTTATTCCTTTTGCTTTTATTTTCTCTTCATGTATTATCTTCGCTTCACCATTTTCAAATATTTTCTCTGTTTCAAATGAATACATTTTACTCTTTAATCCAACAAATTTTGTTATAGGTATTCCAGCAGTCTCATCTTTAAACTTTCCAATCACTTGTTTGTTCTCAGTAAATTTAAATTTTGAATCTTTTGGATATTTATGATTATCTAATTGATCTCTAAATCGAAAAAGGTCTTCATAAACATCTTCTGTCTCTATTTCATACATAAGTGAATCAGTATCAGTAAACAATAGTTTTGCTCTATCACCATATAGTGTTTTTATCATTCCATAGTGAAATTTATACATAAGTAATTTACTTAATTCAAGAATAGAGACACCACAATATATTGGTTTATCTATTAAAACCTCTTTCTTTCTCATACTTACAGCAACTAAATCATCTGAAAATATTTTACAACCAGCATAATAAGGTGTTTTTGTCTGTTTAAGAAACTGCTCTTTATCTGTCACAAGGTGAACATTACATCTCTTTCTAACATTTTCCATTGTCTTTCCATAAACACTGTTATTCATTAGTTTAAAAAAATCTTTTTCAAAATCAGTCTCTGCATTTGTTCTCATATCTGTATTAAATTGAATATAGTCTTTCAACCATGGTTTTTCAAAAAATTCAATTACCCTATGCACTTTTTTTAATTTTAAACCTAATTCTAAATAATACTCTAAAAGTCTTTCATGAACTACATAATTCTTTTTATCATTTAGTGTTGTCATTAGCTTTTTTACTTTTGTATCTGATATATTAAACTTATCTTTTAATTCATAACATAAGTCTGATAACATATCATTTGTTATATTTATACTCTCTGGTGCACAAGGATAGTCATTATGTGAATCATGCAACTCTTTTGGATACTCTAAGTCTACTTCATAAAACCTTCCTTTACCCTTTACTTTTGGCAACATTTTATCTTCTGGAAAACCTTCTAACCATTTAAATCCACCATATGGTAGTGGTTCTGACATTGCCCAACCATAAAGGTTATTTGCATCAAGATAAATTATATAAGTGCTTTTTTCATTTGGATTGTAATTACTTAAATATTTATTATTTGCTATAGCATTTCTATGTGGAATATTACATATTCCTCCTCTCTTTGCTCTTTCAAAAAAATAGAGTTGGTCTATGTTTTCCTGTATTATTTTATCTAAATATATTCCTCCACCATTTACTCCCCTTTTATTATTTAATGCTGAATCCCAAGCTAAACTTGGTGATGATAGGTAATGTTGTGGATCTAATCCATAATATTTTAAACATGTATATCTAAAGTTTTCAAAAATATCTGATAATAATAAAACATCAATCTTTAGATATAAATCATGGTATTCTCCCATATTTTTTATACCAAACTTATTCCATACTTTTTTTGCATGTTCATAATCTTTATCTTCAATATCTCTATCTACTAAATCATTAAAAAAGTACTTCTTTTCTGGTAAACTAGTCTCATTAAACTTTTGAAATGAGTCTATATAGCTATAAGGATATACTCCTTTTCTCTTTGACAACTCAAACTCTTCATCATCTTTAAAATATTCTCTAAGATATTTAAATTTATTCTCTTTGCTCTTTGCTAAACACTCTGCTAAACTTTCTAATGTACCAAGTAAAAATTGAGCACTATCAATAAAAGATATATTACCTATTGAAAATGTTAAATATTGTTCTATATTTTTTGGTATTATTCCAATATTTAGGTTACGTTTTTTCTTTTTCTTTTCATCTTTTTTACTAAGTTGTGCATTATATCTTTCTATTTCTTTGTTTTCAGAATCTATTATCTTATTTTTTTCTTTTAATATAGCACCAATCTCTTTTACGATAAGATGACCATCATAACCTCTTAAGTTATGAAATACTACTTGTATTTTTAAATTATCAGCACTTACTCTAAATTTAAGATTACATTCATTATGTGCTGATCCTCTATATTTACCAGTAATATGGCAGTGGTCTCTTACAGGTTGTTCATCATTTTTATATTTTTTAAAGCAAATATGACATTCTTTTGCATTTTTAAATTTTTCTTCATCTTCTAAAGTCATCCTTAAAGGTTTATTAAAATAGTTTTCTACAATCTCTTTGCAGTATTTCTCCTCTTCTAATATACAATTTAAAAACTCTTTTATAACATCTTTTCCTCTATAAAATTTTACAGGTTTACTATAATTATTATCATAAGTACAAACTAATTTATAACCAAAACTACATGGAATATGTCTCTTTTCTTTTATTGTAAAAGATTCATTAGGACTCTTTTTTTGTGGTTTTGTGCCTAAACAATCTTCTATTAATGCTTCAAAATCAGCATAGATAGTAAATGGTTGCTTTAATTTTTTTGCATGATTTTTAAAGTGAGTAGTTGGTATTCTCCATTTACCATTAATATCTTTATACATTTCTGGTAATCGTGTTGCACAGTTTCCTTCATTTATATCTTTACAATCTTTTTTATGACGTTCTAAAAGATCTTCTCTTATAAAACCATGTAAACATCGAACACAGTAATACATTCTACACTTTCTTTTATTTTTATTATATAAAAGTTTATTTATATCTTTTATATAAACATAATGAGTTTTATCTTCATCTTCTATTTGAAGCATGTTTAATATTATTTTATTATCTTTTTCACTAATATAAAATGGATATACACCATTATCATATGTAAAAATATTAATATTTTTTTTTATTCTATCCTCTAACTTCTTTATATCAGTTACTTTACAAGGAAAATTAATTCCTTTTAAATCATAATTTTTAAAATAACTTCTATCTTTTAGTGTAATTCTTTGTGGATCTTTATCTCTTGGATTATCTTGCCTTATTGAATTCCAAATAACACAATAATCATCTTTATTTTTAATATTAATCAAACCTTTTTGAGAGTTTTGTAATTCTTTTGGTAATGGTAAATATGTTCCACCACCAATTGGTGTATATTTTGCAATATTAATAAAATTACTCTTTATCTCCTCTATTATTAAACCAGATCCACCAGATAGCCATTTTGATATTTTTTCTAATATAATCTCTACAATAAAATTATAATTATCTTTTATCTCTTCAGTATTTATTACAACTTCTGGATTATCAATATTACTAAATGAACCCTCAATATATTCTCTAATATCGTTACCATTTTCATCAAATTTACGTTTATAAAATAATATTTTAATTGCAATACTAAATTTTAGTCCTCTATTTTTATTTAAATAATCAAGTAATAATTTTTCAATCCAATTATAAACTTTACTTAATTGATTTCTTGGATCTTTTTTATCAAAAATATATATTTCTGCTGATAATGCATAATTACCAAAAGCTTTATCTAATTTTTTAATTACTTCTATTTGATTTTCTTTATCTTTTAATTCTTTTCTAAATGCTTCTATTGCTTCTGGTTTATAAAATGGTTTTATTTTTTCTATAAATTGATTAACATCTTTTATTATTGCATTTGGAATAAAAGTTGGTGTTTGTGTTGGTCTTTGAGTAATATTTCTTGGTGCTGGTGTTGGTCTCTTGCTTTTTATTCTTGGTTTTGGTGTTGGTTTTTGTTTTGGTGGAACATATGGTGTTGGTTGTAATGGTTCTGGTAATCTAGATCTTTTAAAACTAGGTCTTCCACCAATTTGAAATAATGGGTTAATAATTATCTTTTTAATTGGTTGATTCAATATATAACTATTAATTACATTCATATTATATGAATTAAGAGCTTTTTTCTGAGATTTTATCATTTTCAATTATATAATAGTGTGTCATTTTTTTTTAAATTTTATTTTTTCTTAATTATATTTTTCTAATTCTATCAAATTTTCATTATTAAAAAGGTTTCTCTCATGTTTTTTGCTTCCTAAATGAGTCCATTTTCCACCTAATCTATAGTTCTTTCCATTATTACAAATAACACAATACCACTCTGTTGTCTTTAGTCTAAATACATGATATCTCTTTCTGTATTCTTTGTAATTTTCTTTCTTTAACATTTGCATTTCTGGGGTATTTAGATAAGCTTCCATTTATATAACAGTATATAATATTTTTTTTAAGTATCTTGAGCGTCATTTTTATTTTTCTTTGTGACTTAACCCGCAAGCAAATAAAGCAAATCTAATTTTTTTACTTTTTAAAAGCAAAATGCGCCCGCATCCCACATGCGCCAAAACCCCTCTCTCACTAACTACTGATGTAGGAGCAGACTTTGATGTTGCAGGATTCAGCATCATTGCTAACTAAATCTGCACTGCTCGATAACAAGAATTTGGAGGGAATTTCTACTGTACCTACATGTCTTTCACTTTTGCATACCTCTCAGGAAACAGGTACATGCTTCTGAAAATTCTGATTGGTCTATAATTTTACAAGGCTGATAATTAACCAATCAAATATTGAAGCTAGGTCGCTGAAGGTCGCTGTGAAAAGAAATTAGAGCCTTCAGTGGTCTTGAATGTAACTAGCAATAAATAAGTATGGATACAGGATATACAAAGCTAAGTTGAGTATTGATTGATGGACTGACTAGTAACGAGGAGCTTACGAGTGGTTTTAATTAACCTGTCAAATAAACTAGCCTATTACACTTGAGTATTCTCTAGTTTGTTGTCTGACTACTTCAGTTAGTAAAGCTTGATTCACGGGTTAATGAAAACGACTCTGTGTGAGAATTAAAGAGATTAGCACTGCCTGTTGCTTTCTGTGCGTAATAGTGAAATTTTAATCACTGTTTGATGATAGTTTTAACACAATCATGGTCAGAATAATAGACAGTAACTACTTCATTTTGAATTTCATTGTAGAGAAATTGTTTGACATAAACTTGATCCAATAGACTTCCAGCTGATACAAATGTAGGTTTGTCTACAATTTGAATATATTCCAAGGAATTAATGAGTTGTTTTAGGGGCAAAATAAGCAATCCATTAAAGTAGTTGATGTTGAAGTCTCCTAGTATGATATCAACAGAGTTTGTTTAAAGAATGTTGTTCAGGTTCTGAAGATATTGCTGACTGTTCGAGTTGTTTTTTCTGTATGTTAAGAGGAATGTTAATTCTTTGTTTGTGTTTGTGTTCAGTGCATTACATATTAAACCATTTATGGATGGAAAGTATTGTTTGTGCAGCAAATTAATGGTGTTTTTAGTACAGATAGCTAAACTTGAATACTTGTCAGTTGGATGGTCTTATCTGTGAAGTGCATAAGGGTGGAGAGTTTCTGAGATAATATTATCTGAGTAGTGGGGTAAAAGTTGAGTTTCTGTTAGGGCTAAGGTATCACATTTGTTGAGATTTGCATCATGCTTGATGTCTTTACTATGGTTTTGAAGGGAACGTATATTCAGTAGACATATCTCAAAATTTTTATTGTCAGTTACTAGGGAAAAACTGCAGTCTGTATCTGCCTGTTGTCGCAAGCTATGATATTCTGCATGTACTTTTCGATTGGCCCTTACATGTTTGTTTTCTGACTGTCCAATCACATGCAGTCCTTGCAAAGATCTTGCTCTACTCAAGGTTACATATATCTGCCCATAGTTAAAATGTTTTTGCCTATTCAAGTCAAAGCATACTACAATTTCATTTACTGTTAATCCCTGAACTTTGTGTACTGTTCATGCCCATGCCAGTGTGATAGGAAACTGTAGTCTTTGTATTTGAGGAGAAGATGGTTTTCCAGGTCTTAGTTTTATTTGTGCTAAAACGGGTTGAATTGGTACAGCAGAATGTTCTCTAGCATAATTATCTGTACATTTTTGTATAGTTTTAATACCAGTTTTTATTATATGGCTTGTGTTTGTAGCCAATGTAACGTGCGCTCTGATTGGCTAAGTGCAGCTCAACGAGAGGGCATTATTCTCCCGTAATGCCCACGGGCCGATTACAGATTATGCAAATTAGGAAAGGAAAAAACATGCACGAAAGGTTATCCAAATCTAGGCCATATTTTCTTATTTACAAGACGATGGGTGACAATTAACATTCAGAGAGTTAATTATATCACTATTTTAGGGAAAAATGAAGTTACATTGGAAAATTAGCAACAAGTTAATTGGTCAGGGAGAAATTGAATGCTTATTCAAACAGAGAAAAACCACTAGAGCAAAGGAAAACTGCCAGTGAAATGAAAAAATTTCAGCATTATTTGTCGTCAATAAACAAAGGAAGCATAGCAGAAGTTTTGGACTTACCGGCTGCCGACCTTGACCACTTATTGGCAAAGCTTTTTTTAGACATCAGAAAACAGATGGTGACCTGATTGTAAACCTGACACCCTGTCGGGTTTTCAATGAAGTATACAGAGGCTCCTTTCCAAAGGCAGGTCTCTTTTCACTGTTTTTCACCATTCAAAAGGCAATTGGTGACACCAGAACAGTACGGCAGTCAACATCAGCAAATTTTCTTGCTGTATTAAACGCAAGCCAGTTTATCAACATCTTCAGCCGAGCGGTTCTTTTATCCGGTGTGGACATAGCAGCATCTCTGAGTGCCAGTTCAAGATCTTTAACGGGCCAGCAACTATAATCCAGGAAACTCAGAAAAGGCAAAGAGTTTTCATCGAAAGTGACGACGAAGAGTAGTGCTGATTCCGTTTAAATCGTATTTTCTTTTACCGACACAGCCGCACGGCTTTTGAGCAAGTTTGAAGCACTTTTCTGTAGGAATTGATGTTTGGCGGTTGATTATTGAGAATTTTGAAGAAATTTCTCTCGTCATATAGTAACACAACTGTACCAAAATACTTTTTGTGGGCGTATTGATCATTGTTTTCCACAAATAAATATATTCTTGACGGAGTACGCGTCGGCAGGGCAAATAGGAATTAATCGAAATGCATTCTTAATATCAGTTTTGGCTAAAAAACAATTTTGACCCACAGACTTAATCAAGC
Organism: Catalaphyllia jardinei; assembly: GCA_022496165.2. Lineage (NCBI taxonomy): Eukaryota > Metazoa > Cnidaria > Anthozoa > Scleractinia > Caryophylliidae > Catalaphyllia > Catalaphyllia jardinei. The sequence goes on along the minus strand of CM042746.1, from coordinate 27,731,418 downwards.
CAATGGCATCCTCCACAGTGGCATACGAAACACTAGTGTAATCTAAAGAAATCCCATCATTCAAAGAGGAGCCTCTGGGATAAGAAAGGTGGTGAATTAAACGAAACTCTCCTTCAACTTTTTTGGGAACTAAACCAAGGGGTGATACGCGAAAGACTGGGAAAGGAAGGGATGAAAAAGCACCAGCAAAACCTATGGGCGTCAAACTCCTTAGAAAGCTTAGCATTCACAGCTGCCGGATTTTGCATAGCCGAAAGAAGGTTAGGGGCCTCTTGAGAACCACAAGGTCCATTAAAATGTAATTGAAAACCAAATGTAAAACCAGATGCCAGGAACTGCATGAGTGTATGGTCATACCCAGAAAGGAAAGGAAGCATACGCCTAATGTTGACGGGGTTGGTAACTGATGAACTGGACTGGGTTGAATGGGAGAGAGGTTTTGTTGCACCTCTGTTCTGTGATTGAATCCCGCCAGTTGTGGCTCGAAAATTACAGGTTAAAGCACGGTGGGAGCCCTCGCATTTAAAACAATCGTGCTTAAAGGAACAGCCCATACAGACACCACTTTTATGGTAAGAAAAAAAAACCCTTGGAATACGCAAATTTGGGACAAGCTTTCCAGGGTGGACAGGGGTTTGTGGCTTCTTTGCACTCATCGGGCTTTGTGAGCGGAGCCATGGTACCCCAGGGAAGGGAAGTGGCAGGGGTCTGTCGCAAAAAGCGAAAATTTTCATCATAAAAACGCCCGTTGAGACCCTTGGCATCAAGGTCTTGGATGGTGGATCCGTACTTCATAAGGCTAGGACCATCACTTGGAAAGCGGCTAGTATAATCCCCCGCAAACACATGGAAAGCCTGTACCCAACTATCGAAAGACACAATTTTCTTTGGTTTAGTAACAGGCTCCAGAGCCAAAGAGGGTACAGATCCATCACCAGAATTAAAAGTGAGCTGGTATTTGCCCTCAGAAAATTGGTTTACCAAGAGCAACCCAAAGTCAATAAACTCATTCTGCCAGATTCTTGTCTTCAATATCAGTGGCACACGTGAATCTACTGGCAAATTAATTGATGTGAAGACCTCCTTAGGTTGCACTGCCCCTGTTGAGGGCTCCTCACCTGCTAATGTAGAGTGAATGGACTGTACCACTTGGCAACATGGTCCACAGCTGCAGCAGTGCCAACAGAAACTGACGGTACCACTGGGTCCACAGCTGAGGAATTGATGACAGGAATCTCGGTAGTCAGCTGTTTAGCTGTCGTCGCAGCGAAATTAGGTAAGGCAGCAGAGGCAGGAGAGGCCACTTGAGGCTCCTGAACAGCAGGCGAAGACAACGGTGGTAGCAGCTGTTTCGTCACTTCAGTTGCTACTCTTTGAACCAACTGCTCAAACAGGGCAGGAGGAAATGCAGGGACAGCTGCAGGTGTAACAGGCTCAGCCATGGGCGCAGGAGGGGCTCATTCTACAGGCTCGGCAGCAGGGACAGGAGGGGCTGGTTCCCTGGCATGCCCTGCAGGATGCCTCCTCCAAGGCAGTGACGCCACAAGAGACTCCTAGGCCTGGCTAGATGGTCGCTTGGACTGAGTGGATCTTCGACGAGGCATCTGAAAAACAAAACCAAAAAGGAGGAGGCAGAAACCAGCGCTCAAAGAAAGAGGCTGCTTGAATCACAAACACCAAAGCAAAATGGCTGCGTGACGAACTGCGATGGCAGCCGTGAGCCTCCTATTGCTCAAATAAATTAAAAACAAACAGCTAACATGCAATAAATGGGCAAGGAGAAAACAGCAATTAGTTATAGCCACACCTCCCTCAACTGCCCACGTAATAGAACAGGAGCAACCGGCTCAATAACTATAGTTACGGGCAAGGGCAAGCATAGCAAAACCCAAACTGCCCTAAATAAAGCAAAGCTACACCAGAATAAACTTAGTCAATGATGGGCAAGGCCAAGCATGGCTAACATAAGTTGCCACAACAGCAAGCCTTAAACTGCCCTAAAATGTATTGAGTACGGTCTGGTGAATAACGGGCAAGGACAAGCATGGCTAACAGGAAAAGCAATGCGTGCCACAACTACCTCCCACCTGACTAAAGAGGAAATGGTTTGGCGTCAGTGGTACATCATCTTCAGGATTAGCTGATTGATGTCAGTGGTCTGGAGTTTAAAAGTGCCTCCCTTCCAGTTAATGCCGTCATTAACTCTTCATCTGTGATGTCTGCATTGCCCTGGATTGCGTACACTGCTCGGTTTGCACCCTTGATCATATTCTCGTGAGCACCTCCAAAATGAGGTGCATGTGGGGGATTAAACTTCCCTTTGATTTTTTGGTTTGCGGTAAATTTAGCAATCTTGTCTTGGTCAAGCTCTTTGACCAAATCGCTTAACTCCTTATTTCCTCCAAGACAGTTACCTCCATTGTCAGATAACATCTCTCTTGGAAGCCCCCTGCGATTGACCATTCTGTAGAAAGCATTCAGGAACGACTCCATGTCAAGTGCATGGACTGCTCTGGTTGCCAAGCAGGTAAACAAACACAAGTAACATTTCTGTCGATGTGTCCATCTTCCCTGCACAGTGATGAATGGTCCACCATAATCCACGGCAGTCTGTGTGAAAGCTCGCAAGGAAAATCTAAGTCTGATCTGTGGGAGAGGGGCCATAATTTGTCTTGCAGCTTTAGCTTTTCTTCTTTAGCATTCTTTGCATTCTTTTTCCCATTCGTGAATTTCTTCACGACCAGAAATGTGCTGATAAAGCCCCCAGCAACTGATTTGTTCCGCATGCATTATTGTCTTCCTTGTGATAATGTTTGACAATTAGCTTCGTTACACACTTCTTACGAGGCAGGATTATCGGAAAGCAAGCATCCTGTGGCACAAATTTTGCATACTTAAGGCATCCATCGCATCTCATTTGGCCCTCCTCGTCTACCCATGGTTGTAAGCCGAGCAGCATGCTCTTTTTTGGTAACTCTGTTGCTGAAGTGCAAAATACTCGTCTGGAAATGCCTTTCTTTGTGCACCCCTTATCACTTGAATCGCAGCATCTTGGATCTCCTCCACGTTTAATCCTCCTCTCTCTCTGTTGGGACTTCTACTTCTACAGTTATCTATGAAATGACATACCCATGCTTGAATTGTTATCAACTTTCTCCAACTTGAAGCGTTGAACGTTCGTCCAACTTGAAGCCTTTTGGCTCGAGACGCCACAGCTGGTCATCTTCATGAACTGAAATCACTGTCCAGTCTCCGTTACTTCAGCCTCAGGACCACTCCACCACTTTTTCTCCTTGGCCATGTCCAATACTCTCAAGCCCCTCGTAGTAAAGTCAGCAGGATTTTCATTGGTTGGCACAAAACGCCACTGCTTGGGATTCGTTAGGCTTTGAACATTCATGCTATTGGACCAGAAGACTGCTTGACCCAATCCACCACTGTAAACTCTGGAGACTGACTCTGTTAACCTTAGACCCAGGATTGCTGCCATCAGTTCCAAACAGGGTATGCTTGTTACTGCAAGTGGTGCAACTCTTGTCTTGGCTGCAACTAGTCGACTGGATACTGATCCACTCTCGTAGATAACCTTCAAATACACAACAGCACCATATGCTTCTTGCCATACATCTACAAAGGTGTGTAAAATCTCTCACAGTACAACTTCGTCTGGGCCAAATCGTAAACATCTGGGAACTTTAATCATTGGTAACTCTTCCAAATCACAGAACCATTTTTGAGACTTGCGGGTCAACTCCCTTGGGCATAGCTTGTCTCATTAAAGTCCTGCCACCCACATCTCCTGCATCATAACCTTGGCTCGAATAGTAAATGGTGCCAAGAAACCAACTGGGTCAAATAATGTGGCGATTTTCTTCAGGAAATTCCATTTAGTGATCTGAAAGTTTTCTTTGGGTGGATTTGCTTTAAATGTAAACACGTCTTCCCCTGGAAGCCACCTGATTCCCAGTGTTGTTACCGTTGGTAGGGGATCCTTGCTGATGTCCACCTTGGATGCTCTGTCCTTGATTGGTATCTTCTCTAGAACCTGGGGTGAATTGGACAACCATTTACAAGCGTGCATTCCTGCCTTACTCCAAAGCTCATCTAACTGCTTGTACAGCTCAATACCTCGACTGTCATCCAACACCGAGTCCATACTGTCATCCATATAGGTTGACCTTGACACAGCTTCTGCAGCTAAGGGCAGCTCATCTTTATGCTTCTCAGCATGTGTTTGGGAGACGAACTGAGCTTGGAAGGGGGATGAGTTTATCCCAAACACAACTCAGTTGAACTCATACTCTTCTGGTTTTTTTTCTGCTGATCCAAGGATCTCCATAAGAACCATTGACACAATCGGTCCTTAGGTGCAACTTCAATTCTCAAATACACCTCAGCGATGTGACAGATGAGTGCGACAGGGTGTCTTCTGAATCAAAGCAAAACATCATTCAAATCTCTCTGCAGTTTTGGTGCTTGATAAATGACATCATTGAGGGAGGTTCTGCCAAACTTTGCGGAGGCGTCAAATACGATGCGAGTCCTGGTTGTGGCTCTGTCCAAGTGTGGTAACATCTCCTTGTGGGTTTTTCTTCGGTTGGGGTGATCTTGGGAATGTAGCCCTTCTCCAAATATTGAGTGGTGTTTTCTGAGTAGGCTGCAGCGATCTCTGGATTCTTCAGTAAACGGTTCTCAGTGTTGCACAGTCTGCGAAGGGCCATGTCATAATTGTCCGAGGTGGGAAGGAAGGGCTCAGAAGTGTTTTGACCGAAAAAGTCAATGGCAAACCCAGGGTAACAACAACCTCAAGAATAATAGCTTCACTTTTCATTTACTTACAAAACATGTGACGGGAGGTGCTTCATTGATAGGGCATTTTAATACGTGTTAGAGTACACGGTATGGTTGAATTATTGTATTTTACAGCGAAAGGTGTGAATCTTTCATTGGTTACATTGGTTATTACCTAGTATTTGAAAAGTCAATGTACAGTAGAAGATTAATGAGAACTTCAGCTGAATAGAACAAGAGAATTGAGGTACTGCAAGTAAACTTAACCAAAATTTGTCATTGAATAAAATTGGCCCACACCTTTAGAAGATTCCCTGTTTCACTTAATGAAGGTAAAAGAAATCACCACAGCGTTTCTTGTTTCCCAAGAGGAAAATTTCTTGCCTTCTTGATTCCACCTTGGCTCAATGGAGTGATGATAACATTCTCCTTTGTTCTTCAAAGACTTAAGATAACTCAGGTAATTCCATAAATGTCAAAAAAGCTGCAAAAGTACACATAGTTGACCATTGCCGAGTAAAAAGTCAATGGCACAAAATCGAATACCTCTTGCTTTCCTTTGGGCCCTTCTCACCAAACCCAAAACCAATGCTTTTGACTTTGCGTATCGGCCAGAAGTAGATTCCAGTCCTGCTCCGTCATTTCGCGACAGTGTGACTTTGGTATTCAAAGACAGTTTGATTGCAATTTACGGTCTTAAATGGTTGGTGACCTCTTGTCCAAAAATGAACAAACAATCAATGTGAGAAGGTAAAAGAGATTCAATATTTCTTTCCGCGAGACATCGAATCCTGCCATCACGCGGCTGCAAGGCACGTGAAATTGTGGTTGCTAAATGCGAACTTGTTCTTTGAGGAACCTCACCCAGTTGATTAAATTTGCTTAATAGGCTCATTTAAACCATATTTGGCAGAGAACATTTCCCTTTGAAGCTCCAATTGGAATAAATCGGGACTTGCAGCCACTGTGGCCTTCTTCGCTAACAATGCCCAATTTATTCAGATTTAGGTGTTCTTCCTTGCATGTTCTCTCCAAAACGAAGTCGGTGACCCCCATTTGTTTTTACATTTCTGACATCACTAACTCATCATCTTTCAATGGTAAAATTTCAGAAAGGAATCAATGTTAGAAAATTTTCGCGTGAACGTCCTTAAGGCAGACAAGATTGCAGAGGTAGACAATGACCTTCTTGCCTTCTTACCTTTTGAAAATAGTGATGGAGGCATAGAGGCAAGAGTAAACGAGCTCCAATGTCCAGGGGGTTACAACAAAACACTTGGAGATTAGATCATGAAAACCTGTGCAGAAGTGCTTGAAGTACCCACAGTGGTGGTAACGTTGAACGAGTCTGTTCCTTTGCTTCTGTTTGTCCCAGAAAAATTTTCCAGCAAAGAGTCTATCTCTGTTGCATTCCATTTCTATGGAGCGGGACAAGCTCAGTCGCAACACTACTGCAAAATTGAAAGTCTTTAGATCTTGTACACCAAAGGACAAAGATGAAAAACAGCTGTACGATGTACTAGGAACAAACAACTTTTAATTTGAGCTACAGTATTGTGAAAAAGTAATGCAAACGATAATCGACGAATATCGCGACAATCGCGATATATCGGCGATATTTGAACGATAATTAACTAGGAACGATATATCGCGCGATATATCATGGAGCTATTGTTGTAGCAGTTACGATATTTCGCTAAGTCCTGTGCGATTTATCGTTTGCTCTGAACGATATATCGTTTGCAGCAAGCGATATATCGTTTTCACCAAGCGATATATCGTTTGCTCCGAGCGATTTATCGTTTGCTCTGAGCGATATATTGTTTGCTCCGATTGATTTATCATTTGCTCTGAACGATATATCGTTTGCTCCTCCGAGCGTTTAATCGTTTGCTCTGAGGGATTACAATGTCACCTTTACATGTATGTAAGATGACACGAGTGTTCGTATGTTTGTGTATTTTGTAGTTGTTCGTTTCACCGACCCCAATCTCTCGATGACCAATTATATTTGTAAAGCTTTTTACATGTAAACCAGCCACGGCTTTTTACTCTGTACATTATGAATCATCCGTAGGAAATTGGCCTTTAAATCCAAATTTGTTGCTTTCTGTCAAATAGTACTGGGAATAGAGGCTTCAACAATCCACTCTCCATAGAGCAAACACAATAGATAACAACTTCAATAGAAAGTAAACTCGGTTCAAGCAACCGACTTGGCGACGCATGTAAAACTTTGTTTGCGGCGCGCTAAAGAAACTTTGATAAACAATCCTTTGGTTAAAAGAAGAGAATTTGTTCTTTGAATAAACGGTTTGTGTCAAATATAAAAGCCAGAGATTATCTCTTTTTCGGTGCGGATCTTTGGAATGCTACAGACTAAACATTTTGGAAAGACCTGCCGAAGCCGCTCAACCCATGCCAAACCACAAACGTTTTCCTTGAAGAAAAAAATAACTAAATGTGTACAGATTTAATTATAGTTGTGGAAAGATCAAAAGATATAACGCATGTGAAACTTCTCCTAAGTTTAGTGGCGAAAATTTGAGACATTTGCAGATGTAAACGTGAATAGGTTTTTGTTTACATGCGAGATTAAAGACACATGTTATTTGCATGCTGCGTAACTAAGATTTCCGAAGTATTTGAAATTATGCTTTCCACTTAAACTGTTTACTTGTTATAAAGCTTTTTCGGCTCAAAATGGAGAATTTGAGCGATTTGGTGGGTTTTGGGTCGACTCTTGCTACACGTTGTGAGAAGGAGTCAAAGGTCGAAAGCTCATAATTTTTTCGACCTCTCCAGCGCCAAGCAAATTTTCACCCAGAAATTTGAATAGCCCGGTTTCCAATTCGAACACCAGATAAACTGAAAGCTTGATGCTTCTTCTCATGGCATTCAATCGAAGATCCATTTAAATCCAAGTGCTAAGCGCCAAATAATTGTCGAGAAATGCAGCTTTCGAAGCGACCAGGATTTCGTGTCCCAAGGAGCAACAGTCACGCTGTTTGCTCCATCCCGATTGGATGCATTCTTTAGCATCATCCAATCAGCGTAGAGTAACAGCGTGACTGCGGATGAGTTTTCAAAATGTCACAGACAGTACTAAAAAGTCGTACGAACGGTAAGTTAACGTAAAACGATTTTCAAGGAGCATTTAAACATCCAACAAGCGGTTTCGTCTGTTTAATGGAGGAGTGTTTCAGTAAACGTCAATTGGAAACAAAAAATATCTTGTTGTCATAAATTAATCGTGACTGATGCGGTCGCGATCAACGGCTGTGAATACTCGATAATGAGTGAATATTCTAATCTAGAAGCTCATGTTCAGGTTGACTATCCCTCTACAATACTTCCTAAATGACATAAAAACATCTTCCACATAAACTTCACAGGTTGCAGTTCACTTTCCCATGGATGATTGCTAACAAATAATTCTGTTGAGCAGCTTACACGGACTTATTTCTCAACAAATTATAGCTTCATATTCATAGCTTTCAATTCATCAGTTTTGCTTTAGGAGAGTCATTCGTCGATAGTGTCTAACCCAGGTCCAAACATTTTACCTCTTGTTTCGCTTTGTTGAACAAAAAAACTTTCTTTGGATGCTGGCCACCCACCTCAGCGAGTTTTTACCCCGGGGTTTTTACTCGCTCTACGATATATCGTTATAGTGATATGTCGCTAGAGCGATATATCGTATGGAATCCGTAGCGCGCTGTACGATATATCGCTGTAGTGATATATCGCAAGAACGATATATCGGCGAGATATCGAAGGGGAGCGCCGATATCTCGTTGAATTATCGTTGCAACACGTCGCCTATATGTGCGATATATCGAAGAAATATCGTTGATATATCGCAAGAACAAAGCGCGATATTCAACGATTATCGTTTGCATTACTTTTTCACAATACTGTAGATCTGTTTGTTCAAAATATTTTTCAAATCTTAGATTTACTTCACCATGCATGGGATTACATGATATATAAAAACCCCTTTCACTAGCCAGTAAGGATACTTCCCAGTTAAACCTACTAGCTCTAAAAACTGTTAAGTGTATAATCCATGATCTGAATAAGCTCAATTGTACCAAGACCAACCCGACTAAGGACTTAAGCAGTGAATCATTGCAAGCGAAACTAACTTTTGTTAAGTTCTTAGTATAGTTTTTGTTTATGCAAGTTTCACTGGGAGGGTGCAACTGGATTAAGTAAACTGGTGGTTAATGAGGGCATTTATATTTCAAAAGAACCAACCATTGATAAAGCTACTTCTCTGAACCAAAGGCATGTAAAATTTTTCTAGCTATCAAAATGTTAAATAAACATGAGATGCATGAGTGCTTTTGCAAGTGCTTCAAGTGCATACATACATATCTACATACTGCACACATGGATACAAACTATAAACATACATGTCCTTTTTGTTAAGGCAGCTGAACCAGCCATGAAATGCTAATTAACCCAATGCCTATAGAAACCAAAAAAAAATCTAAAAAAGCAAACTCCTGAAAATATACAAAATCTTGTTCCTTTGAAGTTTAATGTTAGTTGAAGGTTGTTTTCTTTTTTTAACTACTTGTGTTCAAAACAGACAGAAATAGAAAGAACAGTGGTGTCTATGGATACTGAAGAAAACCTATAATGCTGCACCTGCAGGAGGAATCAGAAGACCAGAGTAAAGTCTTGCTTGGCCCGACGATGCCATGTGTTGCTGTGACCTTCCGAAAATGAAGCCACATGTAGATGAATGATAGCTTTTAGAGCTAGGGGCTTGTTAACTAACGCACACAGAAATACCAATAAATCCAACTGACTCAAACAAACTTTATTAACGTAGATTCTCGTAGTAATTGAGACTCACTAACATCGTAGATCGTGGCACGAGATTGTGGTTCGAATTTGATCTTGCTCCTGAGATGATAGCAAAACGAAAGCGATGAGCAGCAAAGTAGCGAATCTAACAACTGACAGCACGAGACTCCCACACAGAACGTAGCGATCTCGATTATACGATACTAAGATTATGTAATGAAATTTGATCAAAGAGACAATCACCGGGGGTTAATATTAACTGGAAAACCTGCAAAACCATAACGCATTACGAAAGTAACATTCCGGCCCCTTTAAAGGCGGTAACATAAGGTAAGCGTTTTTAACTAAAATACTATAATAAAGTCTTCATGATAACAAAAGAGAAAACAAAGTTCAGTTCAGTTACTGATCAGCAGCCTCCAATAGGACAACTTTGTCTATCGGTCGGGTGAGAACGGTTGTTCTCATCTTCACCTTTAAACTCCGTACTAGGCCATCATCTCGGCTCTGATGAACTTCCAGCACTCTACCAAGTGGCCATGAACCACGGGGGGTAGATTCATCAAGGACCAGGACCACATCGTTGACAGCGAAGTTTCTACTTGCTTTGTTCCACTTCCGTCTCTCTTGTAGGGCTGGCAGGTATTCACGCATCCAGCAACGCCAGAACACGTCCGCCAGATACTGTACATGGCGCCATCTCCGGCGAGAAAAACTGTCGTCTTTCACAAATGCTCCTGGTGGCAATGTAGGACCTGACCGTAGGAGTAGCAGGTGATTGGGTGTTAGAGCCTCTGGATCCCTAGGATCATCTGAAACCTTGGTTAATGGACGTCCATTGATGATGGATTCCACCTCACATAGCAGGGTAAGCAGCCCTTCGTCGTCCAGCGGTTGATCTTGTAGAAGTGCCTTCATCACCTTACGGGTTGTCCGGATACATCTTTCCCAGACGCCGCCGTGATGCGAACCAGCTGGAGGGTTAAAGACCCACTCGATGTTCTTCGCTAGCAGGAACTCATAAATCTTCTCTTGATTCCAATCTTGGATAGCTTCTCGTAGTTCCTTCTCGCCTGACAAAATTACTGCCGTTGTCAGATCGTATGCGTTGAGGTTGGCCTCTTCTCGCGATGAAACGCCTTAAAGCATGGATGAAAGAATCGGTGTCTAGCGTATGGGCAACTTCGATGTGAATTGCGCGAACTGCCAGACAGGTAAATAGGACACCATATCTTTTTACTGTACTTCTTCCACGACGCACGAGCAGGGAGCCAAAACAAGCAACTCCAACATGGCTGAAAGGAGGTTCCGACGGGCAAACTCGGTCCTCGGGTAAATTAGCCATCTTCTGTCGTCCCACGGATGCCTGCGTCCTCTTGCAGTGGAAGCATCCGTTCAGAACTCGGCGTAGGGAGACTCTTGCTTGGACAATCCAGTATCTTTCTCTTATCATTGACAGGGTATGTTCAAGACCGGAGTGACCACAGCGTAGATGATAATGACGAATGATGAGGTCGGAAACATGATGCTGCTTTGGTAGTATGGCTGGATGTTTAGCATCTTCGCTGATAAGTGAGCGTTGTAGGCGACCTCCTACACATATGACACCTCGCAGAAGGAGTGGGTCCAATTGACATATGTGGCTTGACTTCTTCACGCTCTTTACCTTCGAGGGGTTGGCAGTCTCCGCTACAGTGCCCTGTAAAGACAGCAACTCTTCATGGAAGCAGCGACCTTGGACGACCTTGATGATCTCTCTCTCGGCTTCCTCTAGCTTGTGGACCTTCAAGGGATCAATCTTCTGATCATGATGGCACTGTGGCAGGTCTTCTTTCTTTCTTTTGGTGACAGCAATTCGCAACCGAAAATCGCTTGAAAACTTCTACAACATCGTAGTCTGGAAGGCAGCTCCTGGTTGCAAATGTGTCGGCGACTTCTTCCTCAATTGCAGCGGGCATCTGGGGCCACTTATCTTCTGACAATCAAAGGAATTCTGGACCATTTGTCCAGCGGATACTTGTAATGATGGCCTCGGCTGATAAGCCCCTTGAGGCGTCGTCAGCGGGGTTCATCTTGGTTCCAACATACCGCCACTGGCACGGGATGGATTGCTCGCGGATAGCAGCCACTCGGTTAGCAACGAAGGTTTTGTATCTTCTCTCACTGTTAGCGATGTAGCGCAGGACACAAGTGCTGTCCGTCCAGTAGAAGGAGTCGTCGATAGATAGTTCTATCTCTTGGCGTATCATTCTGTCCAGCCTTGTGGAAAGTACAGCGGCAGACAGTTCCATTCTTGGGATGGTCACTGGCTTTAAAGGCGATAAGCGGGATTTCCCCATAACGAACGAACAGTGAACTTCGTGCCGGGCATTTACCAGCCTGAGGTAAGAAACAGCACCGTAGGCTACCTGGGAGGCGTCGGAGAAGTGGTGAAGTTGGCAGGAAATGATCTCCCCAAAACTTGGAGGCTTGAAGCACCTGTCGATAGAGAATTGCTCAAGTATAGGTAACTCCTCTAACCAGCTATTCCAGCGTATTAGATCCTCTTCAGGGATTAAGTCGTCCCAACCAAGTTGCTTCCTGCAGAGGTTCTGAAGGAGAATCTTGGCAGAAAGATGAAAGGGAGCCACAAAGCCGAGTGGATCGTAAATCGAACTGATCACGGACAGGATTCCTCGTCTGGCGGGTGGTTTATCTTTGGTCGCAATTCTAAAGCCAAACGTGTCTGAGGTGACGTGCCATTGTACCCCAAGGGCTCTCTCCACGAGGGTGTGGTCAAAATCCAGATCTCTGACAGATGCAGCTCAATCTGACTCAGGAACAGATTCACGACTGTGCGCTTGTTTGACAGCCACTTGGTTAGCCGGAAACCTCCTCGTTTTAAGAGTTGCGACAGCTCGCTCGAGAGATGGATAGCGTCTTCTTCTGAATCAACTGATTTTAAGCAATCATGCACGTAGAAGTTTAGCTCGACCGTTCTTACAGCCTCATTGCTGAAATCTGCTTGATTATCTGTTGCAGTTTTCTTCAGGGCAAAGTTGGCACAGCTAGGGGAAGACACAGCGCCAAATAGATGGACAGTCATCATAAACTCTTCTGGCTCTAGGCCCAGATTTCCATCAGGCCACCAGAGGAACCGTAACACACTGCGATCTTCGGGGTTTACACGAACCTGGTGGAACATCTGACATAAATGCTACTGGATCCTGGCGGAATCTTGTCAATACTCCGACGAGGGAATTTGTAAGATCCGGCCCCTGTAAGAGTTCGTAATTGAGGGACTTTCCATGGTACTTGGCGGAACAGTCGAACACAACACGTACTTTTCCAGGTTTTGCTGGATGTTGGACAGCGTGGTGGGGGAGATACCATGTCTTGCCTTGCACTTCGGCTGGCTGAGCTTTCGTTGCGTATCCCTTTTTCATAAGGTCTTCCATGCAATCTTTATACTTGGACTTCAGCTCTGGGTCTCTTGATAGGCGTCGTTTTAGCAGCTTGAGGCGATGCTCAACCACCGACCTATTGTTCTCCAAACAAGGAGGGTCGTTTCTCCAGGGTAGGGCAAGCTGATAGTGGCCATTCTCCAGTTTGATAGAGTCGCTCATTAACCCCATGGCGTGTTTGTCGTTAGCCGACATAGATCTAGCTTCACTGTAAGCTGAGTCGTTGAATTCCATGTCGCAGTAGCTCTGGAACTGTTCATTTAGCCGCAGGTCGGCCTTTATTAAGTTAGCAGTGAGAGAGTTAGCGTTCGGAACCTTGCCTAGTGGACCATTAACCACCCAACCGAGGGTAGTTCTTGTAGCATAAGGTCCTCCATTCTGACTTGGAATAACCTGCTTAGGCTCGAGGATTTCTGGAGCATCGCTGCCAATGAGCAAGGTAACGTCTGCATCTATATTGGGAATCTTCACTTTGGAGAGATATTGCCACTTCTCGACATCCTGTTGGTTTGCAGCACTCTCGGTAGTAACAGGAAGACTTGGTCTTGTGAACACGACTGGGAGCTCGAAGAGATTCTCCTCATCCAGGTCCAGTACTTCTAAACTAACAATGCGACAATCGGTTTTACTGTTCTCCTTTTCCATGGTTGTTAATGACAACGTGGTCCTCTTTCCCGACAAGTTCAGTTGGTTTGCTAACTTTTCTGAACAGAATGATGCGTTAAAGCCATTGTCCAGAAATGCATAAGTTTGGATGATCTGATCAGAGCCCTTTGCTTTCACTTTAACTGGCAATATGGCAAGACCGGTTGCAGATGCCCTAGTTTGTCCGCTGTGCGGACCTACAGCTTCATTTCTTCCATCGACAAAGCCATTGTGAACTTTCTGATTGTCCACTTGCTGTGTAGCTCCTGTACCACTGGCTCCCCTGGCTTCTGGGGAGATATCAGTACCTGGTCTGTTAATCTTTGGGTCCAGGAAAGAGGAGTGTTTGGTGTGAACGTTGCAACCAGTTACGTGACAGAAGCTTTCTTTCGGACAAGAGTTGGAGAAGTGGCCAGGCACAAGGCAGTTATCGCAAATGTTCTTGGAGCGGACGAAATTAAGGACTTCTTCTTGAACTCGTCGCACTGGGACAGCCAATGACGGGCATTACAAAGAGGGCATTTTTGGTTGTTGCCATTAACTGGTACGCGGGTTTCCTGCTGGGGGACCGCGTCAACAGCGAAGTTGGACGCCTTAGGGGGTGGCTTGTTTCTGAACTTCGATCCTCCGGGTGGTACGGGGTTGTCCCTGGTAACATTTCCAAAGATGGCATGTGTGGCAACACGAGCCTTTGAGGTGACGAAACCATCTATTTCTATGGTAATCTCCCGTCCTTCCGTTTCGGTGATCCTATCAGCGACGTCACGCCATTTCAGTTTCAATCCGTATGACAGCCTATTAATGATCAATTTTAAGGTATCCGGATTCTCCACTTTGCTAAGATAGCCGATTTCCTTAAGAGTATTCTTGCACCCAGTGAGCAAAATCGAGAAACGCCGTAGTGCGGAGCTATCCTCTGCTTTAATGGGTGGTCCCTTTGTTAACTTGTTAACGTAAGCAGTAACAATGCGGTAGCTTTGACCGTATCGTTTCTTGAGAAGAGTTCTAGCTTCCTGATATCTTTCCTCAGGTTTCATAGATAGACAGCTGGATACTAACTCTTGTACTTCTCCAGATGTATACTGTACCAGGTAGTATAATCTTGCGCTGTCACTGGTGGTTTTGCTTTCGATTACGTTTTGGAAGGCTCGTATGAATCCCCAGTATTCGATAGGGTCTCTGCTGAAAGTGGGTACCTCTGCTTGAGGGAGTGTCAGGGCAAGTGTGCTCTTTTGTTGTCGCTGAAGTAATTGTTGCATCACGGAATTCTGCTGGCTTTGAGTGGCTAACAACCTTTTGAGAAACGTGTCAGGCGGACAATGATCCTCTTTGGCAGATTCTTCTTTAAGAGTGGGCAGAGAAGACAGCTCAACTTCTGGCTTTGGGTCATCGCATGGCCAGCTGTCAGCATTAGGATTGAGAGGTTTGTCACCTTTAGGAACTTCAGTAAAATTCTGGGGCCCATTATCGCTCATTTCCAAAGTCGGCTCGTTGTTTGGTGGTCGGGATTCCGATGGGCAATCATTTAATGCGCTCTGAGAGTCACACCGAGCTGGGGTGATGCCATTTCTGATCATTTCGGGAACGCGGCCTGCGGTATAGAGTTCAGCGGTTCAACTAACAAATAAAAATAATTTTTGTCAAAATGGCGGCTTTCGTCATTCAAGTTCACAACGTTGTGGACGAAGTTCTTAGGGCATCTCGACGTTCTGATAAGGATACCAATGAAAAGATTGGTGGTGAGCTAATGCAGCTGACTAGAGCAGTTGTCAAAAAGCACACCCTTCCACCAATGAATGCTTACAAGTACCATCTTGCACAACCTTCACGAATGTTGTCAAGATCCATCGTGCACTGGAATAACACAATTTTGCAGAGGCTCAGACGAAAGCCTAATTGTTCATGTCCTTGGACAGTGAAATGTCAGCGACACATGCCTTTAGAAGTGTTTGTTTGTTTCAAGGCTGCTTCACTTACAGAAGAGGGTAGAGGAATGTTAGCTAAGAATACTAACCATGTAGAAGAAATTAAATTCCATGATCGAGCTGCTTTGAGGGACTTGCTCCTGGAATTCGGTAACAAGTACCAAAGATGCCTTAAAGATGAGATCATGTGTAAAGAAGAAAAGGATGGTTCTTACAGCATGGTAATCATAAAGCAAAATCACCCTGCCACATGGCATTACTCTAAAAAGTTGGAAATTATGAGGTTCACTGCAAGATATGGCCATTACAACAGATTGGGTGTCCCACAGTTTACTCTGTAGGCAAATCCTTGTAATTAATAATGGTAATAGGACTGAGGAGTCCAAATAGGTCTGTAATCATACCTGCGATTGACAAAATCTGATTTGTTAATATTACAGACTGAATTGTACGGCACGATGTCCTTTTAACTTTTAATCACAACAGTTACATTTACCTACAGAAGTAAAAGTTTCATTTGAAGAAGAGCTTTTCCATGCAAATTATAGTCATTTTAATATCATAATTAAAAAAATTAAAAATCGAAAACAGTCACTGGAGACTACCTCCACAACTTTACAAAGTCAGTCTTTTGAACTGGTTTCTATAGTGGTTGCAATCAATGTTGTGATTGGTGGATTTAGTGGAGAGGACTTAAGATGATTGGCTCATTTAACTGTCCAATTACAGCCAACTGTCCAATTCACGCTGTCCGATTACAATTTTGCAGATTTATTAGAGCAAAATACAGCTGCAGTTTATGCACCAATCACATTGAGGAAATTGTAATTGTTATGATTACAACTTGTAGAACATTGACTGTACAGCCAAACCTGCACTAAGTGGCCATTGATCCTTTTCAAGTGGGGAGTAGCTGAAGACAAGATTTCTCAGTTCCCTTATTTTCTGAAAATTAACACCTGCCTTATGTTAAGCAGATAGTAGTAAGAGTACTTCAGAGGGTGTCCCTTAC
The DNA here is from genome assembly GCA_022496165.2 of Catalaphyllia jardinei. Taxonomy (NCBI): domain Eukaryota; kingdom Metazoa; phylum Cnidaria; class Anthozoa; order Scleractinia; family Caryophylliidae; genus Catalaphyllia; species Catalaphyllia jardinei. The sequence goes on along the minus strand of CM042746.1, from coordinate 27,714,784 downwards.
TACAGGTTTGACAGTATGCCGTTACTGCTTTTCTTGTTATACGCCTTTCAATTAACTTTAGAGGTATTGGTGCTATTGCCTACCCAGTACCCGAGGATGGGGGCTCTGTCTTTACAGGAATATCCCATACTCAGGCCTTGCTGTATTCGGTTGATCAAAAGGGAGAAGTTTGAGATTTTCCTTTCAAGACCAAATTAATGGTTTTAAAAAGAGCTAAAAGTTGATTCAAGGGGAATTGATTAGATTAAATCTGTAACAGAAGGCAGTACAATCACCAGCCATACATTGAATGATTGTACATTGTATTACACAGGTTGCAATCACAGTTTAGATGAATGGTTTTTAGGAGGTGTATGTCTATTATCAGCAGTGTTGCTTTGCCTAGCTGTAGTTGACAGTGTCAAGAGGGTTCATACCATTCTAGATTAGTTTTCCAGGGAGCAAACAAAAAATCCAGGATCCCAAAGTTGGAAATTTTATATCAATTTAGTTAGAACAAGTTATCAAAGTTAGTGTATGTAGAGAAATGTTTTCAGAACTTTCTCATTCGTTTTGTTTCTGGAAAGCTACATGTAATTACAAACTGCATTTCATGTTAACATCAAATCAAGACCAGCTCTCAATTATAGTTGTATGTCCAGTGGCAGATCTAGGGGAGGGGCCCTACCTCCCCCCCCCCCCGCTATTATGGGTAAAAAAGAAGAAATGTCTGAAGGGAAAAAGGCCAACAGAGCAAGTAAATAAAGACTGCACCCCACCCCCCCCCCTAAGGTCTGGATCCGCCACGGTTGTCTATACATGCACTGATAATGGAAGCTCAAATAATCTGCCCGATACATGAAAACACAGGGTTTTCAGTACATGTAATTACCACTACACAATATTCTTGAACTGAAAAACAGTATTCACACGTTTCTGTAACAATTTTATTTGTAACAATGATCAAAATACTTTGCATGTGAAAAACTAAGTTAAAGTTATTTCATAACATTGTTCAATCTTCAATTGTTCATTGTTCAACCCAAGTACATGACAACATAGGTTTACAGAAAGTACCACTACATAAGGTTGTTGAATTGAAAAACAATGTTAACACATTTCTGTAACAATTGTATTTGTAGCAATGATCAAAATACTTTGCATGTGAAAAAACCAAGTGAAAAGTACTACATAACATTGTTGAATCAAAATACATTACCGGTACTTGTTAAGGTAACGGTGCATGTTTTTTCATTTTTCTTTTTTCCTTAATTTTTCTCAAAGTAACAAGAACTACATTAATTCAGCAACTTCCATAAAATGGGTTAAATGTTGGGTGATGAACTTATGCAGCTGACAGTTTAACTAAGTTGGTGTTTCAGCATACTTTAAATTACTTACAAGTTCTACTAAGCATCATCAATCTTTTCATTTATCTATTCTGCTGTAACACTCAAAAGGGTTCGTAAACCTGCAGACAGCTCTCCTAAATCTGCTGTTTTGGCAATTTCTTTGTAGATAAGAGAGGAGCAAAACTTGCACTTCTCTGCATTGGGGTCCTTGGGATATCCACAAAAGCAAAAGCTGTCACTGTTGATACATGCAGGGATATACTGATCAGTACACTTTTTATACCCAAAGTGATGTGGGTCAGCCCTTCTAAGCCAGATGTTTGAAACAAAGTCATGTTTGAGAACAACTTCCCATCTGGATGCAAGACTAGCATGCTTTGCATACTGCTGCAACCTTACATGTTTTGCCTCCCGACCTTGCATGCTATTCACTCCCAAACCCAATTTATACTTGTTAAATAAAATTCGAGTGTGATATGGGACAGCATAGCCTATTGTCCAGACAGTAGGACTCACACTCTGAAGCATTGTGGAAACAACATTAAAGAATCTACGACAATGATTTTCCAGTTCAATCAAATCTCTTTCTTGTATGTTTACCCTAGAAAATAGTGACACTGCACCCCTTAGTTCTAAAGCACAATGGGCAATTGCACAGAGCCTCATTTGGGTTTCTGGTGAATCATCCTCACTTTCTAAAGCAGCAACTAGGTACATAAACTTGTGACATAGTTTCTTAGTTTCTTTTCCAGTAAATCTATAGTCAAAACCCCCTTTTCGACCACTGTTGAACCACTTTTTCACTTTTTTCAGTAGCCTTCCTGCCCTTACCTCTGCTTTAAGTGCACAAAGATACTTTGAAAAACATGAATTTTCAGGAACATCAGTAATATCTTTGCAAGAAGGAATGTTAGATTTATCAAGACTTGTAGTCAAGATGGTATTGTGGATAAACTGCCATGCATTATTTGCATTGTGAAGGGGCTCTGCATATCCAACATCAACAAATGGGCCAATTAAAGGTCCATGTTCTTGCCTTGAATTCTTTCCCTTGATGAAATTAAGAACTTTTGTTCTCTTTGTTGATTCAGCAAGAGAAGACTTAGAAAGCTTTTCTTTCAGTTCATTAACAGCTGCAGCTACTTCTAGTCTTTCTGAATAGACCCATGGGTGCCAAGTATTTTCAGGCTTGGGCCCAAGAGACCCATTCGTAATGTGCTTGTTGTCATCATTAACATCACCAAACGAAGAAAAGTAGTGAGCTGCATTACTTAGTTCCCCAGAGTATGATGCTAAAAATTTCATGTCAGAAGGAAACAATTTCAATGAAAATTTTACTCTGCGATTTCTCACTAAAAATGTCTCTTTTTCAATTGACTGAAATTCCTGAACAAGTCTCCTAGCAAACCTTTGCATAACAATGTGATTTTCAGAGCAATTGGCTCCAGCCAACAGGAAATTTTCCTTTTCACTGGTAATATGACTTCCACTATTGAGAAAAGATATCAACCAGGCTGTCGCTTCGTCGTCTTTTCCAAATGGAGCACCATCAGCTCCACATGCAACATGAAAGTGATATTTGTCATCACTAAAATGTAAAATGTGTGACTTTTCACCAAATGTTTCATCACTACTAATAAAGAGGTCTGCTAATTCAAGCAAAATATCAGTCAGCTCTCTATATGCCCCATTAACCTGCTGACTTTCATCTAAATCCTCATACAACTCTGACAAATCATGAACTGTAGCTGCATTCCAAGTGTGATTGACATATTGCCTTACCTTATCATATGTCAAAAGCTTTGGGATTCTCACACCCTTCATTATTTGAAATGCTCTTCTTTGTTTGCTAGTAATACTACAAGACATGGACAAATTAGACCTCACTGCTTTGTACTTTTCCTTGCTCATTAAACCATTACTGTATAGTACTTTCACACTTCGCATGCTGTTAACATCACTAACTTCAAAGTCTCCGACAAATTTTTTAACAACTGACCCTATAACTTTATTCAAAACTTTTTTAGAGTTTGAAACATAATTCAGTAGTTGTTTTGGTGCAGATTTCTTTACCAGAGTTAACCACATGCCATCTAAGGCAGGTTTTACATTATCTGATGTTCCTCCATGGATTTGTTTACAACTCTGTAGGGTTTCCTCCCTTCTTCGTCTGCCCGATATTTCACTTGCAGGAACTGCAAATCTCTCTGAATTTGCATCACATAGTTTAGACGGTTCACGTTGCCTCTTGAATGTTTTCCTCTTCCCTTAAAGGAAATAAGATATTGGTATGTTAAGGTCTGTACTGCACCAGCCACATATTGTGTCTGGATAAATTTAACTTTCTCATTATGCAACTTGCACAAAATTGACAAACAAAACAGTCAAGTCAAGTCAAGTCATCTTTATTTAGGCAGGGTGGCCCTTTCAGCACTAGGCTGGTATCAATAGGAGCCCTGCGTAATTAATGACTACTACATGATAATAATTGGAAAAAAAACTATCACTGGCTAAAAACTACTACACTACACACAAACAGCTCCAGCTACAGATTACCCGATCTATTTTTAATGATGACTATTTATCTATCCATTTATAAATCTGTTCACAGATTCCCAATTTTTTTTATGTGATACCTATTTATCCACCTATTTACATGTACAGGTTATTTATCTACCAATCAATATATGTATCTATTTTAGTATCTATCTCTCTAACTTGCTGTCTCTGGGGTTAACTGTCTCCTCTTGCGTTGGTAATTGCGAGAAACCAGGAAGGTTGTTGCAGCCGTTTGTTTGCTTTTAACTCTCCTCACCTGTGTATTAAAATGCACACGTTGCTATTCTAAGACTACAACTTTTTCATCACAGGGAAATTTTTCAATGAACTGTATCGCCGAAGGAAATGATGTTCAACTGAACAACTAAATGCTAAAAAAAAATTCACAATTGAAAAACTGGTCGATGCTAGTTGACTACAAGGCAACACAAAATATGTACTGGTGCAATGTACCTTGCTTGTAAGAGAATTGAGCTTCATCCTTTCTGTTTCCAGGGCATCACTGACTGTTCTCTTCTACAATGGAAAACAATTTGTCAATGGATTTCCTGTGAGAAGTATTCCCTTCTTCTCTTCTATGAATCGCAACTACGTAATTCGCAAAATAATACCATGGGCCCAGTTTAATGGCCTAAGCTCCCCCAAGTCTCCTGAAACTCAGTGGTAGAGCATCCAAACTTAGCTGTACTCCAGTTGGGACTGAACTCTGATATTATTTCTGTGAGACAGTAATGACTAGATCACATCGCATTCATTCAGCAAGCTGAAAATTACCATATTACTATCACTGCAAAACTACCTACCGTATTTACTCAATTTAACACTGCCCCTGATTAAACGCAGCTATTTAAGGGCAAAATTACTTATAAGTGCTATCCTTGAATAAGCACCCTGCATCTTGAAATGTGGTGCTTATTCAGGGAATACATTTGTATAACATAAACACAAGTATGGTACAACATTGTTTAAAACAACTTCTGCCCTTTGACTTGTATCAAGGGGACAGTAACATTTAAAGGTTGTAAAACTAGAAAGGCAGTGCAAATCGCAAGCCCATCTTTCCCACCAAAATAAGGCAGTAAATGACAATTTTTTGTTTACTGTTAAAGATGATTTCCAGTCCGCGCTGCGCAGTCTCAGAATCCTATGTTTATAAACATTGTAAATGGCGCACTCGATGGAATGCGAATCAATGTTATTCATTAAGAACCACATACCTTATCTTTGAGATCTTTCAAATTATTTTTCCAACAGCTTCATTGGTTTTTACCGCTGTGAAGTTGTTTCATGAAGTGATATGACAAAGAACGAAGTATTAGGCTTCAACCGCCTCCATAATGGCGGTTGCTATTAAACTTTGAATTTACTTCATGTAAGTAGTTGCAAAATGGTTACATTTTGTGATATCTTACATGAAGCAAAACAAAAAAACAAAAACAAACTCTCGAGAGTGGGCAGTACGGACTGGAAATCATCATCATTTCCTTTCCTATCATTTTTTAGAAATCTGAGTTTTTTTGGACAAGCCCGTCGAATGATAAACACTGACTGCAGTTAATCGAATATTATTATTATTATTATTATTATTAATATTATTCTTAAAGCAATATATTAAATTGGGTTAATAGCAGAAAATAACTACTTTTACAACTACTTAACATTTTCCGAAAAATTGCTGTCAAATTCCCTACCCCCGGGCAAAAATGTGAGGTCAAATTTATCTGAAATTCCCCATCCCGTGAAATGATTTGTGGTCACGGGCATGCAAAAAATTCAAATATCCCTACCCCGGGACAGCAAGATAATTTAAATACCCTACCAATGGGCCAAAGTGATCAATCAAATCCCCGCCTTATGCCCGCCTCCACCCTCCCCCCCCTGACAGCTTGACAGTGATAGGTGCATTGTATTCACCTGAAGACACCCACCTCATCCATAACAGCATTCAACTTTTCTTTTTCCATTTGCAAGGACCTGCACTCTAACAAGTAATCTGCTTTTACATTCTTCATGGCATATTTATAATCACCAATGGGGAACCTCTTTTTATTTTTAGTTCTTGGGCTTTTCACCCGCTTTGCTCTTCCTTTTCGTGCCATTTTCTCCACAGCCACGTTTCCAAAATGATCAGAAATGGCAGCACACCAACTTGGCGTGTTAAAGAGCTTGATCGTGAAGTTTAACTTCTTCTACATGGTTAGTATTCTTAGCCAACAACCCTCTGCCCTCTTCTTGTAAGTGAAGCAGCCTTGAAACACACATACAATTACATCCCTGTCGAGTTTCTATGGAGAAATACAAAAAGATAAGTAACCAAATCAGGTATTTACCACCATAATTTAATTCACTACCATTCTGACGGGCAAAATTAATTTCAAATTAAAGTTAACCCAAAAATAATGGCTATCTAAGGCAGGAAAACATCAAAGAAGTTATCATAAATCTAAAAGGAAAAAAGATGGCTGAGGATGGAGGAGATTAAGGCAGATTATGAACAACGAACCTGAAGATACGCCATACGTACAATGACTAGTCTCGAGGCCTATTTAAAACAACAGCAACTATCCACGCGGTACAATTTTTCATCGACACTGTACATCAAGCCTGTACAATTTAAGGAACAACAAAAACTTCAAGCTTTCTTCCAGGAACCTATCATTTTCGATTGGCGATAGCTTGCTCTTTCAGCGAGATATCAACAAAATACTTCAGAAATAAGGCCATTAATGACAGAAGAGGTATGCGAAGCAAAAATACAAGTAATTAACCTGAACAATATGCAATAACCTTTAAAATAGGCTCAAAAGAAAGCTTACCTTGCTGTGTAACTGTTCATCTTTGTCAAACTCCACCACGAGGTATGGATTTCCCACAATTCCTCTCGAAAGTTGGAATTACTTAGCATAAATTTGAATAATCCGCCATTAATATGAGCCGCCATTTTGAATTTTTACGCAACACTTATGACGTGTTCGAAATCGCTGGTGCGGGAGCTCGGCGTGGTATGTAGGTCGGTTGGCAGCTGGAACTAAAGATCTAGGAGTTGCCAAGTGATCTGCCTCTGCTTCTACGTAGACCAACTCCTCAGCGTGTGCTTTTCCTATCTCTGTTTCGAGTTCCAAAGCTCTTCTCCGTTGCTGGATGCTTAGTTCTTCCTTTTGAAGGGCGTGAAACCTTTCAAGGTTGGCGACTTCGGCTTGTAAGACTGCTCGTTTAGCAGCGGCTTTCGTCTTAGCGGCTGAAATCGAACTCGCGCGAGAACTTACGCGGAAAACAATCGACGAACCTTTTCTCGAGCGGCGAGATGACTTTGAACTGGCACGAGAACCGGCGTTGCTAATTGAATCCTCAGGATGTAAATCCTCTTGAGACCTTGATGATCTTGTCTCAACAATAACAGCTGTTGACGAGATCCAATTACCGACATCCCGTGCCAAATCAGTTCCTAAGAGAACTGCGGCGTCATAATATTCATTCGACTCTTTAATTTCGTTTTCCTCGCGAAGTTGAGAATGATAAGCGGCATGGGCTTCCTTAAACTCTTGTAAGAATTGTTTCAATTCTTCGATTCTGTCCTTCACTAGATCGTAGTTGCTAGAATTCAGCATCAACTCTTTTATTTCGTTTTGGACCCTAGTAAGGATTCCCTTCTTAGAACTTCTGCTCCTTTTGAGCTGTAGGAGTTTTTCAGATCAAATTCCATCCCAGTCAAGGGTAATATTTTGTAGCCTAACTCTAGAAGAAATCGGAGGTGATTCATGTTCACTGTCTGTGTTTTGCTCGCTCTCGTTTTCGGCCATGACTGGTGTAGATTTCCACGCGCGTGTAGTGGAACGTGATAGCTTGTTACATAACTTAAAGTGGACGACACGTCTTATTGTATAACTTGAAGGAGTTCAACACGTGTTTCAACTGTTACATTAGCTAGTGTCAGTAGTGTAGCCAAATTCTTCGGAAAGGTAGCAAATCCAACGATAAATGATGAATAACGAAAACTTGCAGCAAATTCGAACTGATGTGACCTTCCGAAAATGAAGCCACGTGTAGAGATGAATGATAGCTTTTAGAGCTAGGGGCTTGTTAACGAACGCACACAGAAATACCAATAAATCCAACTGACTCAAACAAACTTTATTAACGTAGATTCTCGTAGTAATTGAGACTCACTAACATCGTAGATCGTGGCACGAGAGTGTGGTTCGAATTTGATCTTGCTCCTGAGATGATAGCAAAACGAAAGCGATGAGCAGCAAAGTAGCAAATCTAACAACTGACAGCACGAGACTCCCGCACAGAACGTAGCGATCTCGATTATACGATACTAAGATTATGTAATGAAATTCGATCAAAGAGACAATCACCGCGGGTTAATATTAACTGGAAAACCTGCAAAACCATAACGCATTATGAAAGTAACAGTTGCTGCAAAACATAAATGTACTCCCAGATGCAAGTGGATTGGCTGCATTAACCAGATAGCAGCTAAGGACAGTGTAAATGTGGAGAAGGAAAAGTGACGGATCACATTTGGTATCTGGGCAACCTAGTTCGATTCAAGTTCACTGTACTCAATGAGCAACTTGAGTACCATTTCAAATCGGACTCACTTCGTCAAGCTCGATTTGCCTTTTATTCATCAAGCTCGATAATATGGTTGTGTTCGATCATTGAACTCGGTTACGATTGGTTTTCTTGAGCTTGGGTTTGGATTGCTCTCATCGTGCTTGGTTTGGGGCTTTCAGTCGTTTCGTTTGTTATTGGTACTGAGCTCAGTTTGCCATTGAGCTTGGCCTTGCCGTCGAGCTCAGTTTGCTATTGAGCTCACATTTCCCCCCCTGCACTTCTCATTTTGTACCGAGCACAGTCATCTTACTCAATTTAGAGAAGAGGGGTCTGGTTCCTGGACTTGGGAGTGAGCATGGGCTGAGCGAGAGTAGCCAAGTCACGATTTTGAGAGAAACTATTACCGATGAAATTTGGAAAAGTGAGTGCGAGCAAAGAGGAAATGACGAAATAAGAGCCCAAGTTTCGAAATTACAAGATGGGGAAGCATTGTGTCAGTTGGTTTTTCTAATGTATGATTATGGTTTCATTCATCAAATATTTGACCTTAATCTTGAAATTCAATAAGCTTAAGCTTGAATTTTGAATTTACCATGCAGTGCCAACTAAAGAATCAAAGTATATATATGGCAGGATGTAACATGTACAAAATTAACTATTATTGCTCCTTTAATACATGTACACTTGTTTAGCTCGCTGTTTTTCACTTAGAGAAGGAACAGAAACCTCATACATGTAGTTTGAGTATTTTTTCAGAGTGTGGGTGCAGCAGTTTTACCGATTTATGACTATGGTTTAAGCATAATTTATCAAACTTTTGACCTTAATCTTGAATTTCAATTGGCTTAATTTTGAAGTTACCCTGCATTATGCCAACCCCTTACAAGTATCTAAACTCGACAAATTATACATGGTAGGATGTAACATGTACACTTTATGTTAAGCTTATATTTTCTGGCAAATCAAACATTTTTTGGTTGATAAAGGAATACAAATTCTTAGTATAAATCTACTAGCATTCTATCACAAATGCCATTGTCTGATTGGCTGGGCTACTCACTATCTATTATGTGATAGACAGTGAGTAGCATAGCAATGTACTCTTGTCGGCAAAATGAAGGCTGTTTCTTGGCGTTTTTCGGCCATGAAGAGGATTTAGATAAAGTTTTGAACAACTAGTAGGTTTATACTAAAACAATTAGATTATTCGCTCTCGATTTCTATGCGTGTTGACTCGGGCTGCACCCACGATAGAAATTTGAAGCTCATAATCTAATTGTTAAATAGCGTTGCTATTGTTGTTGTCTGTTATCTGTTGTAAAACTGAATAAAAAACTTAAAGCTCAATGAAAAAGGAATTTCCTTTTTTTTCGCTGGGTAAAGCTTCTGGTGAATCAATTTATTAATTTTAACTCACATGAATAAACTGCATATTATATGGCAGCTGGAACATTAACACCTTAAAAAAGATCCACTACTGTTATCACCCACAAGAGCCATTCAAAATCAATACAGTTTTACTGAACTTGAATTTGAAATGGCCCTCTATTTAGTCTGCAAAAACCCTATTTACAGTTTGCAATCTTGGCAAATGAGCATAAGCAAGATATTATTGGCTGTATTGTAAATGATAAAAGTAAATGCTCCCTCATGTTTTCTTTCATACTTGAATTTTTGGAATTTCTACATTAGAGTAACACTAATTGCAACCCATTTCCAAACCAAATTACAAAACTTACTCGATGGAATAACAAGGTATTGGTAGCTAGTACTAACGATGGTGCTTTATCACTTTCCATTAACTCAGCAAGTGCATGTTAAGCTAGTTAACATTCAATCAATTTCAATGAAAAAATGTATTTCTCTCACTGGTCTTAGCAATATCACAGGTCCAAATATATATTCATGGAATGATTGAGAGATTGTGTCATACTCCCTGACAATATTCTAAATCGGCTGAGGAATTGATCAAGAGAGCAATTTGTGTTTTTGTCCATTCCCATTAATTAATGCTGATGACACAAGTGTATCTATTTTGCTGTCAAACATTTTTGTGCAACAAAATGTCAAATTTGCACTTGTCTTCAATCTATTTTTTTTATTATCCATGACAAAACCTGGCAAAACCAAGCAGGAGGTGATACAGCCCAAATCACCAATTACATTTTCTGGGTTTCTGAGAACTTTTATGCTGTGGATTTGATGTGCTTATGACCTCTCTCTTGGCTTGCTGTACAAACTCAAAACCAAATGGCCATTTTTGTAAAGGTTGTCTAACCTTTTGCTGCAGTCATTTACTGGTCAAAGACAACATTTTAAGTGAAATTGGTGATTTTAAGCTGTATTGCCTCCTTGGTTTTCTCATGGGTACAACCTAAATTTACACTATCCCCTGCCTCAACATGTTATAATCAATGAACGTGATATCAAGTCTCCCACTTTTCATGTATTTAACCCTTACAAATTGGGGATCAGTTTTTGTTTCTGTGGAACCGACCTCGGTTCTGAAAAACCGGCCACACGAAAACAACCGTCCTCGGTTAGATTACGTGCGGTCGGTTTTTGTCTACGGTTGGTGTCCACGTGACGTCCATGGTATTGACCGAGTCTGGAATTGAGGAACCGAGTTCCGTTAAAAAACGATACAGGGGTTCCTTTGATCCGACCACGGTTTGGTGTTGTTTAATACCCGTGCTTGGTTTCCAGATAACATCCACGGTTATAGCAAAACCGTACTCGGTTTTGGTTTTAAATAGAACCAAGCTCGGTTCATGACTTATGGGGTTTTTGCTTTTAAGAGTAAACTTGACCGTGCTCGGTTATTGTTTTTGTTTTTTTAATATCAAACCGGGCTCGGTTTTGGACCGTGTTCTGGATATCTGGGCCCCTCACGGTTAAAAACTCATCTCAGTTTACAGCCTAGTTCGGTTGGGTGTCTTTTGACTGTCCCCTTCCCCCTCCCTCAAAAACCTTCCACTGACGTAGCAGTCCGGTTAGGTGGTCTCTGACTGCATCTCAAACCCCCACCCCCCCCCCCAAGAAATATAAAACCCAACGTAGCGGTTTCCTTCGTTTTTCTATTAGTTAATATTTTCTTTTATAGTATTCACCCCAAGTTTTCTTTTCCTTTTTACTCAGGCATCTGCTGGAAATAACGCGAATGTAGCTGCTTATGTTTTAAAATAACTTGCTTTATTTGTCTCTATTTGTTTTATATCGGCCATGCAGTGAACGTCGATATGCAATAAGATCGCTACAAACCACTGTTATTGGGGACAATTTTACCCTTTCATGCATCAGGGCGATGGTGCGTTATCTATTGGAGCGTAGGATATGTTTTTGAACTCACCATATACTGCATTCCAAGTTTCCAACCAGTGGGGCTGTAAACACACAGTTGAAGACATGGTTATCCATTGTTATCAGGATTACGCTTAACCGGGGGAACAGTCAGGTTGGACACTGAAACGCAAATATAGTTGCACGATTCTCTGTAGGTGAAACTGCACAATGGAAGCTGCTCCAGAAAACCAATAATACATCGGCGACGTTTACGATACCCAGTTGAGATCTGCCAGCCTTTTGACCAATAAATGACCATAAAGATTGTGCTTGTTTATTGTCACTGGATGCTGCTACAAGGCATGTATTGTATTGATGCAATTATGTAACCATTTCTGGCTTACATTTCAGACACATACGCGGGCCATGATTGTTTCTCTATGCTCGCTGTACTTTGAACATGTCGAACATGGACGACGTTGGTAGTCAAAATGATCCAAACGATCAGAGTGACGAAGAGGAAACAGCCACTCCTGTCCTCAATGAGAGGGCGAAAAAGTCAAGTGGGAAGACTTTTAGAAGACCCTTCGTTTTCCTTCCAAAGAGGCTCGATTCCATCCCTCAAAAGAGTAGACTCGAGAGTCTAAAGAAGGAGGGCCGAATACAAGAGATCGCCTTTCAAAGGCGACATACAGCCAGGGAAATCGGCCGTTATCTCCTGGCTTCGTTTCCAATGTTGCTGGGGAAAGATTTGGCCAGGTAAGCATAACATATCCTGATCAGAGCGTCCATTGTAATCTATTTATTTTTCTGTGAACAGTAGTTTTTTCGATCCTCAGGCTAACAACAGTCTGCTTCGCAACAGTGTTTTGGGATGTCGCGTAACGCTTCTCCCAAATAATAAATGGAAAGAAAGGGAATATTACTTCACGGAATGTAGAGCAGCCTTTTGGGGGGGGGCATTGCGTGACATCCAAAATTCAAAGACTGGATAACGCTATCTACCGGATAAATCACTATCTTGTGGATTCCGCTGGAAACGTGCCTTTTTTCAGTCGAGTTGAGATTTAATGGCAACACTTGTTTGTGAATTGTGCCAGCTAATCAGGATACCGAGAAGATTAGCATTGTCATTCTCATCTTATAATCTCTGTGTACTGTCCGGTTGCTTCCCACAAATCCTCATCTTAGAATGATCAACAATACGGACAAGAACTCTGCCCACAGTTCATAAAATTCAAGATGGCGGTGAGCAGGAAATTATAGATGGGCTAAAACATTTCACTGCAATTTCCAAACCTATGTTGGTTTTTTCGGCTGTCAGTTACCACACTATTGTGTGATGATTTTTTTAAATTTAGTTCCCTAATAATCGTATAAAAAAGCTTAAATTATTAAAAAAAATTAAATTTCTCGAGAATGCTTGGGATTTTCATCGTGGGGTCACCAGTGGAGAAATGAACCACAGTGAGAAATTTCAAATAGTATTCAAAAAGTTAATGTGCTGTGTGTAGATTTTTACTAAATAATTTTTGCACTTATTGCTCGAACTTTGAGTGGAATCCGTCTTAATCTCAATGTGTGCATATCACCATTCTGCCAGGCCATGTGAGTTTTGCAGTAATTAGTCAATTTCATGAATGAATGAGGGAGAGAGAGAGTGTACCAATGATCCACTTGACCGGAGAAATAATTAAGGAACGTATTAATGCCCTGCCCCTCCTATCCTTTGTGGCAGAGATGAAGAAAATTATATCAGTGGACAGCTTTATAATTTCAACATTATTTTTTGCGGAATAACTTATAGTAAAAACGTTTTTGCAGAATAACTTATAGAACTGATGCTTTTTGGGAAATATTTTTAGTTACCTACATGTATCTGCAGTGAAACATTTTGAAATTCAAGTTATTTCTTTCCTAGTGGCTGATTGTACCTTGGTAACATGAATAAACACCATCTTGTAACCTATGAGGTTTTGAATGGATAGTTAATGTCCATTTGTGTAGATCTGATAATCAAGAAAGTGAATGCTAATAATTCAATTTTAAGATGCAAGCTTGTATTACTCTTCCTAGTTACTGGAAAATATGACAGTCGAACTGAGGAGGTGGTATCACTTGCAATGCTGATGTCGAAAATGGCAGCCAGCAACACAGTACCACCTTTTTTGACACACTCTTTTGACGAGGTAAGTGTATGGTCCTTAAAAATTCCATCAAATAAATTTTTGTGGGGTTTGCAATACATTCTGCTTGAAATTCAGTATTATATAATGTCACCTGAGTTGCTCCCTTCTTTGAAGCAGCTCACAACGAACTAACTGCAGTTGTCATGGAGAGCAAGTTTTTTAAAACTCTCCCAGTTGCTTTAACTTTTGAAGCATTTTGAAATACCACGGTGACCATAATTTACATTTACATTTTTTTTCATCTTGTCATTTAACAGACCAATTCCGACAGTTATACTCTGAAATTGAGATCAAGCATAAGTTAATTATGTTAAACAATGATTGTTTATGAAAATATTTCCAAATATTTGCTTGTGGCAGTGAACTGTCCCTGTTACTGATGTTAACTTTAAAAGCATTTGGAAATGCCACCACAATTTTAATTTCCATTTTTTTCCAGCCTCGCATTTAATAGACCAAATTCCGACTGTAATATTCTGAAATTGAGTTCGCGGATAATTTAATTAAGAAGAATATTTCTAAATTGCCAATGGTAGTGAACACAATGGACTGACTTAAGGCTGTGGGAAGCCTAATGTGCAAATCTGTTGCTGATGTTAACTTTAAAAGCATTTGGAAATGCCACCACAATTCCAATTTCCATTTTTTTTCCAGCCTCACATTTAAAAGACCAAATTCCCACAGTAATATTCTGAAATTGAGTTTGCGCATAATTTAATTAAGAAGAATATTTCTAAATTGCCAATGCCAGTGAATGCAATGGATTGACTTAAGGCTGTGGGAAACCTAATGTGCAGATCTTTAAATGCTGTGGCTGTATGTTTATGGTAAACAGTACAAGTACAGGTAGCTTAATGCTGTTTTTAAGTAAGCAAGCCTTATCGGAGCACTTATCTACATTATTATCTATACTTTAAAGGGCGAACTATCACTTAAACAAGTGATGCTACAATGATGATTAAATGTCTTATTAGACTCTAGATCGATGCGATGTCTGCATATCGCCATTTAGTTATGAGAAACTTTCATCCAATTTTAAGTGGTCCTAATAGATCTGGGGTTCAGAAGATCTTGAAAAATTGCATCTTAAGCTTATGGAGTTTTGTTCTTTGGTTTCTGGTTGTAGTTAATGTATCAATCAAAACAAGACTCAGCTGTTTGTGTGTTGACTGTCTTGTCACTGCATTCTCAATCATCCGACGCCGGAAAACTTCTGAAGTGAGTGCACATATTTCTTTCAATGTATCTTTTAATTTAAGATTAAATGCCAATTAAAATTACTGCCAAATTAGAAAGTGTAATACAAGAATCATTCTCATTCTCATGCACTTTGTCATTTACCGGTAAACTATAACAGCAAGGCATACACTGTTTTATGTCAAGTTGCTTAACAAGCCACTGGCTGCATAATAATGTCATTAACAAAATAACTGTTTTTTTTTTCTTTAGGATTTTAACTAACATCAGTAACCAGTTCAAAAAGTGTTACTTTTGGTTGGCGGACAGCCAATCAAAAGAGGGAAAGAAAGGTATTATCATTTAATTCATAATTATGTCTACTTATTGTCAATATTCCATTTATTGCTGCGCAGCGAGCGTAGCGAGCAAGCAGCAACATAAACGGGATTTAAGAAAAATATATAGAAGGGGAGACGAATTCTCGAATTGATAACTTTTTACCAGAATGCATTGCATTTAACCAGACTGCACTGTGCCACTTA
>CM042746.1:27682186-27697924 GCA_022496165.2 Catalaphyllia jardinei | reverse complement strand
GAGGACTTCGTTAAATCGGGGCTCCGTTAAATCGAGGTTCCACTGTACAAATTTAAATATACCAAGCCATGAACTTGACACTTCGAAAACCTTTTTCGAACTTTAGGAACGAGTTCTGACGGGGATCCTTTGGCGAATGAAAGCCCAATGTATTCTCTTTTATAAAATCTGACAATGTTGCCTTAACTGAATTTTAGTGTTCCGTATTTTTTAGTGTAGTTTTTTTTAGTGTCAACTTTCATGTCCCATGAAATATACATAGTAATGGTTTTAGATCAACTCACAGTGCTCTCCTCCTCTTTGATGAAGTAGACTTGATATTGTGCGCTCAGGCTCAAGTTTCGGCAGGTTAAGTTAAAATGTCAAATGAGAAATGGCAATCCGAGCATAGAAGGAAGTGAACGTGGATGAAAGTCAGAAGCTACAGACTGGTGTCAATTGGACGTTCCCAAAAGCTACCGGCGGAAAAGTTTCGGCGGAAAGAAATCCCATGAGTGGATTACTTGATTTCTTGAATTAATTCTCACAGCAAGATCCAGGTGTCATTTTTCATTCATTGCTAGGTAAACGTAATCACAAGGGAATTGCTCTGATTTCTTTTTGGTAGTTCTCAGCCGCATCGGCGTCGGTATAATAACAATTTCGAAGGTACAGTTTTCGGCATTAATATCACCAAAACTCCAAACCCGCACTTATGGGCCACGAGGTGGCATGGGGTGCCATAAAACTCAACAAAGATGATAGGTGTCAGAGCAGCCAACTTATATCACGTTCAAGTTTTGCCAAGGTCTTTTAAAGACACATAATCAAATCAGTCCAAGCAGATTCACCAAGTCTTTTTTGAACATGGAAAAAAAGCCACACAGAAGACCTATCTGTGTTCGCCGAAAGCACCGCGAGCCTGCCTCATCGTTTGATAGCGATCCGGAGGAAGTCCTTTACCAAAAAAGTAATTCGGTGGAAGTTGACATGTCAAAAAGGAGACCCATCTGTGTTCGCCGCAAGCACCGCGAGCCTTCGGCCACGTTCAGTGGTAGCGATGTGGAAGAAGATACGGCTCTGAGAAGAGATTCAGTTAAAGTTGAGCTACCGGCTAGAGAAAATCCACAAGAAGGAAGTGCCTGCGAAACAGACCATATAAAGAAAGGCATCAAAAGGAAATTCCAAACAAATGAAGATTGCGGACACGGTAAAGAAGAAAAAGTGGGAGTGGAGTGCTTCGTGGGAACGAGCGAAGATACTGTCGAAGATGACTCTGAAGAATTTGATTTTGATGAGTGGGTGGAGAAACAGAAAAGAATCATCCGCGATATCTCAGGGAATTGATCTCGCTTCGTGTAACTATGAACATGGCATGTTTATTTATAGGACATACACAAACAGATTTTTGACATTTTAATAAACAAAGCTTCTTAAAATTGTGTGCAAATGCATTCCAGGTAAAATATGAGTATACAGCTAATTTGCAACAACGCTTTGAGTAAATTGGTAGGAACAAACAAGGTTGTAACAAAAAGTAAAGAAAACGTTAACAACAAATATGAATGTAAATAAAACCAATGATAAAACCATGAACCTAGAGTGCTAATATGTCATTAAACCTTTGTATATTAGTTCCCTTTGATAACTTTATTGGCTCTCGAAACACACGCTTAAAGCTAATTCATTCTTTTCATCATTTTACAAAATGTTGGTGTTGGTGTCATCATGCCATTCTTCTGAAATTTTACCTCTAAATTTCCTCAAGCTGGCTTCCTGCGAATTCTGGGCCTTGAATAGAGCATCACTGGTACGTTTCAAGTCACACAAATAGTCGTGCAATCTTTTCTTGGTTTGGTCTCTTAATTGTTTTGAGGTAATCGACGCTAGTTGGGTATCTTCCTTTTTAATGCAAAAAAGCAACTTTGATACGGCTTCATGATTATCAGAAATTGTTTTTGGTGGAGGCGGAGGGTGCTGACCGTGATAAATATTTTCTAGGCGTTCTTGCATAAATTGCAGCTCAACTGTTCTTGATTGAAGTAGTTCAGCCTTTTTTAATGTCCAATCAGTGTCAATGATGCCAAGCAGTTCTGTGTTATTATATTTCATTCGTTGTTCAGATTTATTTATTTGATTAACCTTTAAATTCCAGTGTTGCCGTCTTGCTCTCTCAAGCTCGCATGGATGGTGAGAAATTTCATCGTCAGTAAATAGGTTCATTTTGATTGGAGGAAAAGGAAAACTTTTCCTTTTAACAGTTTCGTTTTGCTCCGTTTTTTTTTGCAACAGATTCGTTCGAAAAAAAATGTTCCCAAGTTTTCTTCACCGCGTTCTTAGCAGGTTGCCTCCCTGGACTTGATGTTGTCAAACCACAGTTATTTTTATTATCGCCCTCATCAATTTCGTTGGCCTTCCTCTTCGTAAATATTCGAATAACCAGCTTGTTACCATCATGAAGGGCATCTTTTATACTCATCTTCACCTCCTGTACCTTGCTTAACGGTGGCCCCCAAATAGAAATAAAATTGAATTCCTGTGGAACCAGGTCATCTACTTCTTCCCACATCTGTTTGCGTACGTCTTTCAGCAGGCAGTCCGATTTTTCTATCATAATGAATGCGAGACTAACTCCGCTTTCCAGAGTGATATGAATGAGCGGCATTTTACGACACCAACAGATATACAACAGATATAATGGGTAACAACAACAGATAAAATGGGTAAAGAAAATGTACAAACGGATCAAAGAACACGTTCAAGCAGAAACTTACACACGGGCATTCTGGCACTCACACCAGAGTTGAGTGCCAGAATGTGATGCAATGCCGATTACCACTGGGAGATCACGTACAAGCAATCTTTTAATATAATAGCGTGAGAAAATAAACACAGATGGCGAGTGAAGCGCTTTGTTACGTGAATCAATACAAGTCGTTTTATTTCTCCCTAACTGTCTTTTATAAGTATGCGTGAACTTGAGCAAAAAGCTAGTTGAAAAAAGAACATGCCAAAGAAAACTCAACTGAAAAGTTAAAAAAGCCGTGGTGTAAATAGGCATTTATCTCACACTCTCAGATCACCAAGATGAGAATTTGTTCACCGTAATAGTAATCAACTTAAACGCCAAATGGCCCTCTCTTTGACACACAAAAATATTTTTCTTGGTCGAATCTATCAACGTGTCAGCTGTGTGTCCCAAACAAATGATTTTTTTTTCTGTTCACATCTTAATTGGCCAGTGACCGGATACCGCTAATTTTCGTGATAATTTCTCACTTAGTATTAATTCGGTAGTAAGTCCTTCCCTTCATTCACATGTTGCTCGTGCCAAGAATGTTTGAGCAACTTGCTAGTTGAAAAAAGAACATGCCAAAGAAAACTCAAAATGTTTGAAAAGCTGTAAATACATGGTGTACATGTGCATTTATCTCACACTCTCAGATCACCAAGATGAGAATTTGTTCACTGTAATGGTACACATCAAATGAGCAACTAAAATGCCAAATGGCCCTCTCTTTGACACACAAAGAGATTTTTCTTGGTCGAATGTAACAACGTGTCAGATTTGTATCCCAAACAAATGATTTCTATTGTTCACATCTTAATTGGCCAGTGACCGGATACCGCTAATTTTCGTGATAATTTCTCACTTTTGATAATCAGTCCTAAGTCCTTCCCCTCATTCACGTGTCGCTCGTGTCAAGGCTGTTTGACATGGACAACCTTCCTGACGAAATTCTTCTTAGAATCTTCTCGTTCCTCCATTTCATGGAGCGAATTCTGTTGCGAATGGTATCCAGGAGGTGGAGTAATCTGATGTACGATCGTACCTTGTTGGAACAAATTTCCTTAAGCAGAAATTACAGCGAAGATCGCAAACTATCGTCTCTCTTTGCCGCTGCCAAAAAGCTAGTTGCAGTAGACCTGTTAAACTGCCGCTTTCTAGATGGCTCGTGTGTGTTGTTAGGCGGACTGAGTAGGCTTTGTCGCCTCAACTTGTCTGGGACCAGGGTCACTGACGGAATTTTGCAAAGCATTCTCAAGGCATCCAAAGAGCTGGAAGAGCTTCACCTAGTCGACACTGAAATCTCATAGTCTTGCATTCCAGAGATAGTCGCCCTAAAGAAACTTCACTACATTGGCTTCCCCCCTGAAGGTGTTAGCGGATTCAGCAGGAATGGAGTTCTTTCAATTGTGAAAGCCTGTCCGACACTAAGAGTACTCGACTGTCAGGAAGGCTACTTCTTCACCCATGAGGATATCATGGAGATCATGAGAAATAACTGTTTATTTTCAACCCTGTTAATTCCATACGCCTTTGTGGATAACAGTACATTCGCAGTCATTGTGGATAGCTTACAGAGCTTGACATATATTTGTGTATGCGAAACAAACGTCTCCCAAGAATGCGTGGATCAAATAAAAAACAGGAGGCCACGTTTAAATATTTGCTGGAATGTAAACCATACTCCTTAAAAATGACTGGAACTTAGAGTGTATGGATTTTAAAATAAGTATGCAAACATATATCTGTACTTTTTGGTCTATTTTTCGAAGTTAATGTTTGCTCAATTCTCATGGAAACTTGGCGCGTAAGAGTCGTAGATTATACAATTTTAATGTTATAAGACTTTTGTTACACGATGTAGTTTTTAAACAAAGTCAAAGAATATCTTGTACATGATGATTTCAAAAAAATTTCACTTGCTTAAGTCAAAATTCATATGCTAGTTATGTTAGTATAAGTATTGGTAGTGAAAATAGAACAACAGGAGATGCTTTTTCATCGGCAGCATAATTTCAAGAGCCGTAAATCATCTTCAAAGAAATGCATAGGATTTCTCTCTTAATATTGCCTATAAAATTATGATCTCTACTCTCCAGATGTTCTAACAGATTTCGGAACCTCTTCCACATGACACAATACGCAAAACCATTCATCGTTTGAAAACAATAAAAGAAAAAATTCTGAGGAGGGCTACATCCGGTATTAAATACATCGCTCTATATTTACTATTTTTACTATTTTTGTAAATTGTTAATTATACTCTCACTGTTCTTAGATGGCAGAGTATGTTCAGAATAAATATCCAAAAATCTGGAAAAATGTAGCATGCCAAGCATAAATAGGATAAACGTACTAGCTAGAGGGTTTCTAGGGGTTTACAAAAAATCAAGATAGAGGGCTTGGGGGTTCTGAACACTGCAACACTGGGAAAAAAATTACCCAACATAAATAAAAAATCAAGAATAAGCCTGCTAACAGGCTCTCCAGTGGAAAAGTTGCGATAAACCAACCGCTGTGCCCGGCTCACTTCGCTCGCTAGATATTTATTTTCCCACACTCTCACTCAGAAGCCAGTTCGCAGACTACCATAAGAGACAAACAACAATGTCAACAATGTTTATTTCTTGGTTGCATTCAAGAAGTTTATACATACACTGTTGTAGTTCAATTTTACTCCACGAGACAATGTAATTTTCTTTCAACTCATTACTTCTGCGAGAGGTTGTGCCTAAAAACGAATTCGCACAACGGAAGCAAAAAAATCCTGCTGCGACAAATTTCTCACACCAGCACCCCTAATTCTAGTTGGTCTGTCACTACTTTGTCCAGGACATACCCGGATGAAGGTGTAAACAATACCAGAACATTTTGTGAGCTTTTTTTCGATACAAGACATGACGCCTGTAGAAATACAACTAGAGAGTTGTTCGAGTTTAGCCGTCATCTTCAACGACGATGTTACTGCTCAACTGTGTGATGTCCGAAATCAAATATTAGAAGAAGTAAAAGAACTGGTTCCCGAGCAGTTTCACTTTCTTTCCAAGTGGGGACCGCCAATCAGCCGTGTACAGGAAACCAAGATGGCTTTGACAGAAGCCTTTCATACAGAGAATGTCGTAAAGATACGGGAAACGCTTAGCGCTCAGGGTGCTTCCAAGAGAAAGGCTGAAGAAGTAGACCGCACTGAAAGTCCCGCTGAAGAATCACCAACACGTGACACAGAAACAGAAGATTGTTTATCTTCACCGAGCACATCTTCAGGCGGAAACGAGAAGCCACCGGCAAAGCAATCTGTACAGCGCACACTAACCAGCTTCTTTGGAGCAAAATCCTCACCAACCGTGCGATACGCTACAGCGGCGGCAAGGAAGGGCGTCCACATATACTCTGAGGATGACATTCTCAGATCTACCGGGACAGAAAAGGAAAGAAGAGAATGGTGGAATGAGAAGGCAAAGGAGCTGTGCGAGGATCCTCAGAATAATATGTTGTGGGGAGAGGCGATTGATCAGAGGTTGCACGAGGAATGGCAACTCCACAAGGCAGCCAAAATGCTAGAAGAAAAGGAAACCACAAAATCCATCGAAGAAATTATTGGAAAATATCCGGATCTGGAGGCATTTTTGGGGTCTATTAATACAATCAAGGAACAAACACTGTCCAAAAACGTCAGGCGCTTGGAGTTAGCAATTGCGTCACTGACAAGAAGCAGAGACAAACTGAAAGAATTGAGTATCAGTCAACTTCTACATAAAGATCAAAGAGGGACGGGGTTTCAGCAAGTAAAGAAAGAAATGGAGGAACGCCGTGAATCCCACAAGTTACATTACCGGAGCTCTTGGTAAAAAAGAACCAGCTTAAAGAGTTGTTTGAAAAAAGTAAAGACGATACCAAGGAATGATTTTTGTACTATTGACACTTATTAATTGATTGTCTCGTCAAAAAGATGTCTCAAATAACCTCCAAATGATTCCTTATTTATAAATAGTTTGTGATAATTACATTGTTCGTGGCTGGTCAACTTTTATTACCAAAAAAAAATCTGAATACTTAATTTTTCGATGATTATTTATATTTTTTAAAAAAATCGTCTTCCTAATTTTAAAAAATAATTTGTTTTAATTGTAAAATTAAACGAAACTTACCGGAAGTTGAAGTTTGATTGAGATTCTACGAAGTCATTGGTCTGGAGCTAAGGAGTCAGGTGAGATATGCGCGCGAAACCAGAGCGGTCAGACTTCAAAGGCGAATGGTCAGGACTGTTGTAAATCAGTAGGGTGGGTAGCCCAGATGGGAGGGCACCTGACTCCTTAGCTCCAGACCAATGACTTCGTAGAATCTCAATCAAACTTCAACTTCCGGTAAGTTTCATTTAATTTTACAATTCTACTTCGTCATTGGTCAATGTCGCTAAGGAGTCACGTGAGACTTTAAAGCGTCATGATCATGAGCAGAAATCATGAACATCAATCAAATTTAATGACAACAGGGTGCTGAGACAAAGTACACAGCCATCAGGATGTCAAATCTTTACAGGTGACCTAACAGTAACAATATGGTCAACAAGTCTGGTTGAAAAAAACATGTTATAAGCATCAACAGCTATTATGCAGTAGCTCATACCCAAAATTTTTGGCAGTGTCTTGGATAGGTTTATCGTAAACACGAGCAAAGGTGCTCTCACTACTCCAACCTGCTGTAGACAAGATAGTATCAATAGGGACCTGTTTTCCCTTTGCAGCTGATGTAGCAGCTGCTCTCGTGCTGTGCGCTTTATACACACAAGTGTCAATTCCTGCTTTGGCCATGACATTCTTAAGCCATCGAGCAATAGTGTTAGTTGAAACAGGTTTGTGCGGTTTGTGATACCCAATCAGCAACTGGTCCGTTTCTCCTCTTAGGGGAGACGTTCTATCAATATAAGCTTGTAGATGTTGTACAACACACAGGTTCTGGTCAGGCTCATATGCCAAAAACTCAATTCGACTTAGGTGCTTGCCTGGCCGAGTGGTCTTCAGGGGCGTGTCAATCGTAAATACACATTTGTTTGCAGTTAAAGTCATCGAGCACAGAGTAAGTGCCTTCAGTGTCTGTACTCTCTGGCCAGACAAGAGAGCAAGCAACATGGTTAGCTTCCAGGACATATCTCTGAGACCCAATTTCACTCCAAGAGTCCAGGTTGCAAGTATCTTAAGGACAGAGTTTACATCCCAGATTTCTTTGTATTGGGGGAGAGAAGGCCTAGTTTCAAAAACACCTTTAACAAACCTGGTAACGAGTGGATGGCTACCAAAGTGAACACTCCCTGGAAGCACAATAATAGATGATAGGGCACTACGCGCAGTGTTTATACAGCTGTATCCTACACCAGTAGCAAAGAGATCTCCAAGGAAATTTATACCATCCTGTAAAGTGGCCTGAAGGGGATTAATGTTCCGTCGACAGCAGAATGATTCCCACTTCTTGTAGTAAGTTTGGTACTGGGTTGTGGTGCCTGATCTCCAGGACTGCATGATAATCCTTGAAGCTTCTGTCGAAATTCCTTGGCTTTCAAGAGATCTCCAGACAAGTGGCACATCAGCAGCTCTAGTTTTGGATACAGAGGGTGAATCATTTCTGGGCTGCCTGGAAGAAACAGCAGGTTCTTTCTGTTGGGTAGTAGTACTGGATTGTCGATCAGCATTCTCATCAAGACAGGCCACCATGTTTGGGTTGGCCATTTTGGAACAATAATAATTCCTTGGACCCTCTCCCGTTGGATCTTCTGCAATACTCTGCTGATAAGAGAAAATGGAGGGAACATGTAAGGCACATATTGCTTCCATGATAAGTGAAATGCATCAACTGCCACAGCCCCTGGGTCAGGATGCCATGATACATAAGGCAGAAACTGGTGGTTTAGTCTGGAAGCAAATAAGTCAATATTGGGCACAACCTTTACTACATTGAGGCAGTCCCTGAAAATAGTTCTGTCTAGTGTCCACTCAAGTTGCGAGTGAGACTGTCTAGATTGTTTATCAGCTTCCACATTCTCTACACCAGGGATATGGACAGCTGTAAGCCAAATATTTCTTTGGGCACACCATAACCAAATTTCTCTGGCTAGATCATTTCTTTTTTCAGAGCTACTAGTACCCATATGGTTTACATCAGACAGGGCAGTCATATTATCTACCATGACCTTCACATGCTGCCCATTAATGATAGATGAAAAAGATTTAAGAGCCAAGTATATGGCTAGGAGCTCCAAATAGTTTATGTGGTTTGTGGCCTCCTCTGTAGTCCAGTGTCCACCTGTACTGGTGTCATTTAGGGCACAGCCCCATCCAGTGGATGAGGCATCAGTTGACATGACAACAGTAGGCTCACCATGACTAATGACATTGTAGCTGGCTTCAAGGTGTGTATTCCACCAAATTAATTCATTACATGCTTTGTCTGATACTACCATAAAAGCATCATAATCACCCTTGCTGTATTTTAGGGCAAGAGTTTTCTCCCTCTCTAATTGATGGAAATAAAGTGGGCCATACATGACACCTGGGAAACTAGATACCATATATCCAAGGGCTCTTGCAACCTCCTGTATAGTGGTATTTTGGGCCTTGATAAGCTTGGTACAGAGTGATTTGAGCTTGCCAGCTTTTTCATTTGTCAAATAAATTCTCATCTGGACTGAGTCCAAGATAAACCCCAAAAATACTAATCTTTGTGTAGGGGTAAAAACTGACTTCTGAGGGTGAAGAATGAAGCCCAATGAGAGGAACATTTTCACAGTGTCTAGGACATTAGCTAGGCATTCCTCATAACTTCCCCCTTGTAGGTATGAGTCATCAATATAAGGGGAGTTTATGTGTCCTAGTTGTTTCAAAACAGCATAGGCTGGCTTCATAAGTTTGGTAAACTTCCTTGGGCAGAAAGCTAAACCATTAGGAAAGCAGGTAAACTGATACAGTTTACCACCCCATTCAAACTTAACGTACTTCTGGTGCGCCACCGCAATAGGGACAGAGTAGTACGCGTCCTTGAGGTCAACAGCGGCCATATAGCAGTTAGGCGTCATAAGGCTTATTACACTTTGAAGTGTATCCATTTTAAAGTGGTTGTATTGCACATGCTTGTTCAGGTTTTTTGTGATTAAGGATCATTCAGTGAGATCCGTCTTTTTTGGGTCGTACAAAAATAGAAGAGATAAACTCCCCAGGTTCATGACTGGTTTCAACAATAATTGCCTTCTTAAGCAGGTTTGCAACCTCTGTAGAAATGATAGCATTTTCTTCAGCACTAAAACATTTTATTGCAGGGGGGTGTGTTTGACAAGGCTTAGTGTCAAATTCAATGTATTGCCCTGACACCATTTGAAGAATCTCAGTGTCTGAGGTGATATTTTGCCAACAATGAGCAAATTTTTCTAGCCTACCGCTTTTGAAGCAACTTGTTTGTGCAACAAGGTAAGCTATGAGTGTAGGGATAAAGCCTTCAAATTCAGTTACCTGTAACATGTGAAGTTTTGACATGATATCCTCATCGGTGTTTATTTCTTGCTGGTTTCCTCCTTTTTCTTCCAGGTTTTCTGTGGTTTCCACCTGGACTGGAAGTGGCCCTTGCCTAAAAAAGGCTGGTTCTGTTTCTGGCGATATGGAGGTTTGGTGGAAGATTTGGAGCTATTGTGAACAGCTGTGTGGCTAATTCGGTTTGATGCTCGAATCGCAGTAAGCTGCGACTGAAGCTCATCGCCAAATAGCAAGGTTGTGACCGGTGTTTGAGAAGAACACAGCGAGCCGTATTCTTTGTTAAGGTTGGGTTTGATAGCTTCCCGTCTACGTAGGGAGAGCTCGTAATTGGCGTGACCCAACAGAGCCATGGCATCAATTTGTGTTGTGAGTAAGGCACCCGTGTCTAGCTTCCCACCTTGCGCACCTTGGCTTCTAAAATCCATGAGCTTCTGAGTTGATTGTGCAATAATGGCTCCAACCTTCACTATCATGTTCTGAATAGCGGACAATCTGAGGTCCTGCTTTTTCCCATAATGGGTTAATTTTTCCCAAATCTCAGGGTTCACTTTGGGGGCAACAAGTTTCTCGCAGTTTTCAGGGCGATCGTATTTCTCGACCGTTTCTTTGACCTTGTTGTCGCCCAGTTTTGAAGCCCATCTCTTATTGATAATTTCGGCAAGTTGCTTAGAGATTGGGCGGCTCACTTTGTCATCTTTAGAGAAGTCGAGGGCCAATTTCTTTAAAAGTTCATCTTCGCCTTCATTTTTGCAGGAGTCCTGCGAGTTGGCAGATGATGTTTTGGCGCCTTCAGAGTCGTTCTCCGCGTCGGTTGCCAAAAGCTCGTGAACGTCTGCATCATCGCTTTCACTGCCAGTTTCACCTGTATTACTGACAGCAACTCTGGGCTTCTTCGTTTTCCCATTTAAAGGGTCTAAATTCCCAGAGCGAGCGTCTCGCTTCGCTGGGCGTTGCTTTGACAAAGCAGCGAACGCTTCGCCCATGGCGGACAATGAACCTGCCATGTGGTCCATGTTTCGGTTCAAATTTGTGAGTACACCCAATAGTGAGTCGCTATTTTCGAGTGCAGGTTCCTCTAGAAGGTCGTCTTCGACTTCCTCAGTGGAATTAAGCTCCGTTCCTTCGTCGGGATCTTCAAGATTGGTTGAATTCGCCATAGAAAAATTTTATGTGCAACTACCTCAAAGGTTCGCTTGCAAATGACCACTCTGGTTTCGCGCGCATATCTCACGTGACTCCTTAGCGACATTGACCAATGACGAAGTAGAATTACATTGTTCGTGGCTGATGAACTTTTATTGTCCAAAAAAAAAATTTGTATAATACAC
Organism: Catalaphyllia jardinei; assembly: GCA_022496165.2. Classification (NCBI taxonomy): domain Eukaryota; kingdom Metazoa; phylum Cnidaria; class Anthozoa; order Scleractinia; family Caryophylliidae; genus Catalaphyllia; species Catalaphyllia jardinei. The sequence continues at coordinate 27,686,312 of CM042746.1, read as the reverse complement.
TTTTCGATGATTTCTATATTTTTAAAATTCATCTTTCCTACTGACATGTAATATGAAAATACTTAATAAAGTTGTTGTCTTGTTTACGGGAGATAAATTTGTCTGCACTTCACTTCAGCTCCGTAATGAGGGCGAAATCTTTCTTCCCCGAAGGGCGACGATTTCCGAAGCTTTCCGACGACGGTAACCGGTAACGCCTGCAAACATTGCATGCTGTCTGCGGATGTTGCATGGTGTACGATCGGGGCCGGCCCGGCGCTTTGGTCTGAACCCTGTGGTTGTGATCAAAAAACAGACCTCGCGGCAAAATTATGAATTACAAAATAAATACCGCCGCCAAATAAAAGGTACCGCAAATTTATGTTTATTTTGCAAAAATAATGTCATCAGTTCCGTTCTACTAGTTTTTTTTTTCCCTACCAGAATTTGTCAAGCCGTACCAAACTTCAAAGCTGACAGATTTTTGTGTGGGCTTTCAAATACAAACCGCGGTGTATGTTTTTTTTAACTAATCTGGAGTTTTCAAGTGCGTCCGAGCAGAGGACAACAAATTTTGTGAACATAATGTCACAGGGAGCAGAGGAGCCAAATTTTAACCTTTGCCGAAATTCGATTTATATCGTGGCGCTTGTCTCGGGGAGCTTGTCTAGCTTGCGTTTGGTCTTGTGTTATCCGATCTATTTGTTTATGCGACGGTTAAAGCCCAGTGGGTATCACTTTATGTTCATAACGAAAGGAAAGCGAAGCTTTCCGAACGAGGCCGAAGTGCCAAGCAGAAACGATCATGTGGTGCCCACAGTCAGTCGGTTTGCGGGAAACACGATATCCTGCTGAAAAAGATTACCGCAATCGATCGGACGTTCACGCGATACAATGTACATGAATAAACATTGAATATTTTTATTCGCAAGAGTCAATATTGGCTCCTCTTCTCCCTGTGATTAAATGTGCGTCACAACTAACCTAACGTTTAGTTTTGACTGCAATGCAGGCTATGGAAAATCCACCATTTCTAGGAAAAAGAATTCAAAGAATACAACAAAGAAACTTCAAAGGTCAGTCTTGAGTATACTTTCCCCCTCTTCCAAATCGCTGACTCATTGTTTTTCACTCTTGTTTGCAAATAATGCACGGTCTCTTGGTCAGAGCACCAAATCTCACAGGAAATACCTACTGTAAAAAATAGTCAACTTGGAATTAAAAAAAAAAACCCTCTATTTTCTTGTGCTGTGTTTCAGGTTAAACCCAAACAGCTTAATTTGGTAAGTTTAAATCTATTAGGGATCAAAACATTCGGCAAACGCTTCAGACGTGCGTTTCAATACTTCATGTAGTGTTCACGAAAAGTCAACACTTGAACTTCATGTAACATGCATGGAAAGTATTATTAAAATGTTGATTTTTAGAATTCTCCAGATTTCTGTGATATGTTAATTCTCTTTGGATTATATTTAAAGCCTCTTAGGTATTTTTTGGGTGTAAAATTTCTTGATCGTTTGTTAGGCCACTACTAGCTAGTACTTTTGATTTTTTAAGTCATAAAACGAGAACGATGAAAACGATTTGACCCCCTCAGAATTTTTCTTGCCCCCCTCTGGATTTTTCTTGACCCCCTCTGGATTTTTCTTTCTCTTGGAAAGACCCCCCCCCAGAAAAAATAGGCCCTCAATAGGGGGGTGCAGATAAAAAATGGAATGGCCCATTGTCACTCGAACTTTCACGCGAACTTTCCTGGAAAGTTCACGTAAACAAAGAACGAAATTCGCGCATTTCGCTTGCGTTACTTTCAAACAAACAAACAAACAGTTCCTTCAACAACATTCCGTTGGTTGGAGCCATTTTGTGAATAAACCATTATCCAATCATGATCTGATAAAATGGGTGAAACAGCTTAAGATAAAATACTTCAGAGGTGTTTTCAGCAAGGATAAATTACTGACACAAATCAATGGAAAAGAATGTGGGATAGTCAATCTTGTGATATATATATGAAATAATTCATATTTGAACTGCGGTTATAGATGCAAATGAAGTATGATCCTCGCAGTAAATTTTCCAATTTAAGCAATTGGAAAGAAGAAGCCTGAAAAAAATCAGGGCTTCAACGGGATTCGAACCCATGACCTCCGCGATACCGGTGCGATGCTCTACCAACTGAGCTATGAAGCCACACATTGGGAGCTAGGTCAAATTATTGAGTTCATATTTTCCCGTGCAGTGAAGTTATGTGATATATATATGAAATAATTCATATTTGAACTGCGGTTATAGATGCATGTACCCATAAAACGCAACTTCACTCGGCGGCGTGTAATCACAAATCATATCAATGAAATATTGGCAAGTGATCTAGTTGAAATGCAACAGTTTAGTAAATGGAACAAGGGTTACCAATATCTTCTAATGGTTATCGATGTATTCAGCAAATATGGTTGGATCATTCCATTGAAAGATAAGAAAGGCGAATCTGTCACTGAAGCATTCAAAACAATATTCAAGGAAGGCAGAAAACCACAATATCTATGGGTTGACAAGGGAGAAGAGTTCTATAACAAACATGTGAAAGACCTATTAGAGAAAAATGGGATACATATGTACTCAACTGAGAATGAAGAGAAGTCATCAGTAGTTGAAAGATGTAATAGGACAATTAAATCCAAAATGTGGAAACAGTTCAAGGTAATACAATGTATCTAGACATGTTACCTAAACTAGTAAAACAATACAACAACACAAAACATTCAAGCATAAAAATGACACCAGTTGAGGCTTCAAAGAAAAAGAATGAGGGTACAGTTTACTTCAATCTATATGGTGATATGGAAGCATCAAAACAGAAACCAAAATTTAAAATAGGTGATAAGGTCCGAATATCTAAGTACAAACGGAATGTGTTCAATAAGGGTTATACACCAAACTGGACAGAAAAAGTGTTCACAGTTGATAAGATCCAATACACTAATCCAATCACATACAAAATAAAGGATCTCAGAGGTGAAGATATTCAAGGGAGTTTCTATGAACCTGAATTATTAAAAGCCATGCAGGATGTTTTTCGTATTGATCAAGTCATTCGGAGGAACTATAAGAAGAAACAAGCTTTAGTGAAGTGGAAGGGATACAGTGATGATTTTAATAGCTGGATTCCTATGAAGGATTTAAATGCACTATAAACTCAGTTTAATAAAAATTATATATTTTTTTATATATAGAATGGGAAGACCAAAAAAATATTTCAGTGAAGAAGAAAGAAAGCAAGCAAATAGACCAACCAAGACCAAGTACATGTTGAATAAAGAATGGATATGTTCCATATGTGGAAATAGAGATTACTCATTAGCTGGAAAATGAAGCCATCTTGAGACAAAGAAACATATGAAAAATGCCCAAGCCATAAAGGATGAAGAAATATATAAAATATAATATAAACATATATTGTATCAACACAGTATATGCTGTTTATTTGCTGTCTAAACGGTAGCCAAAAATATTATTGTTTCTGGCTATCAACATTTAAAAGCACTACAAAGTGATATAAGGAAATATTATTGTTTGTCGTACGTTTAAATCTGACTATCAACATTTAAACGCACTACAAAGTGATATAAAGAAATATTATATATAGTTATAATATAGAATGGAAAAAATTGTCTCAACTAATAATATGAACAAAAACAATCTTTTCAAACAACTATCAACTCGTTACTTGAATGACGCTAAAACATTGGGCTATACTTGGATGGACCTACAAAAAAAGGAAACAGGGCAAAAAGTAATCAACAAAATCAATTAAATATAAAAAATACACCAATTCCATCAATAAGGCTAAAAAGGATAGTATCAAACACACAAATCGCAATTCCATCAACCAACTGTTGGAAGATGAAGTCAAAAGAGAGCATAAAAGAATAATTCGTGAACGCCAAACCCAACAGATGCTAGATGAAGTCAAAAGAGAGCATAAAAGAATAATGCGACCACAAAAATCAAGGAGGCCAATCCCAACTCCTCGGAAGAGTGTAAAGCAGATGGTGCAGGATTATGAAGACAACATAATTCTTCCACCATTGGAATTTAGGGATGATCCCAAACCAGTCCCATTACCAAGGACTAAAAAACCATCACC
>CM042746.1:27669686-27677186 GCA_022496165.2 Catalaphyllia jardinei | reverse complement strand
TGGCCTATGAAATAGAAGCTGAAGATGTATACCAAGACTTTTGGAATGACAAAGATAAATGCGACAACAGTAATTACCCTGAAAGCTCACCGTATTTTGATAATACAAATGAAAAAATAATTGGAAAATTCAAAGATGAAGCTGCAGGAGTCCCTATTTGTGAATTCGTTGGTCTATGATAAAAAATGTACAGCTATATGGAAGATGACCAAAAAGGAGGAAAGACTGCCAAAGGAATAAAAAAGATTGTAATTAAAAATGACATTCAACATGAAAACTACAAAGAAACACTCATCAACAATAAACAGATGTATCATGAGATGAAAACATTCAGAAGTCAAAACCATGAACTCAGCAACGTTGAAATCAACAAAGTATCACTCTGCTGTTTCGATGATAAAAGATATATACATGAAGATGGAGTGACAAGCTATGTATATGGACATTATAATATCAAACATTAGTCATATTCCTCAATTCTTATATTGGTCCTAGTATTAGTCCCAGTATTGGTCCCAATAATGATTCAAGGTTTCGGTTCCAGACCTATGTCCCGGACCCCTATCCCAAGATTTGATTCCTTGGCTGAATTTTACTGCAGAAGAGCCCAGGCCTGATTCGGGTTTCTCCGTTTTGTTTTCCGTGGCTGGGTTCTTGCTTCGGGTATCCAAGCCCTGATTTCCATATTTGGTTCCAAGGTTTGGCTCCAAGGTTTGGTTCCGCATTTGATCCCTATATTTGGTTCCGCATTTGATCCCTATATTTGGTTCCAAGGTTTGGTTCCAAGGTTTGGATCCTATATTTGATCCCTATATTTGGTTCCAAGGTTTGGTTCCGCATTTGATGACAAGGTTTGATGACAACGACAGGTAAGTAGCATAGTAGTTGGGAGGTATGAGAGCATTTTTTCAAAATGCGTTCCTACCCCCGACTACTATACTACTATTTAATTTTCGTCGCAGGAAGGCTTTTCAGCAAAGAAAAACGACATGTTGTGCTGTATTCTTTACAGAAGAAATCGGCCCATCCGCGTGCAAATACTAATCAAAAGGGAAGCTCATGACATAAAGAAAAGGGGAAAAGAAGAAAACAGAGAGTGAATCGATCCTTCCACTACTCCAGACTATTGTCGATTATAAGATGCCGTCAGAGTTTTAGTTGTTTACTGTAAAGATCACTGCCTTTTAAGTTTTAGATTTCGCTTTTTGAAAACGCTAGACGTTTAAAATGCTCAAACTTTTCTTTATTGACGCGTGACGGCTAAATCGGTCTACAAATCTCTGGAACTTTATGAGTCCAAAGTGGACTTAAACATATTATTTTAGCAGCATCCATAGTACGGACTATTTTAATCTTTCGGTTTCAAAAAGTAGAGGAGAAATTAACAGAGAACAAGGGACTGCCGTTGTATCGAACCGGTCTCAGGACAAAACGCTAGATTATTGGAGGCGTGCAGCGCCTTTTTTGCTTGTGCTAAAGAGGACACTGAACATTGTGTATCAATTTTGTTAATACAATATCGGCTCGAACAACTAGTGGTCGCTGATTTCAGGTCATTGAATTCGCTTTTTGAAAATACTACACGGTCAAATGCTCAAAAATCACTTTAAGAAAAGACCTTGAAAAGTTTATCTACGACAGCATAGATAAATGGGCGAACCTTCCGATACACACAGAATGTTAATAATTGAAGATGGATTTCGATGCAAACTTGAACGGTTTATTTGAACACTCGCAACATTGACAGTACGGGCTAATTTACTGTTTTGGTTTCAAAAAGACGATGAGAAGATAAAAAAGAGCTATTGTCGCATTGAACTCAAACCGCCACAATATTGTAGTGCGTCCGATTAGCGAAGCACTTGGTCAATGCCTTGTGCGAACGCAACAACACAAAAATTTGCGTTCTTTGTTTGTGCTAAAGAGGACACTGAACATTGTGAATCAATTTTCTTAATACAATATTGGCTCAAGCAACTAGCGGTCGCTGATTTCAGGTCATTGAATTCGCTTTTTGAAAATCCTACACAGTCAAATGCTCAAAAATCACTTTAAGAAAAGACCTTGAAAAGTTTATCGACGACGGCATAGATAAATGGGCAAATCTTCCGATACACACGGAATGTTATTAATCGAAGATGGATTTCGATGCGAACTTGATGGTTTATTTTAACACTAGCAGCATCAACGGCACGGGGTATTTTATTGTTTTGGTTTCAAAAAGATGATGAGAAGATAAAAAAAATAGAGCTATTGTTGTGTTGAACTCAAACCGCCACAATATTGTAGCGCGTCCGATTAGCAAAGCGCTTGGTCAATGCCTCTTGCTAACGCAACAACACGAATATTTGCATTCTTTTTTATGAATATAATACTTGTGTCGGCTCGAACAACTAGCGGCTAATGTGACGCTTCGTTGATTTCATTGTCCAGCAAAACAAAAGGTTTCTTTTCTTTCGCATTCAACAAAAAGATGCTGCTAGGAAAAGTACCTTTTTGCATACGTTATTTCTCGAAAACGAAGTGCAACCCAGCGAAAAAATACAGGGCAATGTTTTTCAGGGGAAATGAAGGCCACATGCAAAAATTCAGCTAATTTGGAGCAAAAAAAACAACCAAAATCGTCACATATCCCCTTTTATCACTAGCTTCTTCAATTACCATTTTCTGACACAAATTTTGCACTTAAATTTCAAGAACAATGTTAAAACGATGATGTGGTAACGTTTATAGCAGATCTGAACGTAACTATCAAACATTTAACAAGATACAAGCAAAAAGTACATGTAGTTTTGCCGGCATGCTGGAGGGCAAGAGTATGCCCTCCAACATGGTGGTGAATACAAATCATGCTAATTTGTCGAAAAATCAAAGTACCATAAAACATCTCCCTTAAATGCGTTTCCTCTCAAATTTTGGGTTTAAGGTAATTTTCGTGTTGATCCTTGGCATCAACAAGATTACAACTCGCTGTTTAAGGGAAGCATTGGTCACGTGACCTCTTAGTGCAAGAGGCCTATGAGGAATATTTCAGGGCTTGTACAGGTCCTGGAAAACCTGGAATTTTATTATGGTGATTTCCAGGACTGGAAAATCCTGGAAAAAAAAAACACTGGTCCTGGAAAGTTCTGGAAAACTGTTAAACTCAACTAAAAAATATGGATTGTATGGAAGGCAGTAAGGAGAATTAAAATTGAGATCTTGGGGTTGTTGGGGTTAATGTAAATTTTAGAGCCCTTGAAAAATCCATCTGAGTCCTGGAAAAATACTGGAAATTTCTTTCTGAAAAAGGGTGCAAACCCTGATATTGACGAAACTAGTTTTGTAGTAGCGTTTACAAAATAGACCTAAGAAAGCATGTGCGCTGATTGGTTAATAATTGTGTTTGTATAACTCGATGGAGACACAGAACTAGCGCATGCCGTTGACATAGTGATGATGCAAGCAAAGAGAATTGACATTTTGATAATCACAGCTAACAAGTTGTTTTCCTTTTTCTCATCGTGGTGTTTTCTAAAAGAAGTAGAAAACTTGTACTCTGTGTTTCTATCGAATTTTATAAACACTCATGAAAGTTTGGGAGAACGCTAAAAAAGCTGTAAAAACACTCACCTGTGGCTTGTGTTCCCAGAGCATTTCTCGCTGTCCCAAACTTCCACTCGTGTTCACATAACTTGATAGAAACACGGTAGATGTTTTCTATTTCTTAATTGTTTATGTGTGTGGAAAGTAAATGTTAATGAGGTTTATCCTGTTCAATATGTGATGAGTAACACTTTCTTAGCTTCGGCAATCAGAATTTCTCAAAGAGCTTTTAAACAATTCTTGTTATTTCGCCAAAAGGCAGCTGTCTGCGTTGTCAAAGTCTTCTTCAGAAGAAAAGGAAAATTCTGCCATTGACTCTTTTCCTTGGTTGTAGTTTTGTGGACCTTTCTTATGTGTCTGTTGAGTCGTGAAACCGCAACACCATAGTAACGGCATCTTCGCGATCAGTGTTTTTGCCTAGGCCTCTTTATATGATCCCGGTGAATCGGGCTGGCTCGGTTTCCGAGATCTTGCCTCGCCACTCTTTCCTTTGCAATATATTGATGTGCTCATACGAGAGGCTGGGCTGGCCTGGTTACGGAGATCTCAGTAACCAGGATGAAAATCTTCCCACATGAACATTCCAGCCCAGTGACCAGGATGAAACTTTTTAAACAAAATAGCTTCGCTCTCACAACATAGCAGCCAAAATGACATAAGTTTGGTCTTGTATGTATTATTTTCCACTTTAGGAGTAGCTTTACTAGTAAAGTTATAAGAGTCCACAAAGCTATGACAGTCGCCAACAACACACGTTTATGTTCCACCATTTTGGTTGTGTTTCTGAATTCAACTCGGATGCCCCGGTCGACTGAGCTAGAATTTCCCATTTGAACACACCACACAATATGTCCCAGAAACCGTGCCAGCCCGGGATTTTGCTCTGCCAAAACCATTGTTTCTGCTGGGATTCCAGGCCATTTTCGAAATTTGCATATTACTCAGTAGCTTGCAGTTACCCACGTGAACAAACGAAATGAACTTTTTCAGTCACTGCAGTCCCACTGCATCTTCCATTGCTAGGTAATGATGTTTGATGACGTTCTATCTTGCTGTCACAAGTTTGTGGAAGCCTTAATTTTGCCGTTCACCATTTTAGAGCATCGTATGTTTAAGTGTTCTTGAAGAAACTGTAATGATTGCCCTGGAGCTGCAGGGAAAAGACTAAGGAGATAAACAGGTGGAATGTCAGGTGCAGGTCACTTGTGCAAAAGCGTTTTCCGATACATTCAAACACTAGTAAACTCAAGATTTCTAGGACACATTCAATTTAAGTAAACAAATTAGTTACAGAGCCTCTCAAAATATCGTTCTATCAAACTTTATAAAACATCATGGGTATAGTTACAAACAACAACATTACTAAAATTATAACAAGCATTGATTATTTCTTTTGTTATCATGAAAATCAAACCCTTGATTGTGCGGTCCTGAAGTTGGTATTAAGTCTATTTGACCGTGACCGACAGACTCTTTAATGGTTGTGCAGATAACTAAGCGAAATTTACAAAATACACAAGCTCAGTAAATTCAAGGAATGTAAAAGCAGAATACTTTTTAGGATCCCTTGACATTTCTGAAGAAACACCAAATACTTTCAGTAGGTTTGATCAAGGATTTCAGTCAGAATTCGGTGAATATTTCTGACTGCTGAGCATTTAGTCTGTTTGAGACCTTAACTGGCAGTTGGATTAAGACCATTGCGATTTTATGGTATGCACAAGCTTAGATAATTCGTCCCCACTGCAAATCCATAAGACACAGCGAGAACAATAACTTTGATATGCTCATTAAAAAAAGAACATGAAATTCAGTTGCAGGCTAGTCTAAGATATCCCATATTTGTCTGCCGTGGTACAAAAATTGCCTTTCTGTTGATGAATCGTATTCCCTTACATGTTGCATAAAGTGCACTGGTGAACTCCGATCCGTGAAATAGTTCAACAATTCCCTTGTTTCATTCAGTGAGAACAACTCAGTGTTACAAACAATGTCGGGGAATTTGTTTTCCTCCGTAACTGGAAATCTCAAATTCTTAATAGTCTGCTCTCCAAGGATTTGCCGCTGTTGTTTACCGTCAGCTTCAAACTTAAGCTTCTCGCATTCATATTCTGCCCACCTAATGATAGCAACGAATAAGTCAATTTCTTTAATGTTCAGAGTGTTTCTTTTCACCAACTTAATCAAGTCCATTTTATCCATTTCAAGGAACTCTGCAGATTCCAAAACGTTTTTGCATTCTTTAACTATAAATTTCCAACAGGAATGCAGGAGGGATTTGTTTTCAATAAGTTTTGAATGTTCCAAAACACAAAACACGTTACTAGAATCCAGATTATCCCGCAAAAATAATATGCAGCATTTGGTCAGGGACTCAATCATATATTTTTCCGCCAAATAAAGTAGCTGTAAAACATTGCTTCCATTGAACTGGACTTCTCCGGGACATAAGAATCGTAGGAAGTCTAACATCCCTTCATAGTCGCAGTCAGTGAGATGAATGTGTTTGCTTGTTTCTTCCACAAAACATGGCAAAAAATACTGGGCTTTCAATTGCCAACAAGAACCTATGAGCTGGAATAATCATCTTGCCAGTGCTGCTGGTTTTTCCATCGACGGATAAAGGAATGACAAATTTCATGTCACTCAATGCATCGTTGTCTAACAAAAATTTAGATCTTTCTTGGTAGATCTCTGTAATTGCAGACATGTTTTCTAGTTGTAAAGAAAAGCCTGATACTCAGGCTACCCTCAAGGAATAAAGAAAATAGGCCATGTTTACGCTAAGGTAATAGCGCTTTGCACTAATGACGTCACAAATTTCAGACCCCCGTTGAGACTCAGACAAACAAAGTCCAATTCTGTAAGAGAAGTAAAGGCAATGTATGCGAATGGCGAGTAGTGCGCAGCAATGTTTTACTGTTTTAACGGATGAGGATGGTGTACCTGGATCTAAATTTGAACGAGAGCCGGAGGAATACACTGTGGAACAGTTGAGACGATGGCTGAAATGTAGGGGGTTGAAATTGAACGGAAAACGAGATGATCTTCTGAAACGTGTAAGCGATTGCTTGAAGAGCGGAAATCACCACACGCTCAATCCAAGCATTGACAATGGCAAATGGTTTGCCGCAAAAATTGTCAAGGAAAGTTCAGGGATACAAGGAAATTGTCCGTTAAACTCAGCTCCTATTATTCCTTCGACCGGCTGGCGCGTGTTTCCGTCGCAGAACATTCCTTCGCTTTACAACTATGGACACGTGCATTATTATGCGTTGGAATCCATCCAAAATGTTTTAGATGTTTCCAAAGACATCGAAGACGGACTGGACCATATGACCGATAAGCCCCTGAAAAATGGGAGAAAATACGTGGATTCTGGTTTTGTGCACGACATTATGGACACAGCAAGCGCCGATCATTATTTTGTGAGAGCTCATGTTTGGCCATCGACGAGGAACAAACTGCCACACAATGTCACTGTTATCTCTGCGAACAGTGGCGCTATTGTTCATGCCTCCTGCGAACCTTGCTGGGCTTCGTCTTTGGGTCGATGTAGCCATGTTGTAGCTGTTTTATTTTCCGTCCTTGGTTACATTCAAAAGCACGGGCCATCGCTAACACAACCCTGCACAAGCCAAGAATGTTCTTGGAACAAGGGAAAGAAAAGAAACAAAAATCCCCGGCGGGTTAGCAATGCAAAATATCCTGGTAAGAACAAGAACGCCTCCTTGAACGTGATTGATTTCGATCCGAGACCAGCCAAATATCGACATGTCAACGTGCACCACATAAACAATTTTGCAAGTGAAGTATGATCCTCGCAGTAAATTTTCCAATTTAAGCAACTGGAAAGTAGAAGCCTGAAAAAAAAATCAGGGCTTCAACGGGATTCGAACCCATGACCTCCGCGAT
>CM042746.1:27618317-27666403 GCA_022496165.2 Catalaphyllia jardinei | reverse complement strand
ACATCACGAACATCAAGTAATTTTAAGGCATCATGGAATCTCAACAGGCCAAGTAAAAGCCCAGTGGAACCTAAAAAGAAATCTCCAAGTTCTGACAGAAAAAAGTGCACTGGTAGCTGGACCTCGCCTTCTGCAAAAATTCAAAATGACGTTCCAAGTAATTCAAACGTGTTTGAAAATGAGAGCCCCGTCCGTTCAAGTCCCCAAGACCACACCGACAGTTTAAACGAAGACGGAGATAGAAAAAAAATCTTGTTTCTCTAAAAGGGCTAATTCAAGCGCTACAAACACACAGAGAAATAATAATACTTCACAGAAGAAACGTGACGAGCCTTCTCCCGATCCCGACAAGTCTAAGACAAGCTCTGAAAAGGCCCAGAAAATATCCCCAAGTTCTATCAGAAAACAGAGCAACAGCTGTGATGCGTCTGCAGAAAACAAGTTTGACACGTCAAGTAGTCCACTTGAATTTGGTAATGAAAGCCCTGTGGAATCGAGTACTCACGTCTACGATAGGTCAAGCAAAGGAGTAGATACAAAACCGGAACCATCAACTGTAAAAAAGCAAAGTGACTCGGAACACGAAGGTGTCGGCAATGTTTCAGCTGCTGGAAGTCCGATAGAATCTGGTGTTAATCTGCCTGAAGCCAATAAGACGGAAAAAGTGGACGTTGACTTTGAAAACAGTTTTGCACTGCCTTTAAGTGCTGCCAGTAGATCTTTTTATGCAAAGCGAGGCAAACTTTGTCAAAAAAACTTGAAAAGAAGTACAAACCGACAAGATGATGCAAGGACCTCCGTTGAAGGCCAACAAATTGTAGATCAGGTTTGAAGGGGTACTGTCAAAGGAACCTTGAAAGAAAATATCGCCTGTCTTGAAGAGAAAATCGGTTCGAACAGGTTCGAACGGTTCTCGCCTCTCAACTTGGCACAATTGGTGATAGCTTCAAGGAAGGATTAAACTAAATGGACTCTAAGAGAGACCGAGATACAGTCACTGCCCTTATGGAACGTTTGACCAGTGTAAAATTTGTGGCATGAAAACTGTTAAACGTTCAGAACAAATGAGCCGTTCAAGGAGAATCTGCGCACATTTAGAGACATCAACAAAACATCACAAGTTGTCAGAAACGACATGACAAACGAACAGCAACGTAGACTTGCTTTAAGAATTGCCAACAAAAGAAAAGTTAAAGAAATACTCCACGTAGCCCCAGGTCGAGGTCGTAAGCTAAAATGCGAGGAAAACCCCATGCTGGTACCTCTTCTGGAATATACTTTTATGGAGGCAGACGTCATTGCAGGTGGTGGAGGTGTACAAAGTCATCCACGCTTAATAGACGACACTCTTTACCGAACAGCTGACAATGTAACAAACATGAAGCAAGCAAGAGAATTTGTGTTGGCAATGTCTAACCCTGATTTTAACATCTCACTTTCTTGTTGCTACAATTACACCCAAAATTATAAGAACACCTTGCAAGCCAAAAGGCACCATGACGGCAGACAGATAAACGCGAAAATATCCTTTCATAATCCCCCCCCCGTGTAGGGGTCGAAAAGCAGGTTGTAAACATACATTGGTCATCGGCCAACGTCAACTTCATCGTTGATGAATGCGAGGCAAACAAAAACAGTCACATGATAGACTCGAAAGATGCCAAAAGCATTGTGCCTGGACACATAGCACCAGTCCAAAAGCCAATGAAAACCTGGAAACAACGGTCGGGAATTCTACCCGACCATGACTGGGAGCAAGGACGGGCCAATGCCATCACGCCAATGGCTCACCTTTTAATGGAAAGCAAGATTTTCTCTTCGTCGGAAGAGGTCACAATACCTCTTTCTAGTAATTCAGTATCGGTTTCCGTTACGCGCACGGGAAAAGCAGTGTACTTGACGTATCTTTCTTACTATGAGCCTGAAACTGTTTTACGTTGCCTGAACGAGGTTTTATTTATGATGGTTCAGCCTTCGTTGGACGTTTTCTTTAGAAATCCGGAAACTGGTAAATTAAAAGAGAACTTTGTCTTCATTTCTGATAATGGACCTGCAGAACAGCCATCAAGCCCTGCAGTACAGATGTGCTTGGCCAGACTCTTTAATTTTCTAAATTTAGACAAGGTGATACAAGTTTCGTTTGCGGAGTATCACAGCAAAATAAATGTTGTGGAAAGGCTACATCCGCAAGCAAACAAAGCGTTGTCTGCGCACGGTGCCTTCTCAAGTCACGAGAAACACGCTGATGTCAAAGGTCCTGGAACACCCGAACATCGGGAAAACATGGAACAAATGGCTTCTGCTGTTAACCAATACCTGCTAGGGGCGTCTTTTGGAGGAAAGTACATTGATGTATACAGAGGTCCGCGAGAAGACCAGTGGATTTTCGATGACGACACTGAATTGAAAACATTTCTGTCCATGGCAGAATACGGCAAGGAGGTATCCGGGATGACATATAAAGCAAGAAACACGTCACTTCTTCAAAGTCTCCACGATGTCTGGGATATTAACGTCAGTTTTGAAAGAGAATACTGGGACGATCATAAAGTGGTGAAAGGCAAAGAAAGCATACGATATTCATGGTGTGACAAGTACACAACAGTCATTTTTCGCAATAGAGATGACTGTAGGGGACCTCCACAGGAGCCAATGCATCGCCAGCCCCTTCCAGACTACATGAGATGGCTCGAAACTGGAGGGGAATTGCACTATTTACAACATGATGCGAGGAAGTCATTGACAACTGGAAGATGGGACACCATACAGGGTTGTTTCCTCCCGAGTCACTGTTTAGATTTGGCTTATGTTCTCTTGTCCAAGTCCACGGGATTCTTGCTCAGGAGTTTAGCTTTGTTGAGTTGGGTTCCGGAGAGCGAAGTAAAGCAGTTTTATGACGAAAAAAGCAGTGAAATTCAAAGAGATATACAGAGTTGCTTGAACCGGGATCAGTGGAAATCACACAAGCTCTACAAGGAAAAGAAAGAAGCGCTTGTCACCTTATGCAAGGCTAAAAACATAGAAGCATCTGGTATGAAGCACGAACTTGTGGAAAGGCTGGCTCTGGAGCAGAAGGAAGAACCACCAGTTTGTCCTCCCATGTACCAAGGTCAGAAGGAGTTGCCAAGGGCTATAAAAGAGATTGGACAACTTAGTAAAAGTCATCTGCAATCAGTATTGACTTATAATGGCTTTCCAGCATGCGGGACTAAGGATGAACTGATTCTACGTGTAAGCCTCATTGCTAACAACAGAGAACACCTCTGCTTCAACAGAGAACGAAAGATGTTTCTAGATCTTATTGGAGTAACAAAGGAACTCATTCTTGCCGAAAAAAATCACACTTTGTGCAACAATGCCCCTACCTACAGGCAAAGAACTTTCGCAACACCAACTGCGACGTCGCTGTCCTCTGAACGACCTAGATACCATGCAGCAGTTCAAACCCAGACTTCAGGGAAGGCATGCGTGGACGTACCTGAAGGAATTTCAAAGGACAATTTGCACAAAATTTTCAATGAGCTGACACAGCGAATTAAAGCTGAAACGGAGGTCTCAGTTTCAAAAGAAACCCCTAACATGTGCGGTGAAGGAGACAGCCAGCGACAATAAAGACATCAGAACTGCCATTCTTCAAGAGGGAACAAGGGTATGTCCTTTACGATAGTGCCTTTGAAGACAACTTTTAACTTACCCTGCTTGAATGAGTCGTCTTTGCATGATTAATGTGGTAAACACCACTAAGACATCACACTTTATTTTAAAAATTAATGAGAATATCCCGGGAGAATATCTTTGGATGGTTAAATCAAGAGTACTGATAAAACAATTTACAAGATGTCGATTCAAGTGTAATTCAAGTGTATTACATTATTGAAAGTTAAAGTGCGGTAGACTAGTGTTCTTCAGACTAGTTATGAAAACCACTATAATTAGCAATACAAGAGAGTAGGCCCCATCTGTCAACAGTAGCAATTGCACTTACAGACAAACGCGTAACGAACATTTACTTTAATTTACATAGTGTTTCTCCATCGTTTCAGGTTAGGGTGTTTTGGAATGCAGAGGATGTCGAGGGCACTGGATGGCACAAGGGCTGGTACATGGGTGCGGTTACCACTGTTATTAAGGAAGATTTGGGAACAGCTAACGTCACTTATGTAGTAGAGCCTTCCGAGTCATACGAAGTAAATGCTGAAGAGTTGCTTCAGAAAGGATGGATAAGGATCGACGACGGAGATGAGATAGAACAATTTTATGAAATTGGAGCGAGAATTAAAGTAAAGTGGTCAAAGGAGGAAATCGGCGACTCAGAGTGGAGGCCTGGTTGGTATGTTGGTGAAGTTCAGAGTGCCGACAGGGATAACGACGAAATAACTGTACAATTTGTGTCTGAACCTGAATGTACCTATATGTACGAGGTTACGCCATGTTTAGTGAGGGGAACACTTAAAATGGTAAAACCAGTATTTTAGGTTAGCTAGGTTTACACAAACACGGTTGTGAATTCGAAGCCGCATCGAAAACGACACGGTTTTGAAGTGTAAATAGTGAACCTCTTGAACGGCTTTTTAATTGTTTTTATATAGAGAGTTTTTTTATAGTTAAGGTCTGTTCCGTTACTCTTTGTTCGCCAAAAAAAAAATCAAATGAGTGCAGCACTGTATTTAAGTGGTTATTCTCTCTTGTGCACTCTTTACCTCCGATTAGGATGAGCAATTCATGATCATTTGGAAGAAAGAATTTATTTGCCCGCGTACATATTTACCTTCAGTAATTTGTCCGTTAGTTTTATCGAACATACGTTAGGCCGATAATTAATTATTAGGGAAGTAAATAACTGTTGTGTTCTTAGGTAAACGTTACCTAGCCATTATAAAGTGGCACGTTTTGCTATAGTTATCTTGAAAGAAAGCTCTTTTAATATATGATTGATCTGACTTATTGATGCCTGATATTTCATGTCAAATTGTATAAAGGACAATATCGCATTCTGAAAGTGCTTTAATAGAACATTATCTGCTGACAATACAGTAATACAGCTTATCTCAATTTTCTGCAGAATAATCATATTTCCTAAATATTTTTGTATTAAAGCGACTTATTCGCGTTCAACAATTAATGTTACATAAACGTTCTATGTTCTCATAAATTGAGTATCATTTTTTGTCTCTGTTTAGAATGCGCGCCTGGCTTAGACCTTAGACAGGGTACCTAAACTCTATGAATTGGAATTGAAGCTTGTGTGCGTCAAGGTTGACATTTTAAAGCTATTTAGGTGGGGAGGGGTGGGTTGGCATAAATCTGGGAAGGGGGGTAATTACCTAAATCCGAAAAGAGGGGGTGGGGGGGCGGAAACCGTCTAAATCCAAGGGGGAGTAAAAAAAATGGCTTAAATCCGGGTGGGGAAGAGAAAATGGCCTAAATCCAAGGGGGGTGGGAAAAAATTGCAAAAATCCGAGGGGGGGTGGGAAAAAATGGTTAAAATATGAGGGGGTTGGGGAAAAATGGCTAAAATCTGAGGGGTCTGCTAAGAAAAAAAATCCGAAGGGGGTGTCAGGTAACCCTCAATAGGGGGGATGCGGATATTAAATGGAATAGCCCAATTCGAGGGCTTTTAAGCGAAATTTCCCTGGAACAAAGAACGCTTTTTCGTCGACTTTTCGGTACAAAACGAAATTTCACGGACAACAGTGTCATTTCACTAACTTGGTGCCCGAAATTTCGCGTTAGACAGGCACAACAATTCTCCACACGATCTCTTTGATCTACCGGTCATATAACGTACACGAAGTATACAAAAAGCTTTCAATCCACTACTTTGCTGGAGTTCAGCCACGAACACAAAGAATGCAAATTACAAATAAAACTTACCACGAGTGAAGACTTTGAATTTAGTTTCATGCATGAGAAGATGCAAAACAAGCCCAATTTCGATCTGTGAAGTTGTCAGATGTGCAGCTGCGTAGAAAATTATCCCTTTCTTTCTCTAAACCAAGCAATTCAAATCGATACACGTGTTTTTGTCCGAGTAAGCATCTGAAATGGTTCTTTCGTTTTCACAAATTAACTTCAGTACTCTGATATTTTGATAAACACAGCTGTTTAACGCACTAAACGTTTCGAGAGGCGTTGATATGCGTGTAAACAATGCAGGTCACACTCGCTCGCGTGGGGACTGGAATCCCAGCGAGAAATGTCATGATTTGTTACATGAAGGGCTTACCCTAAAATGGCGCTCTCTGCAAGTTTCAATTGCCTCAGTGCTTACGTGGTTGAAGCAGTAAGTTTGTACTGAATCTCTGACGTTTTTTAGCCGCTAGGATATATTAACAATAAAACATTCAACAGGTAAGAACATTGTAATAGTTGATCGAGTTGATGAACGTAATTTCAGATGTTCTTTACGTCTCTTTACACAACAACAAATCACGAACTGTAGTCATATTTTGCTTAGTTTGTGTAAGAACGCTTATCAACCCGAGCGAATTTTCTCCCACAATTTCGCGGCTAACAATCGAAAAGAGCGAACTTTCCCTCAAAATTTCCTGACTTGTTAGCGTCCACTGCGAATTAGCGTTCGAAAAATCAGGAGGAATAAAACAATAGGTACCTTGAAAGTTCGCGGAAAAGTCGCGGAACTTTCGTTTGAAGCGAAATTTCTTTGAAAAGCCACGAAAAGCCAAGAAATTCATCAAAATTCGCTTGCATTACTTTTGCACAATACTGTAGAAGAAGACGTTTTCCTTTATTTTTTTACACCAAAACCAATTCGGTTGTCACCCCAACTACCAATAAAAGGTGGTGGTTGATATGGCATTATCATCTTTTTTTTTTACCTCGGCCTTCTGTTTTTGGAGGAACATATACAGGTGTTGATCTCCTTGGAGTTGAGCTTTCAACATGCAAACCTCTTCCGGTCAAAGCTTTCAAGACCATAGGAATCCCAATACTGGCAAGCAAAGTACCAAGGAAACCACCTGACTGCTTTGCTGTTGGTTTTATACGAACACCTGAACCTGTTTGAAGAGCGTCCAATAAATCTTTCTTCTGTTTTGCAGTTAGTAGGTGTTTGTTTGCAATAAGCTTATCAATTTTGTTTTGTGGAATGAGGAAACCTCCCGTTTGTCCTTTACCAGCTATCTTTTTGACAATTTGACTTGCACCTGTACTGGTTGCCCCTGCTAAAGCTGCCAATCCCATGGTTTTCGAAATGGTTGGTCCAAATGCATGTGCAAGAGCCAGAGCTGAAGTCAACAAACTACCACCAACTTGCTTTCTCATATTGGTCTTGGGTAGCTTGATTTGCATACCTTTATTCTCCTTCCGATTCTTTGTAATCTCTTCTTTACCGTGGCTGGTACGTGTAGAGTATCATTTCCGCGAAGAGAATCATTTGTGAGCCTTATGACGACCATTTCTCTTTTACGGTAAGCATCACCAATATTCTTCTTCTGTTTTTCTGATAGTTTCACCTTTATTTTAAAAAGCTGAGTCATTTTTTGTATATAATATATGTTATATAATTTTCTGATTATAAAACATATACAAAATGAGGAATATTTAATTATTAAGACGCGGACCTCGATCTGAGTATCATTTTCCCTTCAGAAACTCTATTTTCAACTTCCTGTTCATTGAGGACAAGTGCGTGAATTTTGTATTGATTAGTAGTGTTTGCAGTTAGTGTATATTTAAAAGTTAGTTGAGTCATACCATCTCTGATATCAATCGGTTGTTTTGTCAAATCAAAGTAAATAAATGAATAAAGATTTTTAAAGTTACTCCTATTGAGGAGAGTATCATAACTATATTCATTGTTGGCGTGAACATCAAAACATCTCGGAATACACGTGATGGTTCTGTACTTGGTGTGTAATGCTTATCTGGATATTCTCTTCCATTCCCTACTTGTAGATGACAATTGGTTAATGTTTGATCATCGGGATTAAAAGTATTGTACAAGAATTCATTAGCTGTTTGTGATTCTATATTATCATTATTAATGATAAAAACGAACACATGTCTTGGTTTATATTCTCCAGTTGAAATACGCCAGCTACCAGATCCTTGTGTTGTTGCATTGAAGGTGTGAATTTTTTCATGACGATATGTCCAATCTCTTGTTATAAGGTATTTTTCTATGTACAATTTTTTTCCAAGTGAATTAAAAACAATACGAAGGACTATCAGTTAAAATTTAGTAAGGACCACACGACTATCATTCCCAGCAGTCCGCCAAACAAAGGTGTTGTCATTTTCAATTGTTATATCCAACTGAATGTGAGAATTTGGAAGAAGTTCTCCATGGAGGCTCTCAAAAAAGCTGTACCGATTCAGTGGTATTTCCGCGTTCATGATGGCGTTATTAACCAACAATGCATGTCGGATAGCAAAAGCTTTATTGTAGTTATCATTTCTTGTTAACAAAACATCAATGGGATCACCAGCAGTGGCACCCGGCTGGGTTGCATGGGCTTGGACTTTTGCCTTTGTAAATTCATTTAATCCAGTATTTCTGATTGTGTCGAGGTAATAGAACTCATTAGTTCCTTGACTTTTGATAAAACCTTGTGAATATTCTAGTAAGTTTTTTATGTTGGTTGTGTGGTTAGCTTCTGAACAATCATAAAGTTCTACACCATCCGTAGAAACATGCAATCTTTTAATTAGAGAAAAAGCGGAATTGACAACCCCAATTTGATCAGCAGCAACAATGTTACCACCATCTGCCTTTAGTTGTAGTTTGAAATCCACACTTAATCTAGCGTTATACCAATCAACAGGATTTGTTTCTCCACAATTGTCAACAACAAACTTGTGGATGGATTTCTTTTGACTTTAGGTATTCGCAGGCATTTCCAATTGTGTATCAAGATTGAAAAAAAGATCTTCATATCTTTCTATAAATTTTGGATTTTGATAATTCGTCATATATTAATAGATTAGATAAATTTCCTTCTTCTAAGCTTTCCACCCGAAAGTATCTGATTTACTCTATCATTTACATCATTTCTGCTTAATACTTTCGGTTCTGATGGTGATATATTGGCTTCCACTGGATATGATAGAGTTATTGTTTTGTTCTCTCCCAAAAGCCTGACTATATCATCAGCACCCTTGCCTGCATATTCACCGGTTTTTGCAGCTGCACTTTTGGCTAATTTCTTTCCAGTTCTTCCAAGGATTTCCTTTCCAACTGACTTGAAAACATCACTTAGACCTTCACCATACTGAGCTTCACTGTGAATATGTTTTTTCACATATTTATCCAGATTTGGATCATAACGTAATTTAAATTTGCTCTGTCTTATCATATATTATAAGATTATACTAAATTTCTGTTGACCGTATAAACAGTTCAATGTACCAGTCTATCCTGTTCAAATCAATTGGAATACCAGATGAATCAGTAACATGACCTGATGCTTATCAAATGACCTGATACTGGATTATATGCAAGAAAACGAGGTTTGTAAGTAAATGGAAGTGATCTTACAAGATTTTCAACAGGAATTACAGCTACTGTACTTGAAGATCGACCATCAGTGATGCTATCCGTTACCTTATCACAGTTGATATGTATCTCGTCCACTCCTCTTGTGATATCAGGAAGATATTTTCCATACTCTGTCTTGTCAACTATTTTGGAATCAAAGCCAATCAGTTTTCTAAAATCTGTGTTTCTTAGATCCAATTGAAAATCTCCACTCAGTTCAACAAGCACCCGATACGTAGATAGGATAAAATACAGATTGATACCATACTTTATTTTACTTTCATCCACATTCCCATCCCCATCATCACCATCATCAATCAAATGTCCATCATCCTTCATAGACTTTTTGATACAATCATCAATGTCATCATAGCTGTACATTCCATCAACAAATGTAATCGTTTCCCAATTTACACCTTTATCATAACTGTATTTTATTTGATTGTTTTTATACATTTCCCTGATGTTATACCAACTGTAGGTCATTGATATCGTTCTGACGGGTTGTTGAATCGGGTTTTGAAACCATGACTCAAACTAACACCTGATTTTTCTCTGTTTTTTGATGAAAAAGAATAAGAATTCACTCATATATTAGTATATTAGATATTCTTTAAACAGATTATTCATTTGTTTGTTGTCTATCACATTCAATTTATTCAGTTTATGTACTATTTTCATAAACTCTTCTTTGACAGCTCTACTATTGTTTCCAGCAGACAGACCCTCCAAGGAGCTCTAGACGTGAAAGTAAATCTTGTGGATTATAGTAAATTACATCACTTCCAAGTTTTGAATACTTTTTAGACGTTCTATGTATTGGTGTTTTACTCAGTCTATTAAAGTCATTGAACACGGATCTTGCTAGTTCAGAGTATCTCTTTTTGCTGTTGAATCTTTTTGTAAGTAGATCAAGTGTGTCAAAGTTAGCTTGTTTGTCATATACTTTCTGGCCGTTTTTGTGAGCTACCACTTTTAGATGTCCAAACAGTTTTGGAAGATCGATAACCAGACCGCCATACTGCCCATTTTGTGATATCTTATAAGCATTTCGTTTTAGCTGATTGTACCTCCAGAAACCTTCACCCTTCTTGCCAGTTTTCATCTCTCTTACTTTTTTTACTTCTCTATAATATTTTCATAGTGCTGATGAATCTTTCTTGCAACATTCCTGGTGATTTCATTGCCTGTTAATGAAGCTTATTTTTTTCTGTATTCTTCATAATTCGGAATATTTTCAAATTTTGGATCAAAACCATATTTTTAATGATTTCTATTTCATCTTTGCTGAATGATTTTTCAGGTTTATATCCACCTTCATCTTCTCCTTCTCCTCCTTCTCCTTCATCTCCACCTTCATCTTCCACACCTTCTTCTCCACCTTCTCCTTTTCCTTCATCAATTTTCGTATATAAATCATCTAACCATGATTGAACCTTGGATGCGGATTCTTGTATGGATCCTTGTTTGGACATAATATCGCTCAATGCATCAACGGACTTGATTAACTCGTCTTGATTATCTTGTAATTGTTTAATGACTTCATCCTGTTTTCTATCCACGGTTTCTTTGTTTTCTTGCAATTTTTTGATTAATTTGTTCTGTTTTTCATCAATTGTTTTCTTGACTTTTTTTTGAACTTCAATGGAAGGTTTCAATATTTCTGTTGTATCATGATACATATCCTGTTTTCGTTTATTGTAATCCTTGATAACTTTGTTGACTTCTCTTATATTCTTTCCGGATTCGATTCCACTTTCAAGAATATTTCTCAATCGATTAATATCCATATACTAATATATTAGATTAAAATAACTTACCTCAACTTATTTGCACTTATCTCAATTATATTGTTTATCCAACATAATTGTGTATGGAAATACCAAACTATGATAGTGATGAGAAATCAAATGATTTCAAACATTTATACGAATGTATGCCAAAAAACACATTCAGGATGCTTCTGGCAGGTAATTCCGGATCAGGTAAAACGAATTTATTGAGCCATATTTTACAACATCTGTTAATCTATTATGATCAGATCATTTTGTACGCTAAAAATCTGGATCAAAATAAGTATGTTGATTTGACTGATAAGATGAACAGAATAAGTGATGTGGTTGGTTATCCTGTTTTAGTAGCGAGCAATGGCGAAATCATACCTGTTGACCAGCTACAAGATACCAATATAAAAAGAGTCGTTATATTGGATGATTATGTTTGTGAAAAAGTACAAAAGCCTCTGATAGACTATTTCATACAAGGACGGCATAAAAACTGTTCTGTGATGTATCTCACACAATCCTTCTACGGATGTCCAAAAGCAATAAGATTTAATTGCAGTCATTTTTGTCTATACGATTTTCCATCCTCAAGAGAAAGAAATATGATATCTCAAGAATTGGGAATCAACAAAGAAAAGTATATCACAGCAACCAACAAACCATACTCTTTCTGCTGTGTAGACAAACCAATGAAAAAAGTGAAGAGAAAGTTTTATGAAAATATCTAATATACTTATAATATTCAACGATAATTCAGAAAATGATCATCTCAGTCATTTCAAATTTTCAACTGAAAGAGGACCACCAGGACCACAAGGACCGAAAGGACCGTAAGGACTGAAAGGACCTCCTGGTGTTGAAGGGAAGCGATTAACCAATATTGGTGAGTCTACTGGCGACAATGATGCAGTCAGTTTAAAAGTATTAAAAGAACATACACAAGTTAGTCAAAATAATTATCATTTACAATGGAGTTTTCGATTTTATAAAGGCTTTGGTGATAAGAGTCAAATAACTGTAGGGTCACCACCAAATACATCGCCAGACCATTTTTTTCAAAATCATAAAGCGCATAATGATGCTTATATGATTGAGAAAGAAGGTTATGATACTGGTTTTGGTGGGGAAGCTTGGTCCAGTATATAAATGAAAGGTAATCAACTAGAGAGTGGTAGTTATACTTCTATTTTTGAGATATTTGTTATTGGTGATGCTGGTGGTTTTCTTGTTGATGATACAATAATTTTTAATGTCCATGGTGATAGTCATTATACTATGAACACATTAGATAGTGATAAAATTGATAGTAAATATACTAAATCTATTATTCAATTCACAACTGATGGAAGAGCTGGAGTAGATGATGGGATAAAATTCCAAATTAGATATTATGGTTCTCATACTATTTTTAATGTTAATGATGTCCAGGATAATCATAAGAATCTCTATTTTGAGAGTTTGAATCTCAATAGTAATCTTATTAACAGTTTAGGTGATCCTGTAGATGACTCTGATCCTACTAATAAGAAGTATGTTGACACCGAAAACGCTAAGCAGGATATTGCTATTGCTGATAAAGCCACTTAATCATACGTTGATGGTGAAATAGGAAAAGTCCACATTGATACTACATCATTACTTCCGAGAGATGGAAGTAAGGCAATGACTGGAGATTTAAATATGGGTAATAATGATATTGATAATCTAAAGACCATTGTTGAAGATGACGGCCCTAGTCCTAACTATGACCAAATAAAGCATAAAGCAGTTAATTTTGAATTGTTAAAAAGTACCAGAGATTATGTAATCCGTGAAATAGCAATTACTGAAGCAGATCTACTTCCAAACGATGGTAGTGAGGCTATGGAAGGTGATTTAAATATAGCTAATCATAGTATCATTAATCTCAAAGATCCACAACCATCAGACAGTAGTTATGCAGCTTCTGTTAATTTCGTTAACAAAACTGTCAATGATAGTAATACAATTATGGATGGTATAATTGATAAGAAAATAAAAGCGTCTGAAATAAATTTCATAGAGTCAATCGATAAAGAAAATGTCTTCAAAAGAGTGATGGATAAGGATTAATTTAAAGAAGATAATAGTGATATTCACAAAATTGGAGTCCAGAATAAAAATTGTCATTTGGTAAACAAAACGACTTATGAATTCAAGATTGATTATGATTCCAGTATTGGTTATTATAGCACCAGACTATGAATTGATTTGATATATTTACCTGCCGGCTCTTATACAATGGTTTATGAAATGTATGTAGAAGATGGTATCACCATTGATGAAATAAATGTGCCAAGTGGAACTCTCTCTGTGGTAAAGATCAATTCCAAAATAAATGGAACAAATACACGGAGCATCATCCATTTTTCTAAAGCATTTGCAATCCCGGTTTTGATGATCTGGATGTTGACATCAAATTGAAAAGTAAAACTGATTAACAAACTACTATTTATGTCGTTGTTTACGGTGTGAAAGGTTATGTCAATAATGTCTCTGTGCATTTATGGGATCGGATTTACTATTTTGATAATGATTCCGTTAAATATGAAGCATCAATCGATATGAACTCTAAAAAGATAGTAAACCTTGCAGATGGTACTTCAAATGGTGATGCTTTCAATAAAGCACAATTAGATGCGGTGCTAAATAGTCTTGCCAAGCTTTCATGTCATTATTTCACAGACCTTTTAAAACATGATAATACCAATACAGTTAAGTTTCCAGCAATAAATAGTTACCCTTATTCAGCAGTTGATAATTCAGAATTTTTAAAGATAGAACTTGGTGGCCATTATCAAATCATCTATACTGATTTTCAAAAGTTCAGTAATCGATTTATCATTCACGATGATACAAATGAAAATGATTTATCTGTTACATATCTTAACGAATATTCAAATTGGACACCATAGACAATAAACACAGTCATTCCAATCACTATAAAAAATGGTTTCAATTATGCCAGAATAAAAATGTGTATAAAACACGATCACTCAGTTTCTTCTGCTATTTTCGATGGAATCAATAACAGTACATTCTTCATTAAATATTTACACGCTTAAATTCACTAAAATCGTGTTTCTTGAAAAATTATTCAACGTATATATATGATAAGTGATACAGTAGAGTATGTCAATAACTTCATTGAAGAAAGGCAGAAACATAGCAATGTGAATGATAATATACTAAAGTCAGCTTTAGTGTACCAATATCTTCACCTCATAAGTTTCAAGACATTATAACGTATCAATAGAGGATGTCCTCAAACCAAATAACAATGAAATTGGTCTAATCGGTCCTGGAAATGGATGCCTCACATGGTTCCTCGAAAGAATATTAAATCAGTCAGACATAGTACACTCACACAACATTCTACATGATGCTTGGTCGATTCTATGCCCATGATTCATTAGACCGAGGGTACATATATATCATACCCGAGAACCGAACACCAAAATGTTTAAAAAGATCTCCATTATGCGGTCAGATTTCTGGATTAATATGTTGTGCATTCAAAAGAATCATAGTATAAATACATATATATGAAAAAGACGCGAAAAAGCATATTCAACTGGAATCACATTTCAGGTGAACTAACAGAAGAACAGGTTGAATAATTAAAATCTTGCTACCACACATATCATAAAAAGTGTTTTGCCTATAAGCTAGCATTGAAACGTTTGAAAAAATGGAAATTATTGGGGAATTCATTATCCATCGTATTTGCATCTGGAGGTTTGGCTTCTAGTTTCGTGACTCACGGTATAAGTTTGGTTACTATTAGTACAGTAGCACTTTTAATCCAGGGTTGGATGAAGCATAAAGCCCTTGATCTTAAGATCCAAAATTGTACTTATGCTTACCAAAGCTATCAACATCTGTTAAATGAGATAAAAGATATGATGAGAAGTGGAAATTTCAATTCGTCTCATATTCATAATACGATGAAGAACATTGATGATTATGTAACAGACAATAGTCCAATTGTTGATAAGTATTTGATAAAATGCAATAAAAAATTTGTTGATTTTCAATTGGATTCTATCACCTATCAATGATTGAACCTTTTCCCAATATTGTTCATAATCTGTTAATTTACTATTCGACTTTGTTACATTGATATCTTTGTAAGGAAGCCCGAGCATCTTAAATAATTGCTTGATAAAATATTTAATACTTATCATCCGTTTGCGTCCATCATTAACCTCATGTAGAACACTACCAATCTCAATGAATAATTTATGGATCTTCTCTTTTTGGTGGTAAGTCAATTGGACATTATTCTCACAAGATTTACTATTTATCACATTCTCAATATGGTATTTCCTATGATATACCGATTTTTTTTGTATCATATGCATATTATCATAGAAGTTGAAGTTCTCTGTGACAAAATCATAACCATGAACTAAACCACAATTCATACAGGTATTCATACCATTTACAGTTCCACATCCTGTTCACTACAGCATTGCTCAGGCGACAAGCGGTATATTCACAATAATGGTGCTACAAGTCACACATACAGGCATTACGAAAGATTCATTTAAAATACATTTCATTGCTTTTACAAATGCTTACAATTTCTCATCAGTTTACACTGAAGAAGCAAAGTGGTAAATTTGAAGACATTAATTTATAGTATTCTAGTGCTAAATTGTGAAGCTTCATCAAAAAATAAGCGTGCGCTTGTGAATAATCAGTAACCTTCAACAATTGAGACATCTTGCCACTGATCTCTTTCAGCCTCTGAAATACTTGTCCCTTCAAACATGAGAAGTAAATTATTCTTTTTCTCGCATCAGCTTCTGCTTCGTCAAGTGCTTTCAGTGTTTTGAAACATGCCTCTTCATTGGCTATGTTTATTTCCATTGTTGTATAATCTTTCCAAGGTTTTTGATCTTTAACACTTTCCATCAATCTTCTCGTTATGTCTTCCATATTTTTCGGTTTTTGATTGTCTTTCTTCACTGATCCCTCTTCCATTACAATGTGAGGAACTTTCACCAAATGAGGTAATACAAATTCAACGGTCAATTCCGGATACTCTCGAAGGAAAGAGGTGAGAACTGCATCAACATCATTTCCTTTCTTTATAAATGCAATGAATTATACAAAATCGGCTCTGAATTGTCTAAACCTTTCCTTATCCATGTTGTAGAAAAGGGTGAATGTGTTTCGTATGTGTAAGAAATAAAGTAACAGCAATTTATTATGGAAGAAATTTATTGCTTGAACAATCATACGACCGTCTCGTGATTCTGAAACAATAGGATACGCGATGACTCATTTCCTGTTTTTCCAGATATGTCTAGACTTGTCAGCGGGGAATCCCCGAATATAACATCCGGTTTTCCGAGAAAGCCACGCAATGAAAAAAATACAATCCAAGTTTCGGATTCAGTGGTTGAACCCAGTGGATGTATTCAAAAATATAATTTAAATTTTATTTTGATCCTAGGTTTGGATCCTATATTTGATTCCCAGGCCTGATTTGGGTTTCTCCGTTTTGTTTTCCGTGCCGAGGTCCTTGGCTGGGTTCTTGGCTGGGGTCCGGGGCTTCGGGTATCCAAGCCCTGATTTCCATATTTGGTTCCAAGGTTTGGTTCCAAGGTTTGGTTCCGCATTTGATCCCAAGATTTGATTTCCAGCATTTGATGACAAGGTTTGATGACAACGACGGGTAAGTAGCATAGTAGTTGGGAGGTATGAGAGCATTTTTTCAAAAATGCGCTCGTACCCCCAACTACTATACTACTTTAAATTACCGCTTTCTATGTACACAGTTAACTAAGTTCTTGCACCATGAAGTGGGTCTTTTGCGATACGATCAATATTGATCGTATCGCGTTATTGACGAACCGAACTGGCTTTAGAAACAACAAGTGTGGTGCCCAGTTTATGTGACTAACAAAAAGTTTAGTCATGATGAGTTTAGATATGATTGATCATCGCAACTATACACACAACTCAGACAGTTGTGAAATATTTGCCGGAAAAAAAATTCAGGCCTGAACGGGATTCGAACCTATGACCTCTGCGATACTGGTGCAGTGCTCCAACAGCTGAGGTCACATTGTACATACATACATACTTCATTACCACTTCCCCAAAGAGGATTTTTGGAGGCAATACAGTTAAAGTAAAAAAATTTATTATACACTTAGGCTAAAAATTATAGATCAAACTTAAAACAGAGCAATGACATTAAATAGCTGAAGTGCTAAAGTTACTTAAGAGGCGGGACCTAAGGTGGTGTTTAAATGCATTAACCGATTCACAAAGTTTAAGATCATTAGATAAGAAATTCCAAAAAGTAACTGCTACATAGAAAAAGTCCTTTGGCCACTTGCTGTCCTAAAGCGAGGTATGTTGGTAATATTTGTTGTGAGTTCGTAATATACCCGTAGGGTATATGGTCGTGCAGGTTAGCAAAGTGAACAGTATAAATAGTATTAAGTAAGTCAGTCTCTACTTAACAGAGGTCTACAGGGCTGTTTTCCACCTCCACTACCCAGGTATTATTACTTTCCATCGATGTCAACTTCCATGAGTGAGTTCTCTGCCGCTGTGTTAACGTTGCAACGATAGGATTTGTTTTAATGATCTCTTTCCTAATCCATGATGCGCGCACATTTAAGAGGATTGGATGTGAACTACCGTCGCTCGTTCGAAGTGGTAATCAATGTTATATTTATAATCACAGCCTGAGCCCTGTAAGGTTTATCATGAATTCTCTCAGTGCTTCAATATCAACCCTGCATTACGTGGAGCGACACCTTTTTACCGCTAATTCGTATATCAGGGCACCAACAAGGCCTTGTGCAGGTTACTATTCACGTGGTCTTTATGTGGTCTTCTCAATGAGGTTCAACCACACATTTTTGACGACTTGTACTTATAGAATTCGTATAAAGGCAGCTTACCTGTTTCAGCTCACTCTTGTATGGTCTTGTATGTACTTCAAATTTACCGCTTTAACTGGCTTCAATGTGATGTGTGGCTGGCCCTTTAAACCTACATCATTTGCTTGCCATAGGTTGGATAATTTCATTGTTTTGAATCCCCTATCATGGCGATTTTGAGCTATGCCCTTGAGATCACTCCCGGTTTCGAACATCGCTGGTGGGGGGTCTAGAAATTGTCAATCTTGTGATGTGAAATTTGCTCTCGTGGACAGTACAAGTGGCATATTACACAGATTTTGAACTTCCAGGAAAACATCAACACAATGCGTGTGGTAACAAAAATCACACAACACGATGGGTCTCTGTATAGTTATGAACTTAGTCGCGTTGTTTTGGCCAGTCATGCTTTAGTATTGTTTCACTTGTGAACAGTGGGCTACATTAACCCCTTACATGTGAAACAATATCTGCAATTTTTGCTTGTATATGGTATGCAAAATGGTCACAAACTGAGATTGAACTCATGCGAATATCTTTATTTGGTGACAGGTCCATTTTGTTAAAACATACTTCAAGGCGTCAGAGTAAGTTTTTTCCCGCACTTTGTATGTCTAAAAACAACCGAGATATTAAATTGAAGTTCAAAATTTTACCCATTTGTACCGGTACTAAAACATAACATTACAACGTCGCCTCCGAACGAAATTGAACTTAATCGTTCAATTTAATTCAATTGAGTTCGAAAACCGAACGTTCGATATGATACCCCAGGTATCTCTTAACGGTAAAACTAGCCAACAAAACGAAGAAACCGGTGCTAGTTATAGCCAAATTTTGAATGCCTATAACAGTTCAATGAACAATACATTAAAAAAATATATAAAACAGATGAAAAGAAAGGTAGGGTGTACCCTGCCAGGAATCGAACCTGGGACTCCTTCACACCATACATAGTATGACGCTCCAGCGTTTCTTCCCACTCAGCGACAGGGCATCTGAATGGGGAAATTTTAACTCTTCATTGTACCAGGTACCTTACAGACCTCCCTGGGACACTTAATTTGGCTTCCGTTGCAAGACCGGAGAAAATAAGTGTGGAGAAAAACTGCTATTGAACGGGCCTGACTTGTTTTGGTGTTTGATGGTCTGTTCAGCAGTCAGTTTTAATCCATTGACTCCCGAATGAAATTGCACGTGACCCACCCCTAAATTCCCAGGCGAATTTTTGACATTCCAGAGCCAGCACGAGCGCTAAAAATAAACCATATGCGCAGTAACCACAGACCCAAGATCAGGTTTCAAGACTTAATTTATTTAAAATTTAATATCTGAAGGGCCAAAATATTGAAAAACATCAACAAAAAGTACTCAATTTGATGTGTAGAATTTCTAAGAAAACAAGAAGTTATATTTTTTCTTTGCCGCGTGACAAAAGCCGAGAAAATTGAATAAGCATAAATGAGTTAATTTTTTACTTCAGAGGACAAAACCAGACTGTATACCACAGAATTTCCATTCTTTTACTATCACTGAAAACATTTAAGAAAACAGCAGAAAATGAAGGCGAAAGACACAATGTAAAAACCAATTTAAAAAGAAGAAATCAGATAATTTCTTCGCTGTGTGACGAAATAATACAGCGCAGGGCAAGAAAAATGAAAGTTGTACATCAAAAAAGACGCCAAAAAAGGCCAATTATTTTGAGATAAATGGTATTTCAACTGTGTTAATTTAGTGCCTGACTTAGTTCTTTTCTCAGGAGTTCTGTAGTAGCTGAATAAGACTCAAAAAAAATATATTTGAGTGAAGCAAATAAACTAAACAAACAAACCATGCACATCGCAATGAATTAAATATGCAGAAATTGAGCATGCAAAAATACTATTCACTTTCAAAACCTAAAATCCCCAATAAAGGCAAACAAATGGAAGAAACGTGCAGAAAGCTCAATAACAATAAATTTTCATTCAACATGAGGCAAAAAACTTATCTCAAAGCAAATATGTTTAAAATTTCGCAGACCTGCTCGGCTGCATGACCACATGTTTGAATTAATTATTCACGCTAAAGCGAAAGCTTGAATTTTTGCCAACGAGTTTTGCAGTTATTTTATCAGCCATGGCTTTGCCTATCATTCTAAAAGTTGAATTCAACTTTGAAGTAATATTGTACGTTACCATTTTTGTTTTCTAAAGTCTGGGAAGCTGCTTTAAATCTGCGATCTGTATTCAAAACTCACTTGAAAGTGCATCAATCGTCATGTTGTCGTGGTGGTTGAAGGAAGGAAAAATTCCTCACCAGAAAGGTTTGTGAACTCTGTACACCTTGATCTTCCATTCTGAGACCACCTAAACATCGATTTATGTTTTTTACGGGCGGCACGGGAGTCAATGGGTTAAAAAAAAACTTTTTTGGTGTGTTTTTATACGGCAAATTCACAAGCTGAACATTATTTCAAGGTTTTTTTAATTGGTCAAATGTAACAACTGTTCATACTATGAAATTTAACTCGTAGTATAAGCTGCTAGATCTCGTTCTGCACGCTGGCGCTCTGAAAACGATAAGGCCCTGACGGGTTCGGAGTAATTGTAAATCTAAAGAAATGATTGTCAGAATTGTTTGCTGAGCCACAAGCGGGTGTCTTTAAAATAATATTCTCAGATTATTTGGCAGGCGTCTGTCAACGTGACTGGATGCTGCATTTATCAGGATAATCATACCTCAAGGGATGAAGGGTGGATCATGACTAAAACACCACACGAGTACTAAGAGTAACATATGAGTAACACATAAGCACATCATGGTGGCCACACAGGGTGAAGGGACGAATCTAGTATTTAATCTGTTGACCATCTGTCAACAAAGTCGTCAACTGTAGTCAGATACATAGTAAAAAGTGATTATTGTCTCTTGTGCTCAACTTTCATTAAAAGGTTGTGTTTTCAATGGAACAGTTTTGACTAGGCAAAGGAGGAAAAGTCCGGAAATACGTCAAAAAGAAAAGGGCCTTAGATCAAATGTTGTGGTGATCAAACAAGAATTGTCAAAGTTAAAAGCGATCATCTCAAGGCTCGCGATTTATAAAAATTAAGATTACTTTTTCATATCGTACACGTAAGATGATTTTTTTTGTTAAGACCTCAAGCAAGCCCTAAAAAGTTCAAGTTTACTCAAAGCAACTTACAGGAAAATCTGTACCATAGATTGCCAAAATGAGCAACTTGTAGTGTATTTTTTTGTTCAAGTGCATTGTGGTGTATTAAATTATTCTGTGTTGTTGTGGGTCAAGGTGCTTGTTCTAAATTCCACACAAATTTCTGCAACTTTCTGGCTCTTGAGAATAACTGTGCTTTTGAACATGTTATTCCCAAAGGTGATGGACAAAACACTGACTCCCAGTCCATGGACTACCCCAATGAACTAGCTAAATGGACTACCCCTTAAAAATGTGTACTATTTAAAGTTGTAAGATGCTATACCTTGCTTTTCTTTGTTCTGGAACCACTGAACACAAAATAGGCGAGTAGACTACTTCTTGATCAGTATTAGTTAGGTGTACTGTCTACAATGTTCCAGCCTCATGATAGCTTGACTTATATATGTCATTATTCTGGTGTCTATAGTGAAGTTATGTCTTTTATTGCTCTGGAACATACAAAGCTAGATCCAGTTCTAGTAATGCAGCCCCACGCTACTTTACAGTTGCAAAATATTGTTAAGACCAGAAGACAAAATTCTCTCCTCTCCTTTTGAATGCCTTTTGAATGAACCAAGTGAGCAAGAGGCACATGTACAAGAGGCAGACAGTGCTACCAAAGCTGGTAGTCCATCTAGAGCACCATGGAGTAGTGTGGCTGTTGATGAAATCCGAAGGCTCTTCCACAAAGAAATACTGGAAAAGAGCTTAAGCCTTAAGTCTGTCAAAAAAAAGATTGCAGGAAGCGAAATCCTCAAAGAAGATCCTAAACGTGTATATGACAGTGTTCGGGCAGAATGGAGGTTTCCTAGCAGTGAGGACAACACAGACCCATCTTTGCCAACAGAAACAGAGGGAATGAAGGACAGAGTGGATCGCATGTTTAGAAAAGATGCACCCAGTGACGATGTAACAACTACCAGTGACATTGTACCACCCACAACAATATCCTCCATGGCAAAGGCACTTTTCACTGAGGATCATGTGAGAACACTGCATCGCTTAGGTAACGATATGTTTTTTTGCAAGATAAAATACATCTTAGGCTCTGGAAGACTCTGGAAGGTTCGTGGGAAAAAAATTTCTACGTGAACTTGTAGAATAGAACAGACGTAATCTAGCTTACAAGGGATGTATTCATCGCACGCAGGACACTGACGATGGAAAATCACGTACTAAAGTAATAGAATGCATCACTTACCAAGCCGTCGATTCCTTCGCCTCCATTATTGCCGCTTCCATCCCTGGCGGGGGGTCTTCCTAATATGGACTGTGTAGGGGGGTGTGTGTGGCGCCAAAAGTTATGGTTTCAAGCCGTTTTGCCCTGAGATGGAGTAAAAATTTTAGCTATTTTGGTTTGAACTGCCGTATGATATTTTTTGATGAACACTTGTATCACTAAACCAGGGGCCATACGCTGTATTCGCGAAATCCTACCTAAAAGGGTTTTTACATGAGAAAACTCGGACCGGCGCGAGTTTCACACTGGGATGACTTTCTT
Organism: Catalaphyllia jardinei; assembly: GCA_022496165.2. Taxonomy (NCBI): domain Eukaryota; kingdom Metazoa; phylum Cnidaria; class Anthozoa; order Scleractinia; family Caryophylliidae; genus Catalaphyllia; species Catalaphyllia jardinei. Next base: position 27,643,494 of record CM042746.1, on the reverse strand, counting down.
ACTTCGTATTGCGTTTACATGATGACTGGGTCATTTCATATCTTGTTAGTTAACGGTACATTTCGTGTTGATAAAATACACGTTTGCTTCAAAATCGTAAACATTATGCATGCGCTACCAGTTCCAGTCTACCAGCATACCTTTTTCACACCAAAGTGGGTGGTCGTTTCACGTTTACATGATACCGTTGCGAGATTTAGTACCGGGGTGAACTCACGCCGGGGTGACTCGTGCCGGTATAACATTTTGTGGTGGTATCATGTAAACAACAAATTCCCCAGTTTTTTCTTGTGAAAACCACTTGCATTTTTAACTTGCTAAAAAGAAGACAAGGTGTTTGTGCTGTATTTCCAGACATTTCCTCCTGGTCAAGACTGTCCTATTGAAAACAAAACGTTTTTAAAAGAACGTTGAGCTCAAGAGTTTAAATAATCACTTTATCTAACTTGAGTTGACGACTTTGTTGACAGTTGATTCACATATTAAGAACTAGATTTGTCCCTTCACCCTGTGTGACACTCATGAAAAAGCACCCTTCTTCCCTTGAAGTCTGATTATCCAGGTAAATGCGGCATCCAATCACGGTGACAGATGCCTGCCAAATAATCTGGGAATATTCGTGGTTCAGTTCAGGAAATTCAACAAACGATTTTAACAATCATTTCTTTTAGTTAGAGTGATAGAGTGAATAACTCGACAGAACGGGGAGCACAGTAAAATGTTTCTTTTTGTTAGAATATTGCACCACATTTATGCAGAGTATCATTTTGCAAGTAAGACCCTTCCGGTAGCAGAGGCTTTTCATGCACAAATTACCAACGAATACCAATGTAGGAGGACGTAGGTTGCGTAAAACACGACGAACAATTTTTTTTTAGAAGTTTTGCTTTCCTTTAGGATTCGATTTTGTTCTATGTGATACTCTGGGAAGATCTTCACTTCACTTAACGTTTATTGTGCAACCTATTAGAAGATATAAATGCATGTAGAACATAATCCGGAAAAAGAGTTTCTTCGCTGTTTTTGATGGTCACGGTGGAAGAGAGACAGCAGACGTTTCACACTTGCGAATTTCTTCCTGGTCGAAGGGGCTGAAATTTCCCATATGAAGAGATCACAAAATTCCTCGCGATAACCGAGCCAGCCTGGTTACCAGGCTCATATGAAGGGGCCTTAAATTACTTAATTCGCCAAAGCGCACGTGTACATGAAATACGCTCCCATATGTATTAGCGACTACATCTTGTATTTAATTCACAATGTACTCAAACCGAACAAAATCATATTATGGAAGAGCCAAAGGAATATAACACTCCTCCTCCTCTTACTCTTCCATGTTTAAAACAGCAGAATGCCCTCTGGGGAACTAGACTTTTTGAAGCATTAAACTCAAAGGGACCTTCTGCAGGCTGACTTCGACCAGCCTTTCGGGGGGCGCTGGCCTCCCACATAACCAGAATGTTGGCGGATAACTGAAAAATTCAACAGATTGCTAGGTAAACACAGCCAAACATGGTCAGTGATTGATTGTGATAATCATACAATTTTCCTAGAAATAACCAGATGACATATACCGTTTGATATCTGTCGGCCAATTGTAAAAAAACAAGGAAGACGCCAGGCTGCGAGGTAGTGTAATAAAGCCGCAGAATGAATCTCAAAGCCATGTTAAGGTAGTGCATGGTAACTTTTAGGACGTCATGTAGAACAGAGAATGTATGTATGCATTCATGTATGGTCGTAAGACCGGTTTGACACAACGTCAGCCCCGTTTTTCCTGTTTATTTCTCCTCTTCTTTTTGAACTCAGAACATTAGAATAGCCCTTACTATTGATGCTGCTGATGTTCGCATCAAAATCCACCTTCAATTAATAAAGTTCCGAAGATTTAGAGACCGATTTAAAATTCCGTCACGCGTCGATAAACTTCAAGCATTTAAGCAGGCTGCATTTTTAAAAAATCAAAATCTACAACTTCCAACAGGCAGTGAGCTTTACACAACAGAGAACAAAATATCCGACGGTAATCGACAATAGCCTGGAATACTGGAAGGATCGAATGTAATAGGCGTGATTCGCTTTTCTTTCTGTTTTCTTGTTCGTTTCCTTTTCTTTATGTCATGAGCTTCCCTTTTGATCGCGGACACCAAGACCAATTTCTCCAGGCTTTCTTCTGTTAACAATATGGCACAAAATATCGTTTTTTTTTTAAAGTCTTCCCGCCACGAAAATTAAATTACCGCTTTCTATGTACAGAGTTACAAAAAGGTTTTACGCAGTTTTGCTGACGATAACCAATTTATTTAAAAGGGAACAACGCTGGTAAGCTCCTACTTTAATGTTTTCTATCAAACCAATGAATGATATGACAAAGAAAATCAAAACTGAGCATTTTATTTCTAACTGGCATTATTTTAGATACAAATGAGCTACAAATTAAGTAATAAGTAATACCTACGTGTCTATAAAAATTAGCTCTTAATATTATGGACTGTATAGAACAGTTCAAGGAAAACTAAACATGTTTCAAATAAAACCATTTAATTATTTTTAGATGCATTATTGGAACTTTTGGACAAAACATTACCCACTTATGGTGAAAACAGTCCGAGGACAGCTAAAACATAACAACACTTCTACTTATACTACTTTTCTTATGAGAAAAGCTACTTAAAATGATACGTATTAATTGTAACTAAGTCCTATAATAGCCTGACAAAATTAATCAGTCCGCTGCAATCTCAATGTGCACAGTAAATGGGGGGGGCCCCCCCCCTTCTTGGTTCTTCTGATACTAAACTTATTCCGTAGTAGGCTACCATCAGTCAAAAAGGTCAAAACAGTTCTCCAACCAATAATTTCTCGATTGGACTCGACATAAAACGACCAGCATCCAGGTTTGTTTACATGGGTTAAACATTATCCTGCCTGTAATTTTTAAGCTATATATTACTACTTAATAAGTAATACCTATGTTCAGTATATAAAAATTGGCTCTTAATATTTCTATGGATTGTGTAAGGTGTTTGAAGAAAACATGTTGCATTATTTGAATTTTGGATGAAAGATTAACTACTTCTTAACTATACAAATAATCCCTTTATAACAACTGGTGAAAACAGTCCGACGATCGACAGTTAAATATGACATGCTACTTGTAGTAAAGCTGCTAAAAGTGAATTAAAGCATTTGCAAATGAAATTTTCAGACAAAAAGCTTCTTATGTCACTAATACAACTTGAAATTTTCAGATGTTTTAGATCATAGAATTTACGTTTCTGAGGAAGTATTTGATAAAATACTCTATAGGAAAGACTCAATTGACATAAAGGATTTTGACTAAAAGAAAATTTCTTCTAACGACGTATGGTTAATATACACACCTAATAATACACTTGAAATTTGGAAAAAATGTCTGTGCAGTATTAGTACTGTGTGCATCAGCAAAATTATACCAAGAGATTGGTTGGTTGCTAATCATCTAGTCATTATCCTCATTGCCAATTGAGTCTTCGATGGTTGGGTTGCTAATAATGTTGAAATAAAATTGCCGCTGGGGCTCAGGAACAAATTTGGCAAGTTTTTTTAGGTCCTTGACTTTGTTTGATTTGAGTGGAATGGGCTCCGTGTAGAGTCTGGGTGGTGCTGCTGTCTGCAGAGCCCGGGGCCTGGTTATTTTTATCTTTTTTCCAGGGTTCATCCTTTTGGAATCCAGATCGCACCCAGACTTCTCCAGGGTGGTGCTTCATTCCCATTGTTTCATTCTCTCCTTTTTCCTCACCCCACCCAAAATTCATCCAGTGAATGTCTCTCAGCAAGACCCTCTTCCCGTCATTGTCCCTTAATACTGGTCTATAATGTTCCTCTGTAAAGGACTTCCAATCATGGAAGTCCTCCTGTTGCATCTTTGTTGCAACAAAGGTTTTTCTCAAGTTCTTGTCTTCAATTATATAAAGCCAGTCGTCTGGAACAAAAACTTCTGCTGTCTTTTTTCTTTTTTCAATTTGGGCGAAGTCCCTATCATTTTCCAAGTACATGTGTCCTCTTTCTAAAAATTTGTGGTCGATACGCTCGTACATACCACTGCTGGTCAGCTCTGCGTAGAAGCCAATGATGCATTGTTTTTATTCTGTCCTCCGCATCCATCTGAGTAGCTCACTAGTGATCTGAAACAGGAAATAAACTTTGATTAGTGTTACCTAGTATACCAATCTAATAGAGGCGTCAGCATCCCTTCTGGTATGCTCAGGGAGAAATGTATGGCTAAAAATTTAATTATTTAGAGATCCTTGTTATCCAACAACAAGATTAACTTCATGAATGTGAATATATAAAAAAAGTCAAATATGATATGGCGAAATACTAATTTATATTTTGAAGAATTTGTTTGCAAATTGTTTTTCAGTCTAGTAAGAGGGTCATAATGGTGGGTACAATTAATTTTTTCTGATTTTGTATTTTGTCAATTAAGTAAATTCTGTGTAACTGAAATAAGTGTAAATAAATTGAATTTGAATTTGAATTTGCCACAACTGTTGGTAGTACAAGAGGTTTCACGCATTGGATAGACTATGATGGCAAAGCCTTTTTTTCAAGTGCTCTCATTTCACAGTTCACACGTAACTCTCAATTGACCACAAAAATTTTCTCTTTTTGAGACCCTCTATGAAGACTGTATCTATAATCCTTCAAGTCAGTGACCTTAGCGCGACATTTTCTAAATACTGCGTAAAAAAACGATAATAAAAAGCAAGGTCAGCGTGTTTGCAGTTTTGATGTAGCACAATTTTAGGTTTATTTCATCAACAAAATGTTTATATCAACACGTAATCGCTGTGATATTGTCGCTTTGTATTTTGTTTGATGAATATTACTGTGAAATTGTATTAGTGGTAATAATGTGCCAAAACCACCAAATTCTCTTCAGTATGATATAACAACGTTGGCACTCATTTCGAGGTTTCTCCACTCCATAAATTAGAATTTCACCAGCATACTAGCCTGCGAACTCAGCAGCCTCTCACCGCTGCGGCCGTTTAAGGTCATGGCACAAGAGGCCAGAGCGGTGAGAGGCTGCTGAGTTTGCAGGCTGCCAACATGCTTCTTTTCTTCAAACAAATAAGACTTGGAACACTTTATTGTAACCAACAGGGAACTTACCTCGCTCCAGATCTGAAGTTCGTGAAGAATTTATGAAGGCAGGATGTGACTTCAGATGATCCCCTTTTGGTAGTTGTCTCGTCCCATAAATATAAGTAGCCCTGTGTCGCTACACAGTCGTGGATTCCGAAGCTGTATGTTGACAGCTGTCTTAAGTAATATACGTCATTGGGAAATAAGTTTGGTGTTTCTAAGTTCTTTTGAAAATCAAAAGTAATCATGCCCACAGCATCTTTTGACGTGGTGCTTTGCCCAAGGGTGCAGGTTTTCCCTTTCCAACTCTTGCTGGCTGCTTCCTTGTCTTGATGTTTGCTGTTGTAGCCAGCTTCTGTGTTTTCGTGGTGCAGTCAATGCTCCTCTAGTTTTTGTTTTTTTGCTTCCTCCCGGCACACTCTCAATGCCATTTCCAGGGCCTCGCATTTTGCGCAAGTATCAGTTCTTGGCAGACCAAAGCCAAGGTTGAACTCGGTGTTAAAAATCTCCCTGTACAATACTAGCTAATGTGAAGTGAACAAGCTGGTTCAAATGTGGTACTTTGAAGACCTTTACTTTTGCTGAATCATCAAACAAAATTGTAGGCTATGCACACTGGAAAAGGTTTTCATTTGTTTTTTTTTATCTTCCAAAAACGCAATTCGTCAGCAATTAAGTCAACGTTCTCTCATTGGTTGCCTCTTTCTCATTTATATGTATAAAAGCAAACAGAAAAACTTATGTGCTGCGTGGCACTATACCACCCTTTCCCAAGGAACCAGTAATTAAGTATATTTTATTCTTGCGTATGATACAACTAAATCCTATCGTCTCTGCTTAGCTATGTACCTTATGATTTCTTGATTTCTCTTGAAAACCTCCGGCTCGTGCTTTTCTTTTGTCAAGATGTTGCTTCGGATTACCACGTCCATAAATACGTCCTTTCTCATTACTGGGAAACGCATTTTTTTATCTCCAAGAAGTAGTCGTCTCTTGACAGGGCCTTCTTCTTTAAGGTTTTGCAACAAAACCACTTCTTCAATGTTCAACATATCTCTTGCAACAATATTATCACGAACAGATCGCTCGATAGCGAGGAACTCAGCTCTGGACAAAACGTCTTTCGCATTTTTGTCCACAAAATACCAGCAGTCACTGGCAAGATGATCATTTGAAAAGAAATCTGCATGCTCCAAGACGGAAAACACATTTGACGTGTCTAAATTTAAATTCAGAAAGCTATTACATGTCTTGGTCAGGTTAGGAACCATGTACTTCTTGGCAAGATACAAAACTTGCATCACGTTTATGCCACTCAAGTCAACTTTCTCGGTGTACAGGAAACACAAAAATTCAAGCATACCTTCACATTCGCAGTTAGGGACATTGATATGTTCTTGCTCAGCCAGTTCACCACAAAACATCGCACTGAAAACTGGACTTTTTGCCGCCAACAGCAACTCATGGGCCAGAGCAATTTTGCCTTCAACACGAAACTTCACATCACTTAGGCAAGTACTGTTTAAAAACGCGCTGAACATCGTAAAAGCTGCGATAGTGGGGGCGAAGGAAAGTCCGTGGAGAAGAAAGAGAGTGGACTGCGAACACTCTTGGAATAGCAAAAACCGACAAAACGTATCTTTTAGAAATATAGTAGGCATGTTAAAAAGGTCACGACAGTGAGTTTTGATTGGCAGATTTTGTAGCGGCAGGTAGCAATGCGGCTACTCTTGTTCTCAAAAGGAAATATCAGCTTTCAAGAACAGAGTGCTTCTTCTTTAAGGAATAATATTTATAAAATAAAGAGGAACCACCAAAGTAGACCAAACAGTCCAAACATGCAAAGTATGTGCGTGAATGCACTGCTCTAATCTTTGATTAGTAGTAGTAATATAAATAACAATACTGAGGTGACGCAGGCTAACTATGGATATGCTGTGAGCAGTCGGTTATTGTTCCTCTGAACTTCCTTCTGACAGGGAAAAAAGGTGATATTTACGCAAACGATGGACTGAAACATGGACGGTCAGTAAGAAAACTACTCTAACAATTGAAACAAGGGAAACAGCCTGTGATACTGCATAGCTACTTCGAAGCGAGTGAGATTTATTGGCATTATTATTACAGGATAGTTTGCAAGACTTTGCAAGACGGCTTTTATAGGTGTACCGGTGTGTGTGCAGAACTATTGATTAAAACATTTAACACGTGCTTGTGGCTTCAGCCAAAACATGGCATTTTTCAGTACAAAGGTTTCATGTGTTACAAGATTTTCGTTTACTACCAGTTTGTGAAAGAATTTGAAATTGCGATCTCTAGACTTTGGTGCAGATGTTCCTTGTTCTCTACGGGCGGGCTGGGTGTTAAAAAAAAAAAAAAAAGTGTAGCAGCTCTTGTAACCTAAATGGAACCTTGCAGCAATAGGGAGTGCTAATTGTCTAGAAACGGAAAATCCCATTGATCAAGAAACGAAGCCGCTTTAGCTATCTGATCAATCTCTCACAAACTGGGCTCATTACAACCACAATAGCCACGACTGGAAATAGTATGAAAACCACAAGCTCTATGGAGCTAACGGAGCTCAAAGAACCTTGGACTCTTGTAAGAGCCCTTTAATAGATCCTAAAACTTCGATGACTTAAAAAGTCCCTGTTTATGGTTTTGAAGTAAAAACTTTCAAAAATGCGATCTCAAATGTTTACAAAACGGAAGCCCCTCCTGGGTACTAGGGATTATTTTAAATCAGATACCTCTACTAACTTAATCAATCTTGTGTCAGGGCTGAAATAGGGTAAGGAAAATCACATATTTTGATCTGAAATTGGTTATGGAAAATCACATATTTTGTTCCCGCTGAAACAGGGCAAGTGTTCCCAGAAGCTGGCCGCAAACTCGCACCGAAAGTTTCAAGGAGAAAACCAAGAATACAGTACCGAGTTACACAATTTGGAAAATTTGGTGGGATCTGAAGGATTTTCAGGTTTCAAACGACTTCTTCTTGTCCTTTTTTTAGCGTCAGTGATCGTTTTTGTCACAGTGATGTTTTTGGCTGGCTTTATTGTATCTGCAGCCTTTGCAAGCCTATTCTTCATGCTGTGGTCCGCGAAGCAGGAGCGCCGTCTCTTAGATTTGCAAGGGAGGGTGAATGATCTGGAGGCTCAGGCAGAGCAGATGATTGTTCAGCCTCCCTTACCGCTTGCACCAATGGTTGGGCTTGGGGAAGGACCTGGGGAACAACACTAAGGGTACCAATCCGGGGAGGAATAGGCTTAAGAAAATATTATTGCCAAGCCGTTAGGTATCCTTGATGATAATTTACCTGAAAGAACAACGCAAAATCGTAACAGACGCTAGACAATTTGTAAAGCAACATTGGGGAAAATTTAAATCATCGCAATTGCAGAGCGATCTGTTCCTCCTATAGACATCAAGTGTACCACTGAAAGGACAGTACACCATAAAGACACCATGCTAAAAATGTCCTCCCAGGATTGGGACCCTGGGGGTCTTTATTCAAAAACGTCCCTCCAGTTGATTTATTTCTTTACAGTCTAATACTTTTATTTCTCCAGGCTTTATTTTTTCCCCTATTCCTTTATTTCTCTCTCTTCTTCACTATCCCTTTCTTTATTTTCTCTTTCTCTCTTTCATCAGTGCCTTCCTCTCTTTGTTCCTCCCTTTCTTTCTTTCTGTCTTTCTTTCTTTTACTGTAGCTGCTTTATAAAGGCCCATTCAAACGGTCATGATTTCATCCGCTAGGTCAAAGGGGAAAAAATACTTTAACAAACTGTCATGAAGATATCATTAAGAAATGGCATTCCCTCTTCCTTATAACAAAACTCTTGGTCAGTCATGAATGTTGTGCGCCATAGCACTATGAACACAAATGATGTAACAGAGAATTAACTCTGAAGTGTAAATTTTAGTGGTAATTTAACCCATGAATAGCGCACTGGGCGTTAGCCCTAGTAAAGGGAATCAGGGAACGACACGAGGTAAAGAAAAAATATTTTGACCACGGTGGGAAACCAAGACCTCCAGATTAGATCTACTGTCACTCTGCTGACTGAGCTACGAGGTCGGACAGGGAAAGTCTGGGTCGATTAAGATGGTGAATCGCGGACACTGAACATTGTGTATCAATTTTGTAAATACAATATCGGCTCAAACAACTAGCGGTTGCTGATTTCAGGTCATTGAATTCGCTTTTTGAAAATGCTACACGGTCAAATGCTCAAAAATCACTTTAAGAAAAGACCTTGAAAAGTTTATAGACGATGGCATAGATAAATGGGAGAATCTTCCGATACACACGGAATGTTATTAATCGAAGATGGATTTCGATGCGAACTTGAACGGTTTATTTTAACACTAGCAGCATCGACAGTACGGCTATTTTATTTTTTGGGTTTAAAAAAGACAACGAGAAGATAAAAAGAGCTACTGTCGTGTCAAACTCAAACTGTCACAATATTGTAGCGCGTCCGTTTAGCGAAGTGCTTGGTCAATGCCTTGTGCTAACACGACAACAAGAAGATTTGCATTTTTTATGAATATAATACTTGTGTCGGCTCGAACAACTAGCGGCTAATGTGACGGCAATACTGCCGATACACCAAATCCCCTAAGGTTATTACCCTTTTTTAAAGGAAATTTGGGAGTCCCCACCGGCCAAAGAAAATTGGACCTCAGTGGGGCTTGAACCCACGACCTCCGGATTAGATCTTCCAATGCTCTACCGACTGAGCCAGTACGGGAGCAGGTCGGGGTAATTTAGATAGTGAATCGCGGTGAATGCTCCAATTTATAGATATATATATGGGAACCGCGTAGCAAGTATTGTTATCTTCCAAGAGATAGTTCATGTGACTGTATGGCAAAACAAACACTGCATCATGTCACCTGCATACCCACATAAACATAAATAACAATATTATTACTAACATGAGGTTTTGTTTTAGGCATGCGAAGGGTGTTTGTGGTTTTTCGAGGGAGACAGTCATTGCCATTGTTTCAAATATTGAAAGTATGGAATATAGGAGGAGGGAATCTCTGGTAATTGGGCATGAGGAACATCCCCGTGCAGGTAGCACTGATGACATTGAAGCCTTTGCCCTTCTGCACCGCCTTCTGGGGAACAAAAGAATTCAAAACTATGTGGAGGAAAGTTGTCAGGTAACAAAAATCGAAATTTGCCGTCCTTTCTTTTTCCGTCAGCAGTAGATACTTTCTCTTAAAACCACAATTTTTAATGCAAGTGAAAGTTTACCCTTCAAATTTTCCCAGTATCTGCTTTTAAACCAAATGGGAGAATTTCGTATTAGGTCAAGAGCAACTTTGGACCTTATTCCACACAATCCCTTTTTTATTTATTTATTTATTTATTTCTTCTAAAGAGGTCCATTTAGTGTGTTCAAAGACACTCTGTTATCTAACTATTTGTTTTGATGTTTTTGAATCCCTCTTGCAGGGAATTCTGCAAAAGGACTGCTGATGACCTTCCTTTTTACTATTGGACTGAGGATGACAGGTACAGTATGGATGACTTGCCATCCATTAATGAGTCACCACAGATCAATGATGCAGATGATTCTGATGCCAGCAGTCATCCACTCTGCCTACACAGATTGACATTGAATAGGTGTGAAGACAGCTCCATCTTTGTGGCAGGCCGTTTGTTCCTCCCAGCAAGAAATCAGCCCAGAATCCGCCAACGTCTGTTTAGACCAGCAGCAGAATTCCCCCTTCAAATTAAAAAATATGTAGGAGCATCATCTGTATACATGTGCCTGTGTAGTATCAGAGTATAGACTAGCGCTGCAGTAACCAGCTGACAAGTTTTCAATGTATTTTTGTTAGGATGGAGAAAAGTACTTAAAGGAGCTGACAACTCTAACAAATGCTGTTTGAGCAATGCTATGTGGAAAAAAGTCATCACCAAAATTGGAAAATTGTCCCTTTTTGGGAGACATCACACAGAAATTTTAAACTTCCTGAAAGCTGCATTATCTTGTATTCGGAACTGTTTCCCTGCCCAAAACAGGCCTTCTTAGAGCTGTCCTTGTGGAGGGTCTTTAATTGACATCATAACCTGGTGTATCTTTACAAAATAACTTTAGCCAACTTCTTTTATTGTTACGTGAATGCCAAAGGACTGAGTGAATACACCTTATACTATTCCAAGATGTTAATTAATTGAAGATCTTCTCCAGTTTCAAGTACCCGTATTAATAATTATTTTTGTAATGTACAATAATCTCTTATGTGGTCAGATTCAAGGGCGGAATATTGTTATAGAAAGTTAAGTGTATTAACTGTCACTGTAAATTAATCTAATTAATCTAATCTAATTTATTCTAAATAAGGGATGAATAAAGCTGTTGTTGTTCTCTGTCTTGATTGACATGAAATCCTGAACAGGAAAATTAATCAGTGGGCAATAACATTATGATTATTCTATGCTGGGACTAAAAGGTCATGGAGAAGGAACTCAAAAGTGATCAATTTACTAAATTTACACTCTTGTTTGAGTACAAACCATACAATCAGAAGAAGTCAAGGACAACTAAGCACCAAGACACCAAGATGTCAACGAATTCAAACGGATCACACTCTCATTGCCAATGTCATTAATTACTCCTTTTACATCACTTTGAAAGGGTACATGTAAAAACTACAAACTTTTAAAATAAAGAATGAAGCAATTTTCTATTTTGTTCAGTTGACATTGAATATAACTCAACAGAGAAATACTTATGTCCTCAGAAATTTGTGGCATTATAAATTGTGTGAAAAAGTGTCCCACAAGGGGACCATAGACATCACAAATCTTGCAATAATACAACCAATCAAATATGATAAGCAAAAAATCAAATAATAAAACTCCTGGGCCGGGTTGTTTGAAAGCCAATTAACGCTAACCTGGGATTAAAAAATAACCGGAGTATTTATTTTTCTTGTATAAAACTGTGTTTTATTTACTCCTTATGTTTTAGTCGAGTTCAAAACTGAAGAACAAACAGAATAAACAGAAAAGGTACATGACTCAAGTCAAAATTCTGGCTAATCCTGGGTTAGCTTGATTGGGCTTCGAACGACCCCACCTGTTTTTTTAGTTATGTAAACAGTTCTATTCTTACAGAGAATTCCGATAAAATAAAATGCACACTTTTCTGAGAATGGGGAGTCTTTCACTTGGTGTATCCAGTTTCTTCGCAGGTTAGCAATTGTTATGTTTGTTATTTCCTTGTTTTGCAAAGCCTTCTTCAACTTTGGGATTTTTGTCAGAGCACAATAACCCAGAATGTGCCACTCACCATCAAGATGCCTCAAACTTGATAGCATTTTTGTCTCAAATATTTCTTGGCTCTAGTTTGGCATTTACTTTGACTTTTTCGTTATGAAGACGTTTACTGGAACAAAGTTTCAGGCAATCCTGGTATCTGTCCTCCCATGCTGCTCCCTTTATACATGTAGCAAAATATTGGGAGTACATCACACTTTCAGTTGCTTCATTCAGTTCCTCATAACTGATACTCGCATCTAACTCATCTTCTAAATCATCTGTACTTCAGGGGTTGAATGCAACTTCTATATCTGCTGCTACAGAAATAGCATCCAATTCATTACCAAGGTCCTCAAGGTCAAGAAATGAACTTAAACATTGCTGCATCCCATTAAAGCAGGTACAGTTTGGTGTAACAGGTCTACAGGTGGCAGATGAATGCCAATTTCTCCAGTTGGAGGCACACTTGTTGGTGGTACCTGGACTGAAGAAGGTGCTGGCAAAACCTCAAATGGCCAGATTAATTGGGCACTCATATGACCACCTTAAAGATCGGCTTCATCACTTAACTGAAAAAAATTACAATGGAAAAATTCCTCATTCACTTTAAAGGGACAGTGTCACGAGGATTTTGCAGTTTTTGGTCAATTCTGTGCCAAAAATTGTTACTTTGAGGCTTTCCTCATAAACAAAATGCTTCAGTAAAGCTACAACAAAGATATCAAAAATATTAAAAATATTCAAATTTTCTGCCTCCGCAATTTCCTTTGGCAAATTGTTCCACTTGTCAGTTATGCATATAAAAAGAATTTTTAAAACTATTTAAAGTTGCTGATGCAAGCTTAAGTTTAAAGTTATAAAGTAAAGGACCTTGTTATTACAACTTGAGAACCTTTTATTGATGTTTTGATATTATATTATGCTTATTCACGTTGTAAGGAACCGTTTGGTGTTGTTTTTTTGAAATTGGTTCCTCTGTTAATTAGTTATGACATTATTTGTGTCAAAACTTTACATCTTGATAACTTTGCAAGGTTTTAACCATTTGGCCAGTTTATTATTAATCGAGCTTGGCCTTAACATGGGCTACATGCATGCCAAAAGTTGTCACAAACAATTAAATCCTTGCAGAGTTGTTAACAGGTAAGAGCCGCTGCCTATAAATATCAAACATCGCCCAACAGTTCAAAAACATCGACCTCCATGTTATTTCACAAAAAAATCCCTATATAGAACTATTTCCCAAAATGGAGTTAGAAAGGTTCAGTGAATTTCATTTTTCAAGAAATCAAGGCATGTCCGATTTTGCCCAGATGGTGCTTGGCGCTAACCCTAAAATAGGCAAATTTTGCGTATGTTGAGTAGCCTCGCAAAGCAAGATAAGATATTTCTTGAACAATTGCACTGCATGAAGTGTAACTTCTTCACATTCCAAATAGCTATCATCCAGATAAAATGAATCATCACTATAACCTAGACAAGTGTGCCCAAACTGGCTTCTCAATGCACTAATTTTGGTAAAAATCCTGGGAGTACTAGACAAACCCATGGGTAAGCTATTGAAATCATACAACTGATCTCTCCAATTAAATTTCAAATACTTCTGGTGTTCTGGTGCAATAGGAATGGAATAATATGCATCCTTGAGGTCAATAGAGGTCATGTAACAACCAGGTCTCATGAGCTTGATGACAGTTTCCAATGAATCCATTTTAAAATGGTGGTAAGATACTGCTTCATTAAGCTTCTTCAGATTAAATATAACCCTGTGAGACCCATCCTTCTTACGCCGTACAAAAATAGGAGATATCACCTGGCCATCCAGGGATAACCTTACAATCCCTTTCAAAAGGAATTTCTCTAACTCGTTAATAATTGTCTGTTCAGCTTCAGAGAAAGATTGGTATGGTCTGGTAGCACCATTAAGTGCCTCAGGTACCCAATCAAGTTCTATATGACAGTGAGTAACTGCATCTAACATAAAAGGGTCTGATGTGATTTTCTCCAATTCATAAAGAAAATATTGCAAACCACCTGCCTTAAAAGGAGTTTGATTTCCAATAATGCTTACAACAGCACTTTGACTCACCTTTGTTGAGGATCTTACTGAGTCTTTGTTGATGATTGTGCTTGGGATTCTGCTGGGACCATGTTTGGCCCCAACCTCGCCATAAAAAAGATCTTGCAGAGGTTTTTCCCGACCACCACTCTGGCTAAAGCGGCCACAACACGCACACCTCTACCTGAAGAAACCTTGTAGGGTTCCATGCGCTTCTTCGGGGTCACTTTATTACTGAGCTTATGAGACTTTCTTAACTCCTCCACTTCTTTGATGAGCTCATCCCCAAACAGAAAGGATGACACAGGGGTGGATGGATTGCATAATGAAGCATATTTCTTATTTAAATCAGGCCAAATGAGATCCCTCCGTTTAAGGACTAATTCCCTATTTGATGACAGCAAGAGTACAGCATGGTAAGAACATTCTTCTGCTCTCCACTTGAACTATTACATGTCTGAAGTACAGCATATAGACCTGACAACAGCAAAGACTGTGCCTTCTGGAATGCTGAGTCATTGTTGTTTGTCTCCTGACGTAACTGTTCCCAAATTTGTTTATTTATCTTAGGAGCCACCAAGTTGGTGCAGTTTTCAGGCCTAAGGTACTTGTTTTGCACTTCTGCTAGCTTGTTTTTTTCCAAGAGGAAACTCTTCACAATTTCTGCCAAATTCGAGTCAATGGCTGGAGCTGTTTTCTCTACAACACTGAACTCCTCAGCAAGTGATTCAATAGAGTCGCCACAAGATCAGGGGTTTTTGGCTGCATAAAATTGTCGATTTTGGTGGCCACAGCATTATCTGTATTGGCCTCTGGGTCTCCTTGAGCTTGTGCTCCCTTAGCCTCAGACTCCACACATTCAAAGTATGCATAGATCTGGCCTATGGATCCTTGAACATTAGACAAAATATCCTTTTTGGCACCCTCCAGGAGCTCGGCAAGCATGGCCTTCAACTCCAAAGTCGCAGGAAGGTCAGAAATTCCTGGATCCTCAGTGTCACCTGAGTTAGCCAGTTCCGTCATTGTCTAAGAATAAGACGGAAAACAAATAAACCAAACTTATTTGCAAAACAAAATGGCGGACTTGTCCACCAAGTGGCTGCAAGCCAGTTAAAATTAACAGCTAAGAATCAATTCCAAACTTGTTGGAAAAGTTCATCTAAACAGCAGGCCGTGAAACTACTCAAGTCAGGGCTGTAAATAGGTATAAAACACGTTATACCGAAAGAAAACACGAACCAGGACACATCCTGAAGTCGTTTCTTCGGCTGACCACAGTGACACGTCACAACAACTGAGAAATTCAGGCCATAAAGCCTGAAGAGTCTTACTGGAACTCATCCACGTAGAAGAACAAACAAAATAAAAAGACAGATAAACTTACCGTGAAAAAAGTGGTTGAAAAACACAAAGGTTGAAGAGCTCTTCACCACACAACCGAACCCACGGTGAACAATCAGTGCACTGACCTACGGCAGTGCGTGCGCATCTCATGGGAACCCGGATGTGTGTAATGATTTGGTAGAATTTCTTTATTATGAACAAGCTGGTATACATCATATTGGTCAACTATTATTGGATGCTGGAGATTGACATTCTGGTTGACATTTTTTCTTATGTCATTGAAATTGCTCTCTTCTACAGTAGCACTAATATCCTCTTCATGGATCTCTCCTTCATCCACCTGCTGTGCGTGCGATGCAACGCTCTCTTGTTCTTTCACTAGCCTCTTCCCATGGAAGCATGGGCTTTTGGTTTAGCAGTATTACGTCACATTCTTTGAGGAAGGCATTCAACTTACAATGACATGCTATACGTGCATCACACACCCCTTCTTCAGACGACGACCCTGTGTCAGCTGTAAGGTGGACAGAATCAACGGTATTATCAACTGTTGTGAGAGCACGAAGCGAACGTGCCAGGTCATCTTCATTCACTACAAACCTGCACTCTTCCTCGACCTACGAATAACAAAAAGACTCAACTATGAGTATGCATCAAATAGAATTTCAGATTTATATTCCTAAATTTTCACGTTAAGGGGCTGCATTGTCGTAACCTTACTGCGCAAGACTTAAACCTTTTTCTTACCTCTTTCACTAGGACTAGATGCTTAGCAGCGATAATAACTTTTTGATCTTCATCACTTTCTTCATCGTCGCCTTCATTTCCATCATCAGAATTATCTCCATCATTGTCAACGAGATCTGGTTCTCTTTTGCTGAGAGTAGCCAAATTTGCCTTACACCTCTTACAGACAGCTGTAATAAAAAGGCAATTGTACGACATCATTATAGGAATAGACTTTCAAGTAGAATGACTTTTTTGTAGAGTGGTCAGTCCACCGATTGTTACTCATTACTGTCGCGTTACCTGGGTAGAGGGAGGAGTGGGAGCGTTTTATATCCTCCTATCGTTTTTCAGGCTCACTGACACAGGACGAACATTTAGATTTTGGTGTCTTTTGTGAAAAATTAAAGCTCACCAAAAGGTCTGTTGGATCTTTAATTGTCTTTAATTGTACCATTAAATACTCTAAATGTAGAATAAACCTTTATCATACCTTTAATTGACCTTTTGATTAAATTAAAGGCTACTTCCCTTTTGGTCTTGTTTTAATAACCTTTAATTTACCACCAAAAGGGGCTCTTGGGATTTAGTGCCTTTAATTTAAAATTAAAGCAACTTAAAGCGCGTTAAAATCTTTCTGTAAAGTTTACTTTGAGCGTTAAAGTTTGAAAAGGCACCTCGGCACAAACTTTGTCATTAAGTGACATTAATTTATAATTAAGTGACATTCAGTTGACATTTAGGGTCTAGATACACCACGTGCACTCGCTTGCATCATATTGCAATCATGGGATCTCTTGAGATCAATGCTTACCTACATCCAGTTATTCGATCGTAAGAGGCGTGTTACATACGCACGTCGTAGATAAATCTTCACTCTGGATCTGAAGAAATTTTGATTTTGCGTAGAAATTATGGAACGCGAAGAAATATGTAAAGGATATGTCTATTGTTCTCACTGCGACAACGTGGTATCACGTTCAACCTTCAAGAGGCACGAAAGGAAAAGATATTCAGTGGATTTCAAGTCTGACCAGGCTACAACTACAGAAAATGGTGATGGTGAGTATAAATGAAAAGTGACCACAACATTTAAGCGTTTACACAATTAATGCGTGTTGGTAGTCACTTAAAATGAGCCATGCTCTGTCACTTTTAACACAGTTGTCCTTGAGGAATCTTCTGTTGCCCAGGAGTTATCTTACAACGATTCCACCATCAGAAATAGTAAGGGTGTGCCATCACCAGACAGTCAAGGTGAGCATAAAATAAAAATGTATCTCTCTGGTGACTTCTAAAGACTTTTTTGTACGAACCATCAATGTAATTATTTACTTGGCATATATCTGACAAATATAAATAAGGCATTGTTGTCCTTAATAACCTTTTAAGAAAACCGCAAGTGACAGATTTATGTTAACTTTCAGAATTTGACCGTGGAGAAGCCTCTCTTTCCGATGAAGTATCTTCAAAAGAATCAACCACTCCAGAAGAGGAAAAGGTGACGAGATGACGGGATGTCTCCTTTTATGTCAACAACAGTTTAAGTGAAGTTTGAGCCCTCAGCGATTTCCAAAATTATAGAAAATCAAACTGTAGTGTATGATATTCTTTCCAAGAGGTTTCTGAAATTGGTCACTGATGAAGTTTTTGTTCCTTCTAAAGTGAAGTATAAGATGCGAATGATACTTGGATTAAGTTTCAGTGGAAATGAATGAGAAAAAGTGATTGTGAGTATTTCTGGAAATTTAAAATCACTTATAGCTTTCTGTGCCGGAAGTTGCTCTTTTCTCGGCTTACAGGAGCCTGGAACCCTGGGCGTTTGTAGTTATTAATTTTAAATTCGGCGAATGAATTTAATTCAACACTGAGGAAACGCGCATAGAGGAGAAAATGATGAAAGCATACAATTATACAGAACTGAAACTGACTTAACAGAGAACTGCTGAAATGAGGCTTAACTTCTGCACCCGCCGAAAAAGCATGAGTGAGGGACGAAGGACGCATTCTGTCGAGTTCTTTCTGGGCCGACGGGTAGGGTTGTTGCGGGGAGAGTACATATACACTATTAAACGCCATGTGTTTCGCTGATGTTTTTGAATAACTGCATGGTTCTTATTTTTTATTTTTATAGTCAGATGATGATCCGGTGGAAACTGAAAGTGACACCGAGAGTGACAGCTGCACAAGAGAAAGGTATAAAGGTGGTGACGAAAACTCCTCTAACTCTGAGTCAGAATCAGAAGAAGTCTTCAACAACACCAATGTTCTGTTCCTCACTATCAATATCTGATGAGATGAGATTGTTCTTGCAGCTATGGTCATTCTGATTTTCACTGCCACTATCAGAAGTGTCCAGATAGTTCTGAAAGCTACATGTATGGCTGGTCTGATCCTCACTGTCATTGAGAGTGATACTGTAAGGTGAAGAGCACTCCACTTCACTTGACCCCTTCCCGTAAATCTCCTTTTCCATCTTTTCCAGTACTTATTACGGTTCACTGTGTTGTGTTTTCCCATCTAACAAAAAAATTGAAATCAGGCTAGATTAACTATCAGTTTCCCGAGTAACTATCCATGTGTAAACTACGAGGGTAAACTCTCAGTTGGGCTATCCTGGCATTGGCAGTACACCAAGAAGACTAACAAAATCAAAGACAACAAGAAAAGCTTCCTATATAAATAAACTCTACATACAATGAGCAAATACCCCCTTGTATAAGGATAGATACATGTACTCTCCATGAGATATACATTTACATGCTTTTGCTGTAGCTAAAATTTAAATTGAAGGCCAAAAAATATTCACCAGCATTGAGCATAAATTTTTCCCCTCACCATAGATCTTATCATTCATAATGAGGGTTAGGAGACAAGGAGATTCAATCCTGAATTTAATTTTTACCTACAACATACAGTGTAGCCACTGAAGCACAAGTCAGAATAAAAGACATACACTGTAGTTTAGCCAAAATACTCATAAGGTCATGTTTACACTTGGTGCCCTAGCACAGTGTCCCAAAACAATTGTTTTATGTCTGGGTACTACATGTAATACCCATTTCCAGTAGGTGTCATGAATCTAGGTCATCTATGACTCAGCTTCGAAAATGATAAATTGTGGTTATCCTGTACACTAGTAGTGCTATCTAAGCTCCAACTGGGAAAAAACACGCATGTGGCATACAAGCAGGCCCTAAATGACTGCCCATGTCAATACACTCAGATATATATTGGGTAGCCAGACAGCGTAAACTTGACACTATTTTGGTGGTACCCTAACACTAATTTTTAGGTACAAATTGGGAACAAAACCTTATTTTGTCATACGATTTTGCCTAGTTCCAAAATTGCAAACAAAAACGGTCAAATCCAGTAGATATCACAACTGAGCTTTGAACATGATTCAATACCATTCTCTCTAACACTGTTCATATTTCAATTTTTGTTTTGAATGCGACTTTGAGTTTATAGACTTTCAATTTAGGAGACTTTCGGCTGTGTGACTGATGTTGCGTGACACAAAGGGCGGAATTGACTAATAACATTTTGTAAGTCGAGACTACTGCATGCGAACTTCGATCTACAGCTCTTTGAAGAGTGTTAGAATGACCGTGCTTGCAATTCAGGCAAAGGATTAAAAGACCTTTGAAACCGTCCATTTTCGCTATTATTGTACCGTAACCAACACTTGACTACACATCGCATTCTGAAAAGTAAAATTACTTGACCATGGGACGTACGGTATACATGTATGTACCTAGTTGAAGTCAACTTTTACCATTTCCCACCAATTCGGCCTTACGCAGTGTATAGCATTGAAGTGTTAGTATCTTAATTTCTGTCTGCATATCAGCGTAAGCTAAGCTTAAAAGATCAGTAAGACTCACTCTTACCAAAGCTAATCATAACAACTCATTGTTTGTGTTCAAGCGTAACGAACAAAAGATGCTTATGAGTCACAGTGTGCGGTTTTCTTACGAAATAGTAAACATAAGTATTGCTACATACATCAGAAATAAATAGAAATAAGTCGATCTTACCTTGCAACTCCAAAATTACCAGCCTGTACTCTTTGATAACCCTAAGCTGTGTTCTCACGCTCAATTCTGTTTCACGCCTATTTCACACCCCTTTCACGCCGATTTTTGAGCCACGGTACTAATGGTCAGCTATTACGTATTTGATCATCAGAGCGAGGCAGAACAACATTAGCAAGTTGAAAAAAGAGCGTGCAAATCCCCTTGGAACTTTAGTTCTTTGTGCGGTTGGTGGAGATCAGATCCTTTCAAAATAATAGTGTGATCTTGACAGTGATTTTCCCTGGAAGTTTTTATTAGACGGATTTGATACTGCTAACTATGGCAGATGCAAATGGAAGTATTCGTCCAGATTCGGCTGAAGATTGTCTTGTGCTCTTGGAGGAACTCATCCGAGCCAACCGAAATCTTGCAGCAGACAACGAGAAGTTGCGGCAAGATCACGAGAAAGCCAGTAAAAATCAGGCAGAAATTCTGCAGAGGATTGAGCAGAGGCTGCATGACAGAGAAAATGTTCCTCGCGGAGGACGGCATCGCTCTAACCCACGACGTAGGAGCGCAAGAAATACAACTGCCGTTCCTGCGGCCTGCAGGGTAAGCTTAATTGTCAAAAGGAACGCACATTTAAATGAGCTCTACGAAAATATCTACCACACATCAACATAAAAAGTATTGTGTAAAAAGGTACTGGAGTGTGGAGATTGGAAAATGAGGCCGCGGCCCGTATAAGTCTTTTATATGGTTTTGGCGGGTGCGCAAAATTAATTCTGCATAAATTATTCTTGTATCTAATAGATAATTATGACAATGGAGAACATCATTTTACTTTTAATTCATGATCACTGAGAGTGGATGTTGACGAAAAAACAAAGGTTAAAATACGAAGTATTTATTTATTGCTAAAATCCATATGCGTGTTATAAATCCTCAAGTTAGGGATGGACCATTAGAAAAGTGATGAGGGAGGGGAGTAGGGCAAAGGCAAAACAAAGTTTTCCGAGTAAATTAACAAAAAAAATAGACTCACACATTGTTCCACCCCCCCCAAAAAAAAAAATTACATATACATTTCCACCTTAGGTAACAGAAAAACCTCCCTGGTGGTTTTTCTGTTACTTAAAGTGGAAATAATTTTTTACAGGGAGTTGGAGAGTGGAGTTTTGTATGGCAAATACCCAATTGAATCGAAACTGAACATCATATTTTTTTATCAGAGGTCATTGAGGAAGATGTATAAAGTTCTTTGTAGAAAAGAGGACTTCAACGGATTTTATCTCGATGAAGAGTATGTAATATACATGTACTTAATGTATTGTTTTTTGTAGGTGTGTAAATGTTCTGGTTCAATTTGATTTTTTTGTAACTTTGTTTTTGGTATGGTACTGTTTGGCAGTGTATGGTAATTTGAAACAAAAAACAAAAACAAAGAGATAAAAACAGGAAAAAGTTAAAACCAAGGATGAAATTTAACCACAACATAAACATTATAAAAGAGGCCTGTATATTTGAAAGTTTTAAGTAAGAAAAGAAAAACAAAGTAATACTATACCATTCCAGATACAAGCCCTAAGCTTATACTTGATTTTTCACAACCCTCTTCAAAGGGCTATATATTTGGAAGGGTATATAATTACCAAATATAGACATACACCACAATATACATATGTAGCCGAGGAGCTTATTGTATATGTAGGAGGCATTTGGGGGACCTTATATTCAGGAGGGCTTATTTTCAGAATTTTATGGGCGTGCAGTAATTGACTTACATGTACCACTAAGCCTTAAAGCTGTTGTAAGCTAAGGCAACCTGCTAGTATTTTTTTAGTATCTGTAGATTTTATGTTTTGACAAAGCCAGTAAAAAATGTTACAATTAGACCTTGAGGGTCTCTTGCAGATTTGAGACTAAGTCTGAAAGTAACATCCACTAAACTGAAACCATATCCCTATTCAATAATGTAAGTTGCGGAGCAAAGTGGGAGGATTTCTTTGTATGCAATGTTGCATTTCACCTTTTAAGTCCGGGTGTGCTTTTTGCGATCAAAAAGGATTTCCTTTAGAACATCAAAAATCCTTTGAGTGAAGAATTCTGTGCAGTATACAAGGAAAGCAATTATGTGTACATGTATGTGTCAAAGTATGTGGTATTTTGTTTATTGATTATGTTTACATTGAAATATTAAAGTAAACGAAATGGAATTTCTGGCGATTGAGTGCCAACGAATAAGCCGGAAATCCAATATTTCTGCGGCACGAGAGCAACAGGGTAAGGGCCTGGGCCCTTGAGTATAGTCGCATTATGGGTAAAGTGACATGGGTATTTAAGCTTGTGATTGCACGTGGGCAATCAGTCTAGGCCGACACCATCTCAGTTCTTACTAAGTTTGTTTGTTTGTTTTGCTAGTACGCATAAACCTAGTAGGAAGGTTTCACGAGCTTGGGCCTGGTTCCTACCCAGATTTCCTGTCATTTTTTTTTCCCCACGGGGTTTTTTACGACAGGTTTTTTCTGGCCGCCGTTCTAACCACGATGTTTGTTAGTGGTTGCTCAGCTCTAGGTATGTCTTATAGTCGCGTGCTGCGACGGCGTTTTCTGTGAAAGCAACGGTTTTGTATACGTGTTTCTTCATTATTGTACGCTGGTGCTCGGCCGAAACAAGCAAAATAAACCTAATGGTTCAATGTATTGGTTGTCTGTTGTGTAGTGTAGCTGAAATGCAGTGTTTTTATCCTTTTTAGTGTAAGCTCTGAGGACAATGCTGGAATCATTGAGAGGGTGATAGCCCAAGCTTTGCATGAGCATGGAGGGCAGGAAAGATGTCCATGGACAAGGGCCATAATGGAAGGTACATGTACACTACCATTCATAGGCAATTTACAATGAAACCGGTATTAAGGGCTATGGTTATCCTTTGGGAAAAGAAAATGACCACTTCAGTACAGGTACATGAAATATGGAAGAAATAAAGGACCTGTACAGGGCATACACACCAATGGTTTTAGTACACTGGTAGGACCTTTTTGGAAGATAACCATATTTAGAAGAGGTTAATTAAGGGTCAATAAAACATGGGACTTACTGGGACCTCAATAAAAGTGCTAAATGCCCCATTAATTCAAATTTGTAGGGATCTTTTGGGTTTCCTGCTAGTGTTCCTCAAAGTTCACCATTTTACTGAAGTCAGATGAAAGTTATTTAGTTCTGATTGCTTCCAAGTTCAGGGTAATTAAAACTCACTGGCCAAACTACGCGAAACCTGCTTTCTGCTTTCATATCAATTTGTTTGCACAGTGAAATTAAAAATGCACAATGTATGTTAAATGTGAACTGTTGTTATATAAGAAATGATGCATTTATTCATTCATAAGCATTTAGTCTATAAAATAACAGTTTATAATGAAGAACAAACCATATATTATACTATTTTCTCCTCTGTAAAAATTAAGAACCTAATTAAGATCTTACTTAGCCTAAAATGCCAGTAAGTACCCCAAAATATAAGAACCTGTTTTGCCAAACTCTAAAAAAGTAGGTTCTTACACGCAGGTTTTTAGTGTATCAACTGATGCATGTGCTTACTAGTCAACTTACTCTTGACTATTTTTTTAAACAGCTGCTCTGCAAAAATATTTTCTTTCCCTATATGAGACCAGACGACTTAAAGACAATGCAAAATATGAAGAGCATAAAAGGATGACCCGCAAGAGTGGCCGCCAAAGAGAGGTAATTATGTACTAATAATGGACAAAAAAATCAAGATTTTAACCCTCTTGCTTAACTATGACAGAAAGTACAGTCTCTTGTTTGCTTTCTGATACACACCATTGCCTTTGTTAATCCTTTGTTGTTAATCCAAAGTCAATGGTGTGTATCAAAAAAGAGCCCACAGTTCACTGATCACAATTCATCTGAGTCAACAAAATGACAAAGGTATAATTAATGACCTTGTGTAGGTTGATCCTTGATGAAAACACAACTCTTAAATCCATTTGATATAGATAAACACTGGTCCAAAGTGTCTTATGAAATCACAGATCCGGTGTTGCACTGCATACAATTGTCAATAAACTCTGACACATCACCTACTCATACTTTCTTTTTACACTTTCAGAAGTTAACAACGCGAACATCTGCCCTTGAACTGGTCAAATGGGCTAATCACCACAAAAAGGGAAGGGCAGCAGAGGTTCTCATCATGGATGCCATGAGTATTGAGGACAGCTGTTGTGAAGATGACGAAAATGGCAACCCCAAGGTTGCCAAGAATGCTGTTGGGAAACTCCCATGGGAAAGTAGGGCAATGAAAAAATTAAGAAAAAGCTGGATAAAGCATACAGGAAGAGGCTATCCAAGAGGGCAAAGAAAAGAATTGTTACCAGAACAGAAGCAGAGGAACTGTCAGAACATCAGCCTCCCAATGCATTTCCTGAGTGGGCCCTTAAATAAACAGAAAACTAACTGCCTGCAGTATGTTTCCAACTGGACCCACACAGGCAGTAGTGTCAACCATTTAATTCTATTTTAATACAAAGTTAAATACTGTTTTCCCATTTCAATAGTAAGATATGGTGAAACCCTGCTCTGTAACACT
>CM042746.1:27590817-27613317 GCA_022496165.2 Catalaphyllia jardinei | reverse complement strand
CATGCAACCTCCATGATGGAACCTCTTATTTTGTAACAACATTGCTTGAGATATTAATACTGGCTATTAATTTCTCTGTTTGTTTTAGCGACCTCTTGCCATTTCGTCGCACGTTTTTGTTGTCTTAACGGTTTTCGCTTTCCTGGATTCATGTTTGGCGATTTTCGTTCTCTATATGTTCTTTCTAGCAGATACACATGCCCTTAGTATTGAACTTTCGTTTACTGATGGAAACTTAAGATAATAGGAATGCTAGGGTCTACATTTCCTCTGGCCCTGATGGCTTGTTGTTGTTTTTTCTTATTTTATGATATAACAGATCATGCATGCATGTGATAATTTCATTATTTAAAGCCCAACAAGAGGCAGCGAAAATGCAAGTAGTGCGTAAAATGTCCACAAGTACTATCTGTTGGACCGTATGTTAAGAAATTTGTCCTTTATCTGAAGTTGTCATGATAGCTTATACAACATTCTAATATTTTTGACACTGATATCTTACTTTTTGTCTGCTCCTTGTAAGGTAAAAGTGTAAAATGGATCCATGGATCAATAACATGTCTCTGTATGGTCAAAGTGGTACCCCTGTCTACAGACAGCTTAGGGCTTATTCTGACCCTAATAATGCTTCTCAACAACATGCAAGTGCATCAAATTACATGCCCTTTGCTCCACTTTACCAAACTGGCTTGACAGTCTATAGCACTGCTTCATCAAATGAGAACCAATCAGATTCTAACTCGCCATCTTTGTCTGAGCCTGTTCAAAAGAAAATGTGGCAAAGAGAGGAAATTTTGTGCTTAATAGAAACGTACACAAGCAAAAAAGATGATTTCCGGAATCCAAGAGTAAGAAACAAGGATATTTGGAGTGATATTTCCAGTGAAATGCAGTCCCAAGGTCATGTCACTTGTGATCCAAAGTCTTGCGAGACCAAGTTCAAGAATCTCAAAAGATCATACACTGCATGCATTGATCACAACAAGAAAACAGGAAATGATAGAAAGAAATGTGCTTTTTATGATGAACTTCATAGCATATTTCATGGAGATGACAACATAGAACCACCAGCAGTGTACAGCAATAGGAAAGGCTTAGTAAAAAGAAATCAAGTGGAAAATCCGGAGTGCCTAACCGTGAGAAACTTCGAGGAGTCATCAGAAGGTACAGCAAGCGAGGACCTGCAAGAGGAAAATGATATAAAGAAGAAAAAACCAAGAAAGAAACCTCCAAGTGAAAGAAGTGAATTGGTCTCTCTATTTAAAGAGTTTGTTGATAGAAAGGAAGAAAAGGAAGAAAAGAAGCTGCAGAAACTACAAGAAATGCATGATGAAAAAATGACTTTCTTCGGGCAGTTTCTTAAAGTGTTTGAGAAATCTGTGCAAGATAAGTGATATGATATACATGTAAACAATACTCTCCTTGGTGGGAAAAGCTCACAGACTTTGACATTGCAAGAAACTTTTTTTGTGTTTTGCAGAACTGCACTAGTTACCTTACATCTTCAGGCAGTTCCTTTAAGTGTTTGAAAAATCTGTACAAGATAAGTAATCAGATGTACATGCAAACCGCTGTCTCGTATGTGAAGAAGGTTTGCATACATTGATATTGCATGATAATTTTCCTGTTGTGTTTTGCATTATTGGACTACTTATGTTGCATCTTGTCATAGAGCATGTACCATACTTCCTAAAGAACACATGGCCAGGCTTCTATAATTGGTTGGTCCTGACTTCTTGATGTGAATGTGTAGATCAGAAAGTGTAT
This sequence comes from Catalaphyllia jardinei, assembly GCA_022496165.2. NCBI lineage: Eukaryota > Metazoa > Cnidaria > Anthozoa > Scleractinia > Caryophylliidae > Catalaphyllia > Catalaphyllia jardinei. Next base: position 27,611,550 of record CM042746.1, on the reverse strand, counting down.
GGTTTGTTTTAAATTTCATATTGGAGATTTTGTCTTGTAAAGATATTACATGTACTTGTGTTCTAACTACATGAAGGCATTGTATAGTTTGGAAGGCTTATATCTTTTACGTGTTTCATTCAGAAAGGTATAAACAGTTCCAAGATGAGTAGTGGAGAAAAATGTTAGATGAAAAAAATGTTTGTGATAAGAAGTAGTTGAAACCCTAAAGATGGCAATTTGAAGCCCAGGCAAATAATGCCAATTTCTTGTGACCTACATTAATTGCAGTGATTATAATTATTGAACAGAAAAAAGCTGGCCTTGACTCTGAGTAATTTCAAAATTCTTTAATGATATCTCCAACTAGTAGCTTAGTACTACAACAGTTTTCAAGGAAACAAGTTTATTGAATATTAGGATATGACAGTTCCTCCTAAGAAACAAAAGAAACGTTGAAAAAGGAAAATTTCAATTTTTTAAACACATTTTTCCTTGAACTACAGATAAAAACTTACACCAGAATATTGCGTGTATATTTACTTTAGCGAATGCAATTCTTGGGCACCTCATTTATTTCCAGTCCTTTTTCCTGAGAAATGTATTTGCCTCTGGATCTGCATAGTCCATTTGCTACTGTTTTGTAGAAACACATCAGGGCTTGAGGTAAGTTTCCACAGTACTATTTCATTAAGGGTAAGTAATATGTAAACAGTATTATTTTAACATTTCTGAAAGCACACAAGTTAATACAAGTGGCATGTACAATCAACCTAATCAAGGTAAATTTCTCATTATTTCATTCCTCTTATCTTCACCATCTGCACATGCTGGAGCATCATCGTTGTTATCATCATCATCATCATCATCATCACTGTTATCCATATAGTCCTCAATGTCATCTTCATCATCCATTAGGCAGCCATAATTATGACTGGAGCATCCTCAATCTTGTCAACTTCCATTTGTGTCTTCAGCTTCCTAAATCTACCCTTTAAAAGGCCAAGGGATCTTTCCACTACCATTCGTGTTGAGCTATGAACAAAGTTATATCTCTTCTGTCTTCTAGTGAGACGCCCATTGTCACGAAATGGGGTAAGCACCCATCTCTTTAAAGGGTAAGCTGAATCGCCAAGCAGATGCGTACTTCTTGGGAATAAATTGTCCGGATTTGCTTCAGCATCTTGAAAAAAGGGTGAATTCTAAACACCCTTGCATCGTGGACAGACCCAGGATAGCCACAAAACACATCAGTGAACTGCATGTCCATATCGCAGATTACTTGTAACTGCAGCGAGTGAAACCCTTTACGATTGATGTACTGTTCATGGTTTTTCCTTGGTGCTTTGACTGGAATATGGCATCCATCGATGGCGCCTAAAACATCAGGAAATGCTCGTTTTTCCTCAAAGCCTTGCACTACATCTACTGCTCGTTGTCCTGAAGGGAACTTGATCAACTGACCGGAAAGACTGTTGGCAATCGCTCCACAAATTCTGCGATGAACACGGAATGCACTCGATTTTGTAACGTTAAATCGATCAGCCACTGATCGCAGACATTCAGGGTTCCCAAGTATCCACATGGTAATCAATATCTGCTTCTGTAAGTCGATGACGGGTTTACCTCCATTCCTTTGTTGATGAGGCAGAGGCAAGCAGTTAAGAGGCGTTCCAAACAGCTGACTGTAGTTCTTGACATCCGAAAATGACTTCGAAAATCTGAAATACTGTAGAGTGGTATTATGCGTTCGAAGTAATTATCAATACGGACATGGTTTTTTCTTTCCTTACTGTCTATCAACAAGAAAAATAGAAATTCATCATCTTCACAACTGCTCGCTTCTTGTAGTACCGAATTATCAGCAAGTTCCTCCATCAATGAGAGTACAGCTGGACCACACGCGGCGGCCATCTTGTTTTGTTTTCAAATTTAGCGCTTTTGCGGGCTTTTGCATTCCGCTGACACGCGGTCGGTAATACTTCGCACTTATTGTCATGGTAACTGATCGTACGAACCAAAGTCCCGTTCCTTTGGTACACCGTGATCCGAGTGATCTTGGATCACAAATCCTGATCCGGATCCTCCCAAAGGAACACAACCATAGACTACAGTTCATTACTATAATGTAACTTTACTCAGACACGAGAGTAAGTTCTCTGAATTATTCTTTATACTGTAGATCATATGCGTTTAGTCTCTTCATTTACGCTTTCATGTCTCCTTCTAAGAAGCACAGTTTGGTGATTGGTCTTGTCAGAATTGTGGTGGCTGTTTTCACCTTGGCTGCTCGGACATTTCCATCCTTTCCAATGAAAACTTCAGTCACTCTGGCTAACAGCCATTTGCCTCGATGACTGTTGTCATCTCCGATAAAAACTAGGTCTCCGGTCGCCAAGGAACGGCGAGGTTTGGTCCACTTTGGTCTCTCTTGCAGGGTTGGCAAATACTCCTTTAGCCAGCGTTTCCAGAATATATTGGCCATGTACTGAACCTGACGCCAACGTCGCTTGCTGTACATTTCTTCTGTGTTGAAGACTCCAGGTGGCAAATTTGGGTTGGCTCGCAACAACAACAGATGGTTTGGTGTTAGGGGGTCCAGGTCCTTCGGGTCGCTACTGACTGGGGTCAGCGGTCTGCCGTTTAGGATCCCTTCAACTTCACTCATCAATGTTCGGAGCATTTCGTCAGACACAAGTTGTTGACCAAGTAAAGCTCTCAGGATCTTGCGATTAGATCTGATCGTCCGCTCCCAGGCACCACCCATGTGTGACGCTGCAGGTGGATTGAACTTCCATGTGATATTCTTCTGACGAAGAAACTTGTAGATTGATTCTTGATTCCATTGACTCAGCAGCTTGCGTAACTCTCTTTCTCCAGCTTGGAAGTTTGTCCCATTGTCACTATAAACAGAAGTTGGACATCCTCGTAAATTGATGAATCTTCGCAATGCATTTATGAAGGAATCAGTATCAAGAGAGTTGACGACTTCTATATGAACGGCCCTGACAACCAGGCAGGTAAATAAGCAGCCGTAGCGCTTCACGTTTGAACGACCTTGATGTACATAAAATGGTCCAAAATAGTCCACGCCTACATTTGTAAACGGCGGATCTTCTGAGCTCAATCTTTCCTTTGGAAAGTCGGCCATCAACTGCTCTCCTCATACCGCACCTTGTTTCTTACACTGGAAACAACTACTGATCACTCTTCGCACAGCTGAACGTCCCTTGATTATCCAATAAGATTGATGTAAACTTGACAGTACATACTCTTGCCCAAGGTGGCCAGTTTCGTGATGATGCTGGGAAATGATCAAATCGGTAGCGCGGTGACGATACGGAAGAATAATTGGATGTTTAGCTTCATACTTGATTAAGGCATTTTCCAGTCGCCCTCCAACTCTTAGGATTCCGACATCATCTCAAAAGGGATGGAGTTTGCGCATGTAAGCTGGTATCTTGAAGCTCTTTAACTTGGAAGCTACTTGGCGTGGAGGCTTGGATGGATTGATTCTTTGCATAGCTTTAATGACATCTGGAAAGGACAGTCTTTGTACGTGCTTGATAACTTCCTTTTCAGCGTATTTAACTTCTTCCATGGACAGGAGTGGTCCCATTTCCAAACAGCCTTGCGCTCTAGAGTCAATGGATCTGGGACGGTATCTTTCAATGAACCAAGTTCTGAATCTTAGTAGCCAGGCCACAGCTCTTCGTAATCTTTGCCAAGTTGAGTAGCGCTCTATCAACCTGGAGAGAACTTCTTTGCTCATATGACAAGTCGACGACTGGTTGTAGAGCTGAACTTCACGTTTGATCTCAAGATCTTCATCTGATAGTTCTGGTTGGTGAATTGTAGGATCACAAGGCCAGAACTCTTCCTTCTTCTTCAAAAACTCGGGACTGCTTAGCCACTTGTTGTTTACACTCATTTCTTCCACCGTAAGCCCTCTGGTAACTTCATCCGCTGGGTTAAGTTTCGGAACTGACATGTCTCCACTGATGGGGTGCTGAATTCTCATGTATAACTGACAACTGGTTTGCAACAAATGTATGGAAGCGCTTGGATTGATTTCTGATGTACTGCAACACACAGGTGGAGTCAGACCAAAACGTTGATTGGTTGATGGGAATGTCCAGCTCTTCTCTTATGGTCCGATCTAACTGAACGGCTAACACGGCAGCTGACAGTTCCAACCTTGGCACTGTCATTGGTCTCAGAGGAGCAAGGCGAGACTTCCCGATTAGAAACGCACCATGGATCCTCTCTTCAACATCCACTAATCTGAGATATGTGACTGCTCCATATGCAATTTGTGACGTATCTGCAAAATTGTGCAACTCTGCAACTTTCAAGTCCCCAAAACTAGCCGGCCTAACGCATCTTACTACCGTCATCAGGGAGAGATTGGCTAACTGACTCTTCCACTTCTCCCACCTTTCACCATCACAATCGCTGATTGAATCGTCCCAACCACGTTTCTCTCTGCAGAGATCTTGCAGCAATTTCTTGCCTGGGAGAACTACTGGGGCAACGAACCCAAGTGGATCGTAAACAGAAATGGTCAAGGATAGTATACCACGGCGGGTGTTTGGTCTGTCTTTGAGAGCAACCTTGAATATGAACTTGTCACTCTCCATATCCCAATGGAGTCCCAACGTACGTTGCACTGGTAGCTTATCCTTGTCCAGGTCAAGATCTAGTACTGATGGAGATTTCTCGTCTTGCGGAATTGTATCCAGAACTTCGGATCTATTGCATGACCACTTGGTGAGTCGAAAACCGCCTCTGGAGAGGATTTCTCGGAGCTGGTCAACAACTTCGACAGCATTTTCAACTGTTCTAACCGATTTCAGATAGTCGTCAACATAAAAGTTCCTTTCGACAGTGTTCCTTTGAAAATTCACTTCTGTTATCTTCTGCTGTCCTTCTTAGCGCAAGGCTGGAACAACTTGGAGACGATGTCGCGCCAAACAAATGGACCTCCATTTGATGGTCAATTGGTTGTTGGGCCAAGTCTCTGTTTGGCCACCAAAGGAATCTGAATGCATCATGGTCTTCTGGTGCTACACGGTTCTGATGGAATATACACTCGATATCAGCAGACAATGCAACTTGCTCTTCACGAAATCTCATTAGCACACCAACGATAGAATTGGTCAAGTCTTGTCCAGTAAGGAGTTGATCATTCAGAGACGTTCCTTTATGTTTCGCGGCACAATCAAACACTACTCATGTCTTTCCAGGCTTGTTCAGCACCGGGTGATGGGGAAGATACCAAAGCGGCTTATCTTGTACATTGATTTCATCAAGTGGCACTCTTCTTGCATGACCCATGGCAAGATACTGTGCCATAGTGGCTCTGTAATTCTCAAGGAGCTCGCCATCTTGCAGGAGCCTGTTCTTGAGTGCTTGCAGTCTGCGTTCAGCCATGAAGCGGTTGTAAGGAAGGAATGGCGGGTTCTGTCTCCAGGGAAGCGCAATTTGATAATGGCCGTCTTCAAGTTTCACAGATTGTTCCATGATTGCAAGTGCCCTTTTGTCCTCCACTGACATGCTAAGCTTGGATTCAGGAATCACGCCAGCATTCTCTATGTCCCAGAAGCTGGCGCACGAGGCAATCATCATCTCCTCTTAAAGCCTCCGATGAGCGAACAAAGTTAACATTTAGATGACAATCTTCGCGATCAGTCCTTTCCATTGGGCCCATGAGTGTCCAGCCAAGGTGTGTTTCTGTTGATCGTTTTGCCCTAAAACCATGTTTTTTTTGTTTTTTTAATATATATTTTTATTCATAGAATTAATCACACTACTTACAGTACGTTCTTACACCATTGGCTTACAATACTAACACTTATACTGCTTGTAATACAATATGCATATTTACTCTGCTAACAATACTGATACTTACACTACTTACAATAATAATAAAAAAAATAGTTAGATCATTTACCCTACTTACAAAACTTGCACAGCGAAAATCAAAACTTTTTTTTTACAGTAATATTTTACTTGCATTTACACTTACATTTTTTTTTAAGAAAATATTCGTACTGTGGCACTAGGTAGTTATACGATGACTGTATCGCGATTGTCATTACATTCGCTGAAGCAATACACACGCACGCACACAGTACAGATACTAGACTATAGCAAAGCAGCCCACGTTTCTTTAAATTGATCAAGCTCTTTGTTTTTAGCAGTTAACAAGCGAATAATACCGAGTTTGTCTTTCAGGCATAAAAGAAAGCTAAAACCATGTTGGTAATCAGTGAGCACTCCATATTGTGAAAGATGCTTCATAACATGGCTGTGTACGATATGTTCGAGTACCTTTGATGCAATGCAGGTAAGTGACACGGGCCTATAGTTTGAGGGATCCGATTTCTTTCCTTTCTTGTGAATAGCACATACGTTGGCATGTTCATTGGATACAATCTTGATATATATCAGTAATAACCTTTGATATTTCCTGGGCATTTTCCTTCAAAAACCAAGGAGGAATTCCATCCGGACCATACGCTTTGTCTGCCTTCAACCCACTAAGTTGCTTTTCAACTCCAGTAGTTGTGACGTTTATTGTTGCAATAGTCGGAATAGGGTTTTCGCCAAGGTGTGGGATATTCTCTGTTTCTTCCTTGTTAAAAACACTGGAAAACTGGCTACTTAGCACTTCGGCCTTAGCTCTCGGTTCGGTGAACACTTCATTTCCAACTTTAAGATCTTGGTTATCCGTGTCCTTCCCTAACTTTTTGATGTGTGACCAAAAAGCCTTCGGGTTTTGTTTTATAGAGTCACCGAGAAAATCAGATAGATAATCATTCCTGGACCTATTCAAGTTCTTGTGTAGTTGTTGCCTTACTAGTTTAAACTTATTCCAGTGGGATCGCCTTCCAGATTTCTTCGCCCTGTTGTATAGCCTTTGCTTTAACCTCGTTTGTCTTCTCAAGCTACGGTTAAACCAAGGTAAGTTATGGCGTGATGTAGTGAACTTGTGCGGTATACAGGAGTCCATTATTCCAGTGAGCCTATGTTGAAACATATTCCACTTTGCGCCTACGGATTCGTTCTTCATATCTTCAAAATCATGCGCAAAGTCTTGCAGTTCCTTCTTTATACGAGTGGTATCTGACTTTTTCCTCATGTAAATCTTGCGTTTAACTGGCTTTTTCCCTCTGCATGCCAAGTTCACTTCAAAGAGAACCATATCATGATCACTTATTCCCGGGATTACCCTAACATTGTTAACGATATTGACGTTATTTGTCAACACAAGATCGAGAATGTTGTCATCTCTAGTAGGTTCTTTTACTAGTTGGGTAAGTCCGTGTTCATTGATTATTTCAAGCAGCCGTTCAGAATTTAAAGAGCAATTTGTTGGTTCAGGATAGTTCCATTTGAGGTCCAGGGCATTGAAATCTCCCGCCACGATTACGATCAATTAAAATTTCTCTTTGCAACAATCAGTGTTCCTTTTTATCTTTGGAGTAAAACCACTGAGTTAAAACCTAATTTTGTGAAGCAAATATGTCTCCAAGTTTTCCTAACACAGACACAACAAATTCTTGGTGTTGTTGCTGTGCTTCTGCTTGAGATTTGAGGAGAGCTTCAAAAACTCTCTTGTCATTCTCCTCGGATCTTTGGATGGATTCTTGCTGAGACTTCATCATGTCAAGGATTGCTGGCTCCATTTCATCGCTGCTAAGCCTTTTCTTCTTCTTTTTGGGTCCCTTTTCCTCCTTTTGCCCAGTATTTCTAGTTTTCTCTGCATCCTCACTATCGCCTTCAGCAGAGGTGGCTGGCCGTTTCTCTGGTTTCGTACCACAATCTTGATTTCCGGTAGATAAAACACTGTCGGTATCTTCAGAGCTACAATCTTGTTTGTGTGCTTTCATTTCCTTGACAAATCTTGGATTTGCTTTGTCTGATGAAGCCACAAATTCGTCAATGTCTTCAAAGTGTTTGAACACTTTCTGTTACCTTCCTGTGCGATTGTTGTTGTCATATAGACATTTGTATTTATCCAAGAGCACCCACCACTTCTCCTTTAACTGTGCTAATGACTTTTCAGACCCAACACCATTATCAAAGCACATACTTTGAAACTCATTCAAAACATCTTTCCATATCGTTTTGTTCCCTTGACTGCTTTTTCTAGACTTGAGTCTATCGTAGTACCCCTTATAAGTGGCAATTAAGCATCTCTCGATCAACAGCAAGCTGCCCTTGTTTCGATCATCACTTCAGTTCAAGGATTCACTTGGACTTAAACTGGCACTGTCCTTGTCTGGTTCAAGCTGGAGGAGATTACTAGTACTGGGTACCGGATTCTGGTAAATCGAGTAGGGATTTAGCATTGCTGGATAAAGCAGCGGAGGCTGATTTCAGCCCATGCCAATGCCATAAAGGGTATCACCGGTGTTGCTTCCCTGCGGCCTTGTTTGGTTTCGTGCTAATAAATATTCGTCATGGTACGGATCTTCATTTGACTAGCGTTCCTATAAACAGATAAACAGAAAAATTACAACTTAACCAACTTCGTAACTGACAGTCTGAAGGGCAAACTCAAGAAAATAAAGAAAGAAATACTCACAGTGATGCATGAAACCCTGCCATGCTACCGTGTGACAAGTAGGTGCAAAATTAGGCAAACGCACGAAAGCTCACCTCAGAGCACCGCAGGTGATTTCCTGTATTAGCCACGGTCTGCTTGATGATTGGCCAAGCCACCTCAGGGAGCAGATAAACCATACTTTTCAGTTCAGGAACTGTCATGGGAAGTTCTTTTGTTCTTTTTGATCTATCCACGGAAATAACCCTAGGGAAGTTTTGGTCTGGGAAAAGCGGTTACACACAAAAATGTCTTTGCCCGTAGGAAAACGCTATTTACCCATGGGTAAAATGGCTAGTGTAACCATAGCTAATATATCCAGATACAGGCTTTAGCAGATCCTGCTGAGCAAAGTTGCCCACATACTCCACTTCATAACATGTTGACATAATTAAAAAAAACAAATGTAGACTGAAAGTACATAAATGGATGGCATTGTTGCATAATAATATTTGAAATATATAGTTTGGTCTTAAGGCATAATTCGTCATTATGGTGTTTTAACAAATTATTACCCAGGCAGTGAGGCCTGCGTTTAAATTTCTGCTTTTTTTCCTCTCATTCAGTCACAAATCGCCGTCTGGACTCTACAACGCACGCGTCACTAATGCAGCGTACGACAGTCCGTACGACACATGGTATAGCAGTTGTCGTAGTAGGAGCTAGTATAGGAGCTAGTAGGCTGGATTCCATGATTTCTGGGGGGATGAAATCACATACAAACGAACACACCATTCGCGGTAGACCAACACTAAAGGTCGTTGAATGTTTTCGGAAAGGGTCGGTCTGCAAGGCTTACGAAAGATCAACAATTTATGAGCGCACTTTTGGAGTGAATTCATCAAGCAAGAATCATGTTTAATATGCCAAAGGCGCTGCTAGCTATCAACCGGGGCTTTCAACTCTTCCCCTTGATAAAAAGCATCTTCAGAAGCGTCGTCGTATTTTTAGACGTGATCGTGAACCAAGTAGGATCCCAGCATGAACTCATAATGTCTGAGCAACAAGAGCAGAAAGGTTAGAGAATATGTTTCTGTTGTTTACGAATGTATTGTTTTCTTTTCTGATAATCAAGCCGTGGTGGAAATAATCAATAGGCAAACTTCTAAGGATCGGTCTGTCGTGGTTCTGCTTAGGCACTTTGTTCTATGTTCTCTTAAATACAACATTTTATTTCAGGCTAAGCATATTGCAGGCTCACTTAATCACGAAAGCGATGCCTTATCTTGCTTACAGGTCGAGAAATTCAGATCCCTTGCGCCTTACGCAGACGACCAGACGACGCCGATTCCGGGGGGGGGGGGCTTACAACCCAGCAATTGGCAGTTCACATGACCAAGCTTCTTCGCTCAGCCATTATGGAAGGTTCTCGTAAGACATACGAGAGAGCGTGGAGAATGTATGTCGACTTTGCAACGGAATTTTGTGAGCCTGGTGGCTCCCTCCTTTCAGTTTCAGTTAACAGCCTGGCATTGTTCATTTCTTATCTCTCGGCAAGAAAGTTTGCATTCTCCACAATCTTGACATAAATTAGGTAATTTGCCTGATCCGAGTAAGAATTTCTTAGTGCAAAAGCTCTTATTGGCTCACAGTAGGCTTCACTCGGCACCGGATGTCAGGCTACCAATCACGCGTTCAGTTTTGCACCGCCTAGTGCTTGCTTGTGTTTGAGTACACCTAAGTAAAACGCTCTGAGAAACTTGGTAACGTGTAATAAAGTTAAAATCTCAAACTAAACAATATTCTCTCGTTATTTTCTTGTAACATAGGTATGTGTCTTCTCAAGAATGAAACCCATGTAGCGAATTATTGTACATTCAAGATAAAAGAAACTAATGTATGGGTTGACCCCAGCAAAACAACTCTTTGATTGTACTGTCACACAATCCTGAAGCAATAAAAAAATTATTGGAAAACCATTCAGTGAATAAAGTCAAGAAATTGTGATGTTATAGGAGATGAATAAAGATTACACTTCTCTAATTTTTAAATCTACAGTTTCCCAAACCTGAGATATTCCTCGAATTATTTTGAACAAATTGACAGAGCCCAGGGTGGCTCTATGTCATGCACTGCCATAACTCTGAAATTCAAAATGTCTCTCTCGTTTGAGAAATGAAAAAAACAAAAACAAACAAACAACAACAACGGCAAAGGCTAAGGAAAAAAGACTGAAACGTTCATAGGCTGATGTAACGATCTTGACTCATTTTACGTGCTAAAGGTCTGTACGAGTAATAAGCTATTAATTGATTCCAAGAAATGCAATCGAAGGCAGAATAGCTTGAGCACATCGATTCGATTGCACGACTTCAAATGCAGAACATTTAAGTTCAATTGCAATATAGCTAGTGCTTCTCAGTATAACGACTGCCTGGGTACACACAGCAAGGCGTCTAGTTACTTTACAAACAGAAAGTCTTTTAATTTCCCTGAACAGAGTGTTTTATTTTGCAAGCAGTAATTTACGTCCAGAGTAAAATTTTTTATTACACCTTTACCAATGACCAAACCAAAGATCTCAGCTGGAGATTTTTGACACACATCAAATTACATGATTAGTCAAAACTGAAGAAAGCACTACCATGGGAGAAGACTAGATACAAATACATGAATACCTTAACTTACAGAAACAGCAAAACCAATAGCAAAAACAAACAACTGTTTCTATACTATGTGGATACAATACAATACTTTATTGACAACTCCCCTTGGGGGCTTTTCAGTGACAACCCAATTAAGAGAAGTAACAATAATAAGTAAAAAGACTAAAATAGACTCTAAAACACTGCATGGTCTTATCAGGATTTAAAAGTGGACCATTTTCAAAGCACCATTTACGTATACTGACAAGGTCTTCATTCAAAGCAGCTACGATGTTTCGAGAGTCATAGGGTTGAAATGACATGTATAACTTAGTGTCATCCACATAACTCTCAACTAGACAATGTTTTGGAGTAGGTGGTAAATTGTTGACATAGACTCCAAAGAGCATTGGACCCAAAATGCTACCTTGTGGAACTCCACCGGTCAATGGTAGTGAATCAGAGATCTTAGTGTTGACACGGACTACTTGAGTTTTGTTAGATAGATAACTACAAAACCAATTGATGGTGGATTTTGAAGCACCTATATCTTGAAGTTTGTAGACCAAGGTTTTATGACTGATACTGTCAAAGGCTTTGCTCATGTCTACCAGGATCATGGCTGTAGTTTTCTTTTGATCAATGGTGCCTAAAATCTTATCTGTGGTGTAAATCAGTGAAGTCTCGGTTGAATGCCACATTTTATTGCCACTTTGGTTTGTTGACAATCGTTCATTTAGTACTAAGTAAGGCATAAATTGATTTAGTGCAGTTCTTTCACATATCTTTGATAAAATGGGCAATTAAGATATGGGACAGTTGTTTTCAGGTTTTTCATAATTGCTCTGTTTATGAATAGGGATCAGTTCTGCAGTCTTCCACATAACGTCAGTTGTGAGTGAATTACAATAGACATGAGCTTTGGAAGAATGGTGTGAAGGCAATCCTCAATTATGCAGTGGAATTTTTTCGTTCCCATGAGCTTTCCCTGCTGCCATTGAATTAAAAACCTGTTCAAGTTCGCTGCATTCCACGGTCCTGAATGTAAACTGTTGTGGTAACGGATAGCACTTTGGGACGAAAGACGATTGCGTAAGATTGAAGTTGCATTCGTTAGCCAGTGACTGGATTTTATCGATCGTATTTTGGCCAATCAAGGTAAAATATTCATTAAATTGGTTAGGAACTAATTTGTCCTCTTTGCTGTAAGACTTATGATTGACTGACTTTTTTGGAATAAAAGAACGTGTAGTTTTCCAAATACAGCCCATATTGTTGGAGTTGTTCCTGTTATGGGTCTCAGCATAGTCGTGTTCAGCAAATCTCAATTCACATCTTACTTCCCTTTTGGATGCAGCTCCAACCATTGTTTTACTAATTTAAGAAAACGAATGATGTAGGCCTTACTCTCAATAAACATGTTCTCAATCTCAGAGTCAAGAGGCTGAAGGAATCGATCAAGAGAATATAATTTTTACTATTTTAGACTTCCTTCATGTCATATAAATACCGTTTCGTATTTCCTCTTCTATTTTTTCTTTTTTTCTTGTGAGTACATTTGTGCTTCAATCTTCTTGCTGACCTCTATCCTAATTTTATTTAATGCTGATGTTAACTGACTGCCTGGCTCCACTAGCCCTTATGGTTATTCCAAGCAGCCAGTACTCCAATTTTAGTTTAAAGTGCTACAACGATCAAATTCTAAATATCTTTCATTTTCGCTTGATTGGTAGTTAACGACCTAAAGTACATGATTTCCAAAGCATATCGTATGACAAAGGAAAGTGGTATTTTTGTACGCTCAAACGCCATTAATTTTGATCCGCCATTGAACTGTTATGTTCCATCGGCCTGGCTACCAATGGCAGATGGTTTCCCATGACAACAGAGGCCGGGTCACTCAGATTCTGCGGGAAAAGAGTGTGTGACGTCATTTTCTCAAGTCAAAGCCCACATGGCTAATTTCTTATACAATTTCGCGCACCTCGATCAGTTTTGTTTAGGCAGCCATGAAGCTCTTCGGAATGTCTCACAGGATTGGTTGAGAAAATTGTATACAAACAATGGTAACAATGGACACTAGCCCTAAAACAATAGAGCTTCGTGCCAACAAGATCCGATGAAATTAGAGGTTCTAGAGAGCTTCGTGACAACAGTTTCGTTTTGCGGATTGACCTTAGTACTTTCAATGGTCGGAAGTCGTTGTGTTGTCCAGGACTGTAGGAATGGATCTAATCGAGCGGCAGGAATCGCACTTCACGCAAGTCCAAACGACCAAAATACAAGAGATGCGTGGGCCCGGTTTGTTAAAACGAAGAGGAAGAATTTTCATCCGCTCCCGAAGACGTTTTGTTATTTGCTCAGTTCACTTCGAAGAAAGCTGTTTTACTAGGGCTTTCGATCCAAGTCAGCACAGGCAAATAAAACCTGGATCCCTGCCTACCATATGGAAAAAAAACAGCGGACAACAGACGTTGAATCTGAAAGAAGTCTCCGCATGATGGAGAAAAAGCGGCAAAAGGTAAGATTACGGTAAACACGCCAAAGGTGTGAAATTCTCGTACTGTCTGTTCTTAATTATGTAACGATCTATGGCGATTTCTCTCTAGCGTGTCCAGCACTCGTACAACCTGTCAGTTCATTATAGACTTTTAACCTCGTGTTTCAAATAATGAAACTTTATTGAGCGAGTATATGTGTTAGACACAACAAGCTCTTTTCACTCCAAAGCATTTCCAAAGCATTACTTTTAACCTGCTCGAAAGCTCATGGAATAAACTGTTCAAACTAACACAAGGGAGAGTGCTTTCATACTCAACTGTAAGTTTACTTTACATAATAATAATAATAATAATAATAATAATAACATTATTTATATAGTGCTTTATACAAAAGTTCTAAAGCACTTCACAATGGAAGAAGAAACTAGAATAATAAAACTTACATTACCTAAGAAATAAAATAACGTTTAAAAAAATATGTTTTCAAAGATAACTTAAAAGCACTGATGCTGGGGCTACACCTAATAATCTTTGGTGTTTAGGAAAGAATTCATCTCATCAGGCGCCCACAGCAACAATGCAATGAACTCAGAACCAGTGAGTGAATATTAGTCTTGTTTTGTTTCTTACCACTCATCCAACTAGGCAGTGAAATGGCATTGTTTTAATTTCAGCTTCAAAAACTTTGATTAGCTTAGCAAAATTTTATTGATAAGTGAGTAAATCTGGATGAATGTTACAAATTTATATATCTAATGGTACCACAATATAAAATACAGCTGTCAATGAGAGATTTAATTTGAAATGTAAAAATGTTTTAGGACAATAGCCATGAGGCTCAAATTCATGTAGCTGCACCATTTGAGCCCAGAAACTTGGCAGATGAAGAAACACCAACTACACTGCCAGAACATGCTGATTTTGCCATTGTAGCAAATCCATCTGCTGATCAGCCTTATACAGAGGGACCAACATGCACACTAACTGCTCCACAGGAATATGCAGATTTTGCTACTGTATTTAATCCATCTGGACATCAGCCTTGCACAGCAGGACCATCTGAACCCTTCACCATCCAATTATTACGTCTCTTTGTAGCTCTTTACATTATACAGGCATGCGTACAATCTATTTTATTTACAACTGTTTGTTGTTCACACAGTTAGAATGACTTGTTCCATACAGGTATTGCTGAAGTATATGTTCTTGGAAATGTTTCCTACAGTGTAGTTGACAGCAGAGGGGGGGGGGGGGAATTTTGCTTTGAAAAATTAGTCCTCACCCTTTTCCTCTTCATAGCCTGTGTACTCCCCGTCAACATTTAGGAAGGCTTTCCGGATGCTATTGTAGACACAGTTGGGCAGAGGAATCCTTTTTGAGGCACCAACATACTCATACACAAGTCGTACATACTGGCGATATGCTACTGATCTCAAGAACCTAAAGAATTAAAATGAAAAGTACAAGGAATAATTATTAAACAAGCAAAAATGTGGGTATTTGGAAAACTTCTTGTTCAACCCTGCCATACGAGGATATTTTGGTGTTGATGCATCAATCTTGCATTTTTTCATATTTAAGGTATGGTCCACATAGCAACGGCTATACTGATTCACATTGACAAATGAATGCTAATATTGGTGGTTGCTATTAGTTATGGTAGAATCAAACAGGACACTGTTACCTGACTGTATTCAGTTTGAAATAAATGACATAACATGAACTTATTTTTTCAAACTATATTTGTTGTGGTTGTTTTCCAGCAGAACTATAATAAAATTGAGATTATGCAAGATTGAATAGAGTAGAGAAATATTTAACACCCCTTGGACTGGAAATCATATGGGATTTGACACATGTTTATCAGTAAAATGGTAAACAAATATGTGTCCGATCAATAGACCATTTTACAGTTCTCTGCTCGTTGACCTGTCAGTTAGGCTGCAGGTGACCTTGCTTTGATACAGACCTCTCTGCTTTTGTCATGTAAATGCACCTAGTTAGCATTAGAACAACTTGAATTACACCACAAAAGCAGTGAGGTCTTTATCAACACATGGTCATCTGCAGCCTCTCTACCATTCAAAGGCCAGGTCAATGAGCAGAAAACTGTAAAATGGTCTACCAAATTATTTATTTGAAACACTTACTCTGATTCGGCTGCATTTGTTGCAGTTTTTGTAGTAGAGTAAGACTTCTTAGCTTTAGTTTTCAGGCCTATGGCAGCCGTAGAAAGAACTCACGTGTTCAGGCAACATGCAGCATAGCCTGGGTGCTCGGAGATACATTCCCCCTCCTTTTCCAACTCATACATTTTCTCACTGCACCTGTCGATGTCAATGCAGCACCAACACTCTTCTGGCTTGGTTATTAAGTCAAGGGAACAATTTGAGCATTTGCACCTGAAAAGACATAGAAATTAAGAAGAAACTTAGCATCAATAAGAACGGAACGATCCCCTGAACTGAACTGAACTCCATTGTTCCACCTGCTAGTTGCAATTTCAATTTCTTACTAAGCAATGCGTTTTCGATCATTTCAATGCACACAGAAAAATTATTCGGAACTGAAATCAGACTGCAAAATCTCTCTGCTACGTGCTGTTGAGATATACGCAACAAAGCATCTTTTCGGTTTCATTGAGTCTCCAAGAAATGAAGTAATAAGAGGGCAAGGACAAAATCTTACAAAATTGAGGCAGATTCTCGAGCATCACACTTGCAAAGCATACCTGTTGTAGTAATAGAGTAAACAAGACAGCTACATACCAATATGTAAGATCGTTTTCGCCAGAAAAACGACTCAACAAAGTCTGCTCTTCCTCCTTGTAGTATTCCTAGAAGCCACTAAGGTCAATAACTCGAGCAACACAAAGTCACCCTTCGAACTCCCGCTCGTACACATACATACACACACACTCGTTCAGCCACATGACCACTGTTCATAGTCCCGGATATCCACAGAACACCACATCTTCCTCTTTCTCCGCTTATAAACCCTAACATAAATTTCAACAAAATAGCATGAACAATGTCAACAATGTCCAATCAGGTAAATAGAAAAACTATAAGCACAGTACGATCAAAGTCAGTGTCACTTGGAAACCACAAACACCATTATCATCTCTCAGGAGGTTGGGTGACTCTCCCTGATCTCCTTGGTAACAGCTGTTGCTGCGCAGGGCTCTGATCCTCAACTGGCCCTGCACTGGCTCCCATCTCTGGGCTGGATGTGGGTTCTTGCCCACACATTTGTTCACAAGGTACTTCTACAGGCCCTGCAAGGCTCAGTCCCCTTGGCTCTGTATCTGGCGTAACAAACTGCTTCACATGCTGAATGTTTCGCTTGTATTGCATGCTTTGAGGAGACTTTACCTGGACCTGATCCCCATGCCGTGCTGTCACCTGGTATGGTTCCTTCTCGTAGTGGTGACAATTTATTCTCCTTCCTCTTCTCTAGTAACACAAAATCCCCTTCTTGTATGCATTTCTCTGCTGCCTGATTCCTCTTGTCAGCATGGTCTGCCCCAACCTGATTTTTTTCTGCATCGCTGATAACCCGTGTCCTCAGATTCTTCTAGATCAGCAACCTCTGGCAACTTAGTAGACAATTTCCTTCCAAATAGCAGTTCTGCTGTGCTCTGGCCAGTCGTTATATGCAGAGTAGAACGGTAGGCCAGAAGGTACTTATTCAACTCTAACCTCCAGTCTCTCTTCTCAGCATGGGGCACTCTCATTGTTTTCAAAAGGGAACGATTTTGTCTCTCGACTTCCCCATTTGCCCTGGGCCATAGTGGTGTGGTCAATCTATGCTCAATGCCCATTTCATTCAAGTATTCTTCCATTTCTGCAGCCACCAGGTTGGGTCCATTGTCCATTCTCAGGGTGCTAGATACCCCATATCTAGAGAAATATCTAGACACTTGATGATCGTCTCAGAAGTGGTAGATTTAATGATGTCAACTTCCACCCATCTGCTGAAGTAGTCCACTAGGACCAGCAGATGTTCTCCTGTTGGCATAGGCCCAAGTAAGTCCAGTGCTAGATCTTGCCATGGCCTCTCTGGCATCCTGGTTATTTTCACAGGCGGAGTGATTGTCTCCTTTGTAACCAGTTGGCACCCGCAACATTCCTGGCACTTCCGTTCTGCATCATTATCAACTCCTGGCCACCAGACTTTAGACCTGAGTCTCTCCTTCATCTTGACCATTCCCTGGTGCGCAAGTTCTAAAACCCTTGATCTCAGAACTTTGGGTATCACAATTCATGTTCCACGTAGTATTACTTGATCAATAAAGGTCAGTTCATTACGCACCATCATGAATGACTGTGGGCCCTTCTCCCAATTTCCACTAACAAGGCAATTACCCACTGCTTGTAACTCTTCGTCCTCTGCAGAGGCACTCTCTATCTCTTGGATCTTAATGGCTACAGGGACTGCTTGAAGGGCAACCATCCAAACATGTTCATCATCATAACGAAACTTATCTGACGCTGGGAGCATTGTCAGACGCGACAGGGCATCAGCAATATTATCTTGTGATGCAACGCAGCACACCTTGTAACTATATGGCTGCAGCCTCAACACCCAGCACTCAATGCGTGCTGATGGCTTGGATCCTCTAGAGTAAATCACCTTCAGGGCCTCATGATCTGTCACCAAGTCAAAGGTCTGCAAGCTGTACAAGTATAGGTTGAAGCGTTCGCATGCCCACACTAGTGCCAGCGCTTCCTTTTCTGTCTGACTGTACCTCCTTTCTACACTGCTAAGGCTCCTACTGGCATAGCAGACGGCTCTGACCACACCATTCTTCTCCTGAACTAGCACTGCACCTAGCTCCACAGGACTTGCATCAGCTATCACTTGAGTATGTGCCTCTTTGTATTGTATTGTAAGTTACGTAAATGATTGTATTTGTGATTTGGAAGGGTAGTAATAAATTTCTGTAATTTGGTCAAAAAAAAAAAACTTATGGCAATATTCATTGCCCTCTAGAAGCTTCTGTAGTTATGTTGGGCAACTTTAGTGTGTTGAAGCATGATTCAGCATCTGGTAAACTTGATCTTGTAAAGCGTACCTTAATCACACCACATTTAGGAAGGCGAGGATGGCCACAGATAAATTGCGCTAGTTCTTTTAACTGTGCGTTTACAGTAATCATTGGTGTTTGCCAGTAAGGTGTATCGTGGAAGGTTGTAATAGCATTGTAAGTGGAGAGAGCGTTGAATCCCTACCTAACTTCCTGATGGTACAAAAGAGATTACCTGTGATGAGTGTCACCGTTCTTTTACATTTGCTCCCACCTACACCACTGGAGACCCCACATTGCCTTGATATGTAAGGGTGACTCAGTTTTATCCAACATAGCTAATGATGTCATAGATATGACGTAGTGTAAGATGAAACTCAGGTCAAAATGATTTCAGAATACAAAGTTCATGTAGTTTAACTACTTCTGCATTTTATAGCCTTCTTTAGAGTGAGTGCATCAGTATTCTCGCCACGCATCAGGAAACCCCAAAAACTAACTTCACCTGTAAATTAAATTAATCAGAAGTAATGTATGTTAGCACATACCAATCTAATTCCGTGTTTGAGAAAGGTTTTAACTGTCTTTGAGTGTTTGAACTTTTAGGCTTCAAGTGGTCTCAGTGGAATGACTGACCATATGGTTAAAGTTGGATGCATTAGATAATTTGTTATCAGGTAATATATGACTAACTAGCTAATTTTTAGTTCACAGCCAAATATGCGAAACATGGCGACTTTTTATGATTATCTCTTTTAATTTATAAAATTTTCTCTCAATCCAAATGCTGTGACCGTGAATAAGTGTAATATATCTTGGGGGGTTATGCATTCATGTCAACAATGCTTCGCTTTTCAAGACTTACTTTAATAAACACTCTCATCTCCACAAGGATAGACCAGAAGGCCAGAACAAACTTGTTCTTGCATTTGTGCCAACAATTGTCCATCTGTATATAAGCTAATGGTGAAAGGTGGCCAATCCACAAAAGTGAAGAGCAGAGAACATTAGAGATGGTTAAATATAGCAAAAAATTGCCAACCTTTAAATTGTTACTGGGTTCAGTTGTATATTGTATATTAGTTACATTGAGTTTTCTCATGTTGACCTTCTCATAATCTTATTCACCTTTTCTTATGATTCCTATTTCTTGGACTCGAATTACATGTATAAAGAAAAGTCTAAGGAGAGTACCGGCCTCACAGTTAATTAAGTGTTCAACCTTCAATTATAATATTATAATTTTCTTAAAAGTTTTGCCTCTGAGACGTACATGTTATAACAAGATAATTGCAAATGAACCCTACCACAATTACAATTTTAGCCTAATTAGTTGCGTAACTTGTGCCCATCTTTGATGCAAACAGGAGTTTTTTGGATTTTTCTGACTAAAAACTGAACAGTCTGCACTCCAGTCTTACCGTGACAGTTATGAACCACCATATCAGAGGCTCTAATTCTTGAAGTAAACCCACACATATTGACGTAGCAGTTCGATTAATTCATTGGCTACGTGTTTACATGTAGATTATCCCCTATGTAAGCTTAATTGTAGTGTCGTGCTATTGCACAATAGCACATAGTGATTTCGTCAGCACATTGTAAAAAAAGACACAGGTAGTGCTCGAACCGCACAATAAAAGTTTGATCCTCTGTGATTCAAAGCGAAGCAGACTTTACTTCACATATCGCATCATCCCAACTAGCAGCCCCACAAAAAGCTAAGTGTGATCGAATTTTCTTCGCCCGGTGTTTGAACGGCGGACAATTTATTTCCGACCAGATATAAACCTTTGCCGTTTGAAAGGATGAATATTGTTTCAAAAGAATCGCAGCAACCAACCTTGCTCACAACACTGAGCCATCCCTGCTAGCTTCCCTCCAATTTTCTCTGTCATAATACCATCTAACAGACAATGAGTTACCGAAGCAGCCTAGCCTTGAAGTCGTCAGTGTTACACAAGGGTTTCTATGTTGATTCCTGCTAATTGCAAAATGCTTTGAATAGAACTGCTAAAACTTATATCT
>CM042746.1:27579178-27590417 GCA_022496165.2 Catalaphyllia jardinei | reverse complement strand
AAAACTTATATCTTTTCTGTTATTCCAGAAGAATTGAAAATACACTTGTTGACTTAACACAAGTTTACAAGTAGCTTGTTAGTGATAAACATTCCTTTCATGAGTATGCAGCGAACCCTTGAACTCAAAGCGACCTGTGATTCCAGGAACATCAGCCAGTCCCAGAATAAAAACGGCAAAATGCATTGTGTGTATTGAAATACATTCATCAACCAATTAAGGCTTACCTTGTCCACACTGCATGCAGAAATGTGCTGTTGGAAGCACAGTACTTCCAGAGTTTGAGCAACACATGATTCACGAGACCACCAGGTACTCCGCCATGTTGGATCGACACCCATAGCACTTTGCGAGCCAATGTCACGTGAGCAATATGGCCAAAATGATTTTGCTGTGGTGAAATTGATTTTGCCGTGGCGAAATTGATTTTACCGTGAGTAAAGACTTTGCCGTGACAGTTGTGGGCCACCGTATGTTTCTGTCAGATCAGAAACGTGTTGTTATTATGTTGCATGACAAATAGCATGTCGTGATTTTGACATAGTAGATGTACAATGTAAAGCTGACCAAATAGGATTAACAATTACCGGAAATTCCTGTGTGACCAAACTATGCCCACACCTAATACAAGAATGGGATTGAGTAGAGTTACAGGTAGTTGATGTGATCGAATCGTGACTGTGAGAATAAATAACTTTGAATATATTAAAAATTTTGGAGATCACTAAGGCAGAGGAAACACTCTCCAAATGTGGCACCTCCAATGGCACCTGCTATCTTCATGGTTGTGAGTGTAATTTAGTCCTGAATTCTATTAAAAGAGTCTTTAAACCTATGCCTTCGACGGAGAACACAGAGGGAAAACTAAAAACAAAACTTGCGCAACTGGAAATCCATGCCAAGAGAATGGAACAAGTGCTAGATTCAGGATCTGTAGAAGCTATCAAGAGACAAGGGAGCGTTGAAGTCTACCATATCTGAAGCGGACGAGTTAAAGCACACATTGAAAGCTTTAAAGATAGAAGCAAAGGAAGATCTTGGTGACATAGGTACGTGGAATTCCGACATTGACCTTCATTTAATGAAACCTGACGAAGAGGTTGGGAAGCTTCACAAATGGCTAGAAGACAAAAGATGCCAAGAAGAGATGGCCACGCGTGAAGATCAACTCAAATTCAAGATGAACCTGCATGAACAAAAGATGAAACTTCAGACCAGCCTTACTATGCAAAAGAGCCACGAAGGAGGCAGGTCACCTAAACAAACACAAGCGAAGCTACCAAAGATCAAGATTAAAAGGTTTGAAGGCTCTTACTTGCATTGGCCGAGGTTCTGGGGTCAGTTCACAGAGACGATTGACAAGGCCGAAATAGCACCTATTAATAAATTTACCAATTTATGTGGGCTACTGGGTCCAAGGGTCAAAGCTACAGTGGAACCCTTGCTGTTTACAGCCAAGTCATTATTACCAAGCAATTATGGGAAGGAATCTGAAGTAACAAAGGCGTACATCAAAGAAATAATGGCTCTCCCTGTCATCACAAGCGCCAACCCTAGGAAAATAAGTGAGTTTAGTGAGACATTGACGTACTGTGTTCAAGCGTTGGAAACTTTGAATAAACTCAACGAAGTCAATGTAAAATGTACCAATGACACTGGATTGACTGCCAGCAATTCGGGGAGACCTTGTACGAGTGGATCTGGAATGGGAGAAATGGAATTTCGCTCAGTTGTTAGAGGCAGTACGACTTTGGACAAAAAGAAACCCAGTTGAAGAACGAGAAACATCCGAGCAATTCAACTCGAAACATGACCATTGAAATAAGCCCTTTCAAGCATGTGATGGCAATGGTAAGCCAAACAAATGTGTTGACTGCAACAATGTGACCCAAAGATTGTCTGAATGCCAGAAGATTTCAACCGTGGACCAACAGAAGCAGTTTCTTGCAAAAACGAGGCTATGTTTTAATTGCTCAACACCATGCATTGATAGATACCGGCGCAGGGAGTTCATATGCATCTGCAAAGCTGTTGGATCTTCTGAAGAAAAAGCCAAGTGAAACAAAAACAAAACATGTGGATTTGCTAATCTGCTCAAATGTAACCAAACTAGGTGTTTAACACCATCGTAGAATCCTTACACAGAAGCTTTTGTAGGTGGGTCAGCTGTGTCCAGATGCAGGTCCAATCAAAGCTGCTTTATTCGCAGACCCTGAAGCTGAAAAAGCTTATCAATGACAGGGTAGCGCATATAACCACTGCGAAGCAACTACAGTCAAGCAAAGCAAGTAACTGGTAGTACAAACTCTTCCCAGAACCAGTTGGTTAAATCACAAAAGCATCCATTTGACAGCAATCTAACTGAAATGCTTTTAAACCAGCGAGTGCAAAGTGAGTTAGATGACGCTTTCAAATTATTTTAGATGCTTTTGAAGGGGGTTTCATGGTTCCTGGTGAAGCCCAAGGCACGCTTTCATTGCAAACCACTGAATTTACATTTTCGGTGTTTCAGCTTTGACAGTTGCTGATGTGTTTGATTGCTCTTTCTCTCTGCAAGCATCTAAACTGACACAATTGACACTTTGCTCCACTTCCATGCAGAGTCTTTCTCTGTCAGAGGGTTTCAATACACGCCTGGCATGCAATGCTTTGATTATTTAACAGTGTTTAGTTGTTCTCTTTTTAGTGGGAGTACCATCTCAACTAACTTGCTTTGAAAAAAATTTCATGTCCTATAAGGACTAACAGACGTAAGTCATATCCAGCGATGTTGTGTGATCAATCACGAAGCTTTACTGCTATGTAAACAAGTCCGAACTATACACTGCCAACCAACACTTATTTCTCTTTTGAATCAGCTAAAAGTCAAAGACTAATCCTTTAAAATTACATGATAGCGAAATTGTAAGACTTGCAGAGTTTTGGAAAACAGCAGTTCAACAAAAGTTTTGTGCAATACTGTCAAAAATATGACCACGTAACATTGTCTGCAGACTGCTCAGGGAGCACATCCTGTTCGCTTCTCTGACGAATTTCACTGCAAGCATTGAAAAAAATCACATCCATTATTTTATAGAGTTATGATTTAAAACGTGTCACAATGTGAAATCGGTAATTGTATGAAATGCTTCCTTCTGCCTTGCTTTTCCCAGCATCAAAACTACAGGTCCAAACAATTCTATGATTTTCAATCACTGGATTGAAGCCACTGTTTTGGAGGTCATCATGTCTCGAAAACTGCAACACATACTTTGCTCTTAGAAACATGAAGCATTCTAGAAAGTAAAATACAAACTGAATTTAATAAAACCACCATACCTTGACAAAATACATTCTCACTAACGACAACTGTAAACAGGCTTTAAACACGCATGGGAACCTTGTTTTTAGGTAACAAATTTACCTTCCAAACAAGTCCTTGAGTTTTCTTTCCTGCTCCTTCACTTTGTCTCTAGCTTTTATTCCTAATATATAAGCAGCTTGAAATATTGCAAATTGCTCTCAAAGCTCTAAGCAGTGACTTCACAGTTGTCAAACTCCAGTTGTTGAATGTGCTCGATCGAAGTTTATTTCAGAGTCTTTTGAATGGAAACTTAACTCTGACTCCAGTGATGAAAAAGAAATGATTCTTAAACAAAACTGGACGTTTTAGTCCCAAAATATATTGGAACAATTCATTTTGCTTTCCATTTTCTTGAGCAAATACAGAGAGCTGACTGAGGCACCATTGTGTTTGGTTCCTGGGTAGACGTCATCAGCAACTGCCGCCCCAGACTCCTTAAAACTCGGTCGTGCAACACTTCAATCGCGACTTCGAGAGGGCATAGAAAATCGAGGATTCAAGAAGATTAAAAAAATCTCGCACCCAAATGCTTCGAATAACAAGTAGATTAAAAAATTGGGGGGTTAGATGCACTTTGAGTGATTCTTATCAGTACATGGAAAAGTGACTTCCACTACAATTCTCTTGTCGAACAGTACTAAGTTCTTTCTTCCTTTCGTCATAATGAGAACACCTCACCAATATTTTGTTTTCTTTGACAATTTTGTGGAGTTGTTTTGAGCTATTGCTACCATGAATCCTTATACAGTTCAGTAGCCCCATGATGAAAATAAACGTTATGGTACTGTCATAGCTGATTCTGACAATTCCACTTCTGTAGAAGCCACTCTTTCTGACACAGGGGAAGCTAAATGTCTCATTTCTTCGTGCACAGTTTGCCATATAATGGCATCCATCACAAAATGGTAGACCAAAATGGCCGTCTTGAAGACAACATGCAGAACATGTGAGCATTGCAGTAGAGATAGAACTGGTGACGACTTACAAAATTAAAACTAAACTGTGAAGAAATTAAAACTGGACTGTGAAAAATTAAAAGTAAACTGTGAAAATTATAACCAGACTGTGAAAATTAAAACTGGACTGTGACCCTCCTGGGCCATCGTAAAAAGGAACTTCACACATCACTCTTGCAACAAAGGTGCCACGTGTAAGAACACTTGGGTCCATCACGGCAGAAAAGTCATCATGTTTTGTGATGCAGCTAATTCATTTGATACTTCCATCGAACATTAGTTTTGCCTTGCCTAAGCGATCTCTTGGCAGGATCTATATTCCACAGCATCAGTAAGATTCTCAATTGTGCATTCCAGTCGCACCTTACAAAGCAAACAAAATGCAAGTAATCAGAATGTAGTTTGAGCAAGGTTCAAAGAAATGAAATCCATTGCTTCAAGCTGATTTAAGGACGTTCACACAAAAATTTTCCAGTCAAAAGATTTGTTTTAAATTTTACTGCAGGCAGATGATGAGTCCCTTGTGCCAGAAATGCAAGAAAATTGGGGGTCACCGTCTTCGTTTCAGAGATAAAGCATGTGGTAAACTGTACTGATTTTCCAAAATTGTCCCATATAATTGAGCACAGTCTACAGGGGTTTATAGTTCAAAATATCGAAGGTGAGTTAATGGAGGCAAATGATCTTAGTCGTCATATTTTGTAGAAGTGGGTCTATTGCGTAAATAATTCCAAATGTTACTAACGTTTTCAAGCATGTAACCCTCTAAGAGGCATTTGAAACCACCACACAGATGCACAAAGAGCTGATAAGAATGGTATTTGATGGTGCATTTTCTCAAAAATTCAAACTTCTAGTTGATAGATTTTCTTCATTTTTAACTCGTGAAGCGCATGCGCAGCACGAGTTATCGCGAGTTGCGGGGAAATGTGTCGTGCGATAGGCTGTAAACATTATGCAAATGAGGTACGTTAACGACAAACTTTTAAATTGCTGTCCATTTTTCAGTAAAATAAGTTGTTTTAAAGGTCTAAATTAAAAGATATAATTCAAAGACTCGGCCACCGAAAATGAGAACATCGAGAACCATAAAATCGATGAGCAGCACAAGTTCTCACTGGATGCGGACTTCGTAATAATGGATTTACAGAAATGGAAGTCGCTGAAGTATGGTTTTATGGTATGGTAAATGAGCATATAGTGAGCGAAATGATATGAACACAGAGCATTCAATTTATGTATCACTAAAAACAATGAAAACAGAAAGGAAAGAAAGAAAGAAATTAAAATATCAGCCCACACATGGGGTCGATCGCGGTTCACTTGAACAGTAGACATGGTCAGTACCACTGTGTTATGTCAACATTAAACGATCAGAAGGAAGGAAATAAACATGCATATCATATCCACCATAAAACCGCAGACAACTCAGCGGGCTCGCCGTTTGTACAAGGATTGTCTGTGGGTTAATTTGTCCTTTACCAAACAACTGTCAGTGAGTATATTTGGTATTTCTGGATTTTTTCTGACACTCGGGAATGCCTTTTTTAAAGCCTAGAGGTTACATGTGTTCATTTGTCGGCAAATAGAGTCACAACGTTTCTTTTGAGGTAAGGTCTTCATGGCTTGTTTTGCACTGGGACACTTCGCAAGCTACACACAACACAGCTAAGCATGAACAAGATGTTTTGTTTAAGAAGCTTGATTTTGAAGGAATCGGAGTGAATCAACTTTAGCAGTTGAAGGATACATTAGTTGTCGCCATCACTGACTGGATCTGGAGAGAGTTGAACACATTATAGGCCGTTTGTGCTCGACATTTTTCGACTTGGTGAAAGAGATGTTGTTGAGACAGTTGGTCTTGTTATTTTCCCTTTGATTTCCTTGAAGAAAGACCAGGTGTCCAACCTGAACGAGAAAGGAGTCAAAGCTGTAGTTTTGGGGCTAGGAAGTTCTGACACGGAAATTAAGGATGCTTTTGAAGGTTTTCTGCCTCACCTGGAATGAAAATTTATTGTTATTCAACTTCTTTGGCATGTCTTTCATTTGGTTACCTTTCTTTGGTAAATTTAGCTATTTAAATTTAAAATAATATCTGTATATTGAATTTACGGCGACCTATGTGGCGGTGTTTGTTTAGTTTATTGGCATCGTTCAAAATACATTTTCTTTAGTTTTACTGATTGAGCTACTCCAAAAGACATTTAGCACAGTTGAAATACTATTTATCTCAAAACAATTCAGTGGCTTTTTTGTCGTCTTTTTTTATTTACATCTTTCTTTCCCTATGCTGTATTATTTCTCGCACTCAAAGAAATCATCTGATTGTTGTTTACCGATGTCTTTTCACTTTTATTTTCCGATGGTTTCTGTAAAGTTATCCACTCTAGCAAAAGAATGGAAATTTTGTTGTTTTTGGTGTTGTTTTGTCCTTCAAAGTCAATAATCAACTCGTTATTTTCTTGGCTTTTGTCGCGTGGCAAAGAAAATATGTAATTTCTTGTTTTTTTATTATTTTTAATACATCTCAAGTAGATAATTTGGTTTTATCAACTGAGTTGATAATGTGAATTAGCCACCGTAAAGAGATTCAGAAGCTGACGTTTCGAGCGCTAGCCCTTCATCGGAGCGAATCGAGGAATTGTGGGTTGTGTGTGGTTTATATACAGAAGTATGGAGCTACGCTATTGGTTGGTGCCTGGCAACGTGAAAACAGAATAAATTAGTTAAATGAAAAACGTTCGTTGATACCGTGAGGATTAAGAGTGCCGATTTAAAAAATAAATTTTTGTTCTAGAGTTTTGCGGCTTTCTGTGCTTCCTTGATGTAGGGAGAGGCCGCAGACTGTCATATGTTGCGTAGAATGATTCGGCAGATTAAAGTGTCTAGCGACCAGTTTAGATGCGTTTTTGTCGTCTTTCTCTACATCACGAAGATGTTCTCGAAATCGGTTGCCAAGTCGCCTACCTGTTTGGCCGATATATAACTTTTTGCAAAGGGTGCAAGTTATACAGTAGATGACATTGGCTGAGGTACAGGTAAAATGATCAGTGATCTTAATAGATCGCTTGGGTCCCGACAATTTTTCAACGTTGCAAATGAAAGGACATGTTTTGCATCGTGCGCTTTTTAGTCAGAAGTGCTTTTCAAACGAGTGAACAACCCGGTACTTTTAAATGTGCACGCGCATGATGTAATACTCCCACCGACGCAGCACCACAGTTTCTTTAGAAACTTACCCCCTTTACATCTCAAGTAGAGTTCCTTTTGTTAATTGTTTTTATATATATTTTGGCCTGTAATTTGTTCAACATTAAATAAATGATGTCTTTAAATCTGATTTCATACATGGCTATGGTTACTGGGCATATGGTTTTATTTCAAGCCCTTAAATGACGTCACAATCTTAACCAGTCTCCTGGTTTTGGTCTCGCAGTTTTGCACCTCGCCGGAAATGAAATTCCATGTTTTTGGTATGTCAAACTCGCTATCAAACATTTTTTTGCCATACTTATCAGTACATTGTGGAGATTTCATTGAGCAAATAAAAGGAATCTGTCATATTGCAGTGGAACTAGATATTCTTTGCTGTGGATACTCTAGGGACCTTATTCATTCTATATTCTTCCCCATTGGCATGCCTACATTGGTTAAGTGAGCTGGAAGTAAGTTCTCTCTTTTTGTATATTTTCTCTAACTTCCCTAGACAAAGGGAAATAACCCTCGTTTCCTCATTGCCTCGTTGCAATCTGAAATGAAAATATCGCCTATACTTTGCATTTCACGGAATGTTTACATCGGAAACTTCCATCGAAAATGTCTTGAACATGTTCATAGTTAATGGAGGGGAATGGTTATGAAACTCGTCAAAGTTCTTTGTTGAATGTTATTGTTCTCATTTTTGGCCGTAACCCTGCACAAAACACAATAGTTGTTTACTGCGAAGTTAGGAACTACCCAATAGAAACGTGTTGGTTACGTGATTCATGCATAGTGTATGAGGGCAAAACAAAAGATTGTGCTGTGTCGTGGACCTTCCAAAATAACTCTTGGCATCTTCGTTTCCTCCTTTGATGTTTGCCGGGCTCCATAACCATTCCCCTTGATTAACTATGACGTGTCCTTGTACATCCTTATGAGCAGAAGATAAAATTGCCATTTTTAAACAAAACTTAAAACTATAGTTTCTGATTGTCTCATTTAATAAAGAAAGACTGATTAATGTTTACATTAAGAATGCATTGCCTTCATTTTTAAAATATTTCCAATGTTCACTTTTCAACCACATTTACTGCCAACTATCGTTAAACCAGAACCAAAAATGAAAAATAGGTCCGCAATGCGAACTTGTGTCTAGTGCTAGGTTGAGGTAATTTGAATTTTGTGTAACCATCCTGTGTGGTACGGTAATTACATGAAATAGTGCTTTATTATCATTGTATTAAGGGTATGTATTTAACAAATAAATTCCATGTTGTTGTGTGTCTGTTCAGTGCTAATTCGAGGTAAATCAAGAGCAAATGCTTAATTCGCGTAAAGCGTAAGTAACCTATGTCGATATGCAATCGTCCCATGTTCGGAATTGCACGAGCACGCAAGAGATATTCGGCACTAATTGAATTCGAGTATTAAATAAAACAATCCTGCAATCTAATATATTATATTTCGCTTATTTGTTTTATTTGCCATCGTAAATTAGCTAAAAGAGTGAAGCTTCAATTTTGCCCATAGTTTCACGAAGGAAACTTTTCGTTTCCCCGAACAGAGAAACTTTAAAAGAACTGACTTACTTGTTGTTGACTTTTATGCGGACAGAGTTGCGATGTTGTTCAGAATTTCAGTAGCCATGAAATTCCTGAGCGCATTTTTTCTCGCTTCATTTCTTCATCACCATAAACACGATCTCGACCGAGAATGTTGAATTCGATAGTGATTGGTCAGTGCTTCGGCGCTAAACAAATGACTGTTAGAAAAACAGTTTTTACGAGTGCAACAGCCTCCAGCTTTTCCCGATTTCCATGCACTAAAGTATGTTTTAGGTAAACCTTAGACATCGCTGAATCTTGAAATCTTGCCCGCCATCTTTATCGTTACACAAGGTACACAAGCCACCCCAGAGAGTAGTTCACTGAAAATTGTCTCCCCCGGATGGTGGCCATCTTGTGTGTAGTATGTGGCAGAGACTCCCGTGCTTTCCGCCATCGCCCGTAACTCTGTGCCTGCACTTACATGACTCTGCGGATCCACCCCACCCGAAAAAAAAAAACCCTTCGAACCTGTGTGGAGGAGAGAAGGCTGGGTGAACAGAGCGCTTATCACTTGGTTTACTAGAGAGCTTGGGTATGAGTTTGTTGAACACCTGGAAGCCTGAAGTCGGCCATTTTTGCTTTTGTAGATATTTGTTTTTTGCCTGTCGAGTTTTTGTCACACTTAGATGAGAGCTTGGAGTGGTATTTATTACCCTGGTCATGTATACTTCACAACAGCAACGTCTGCGAGGGCGAAGAATTCAAACAATAGGCTCTGGAATACGATCTTGTTAAACAGGAGGTCTTAGGTTTTTTATTTTAGGTTTTTCTTTGCTAGAGAATTTGATTGTTTTCCACACTCTTTCTCTCTCTTTGGAGTCCATGTAAGGTAAGCTTAAGTTTTTTTCACTTTTTTTTGCGTCATTGTTTCTGTTTGCTCTCTTTTGATGTACGTTTTGGGCTCATAATTTTTTTCTGTATTGTTTTATTTCTTACATATATACACATCGAAATTGTGGTTGTTATTAGAAGTTCAAAACCGGTCATATCATTTGTGAGCTTACTTCAAAATACTTCCAGTACAAAATTTGAATTGTCTTGTCATCTTCATATTTTGTTGTAAAGTGAAGCACTAGCAGGCATTATTACATTATTCAAATGTTTTATTTAAACTGCAACAGAACTACTTATGGAAATACAATGTTACATAACTATAAAATTAAAGGACAAATGCAAGTTTTTTCCTCTTTCCATAACCCTGAGTGTTTTAGGTAGAGCTTTATGTTATGGAAGTAGATATGGCAAAAATCTGCTGCATGAGAACACGTAACAACTAAGATCCCATATGGATTAAAATTTGGGATAGTCGTTTTACCATGTTACATTCAATACAACACAACAGAAGGCCTTAATGTGAATATACAGTTCAATATAATAATGATTATGTTGCATTACTATAGAAGTATTAACAAGAAAGCGTTTCTTTGTGACATAACTGTCAGTGATATATGTAGACCTTTAGTTTCACTTTGTTTTGAAATATGTTTGGCAGAATATCTACTCCATGAGAACAAGTAAAAACTGAAATCCCATATGCATTGGTAATATATCTTAAGATACTCGTTTCACTATCTTAACTCCAACACAACATAAATGAACTCCTTACTGTTAAAATAAAATCTAATACAATGATATGTTGCATTACTACTAGAGTATCAACACAAAAGTGTTTCCTTGTAACATAACTGTCAATGTTATATGCATATCTGTAATTTCTCATTGATATGAAAATATATGTTTTAGTTGTAATATAAGATAATTGTTAGTGTTGTATGTAGACATTTAATGGAAATATGTTTGGCTGAGCCCCTATTCCATAAAAATAAGTACAAACATATGCAACTTAAATACTCGTGTGGAGAGCAGACCACACACATTACATATAGGTGGATAGTTGTTTTTCGATTTTAGATTTATTCTCATATGTTACATTTAATATTGCGAATCTAAAAGTGCCTCTGTTACCTGCTTTTCATTGACAGAGTGTGGAAGATGTAACAAGTCGAAGATTTTTTGGATTTCTTCATGGAAGAAATTTAGAAGAAATTGGTTCTCTTCTTGTGATACCTTGGCTTGGGCATAGCAACCTTCAGCAAGTTGAAGGTTTGAAGCTAATTGCTTAGTTTTCCTAG
>CM042746.1:27574024-27579078 GCA_022496165.2 Catalaphyllia jardinei | reverse complement strand
AAGGACAGCAAAATGTGTCATAATCCTAGTTTGGAACCGGCATCCTATTGACAATTTCGTGCGCAAAACTCCATGCGAATCTCGAATTTGCATGCCCAGGGGGAGGACTCTCTAATACAAATGACGGGGTTGCTCGTCGTTCATTTTAAATTTACCCTCCTCAAGTGGACCAATCTGGGCTACTGGGCATGGCTCTATGTTTTTGGACCCTTAAAGATACCAGTTTTTAGCTGTAGGTATCTTGATTTCCTTTCTTATCGCTTTACACAACCAAAACAGAATGACAGTGGTTTCTTTATTGATATTTATTCGCAAGCAACCTAAAAAGATAGCCTGAGAGCTAGAAACGTGAGATTTTTCTCCTGGAAACCGTATGCGAGATAGCAATCCCTGATTTTACCCCTAAGACATGTTGACCAAACATGACCTTATCCCTGGGAATTGATATTTTCCTTATAAAATGTCGTAGTCAAAACCCATTGTGGGGTCAGAGAATTACCATATAACATTTCAAACATTTGCAAATTATTTCAGAAACAAAAAAGGTTACATTCACCGATGACTGAACTTAAACTACTCCATTTTCTTTCAGAATTACCGATATCAGGATCTAATCTGGAAGGTTTTCATAAAAGATATAAAGGCGTCCTCCGAATTTTACAGAAACATCGCTGTTCCTTGACAGAAGCTATGCGACGCTTTGGCATCGCACGAAACACGTTAAGAGATTACATTGGCCTGTGTGAG
The DNA here is from genome assembly GCA_022496165.2 of Catalaphyllia jardinei. NCBI lineage: Eukaryota > Metazoa > Cnidaria > Anthozoa > Scleractinia > Caryophylliidae > Catalaphyllia > Catalaphyllia jardinei. The sequence continues at coordinate 27,578,331 of CM042746.1, read as the reverse complement.
CTCAAGATCGTGGACCCCAGGAGATATGAAAGAATTGTGGGGACTGAGCACGAGAAGACAGGGAAAATATCCGCCAAGATTATTGAATGTCGTTGCAGGGCTGCTTTGAAAGAATTCAAAACTCGCTTGAATGAATTGAAGGAAGAAAAGCAGCTCCTTCCTTTCTATCCAAAAGACGAATTTTACTCCTAATCATTTTTCGCGAGGCTCTGGCGAAAAGTTTGTTAACTAGGATTATTTTCTTTGACGTTCTGTTGAAAGCAATAGGTTATTTCAAAATGTAGTGGGTTATTATAACAAACAGTAGATCATAAATATGTAACTGTAGGATTTCGACAGAGCCTCAGCTTCTTGACTTCATTTTTGTTGTTTTTATATGTTACAGTTGCCTTACCCGGCTGGGGGGAGTAAAAATTATATTAGCTTTGTGATAATAAGGGTTAATGATTTTTAATGAATTTTTTTAAGGCTGGAGGAGTAAAAACTATTTTAGCTTTGTGATAATAAGGGTTAATGACTTGTAATGAATTTTTTAAAGGCTGGGGGAGTAAAGATTATATTAGATTTGTGAGAAACGATTTTTTTTTGTGAGAAACGATTTTTGAATTTTTAATGAATTTTTTTAAAGGCTGTGGGAGTAAAGATTGTATTAGCTTTGTGATAATAAGTCCAAGGACCAGAAGTACACTCCAGTACACTCCAGCTTCGCGCGGTTAAAAATCACGGGTAAAACATGAAATGCTGCGTGACCATCAACCTCGTATCCAGACTCTCTCTCCTTTTCCTCCCTTGTCCTCGATACTCGACAGATTATAGAGGGTTAGCCTAAAGAAACCCGACTCACCAAAGCTAAGGTAGCCATCCACGTGATTATCATACCATTCCTCTATTACAATGGCCACACTCTAAAGGATCGGCAAGTAAATGCCGTGCTTGAACAGTTGAACACTTGAACAGTTCTAAACGCAAACCCCTTTCCAGGTTCAAATCTATAGCCAAAGCTGTTCACCGCCGTCTAAACTCCCACGGGATTCAAAAGTGATGAACAAACAGCTAAAAATAAAGAGTCGGACTTATAGCCCTTGCCTAACGAAAAATTTTTGACAACCAAACATAAACATTGTTTGGTGATCAAACATTTTGATGTTGAACTAGGGAATGAAATGACAGTGAAGAATCGGTGAAACATCGGCCAAATGTCGACCGAGTGTCGGCGAAGTATCATTGATTGGTCGGTCAAATATCGACCGACTGGCTACCGATATACCGACCGACTATCGGGCGACATATATCGGTCGACAGTCGGCCGACTGTCGGCTGACTATCGACCGCCATATCGGTCTACTATCGACCAACTATCGACCAACTAGCGGTCGACTATCGACCGACATATCGACCGACCATCGACCGACATGTCGGTCGACATATCGGTCGATATGTCGGTCGACACTACCCATAGTAAAATTGATCCGCTTTGGCAAACTGTAAGTGGAGCGATAGCAAGTGCAAGGAAATTGAATTGTTCGCCCAACAATGCACTCGAAGCAAAAGCCTTCTCTTCTGAATTTTGGAGATGGCAGCACAGGTACCTTCTTGATGCAGTAGAACAATTCGGAACGCCTAGCCTGTTTATAACCATTTCCCCTTACGAATGGTCTTTTCCTTTTCCACCCTGGATGGAAAGTTTGCGCCAAATGAGTGGTAAAAATCCCACTGCTCTAGCCACTTTAGAAACGCTGCACATAGTGCATATTCTAGAACAACTAGTTCGGGGATACATGTGCGGATCGAACACGAACAGATGGAATAATCATGCTTTTAGTAACGCAAAGACAAAAGGTTGTGAAAACGTCCAGACTTACTTCTATCGGTTCGAATTTCAACAAAGAGGTACTGTTCATTTACATATGCTAGTATGGCTAAAGAGTCTAAAAGAATTAAAGCCAAATCTGATAAGAGCTGACATTCCGTGGAATGAATTGAATTTAGCCTACGAAGTAAACAAGTTACAGCCTTCCAACAAAGGAAGTATCACTTTCAATGAAGAAAAGACAGAAGTAGTAACTGATTCTGACAAAGAAATGTTAAAGCTATTTCATCCGCAAGAGGCATTCGAAAAGAATCTTAGAGCTTACATGTCCACTGTGACACCAGCTTTAAAATGCAGAACTGATGTACAATGCACAGATGGCAAGGGTATGCTGCTCAAGTACGCGGCCAGCTATGTAACGAAATGGCATGATGCTTTCGACGGGGACGCCATGTATTCGAAACATGTAGGTCCTTATGAAGCTGCCTATAGGCATTTAAGAAATCTCAGACCTTTAGAACCTGAAATGGCTTTGAGTCTAACTTCTAAAAAGTTCTCTTGGTCAAAGAGTAGAACTAAGAATATCACTGTACCGACTCGAAACTCGCAGAAGCCAAAGTCTTATGAGAAATACTTGAAGAGATCACAAGAAGAAGAGTCTTCTTCCTTCAAACAATGGCTTAGAAAGTACGTAGATTCAAAAGAAAAACCTACAAAGACAAAGACCACTATATTTGCACAGCACTGAGTTATGTCCGTAGCAGAGTACATTTTTTCAACCTATGGCAAAGACAAATCATAGGCAGTCTGCAAGTAGACAATTTTGCAACTGAAATTGATACTACCGATCTTAGTCCTCAACAAACTAGAGTTAAAAACTTGGTGAGGGATTTCTTACAAAAGAGAACCTGTCATTATGATGATGTACCAGAGGTAGAAAGCTTTTCTGAAGACGAAGAAGAATCTGCAGAAGAAGGAGAAATTTCTTCCAGTTCTATTTCTAGCGGAATTAACTGGCAAAAGTACATTTTGATAAAAGGCAAGCCAGGCACAGGCAAGTCGCATGCCGTAAAAGTAGTAATCGAAGATAGCCTCGATGAGGAATATACTGTCTGTTGTGCAACACCTACTGGAATATTGACTTCTAGTTATCGTTCGCAGTTCGTAGAGGAAAGTTTTTATTGTGACACTATCCATGCTATGTTCAAATATCCAGTTGCAAAGGAAGATAGACCTGCTGTAAATTGGGAATTGGGTAAATTTGATGTATTGATTATCGATGAGTTGTCTATGGTCCCAGAGAAAATTTTCAGGCACATTGCAAGTACTCTACAGCAATTGCATGTGAGACCAGTTGTTTTACTTTGCGGTGATCAACAACAGCAACAACCGATAGCAACTATAGAAGGAAAGACGCGTCAGACTGAAGGAATACTGAATAACAAATCCTTCTACAACGACTGCATAGTAATCGATTTCTTAGAACAACATCGTTGCAGGGATCCTTTGTTTCAAGAATATCTGAATTATTTGCGCTATTACAAAGCGAGTAGATCTTTTCTGAGAGAACTTTATAAAGACAGAACTTTATGCACGAAAGGCGAACCTAACGAAAGCCAATTAAGAAAATTGCTCCTGGAGCACTGCGAGAACTTAGTTCTTACAGTATCAAGAAAAGCAGCTCAAAAAGTGAATGACATAGCTGTCCAGACCATATTTATGTGAAAGACTGCTTTTGCATCAGTTCAAATGGACAATGATGATGAGCAGATGCTACTCTACAAAGGTATGAGAGTAATAATTACACAAAACAGAGACAAGAAAAACGGTGTCATTAATGGACAGAACGCAGAAGTTCTAAATTTCGAACAAGGTACCATTATTTTAAAACTGCCGAATTCTAAAGTGGTGGCAATTCACACTGTGACGGAACTTAGAGAAGATAAGTCCAACAGAGTATTCTATCCGATAGTTCCTGCATATGCGACAACCGTTTGCAAAATACAAGGCCAGACTTTACGTAAAGTTATAATTTGGCTGGATTGTCCTTTTGTTCCTAGAGGAACAGCATACGTTGCTTTATCCAGATTGAGAACACTGCAAGATTTGTATTTCATGGTTTATGGTAATCCGGAGCAATTTCTGCCAGTGGAAATGTTAAGTGAATAATTCTTTCTTCTCTTAGAAATGGCATACCAAAGTCCTAACAAGGTATACGGCGTGCAATACTATAATCAATTCGCCAATCATTTCTTGAAACCGTACAGGGAATTAAAGGACTGTATCGAAGAAGATCAGATACTCAAGGATATAAAGCCTATTAATTGCGAGTATCTGGGTCGGCCGAAGATAGCATTGAGTGAAATGGGCGAAACCTGCTCTAAAAATTATGATAGAGCAATAGATCTTTTGGAGGGCAGGGATACGAACACTTTACGGCAAAGACTCCGCGAATACGAAGACAAAGTAAAGATGCTTAATACGAGAACCGAACTTC
>CM042746.1:27559024-27566524 GCA_022496165.2 Catalaphyllia jardinei | reverse complement strand
TTCAATCGGGGATTTTAGATTCTATCTGAAACGGCCTTATGAGACAGCAGTAATCAAGGAAATTGCTGCCACTCGAAAAAGGACAAATTTTACACCAACCATTAGCATTTTCCTGGATTCCCCGATTGAATCCAAAAAGACTGAATATAGAGGGCCATGCCTTAAAGCTCTACCTGTGATCTGATGCCTTACAAAGTGGTGTAAACTTGAAGCAAAGGGAACAAACGCAAATGGCACCAAATTTAAGCACTGAAGAACGGTTGTGTCGTGTGACATGCATAAACGTTTTCTTTCCCCATGGATTAGTAAGCTTATGTTAAAAAAAGGCCCTTGAATACTAAAACACTATTTTTCCAATTTTTTTCCTAATTTTTGGCATTTTTCTATTCTGCCCCATTCCTTTATTCACGTGAGTATCCGTTATTTTTGGAAGTTGCCTGATGATTGCTCTGCAAGGAGCATGAAACTCTGAGTAGCAATAAATGTCTTCGACCAAATAATTCAACTCTGCAAATCTATATATTGATATATAGATCAATAAACGAATTAACAAGAAATGTAATTGCTTCACTTATCCTAGGAGTGCTCGATGCAGAAATGTGCAGAGCAAAATACAAATATAAAAGAAGGAAATTATTACTAGTTACTCGAGTTTCACGCTCCAGGCGATCATCAGACTGAGAGTTGTCTATGAGAAGTTGTTAGTTATAAATGTTTAAAATTCAAGAACGCTTGGAGGGACGCTTCTTCTTATTGGTTGCTACGAAAAACTTGTTTTTGTGGCTGCATTTTGTTACCAACTCAGATTTCTTGTTTAAGAGGGAGGCATTTTGACGAAGGGACAAAAACATGCAACTGTAGGAAAAAAGATGAATGTCCTCTGGATGGAGAATGCCTGGTGAGCGGGGTTGTGCATCAAGCCACGGTGAAAACACAAGACACACAGGAAACATACATCGGCCTAACAGCGAACCAGTTTAAAGCAAGGTACCGAAACCACCAGATGTCATTCAGGCATGTAAAGAGGAGAAACAAGACCGAGCTGAGCAAACACCTGTGGAAACTAAAGGATGCAAACAAAAAGTACACAGTCACGTGGAAGATCGTCGCGAAGGCAAAGCCATACACGAACATTGCGAAACGTTGTAACCTTTGTAACACTGAAAAGTTTTTCCTGATTACTAAGCCACACATGGCAACGCTAAACAGGCGCAACGAGCTGGTTTCAACATGTAGACACCGTCGGAAGTTTATTCTGAGGTACAGTTCAACGTAGCGGAGATCCAATTCTGTAAATTTAGCGCGAGCATGTAGAGCGACTGGGGTTCATACCAACCGTGTTCATCGCATGAGCATATTGTTTTAACCGTTATATTATTGCAACCGTCATGTAAACCGATACCATAACGAATTTATTTCAACTGTTTTCATCACCCAATAATACTGTTGGTGTAGACTTAACGGTTTAGTGTAAAATGGAGTTTAACTGAGGAGTGGGTCACCTTTTCGGTGGCCTACGAAACAGTTCTGTATTAAACGTCCATCCACTCATAATTTGAGTAGTTCACCTACTAGTATAACCCGCTCCTTCACCACAAGTAGAGCACTATCTTGGCTTCGCCGGTGAACATTTAACCCAGATTTATATATATATATAGAATACGAGAGAAACCCTAACCCTGCACACCCCAAATAATCATATTGACTGAATAAATGTTTGAAAGAAAATTCGCCCAGAGCGGGATTTGAACCCACGTCCCCCCGCACACTAGTCGGGTGTGATAACCACTACACCATCAGGACAACCATGCTGGCTACACGGCAATCAACGATGTGATTTACGTGGTATGGAACGTGGTCTCCCGGGGAATTTTTCTTTCAAGGTGACAGGGCAGGGGAAGCTATAACTCCAATTTGAAATCCAACTAAGGATCAAGTTAATGATGCACGACCGAAGACAACTTAGTGGAAGATAATGGAGGATCCACAAGGGATACAGGCTAATTTCAAATTAATTATATAGAATATGAGAGAAACCCTACCACGTAAATCACATCGTCGATTTCTGTGTAGCTAGCATCGTTGTCCTGATGGTGTAGTGGTTATCACACCCGACTAGTGTGCGGGGGGACGTGGGTTCAAATCCCGCTCAGGGCGAATTTTCTTTCAAACATTTATTCAGTCTATATAATATATATATATACACCCATTTTCAAAAACGTTGCAATTTGAAAGTATACATGATATATATGCATTTTGTTTTCTCATCAAAAAGGTGTTGACAGAAAAATAACAGGGGGCCATTTTTACAAAAGGAAAGAACAATAGCTGCTGTCAAACCTTTGTAGACTGTTTGAATTCAACAAGTTGGTGGACGGTAACAAAAGATGTCTCATGGGCTTCTATTCGTCCACCGGAAGTCGTACATTTCTTTATCGTTAATGGTGTCTTTAGAGGTTGTTTGAAAACGTCCTATATTTTATTATGGCTTAATCATTCACTTTTGAAAGGTTCTAACAAATTTATAATTGTAGAAATGTTTGTAAGGATTATTGTCTTCGCAATTCACATTCTTCAAAACACGTCTGGTGTTTCGTATGCCAGATCCGAGATAATTAATGCCCATAAAACAAAAGAACAAAGCGAACATACCAATAAGCAGGGCCTTATAAGAATAACATTGGTTCTTTTGTCCTCCGCCATTTTAATCCGGTATATGAAAGTCTTCCCGGAAACATGTATTGTTTGCGACTGCTTGCCATCTCAATAAAGCCAGGAGTTATTGTCATCCTCCTGATGCGATAACGAGGAAGCATGAGCATAAATTTTTCTTAGTTTTGTTTTCAATTCCTCTCGAATTCGGCCTTGCTGGCATGAAACTCGTGTGTATGGTGTATCAGTCAAAGGTTTAAAAAGCTTGTTTGAAGTTTGGTTTTGTTGGCGAGTTTACAGACGTCTCCTTGTTATGGCTACCCATAAAATACTAGTCCGGGTGATGAATGATCCCAAAAACAAACAAACCTTCAAGAAATTTAGAATTGAAGAATTTCCGGAGATGGACGTACAGAGTACCACGCGAAAGCTAGTTGAAATGTATGGAGAACACCTTGGTTACACAGAGGCGGAAAGGGCTGAAATTGGTTATATCGGCTATTCAAACAAAAAATTTAAAATTAAAAATGATGACCTTCAGAGGGCATTTGAAAGTGGCGAGTTGCACAAAAATGAGATAGCAGTCTTCTATATATGTAGAAAGCAGGAGGAGAGCCCATCAAAACGAACTGCCCAAGATGTTGAGCACAGTGAGTACTACTCTATTACTACGTTTTCTAGATATTTTAAGTTTCGTTTTTTTTGCAACATTAATTTTTTGAACGTTTTCCTTAGAAAACGCAACCCCAGTGCAAGTGTCCCCAGACGACAGCGATACTGATTCACACGGTTCCTCGAAAGGCAAGAGGCCACGAAAGCAGTCGAAGGGAAAAACACAGCTGGAAAAAACAATTAAACAGCTACGTTCAATCCACGAAGATAAGTGGGGCCTCTGCGAATACAGGCTGTGGGCAACTGCATTGGTAAATTTTAGGAGATGTAAACATGAACCGTTTTCCATTAAGTATTTCTACGAAGTTTCCACGTGTATGATTTTGGGCTTTCTTGTTTTTAATTTTTTTTCCCCAAAGAACAAAGACGGCGGAATGAAGAAATGTATATTGAATATTGGTTTCATGGGGGCTAAATGCGTGTTGTCTGTTCTGTGAAATGGCTTTATGAAAATATACAGTACAGTGTCATTCCCTTGGTATTTTTTAGCGTTAATTCAGTGTAACGATCACTTCTACAGGAAAGGGGACATCACAACAGTTATGAAGTGCCACCAGACTATCCTGTATTCTCAAATACCACCAAGAAACGAACTAAAAGTGCTTCAGAGCTTACACAAGCATTGACTGAAGTAGCATCTGTATTTCTGAAAAGCAGCAGATCCGACGTATCTTCCCATGTTGAACAGGTAAATGTCCAAGGTTGTTTGCATTAAATTGTTAAAGATTGATTGACAAACGCATGGGCAATTGTGAGTTTCTTCAAGTCGCCTTCAACATACCTCTTTTATGGCTTACAATATATGCCATTTGCTCTAACCTGTCGACTATGGTTAATTAGAACAACTAACCGAAATAGATTAAGAATATTTGTTTCACAAAGGAAGGTAATGGTTTTATGTTGATTGTGACGTTTTTAGTAACTTCCCAGCTCCAGTCACCATCTTCTCACAGTGAAATTGATGCATCAAGCACCAGTGGAGAAAACAGCCCTGAGAGTGGAGAAAAATGCAAGGCAACACTAACACAACTTGATGACTACTTTAACAAAGGTAAGATATGCTTGTCATTCTGGGAAAACCAAAAGCAACCATATATATATATATTTTAATTTATATGATGCCAAGTTCTAATTTAGTCAACAGTAGGACAACTTATCATTATTTATTTTCTATTGTTTTTCTTTTATACCATTTTTACAAGCAATTACAGATTCACTATAATTACAAAACAGAACTACGCATTACGTACCTACACATTACAATCTACCTACTGCAGTACAGTCTAACAGACAAATCTACAGTACACTACTTGCAGCTTCGAGTTAAAAGGTTGAGTACATTAATATGCCATATTTACATACACTTCTTACGTTGTTTATAATTATCTATTGTTATTAAATGCTGTCACATATTATTGTTTACTACCCTACAAAATCTAATTACATATTTGAACAAGCATAGATAGGTCCCTATGTCGGTAATATCGCTGATAAGGTCACATGGTTTGAGCTTTTCAATTTGTTGGGGTTTTTTTTGGTTTTTTTTCCTCTTTTTCCTTTTGCTCTTAACCCATTAAAGGTGGCCAAGGAGAGGTTTCCATTTTTCAGGCTGGAGGTTGAGTTCGTTTGTTTCGATTTAGTATTTTTTTTTTCAAGAGGAGCAAAAATTATGGAAGGTTGGGAAATTCATCTCTCAACTTACACTTCCAAATATAGTATCTAGTCTCAGCCCTAAAGCAGTGGTCATGGCAAGATGGTTACCCTTCTGAATTAAAGAGCATGATTGTAGCCATTGAAAAAAGGTTCCCCAGAAGTGAGAAGTCACCTTGCATTGCCAGAAAAGGTGGAGCAGAGTGTCTGCTTCTTCCTTACAAAAGGTGCAAAGATCATTATCTTTAATTGCAATTTTATACAAAAATGAATTTGTAGGCAGACGTCTATGAAGAAATTTAAATTGGAAGATAATAATTTTGGTACTTTATGTGCATGTTCTCATAAATTAAAATGTTTTTTTCCAATCTATTTCTTCCTCATTGAGGTCGCAATCTCTGTACCATTTTGTTTGGGAAGCTCTCGGTTTTTCACTCTTTGTTGCAACGAGATTTCTCAACATTAAATTGGTGGGTTTCTTGGTTTTTTGGAAAGCTTTGGTGAAAGATTCAACCTCAACAGTTTCCAGATTGTCGATATTTTCCTTCAATCTCTTCCTTATTGTCTTTAACATTGCGATTATCCCGCTGAAAGCAAGTGGGCAACTTTTGCAATGGTATTTGTGTAAAAACTCTGTATAGGAGAGGAAACAGATCTCGTCTTTTATAAGAGACTCGACTGTCAAAATCTCTTTGGCACACCATTCTCGAAAATATACAGGTTTGTGGTGAATTCTTATCAAAGAATTATTCCAGAGACGTTGTGGTTTAAAGTTCTCTAAGGAAGAGATGTTATTATTAAAATTTACCTTGGCCCAAATCAGCAATATTTCATTAACAAATATATCAGAAGTGGTTTTTCGTGTCTTTTTTTGTCTAGGTTACCCAAAAACACAGCGTCCCCCCATATATGCCAAGTACTTTCTGAACTTTTAAGATCCGCTACTGCAATCTAATCTCCTTGATCATTTTTACAATCTGATGGTTTTAGCTGGCTCCTACAATGGTCTGTGGTTCGGGCCTTTCAATATAATGCTCTGCATAGCATCGAATTGGGCCTCATGTTTTGGGGGTACTTCTTTGATTCTGTCATGCAGGCCTTTTTCCGTCCATCCGCATACCAAATTTGCGATGCATGGTCATGGTTCGACGACTGTAACACGCAAGACTGCCCCCTGCGCCACATTTGCATGGTGTCCAAAAGTGACCATCAAGCCCTAAACTGCCCAAAGAGGAAACACCCCGTCCCTGAACGCTGTTCTGATGCTCCTGCACAAGAATGACTATCTTCCTCCAACATCACACCCAATCCGTCCCCACCTGTGCACCCTTACGGAACTCCAGCCTCGGATCCCATGCAGCTTAATTCTCCTACCTCGCCTAAGGCCAGCGTTTCCAGCCAACATCCTCTCACTTTGATTCCTTGTAAACCTGAGCTAACCCACCATTTCATCTCCCTTCATGCCAAGCTTCAAACAGCAGCAGCTCCTAACGCATTGTCTCTTTGTTTGCCAGTTCCATCTGGTCTGAACATTCCCTAGTGGTGATTGCGCTTAAGTGGTTACCACTTAAGCACGGGCCCACTCCTCTTCTCATTTCTGTTCACTCACCCCTGAAAACAAGTCCGATTTGCGGTGCTGGTGCCATTTTGTCCCAACCTACAATGGTGTCTCGCTGATTAATACCAACCCGTGGATACATGACTCCCTTTCATTCTCTACTGACGCTTACAGTTCTGGCACTGGAGGTTACTTCAAAGGGAACTTTTATCACACCCCATTTCCTCATCCCATCATGTTCTATGGCCACGATATTAACATCTTGCAGCTACTCACAATTATGGTGGCTTTAAAGCTTTGGGGCACAGCCCTTTGCAGTCCGCATGTAATCATATCTTGTGACAACGAAAACAGTGTCTTTGCCCTGAACTCTGGTCATTCTCACACTCCAGGCATGCAATGCTGCCTTGGCGAGATATGGTTCTTGTCCGCTGCCTCTGATTTTGAGATCTGTGCCGATCACGTACCAGGTGTCTCCAACACAATTGTCGACCACTTAAGCCACTGGCATCTTTCTCCCAGTCACAAGGCTCATTTCAAGGCTCTGACATCTAGTATCCCAAACACCTATCATCCCATGCCCTCCCAAGTTGTTTAATTTCGACGTGTCCTTTTGAATATGAGTCAAGCTAATCCTTCTGTCTTCGCCTTTCTTCAGGTTTTGTCACTACAAACTTTGGAAGAGGTTCTGGGGATTTCTTACTTCAACTTCAGGCCTTAGTAGGGGACATCCAAGCTCAGGCCTATGCCCAGGATACCATGCGCAATCTCTGCTCGCAGTAGAAAGCTTTTCTACGCTTCTGTCACGCCTTCCACTTGGTTCCCCTGCCTGCCTCTTCATCTACAATTTCCAGTTTTCTTGTTTACCTTTCGCAGTGCACGTCATCATATCCTTATGTCCTTAACCACCTGAACTCTATTCGCATTATCCATTTATACTATGACTTGCCCTGTGACACCTTATCCAG
>CM042746.1:27556560-27558924 GCA_022496165.2 Catalaphyllia jardinei | reverse complement strand
CTAAGATGTCTGCTGCTAATAAGGATAAGGATGATACTATCTACAAGCACTTCTATAGTGAGGGACATCATGGACTCCAGGATGGTGAAATACACCTGGTCGATAAAGTTAATGCAAAGGAAGATCTAATTGCAAAAGAGGGCCAGTGAGCTTATCGACTCCAATCAGTGAGACCGGAGGGTCTTAATGAAAGTGATTTCTTTTTCAGTCAGAGTCGGGGAGAACGTACACGCAATTAGCATTCGGCTTAGTCAATTACTATTTATTTCATGACAATACGGGAAATCTTTAGGCTGAGTTTCCTTTTATTCGCACTTGAATGTATTTCTCGTTTATGCTTATGGATATATCCCCGTGCGCGTATTATCTTTTTGCATGCACGCGCGTTCGTTTCATATTTTAAATGTGACAGCTGTTTACGACCGTTATAATCGTGGCGCACAATTTGTATTTCAATAGCGTAGAAAACTTATGTGTAACGGTTTTTCTTCATTCACCCTGAAGAAGACCGACAAGTCGGTCGAAATATAGGTGGTCTTGAAAATGTGTCTTATCTTCATTTGTGTTTGATATATATATATATTTAGAAATAAATATAAATATATATATATTTAGGTACTCCGAACTCACGAAATGAATTAATTACTTCCTGTCGTGACACAAGCAAGTTCCTTCTTAAAAATGTCAAAGTAGTCACGCGATAATACACATCAAAGTATCTTTATTTTTTCATGCATTGTCCTGCAGTTTTTGTAAGCTCCTATCATATTACTTTGAACCAAAAAAACGTTGTAATTTTATACCCTCCACTCATACCGCATCTCTTTCTTTATATATCAGCATTATGTAGTAATTTTGCAGTTGACTATTTTACCTGATGAGTGCTGCACAAGTTGTGTGGTACGAAACTATATAGTGATAAATATGCCAAGTCAAATCCAAGGTTGATTAGACTGTCCCTAAATATTTTGCTCTAGTATATCTATTGAGCACTCTAGTAACAGTTCTGCAAATCAACTACAATTGAATATATATATTTTTCTTTTCTCCTCCTTTTCACCTCCTATTTTTTCCTCCTTGTTTGGGTCTTTCAATTTTTGGGGACATCCATTTATTGACTTTCAAATTAAACTTCTTATTGGCCTAAACGTCTTGTCTCATTTGTAATGTGTTTAAAGAATAATTTAGAAGTTTGATTGTATCAAATAGGTTAATTATTTCCTTGTCATTACGTTACAGTGTCAGCTTTCATTCGTGTGTTTGTGTTGCAAGAGTAGCTAGCGTTGTTTCACCACTCGCTGTAATTCCCCACCCCTTCGCCCTTGGGGACATCTGTTTAATGACTTTTGAACTGAACTTCTTATTGGCCCAAATGTCTCGTCTCATTTGTAATGTGTTTAAGGAATAATTTAGAGGTTTTATTGTATCAAACATGATTCTCAACTTATGTGTGGTCCAGAGAGCAGTAGATTCCTGTCATACAATGTAAAGTGTTTAGAAGATCATGACTACTTTGTTGCAGGACTCATGATTGCAATGTCTCTCATGCATGGGGACTTGCACCACACTTTCTATCCCATGTCATGTTTTAAGCTCTTCTCAGTAACCAACCTTTAACAGTGCCATTGCAAGATGTCTATGATCATGAGTTGAAATCTGCTCTTGGTAGACTCTGACACTGTAGGCAAAGCAAAGAGCTGCACAGTTGAAGGCAACTTGTCAACTGTACTTGAGCTGGCTGGAACATTGGCAATGCTAATACAAACCCTGGATGATGCCAAGAAAATGGTCGCAGCAACTTCGCAGTGGTTTGTACTCGCATGATGCAAACCAGCCCTTAAGAGCTTCTGAGAAGGCCTCTCGGCCCTTGGCATGGTAGAAGCAGTCAAGACATATTCTGATAGTTTCAGACCATTGTTTTGTCATGTACCCGAGATGCTGACAGCAGAAAGAATGGAACAACTATTCAGGCCTGACACAAGCCCTGTTGGTTTTTCAAAGGCATTAGCCAAGAGTCTTGTTTTGTCCAGATGGAGTGATTATCTTCAGGACATAGAAAATGCAGAAGATTCTGACATCACCTTGAGTGATATTTTGTTCTTTACCACTGGCTGCAAAGTATTACTACAACACGCCTTACCTGTCACCGTTAAGTTTTGGCATGAAGGGCTGTCAAGGTTATCCACAGCAAATACATGTTCAAACATCCTTCACCATCCAGTAATGCACAGTGATTATGAAAGCTTCAAAGCTGATGTTACCTTTGGATTTCTCAATGCACAAGGTTTCAGTACTGCATGACGAGCAGTGTGGAATGCAGCTTGTGCCATTTTTGGACAATTGGATTTGGAAGTTGCTGGGCCA
>CM042746.1:27541560-27551560 GCA_022496165.2 Catalaphyllia jardinei | reverse complement strand
TCTGAGATAATAATTCCGATGAGAGCGAGCCGGTAAAAGGTGACTTAGTTTGTGGTCACCCTACTCAATGTTGCTGAATAGTTCCTTGCACAATTGACTTCTTCTGTCATATAAAGATGGAAGGCCTGATGATGACAACAGAGATATGTATGGATACTACAAGTGTCATGGTCCATGTATCCTTGTATTTGCAACAGATGCAACATGAAAGAGGTATTTTTCCATTGTTTGACTCCTTACTGGTTTGCCTGGGCTGAGAATCTGTAATCATATCTTTTACTAGCTTACTTTATGCTGTGAAAAAATGGCTAGAAACTAAACTACAATATCAAAAATGGCACCATAAACTATGGCAAAAAGCAACCTTGAAAATTGTGTGGATTTTTTGGTGATTTCATTTTTGTTAACAAGGAAATAATGTTAAAGTTGATTCCTCGCAGAAAGCTACCCTTTTATCTATTTTATCTGTATCTCTCTTAGACATAAACGAGTGCAGCATCCACATGCCAGAATCAATGCAGTCGAGGAGCCATCTAAAGAGGTTCCCCACATGATGACAATTCCATTTATGATTATCACAACAGCAGACTACAGATGGGGTTACTGCTTATGAACATTGCTTATGCCATCGAAGAGGGAGATGGCTTATGCCTTTGTAAACTGTTACAAGTTTGTTCCTTTGTTTGCCTAACAGTTCAACCATACCAAATATGCTTATGTGCTTCTCCTATTTTTTACAGAAATCTATGCAGTTCTTTCAGAAGAGGAGTCCTTCTGCCTAATTTTTAACATATTTATTAATTCTAAGGGAAAACTTGGGGGAAACATTCTTCTTGATTTATTTATGGAACACCTCAATCTTCTACTTAAAAGGTTGGCAAAGGGAATGGGTGCCAATGTTACTAATGCATCATTACAGCACGCAGCACAATCAATTGTGCCATAAAATAAAGTAATGGAATGGATGCCATTTATGAAGATTGTAACAAAGTGAAAAGAAGTGGACACCATGGGAGCAAGGACCCAGAGGAAGCAGTTTCCATCATTGTGAATGACCTCATCGAGTAGACAGGGCTATCCTTCCTAAGTTCAAGACCAATGTTTTTGACATTGATTACAGAGATTTCTTTCAGTGGGCAAAAGAGCGGTTGCATGAGTGGAAAGGAATTTATGAAGTGACACAACGTTAACTGTAAGACAGGAATCTGTCTAACTGTAATTGGTACTGTAAAATGTTTTTATTAATCATTATAATAATCAGTTAGTCAGAATTTCCAGGTCAGAGCGCTACTAAACAATGTACATCTAGTGTACATTCCACCTTAACAATGACAGATGTTTTAATATTGTGTGTTGTCAAAAACATTTTGTGCTCCATTGTTTTGGAAAACAAAGCAAGCAGCAATGGTCAAGTACCAGTATTAAGCCTTATGAATTCAGGCTCCAAACAAATACTCTCAAGCCAAGGAAATTTCAACAGAAACGTTCAAATTTGCACTTGTTTCCAAGGTTTAGGAAATATTAAGGTGAAATGCTCTCACAGTCTTAGAGCACACAGTAACATCAAAAATTAAAAAAAGAACAACAAAAAATACACTGCATTTTGTTAATCAATGTACACTTCAATATGTACAGAAAATATTTTTCTTGTGTATTCTTCTTCTGATTTACGTAGCATGCAAGTAGCATCAGCAGTTATATAAAATATGTAATATGTATCCCTAAACTTAGAAAAGAAAATCATGAAGTGTTTCCTTGAACAACACTCTAAATTATAAAACATTTCAGTTTTTTAATCATTACATGTGGGCCTATTATACAAGAAACAAGTTACTTGTGTTATCAATCAAACCCAAACAATAAATAAATCTAAAAATAGAAGAACCGTAGCCAGGATAAGACATCTGAAAAAAAATTATAAAAAGAACGCTCACTGGCTATATATAGATAAAAAACTTTCAAGCTTTCGGCTGTCAGGCTACAGCCTTCAATGAATAAAATGGAAAAAAAATCGACAACTACTTAATATACAAAAATAGGTGAGATTAATAAAAAGAATGCGTAAACAGGAGAAAAAAATATGTACAGAAGTGTAAAAAAACTTAATTGTTCTTCTTTAAAAGAATAGTTTTTATTAGGGAGCGGCTTTGAATTGTTATCTGCATGATCTATCGAAGCGGTGTGCCATTATTCTAGTGTCTTTCGAATACGATAGGAACCCATGTCGATCACTTGGGAATTTGTAAAGTCAATAGAGTGATTTGTAGACCAAGCGTGTTTAGCAATGTTGGAACCTCTTGCATAAGACTTCACACTCCTTGTATGTTCTTTTCAAAGAATCTGCCAGTCTCGCCTACATAACTCCATGCGCAGTCAGCACAAGATATTTTGTAAACCACGTTTGACTGCAAATCAATCGGAGGTTGGGACTTAGGAGAGGGAAACTCCTGTTGTAATGCCTTGAGTGGCTTGCTGACAACTCGAATGTCGTGCTTTTTAAGAAATCTAGTTAGAGGCTGAGAAATTCCATTGATATAGGGGAGGACTGCATAATTATTGGAGGGTGCTGCCCATTTGAAAAACATGCAAACAAGTTCCTCAGGTGTAGGGATGCAGTTTGTTCGCTGAGTAGAAGATTTCTTCTTTAGGGTGTTGGAGATAACATATTGGGGGTAATTGTTAGATCGTAGAGCATGGGTGACATGAATAAGTTCAGTCTCTTTTCCTTGTTTCGTGTTCGGGAGATCAATTGCATGATGTAGTAAAGTCTCAGCTGTGATGATCTTGTGTCGTTTGTCGTGATGAGGGAAGAAATCTAAATACCTATCGGTATGGGTTGGTTTACGGTAAACATCAACAGTGAGAGCATTATCTTTGCAAGTAACTAGGGCGTCCAAGAAAGCGATTTGGTTATTTTCTTCTTCAATGGTAAAGGAAATGTGTGATCACCAATGCAATTACAAATTTTGTGACAAACACTACAACAGTCATGCAGTTGGTGAAATTGTATCATCAAAACCACTAAGGAATTCAACTCTGCAACATGATTTAAGTGAATTCCTTACAGCATTTCTGATGTCTGCCTCACAAGTTGTTAGATGTCATCCTTGATGGACTGTTATGTGATAGGCTTGATTTCCATCTCTCCCACCACATCCTGCCTCCTGAAGATGTGAGGTTAGGTTCTTTGAAGGGCCATACTCCCATACTTAAAGATGTAGTTGCCAGAACCACCCTGACATTTCCAGAAACCCTCAAAAGAGAATGTCACGTAATCTTTATGGCGTTTGGGTGTCTGCGAAAGTAGACACCCAGCAGACATCTTTCATGAATTGGACCTTCTCCATCAACATAAAGGCTAGAATTTCCAAGTTTCATTAAAAAAAGTCAGCAAGGAAACAATGTCACTCACTGTCTTGCAAACTATAATTGTGAAGGGAGTTTTTTTTTCTCATTCCTCAATAAAGAGAGCTGCCAGTCAAAGCAGTGGAGTTGCTAGTCTGCTTGCAAAACTGAAAATCTCATGTTGTCCTTGTTAGGGCTGACAGTAATAAGATTTGATGCCTTTAATCCAAGACACTTGGTTAAACACTCTTGCATTTCCTTGTTAGCGGTGGCAGTGAGGCCAAGAAGAGGCATTCCAGTTTCCAGGCAGGATCTTGACTCAGCCACTCGTCCAAATGCTTCCCGAAAAGCAGCCTTTCCTTTCGCGAGAAGCATTTAAAACTGATAAAAACTCACTCTCTTTGCTTGCGTCATCTGACGCAATGATAGAATTCATCAGCTCGCAGGATTTTTATTTGACCAGAAGCCACACTGCCACACAGGTAACCAATCAAGGCTTAGCTCTTGACCAATCAGAGTAAAGTCCAGATTCTGGGCTAGCAACGAATAATCAAGTAATTGTATCAGGTGTACCTTACCGCCGTGCAAATATAAGGTAAGGGACGCCTGTTCGCAGGTTAAGATAATTGCGTAGAATAAGAGCTGTCGATGCCATATTTTCAATGGACCGAGGGCTCAGCACGACGACAACTAGAAAAACATGCCACCTATTTGCCATGGTACCAAACAAATTCTCAGAAAGCCTCCTTGCTTGGCTGTGTTGGTAGTTTTCAACTCTCCTGTCTGCATTAAGTCCATTTTGTGAATAAGGTTTCATTGTGTGAGGTTTCAGTCCAAAAGCATTATCTCCAACAAACATATGAGGAACCTCTTTATCTCCATTTGGTAGGCACTGGGGTGGGTGTAAGGAAATAATTCCATCTTCAATTGCTTGTGATAAGCCACACTTATTCTATACTCCTCCATCTGATACCCTACCATTTGTACCAACATTTGCATACAAGCATTCATAGTCTAGACCAGCAATGGCCATTGACAAAATGAAACGTGTATCTTTATAATTGTAATAGCGTAAGCCGGAATTTGGAGGTAGCTGAATTACAATATGCTTCCCATCTATTGCTCCAGGACGGTTTGGGTAGTTCCATCGCTCCTCAAATTTTGAGGTGATTGCCAGCCACTCTTCATGTGATGAAGGGACTTTACGGCAAACCGGCCCAAGATTTTTGACAATGGCTTTGCAAACTTCATCCCCAATGTAAGCTATTGCTGCTCTCGAAATACAAAACTGGAAACTTAGGGATTGATAAATTTCTCCTGTCGCAAGGAATCGTAGAGTTACTGTTAATCTTTTGGTTGCAGCTATCACTTTGTGACTTCCCATCACCTGACATGGAGTTATGTCACGTTCAATGGCTTTCAATATCCTTTTTATATCTTCATAATTCATTCACATCATCTCATTTCATCTATATTGTTAAAATATCCCTTTTCTCCCCCTTTGCTTTATCCATTGTCTACTCTTTCCTCTTCCTACATTTTGAGTGGAACAAGAGCAGCTAAACACCTTTTCATAGTTGATCAATTGTGCGCCATTTTTTAGGCAAACCAATATGGCGCACGTTTGTTTTCTAAAAGGATTCTGGGTAGATTTTGGACTCAGACCTCTTGAGCCCAATTGTTGAATCCAACATGTTACGCTTATTTGGCCACCTCGACCAACAATGTTAGATTTAACAATGTTAGATGATGTTGGATCCATTTGGCTGGGCCTTTAGCAAACTGAAAACTGCTTGTACTTCTACTAAAACAGAGCAAGAACTGAACTGAAACCTACTGAATTTAATATATGAAATGATTAAAGTGCCAATCAAATTATTTGTGATCATTGTCAGTCATCAATAATGTTTTGTCATGTTAACACTACTGTTCTGTGTTACCCTTGATAAGTAAAGTTGATTATCATTATTAGAGGTTTCTAGTTTGATTACTGGTACAGTGTTAAATTTTTCTTATTCACTTATTGTACAAAGTGATGTATGAAACATCACAAGTTAATTGAAAAAATGTTATGTTCAGAAAGCCTTCTAGGAAATGAAGATAGGTTTATGATCATTGTAGCAAGACTCCAGAGTGCCTGCAGATTTACCAAGTTGTGGCACATTTGCATAAATGTGATCAGTCTGTGTATGATAGTCAGTGGTATATTGGTAATCAACTGTGTGTATTATACAATATGTCTATAATCAGACGATTTTTCATATTTGTAATTTGGAAATCACAGATCTCAAGCGTCTTGCATTGCATGTCCCATCCTATTGCAATCAAGCAGTCAATCTTCTCAACAAACATCTCAGTCAGCAGCACAACCATAATCCACCAATACATTAGTCATCACAAGCCTTCACTTATTTGTTCTTCCTTCAACTACAGATGTTAGGAGCTTTTAGCACTGATGCTTCTTGGAAGGCTATGTCAATGCGCATGCGTGTAAGTTACTTGCTCTCCCTCCTCCCTGTTGCCGTTTGTTGTTTACGACAGGAAAATCGCTGATTGACGTTGTAGTGAGTACATGACATTCAGATGAGGGATTTTCTCCTTATTCTGTAGATAATGTTGCTGGTTTTAATTTCTTAGTGTAAAGCAATATTCTTAAGGCACCATAATGAAATCTTTTTAGAAGTTACATTTACTTTTCCACTGGCTAAGTTTTTCAGGTGATTAGAATTTGATGTCATTGATATTTTCACTTGACAGTCAAAGGAAAAACAAAGACCAAAGTACATTATCCTTACCGTAGCATGTTAACTTGCTTATAATTAATTTATGTGGACTGTTCACTGAAACTTCAGGCAGTTCAGCTTTATTCCAGCTTTGGTTTTCCTTTTTGCCTTCATAATCATGAGTCACAATGTAGCTGTGACACGTGTGCAAGCTTAAACCTCACTCGATTATTGTATTTGACTTACAGTGGTTACCAGTCACACACGCCCTTCAACGATTTTTTCCCATTTCAAAAACTAAGTTTGGGTGGACATTAGTCAAATGTTTCCATGACAATAGTCGTGTTCATTTCGTGTCAGTCTCACAGTCATGTTCAATCATTGTTGGATCAGGTATAATTGCTCAGTTATTATGACAAGGTAATTTGCAATTTTGCTGAGATGGAGGGTTATTGTGGAGAAAACATGGTCTATCTTTGAATCACATAGCGGAAACACTTTTTGCGAGTGAAATGTTTGTGAAGAAGGCAGCGTTTCGATTGTACAAAAACAAAACTACAGCCGTAAGCGATCTGCCAAAGAGAAAGTAAAGGAAACGAAAGATATCAGGGAGCTGAAAAAGTTGGCCTCTAAAATGAGTTGCTTTATGTGGAGATAAAGACTTGTTATGGATGCAGATTATTCATTCACCACAAAAATTCTTATCATCCACCTTGCTAAAACATAATTCAGAGATCTATCTTGACAAGTTTAAGCGTGGTTGAAATACTAGACAGTCAAATTGTATGCAAAGCAAACCGTCAGCAGAACCATACGGCAAGTACGATTGTCAGTAATGAAAGCCGCAAGGGGTTAGCAGTTAGATTTTTGTACTTCATTCTGTAATAAAGTGTATTTATATCTAGTTCAGTCTCATGTTGTTGTGGTTGTACACTGTTTGTACATTTGCAGCTTCAAAACATTGGCCATGAGCGAGACAAATGAATAGGCGCTTGAGATGATTTTATAAGTCTTACTTCTCAGTTCCTGTTTACTGAAGAGTCAAGTAAAGATAAAAGAGCAACTCGTATACTCTGAGAACTGACACTGAAATAGTGGTTCTGGAAATTCCACTCGCCATTATTGTCATGGATCCATTTGATTGACGTCCCCCAAAATGTACTTTTCGAATTGGGAAAAAAATCGCTGAAGGGCACGTGGCTGATAACCGCTGTAAAATAATGCTTTTAGACTAGCAGCTAGCTACTAAGCTTCTGCTACAAATATTTCCTAACAACAAAAATAAATGTGCAAGACAAGTTCTCTCGCCTGGAGGTGGTTCGATTTGCAGGGTAACCCCCCTACCAAGGACATATTTTCTCTGTATAAACTAGCCCTTAATTTGTGTCTATTTTAGGCCTATGGAGTGGACTGAAAAGCACAACATTTATCTGTATAGAGAGATTATAGTGGTAGAGCTATTTCAGTTTAAGAAAGGTACAGCAGACAGAGGAAAGCTTTGGATGAAAATAGCAGGGTCCTAAAATAGCTGCAAGGAGATAAGTTTAGAGTAGGAATAAGAAGTGTAAGGGAAAAGTTCACTGATATCCAGAAAGTGTATCTAAAAAAGAACAAAGCAGATGAGAGCAGCAGTGGTACATCAAATGACATCACTGAGCTAGACCAACTATTAGAAGAAATACCAGAGAAGGAGGAAGTAGCTGAGGAGAATAGAGATAGTGATAAGAAAAGAAAGTAGAGCAAAAGCTGAGGAAGCAAGAAGAGTTGCCATGGAGCGCATAGGACAGACAAAGAAGAGGCAGAAAGATGAGGGAGATCATCAGGAGGAGAGGATGCGGCCACGGAGGAGGAGTGGAGGTGACACAGTAGAGTATTTAAGGTGTGAGATGGAGAGAAACCTGAGGGAGAAAGAGTTAGATGTAAAAAAGGCAGAGCTAGCAGATCAGACTGCGAGAGCCCAAGAACAGAAAATGCAGATGCAACAAATGATCCAGGGTATGCAGCAGCAACAGCAACAGAACATGCAAACTCTACTTCTCCAGCAGCAACAGCAGCAAAGCCAAGCCATTTTGGCTCTCATTAAAAGTCTGATTAACAAGCCAAATTAGGGTTTGTTTTCCTAGTTTCCATCTCTGGGGAGGTACTTTAGGAATTTTCTGGATGGGGATGCACCGCTGGGACCCTGGAACCCTGGAACCCTGATCCTACACTAGAGCTAGTTCAGCTGAATTTTGCTACCTTATACTAAAGTAAACTCCTCAAATCGCTTCTATCCTAGACTAGCTTTTTTCCAGAAACTGATTTTTGACAGTTGATAGTATCCAGTAAAGTTTTATGATTTCATTTTTTATATTTTTGAGTAGCAATTCCTGGTTTCCTTAAAAATGATACCCTATTCTTGACTAAAACGCTCTTATTTATATGCCATACCCACACCTTTGAGCCATATATAGCACATATATGGCAGTACTCCTCTACCCCCTTTTTGGGGTTTCCACACTTGCTATCTTTTTGCTGTCCAAGCAAAATAATAAGACTTGTGTTCCACTACCTTTCAAAATGCTTTATTCACCTTGTGTAACATACACAATTGAAGCATCACACCCTTAAAAATGATAGACTGTCTGCGAAATGTCTTGGGCATATGTTGTATTTGCTATGCTCTTTGCCTTGTACATCTGGCCCCGGTTGTTCAAAGGCTGGATAACACTATCCACCAGATAAATCACTACCCAGTGGATAAGTGTTAACAAAACAAACCACGCTACCCACTGGATAGTGATTTATCCGCTGGATAGCAATTGTCGTGTGGAAGGTCAACTGAATAAGTCAACAAGAAAAAATATTAAAGCCTGCCTGAAATATGTTACCGAGGGTATTGACTCTCCAAATGGATTACCATAAGTGCTTACAGACGCCAAAAGTTTCTTCTCGGGACGGCTTTCATGCGAGGAAGCTACGGACTAACCTATCTATTCTATTGGAGGAAGCGGTCCAAACGAGGTAACATCTTTGCTGAGCTATCTTCTGAGAAGCCTTCAGGAAAAACACGGTAAATTCCATCACCTTATAGTGTGGGCAGATAACTCACCGGCTCAGTTTAAAGAATCCTACTTATTTTTTTTACGTGGATCATCTTGTTAGAGAGGGGGACTTCCTAAGAGTGGACCTTAAGTTCCTACTGGAGGGGCACTCGTTTTCAATTTGTGACAGGCGGTTTGGCTCTATTCAGCAATTCTTCAACACCAAAGAAAAAATTGAAACTCCACAGGGGTGGGAAACGACCCTACGAAACAGACGTTTAAATAACGTTAGAAGTTACTGGGTGAATTTGGATTGGATTATGAACTATAAAAGCTTCCTAAGAATGAAGCACATTGCTAGAAACAAGGACATTGAACACAAGAAATTCAAAGTAAGAAAGATCAACTAAGCTGCCATCCGGAAACAACATTTATAAGGTTTACAATGGACACGTAAGAAAAGCCAAGAATTGTGTCGTTTCTGAAGAAAAAGCAGGGCGTGGAATTGAATGCGGCTGAGCATTTGGTTCCAGTGAGACTAGAAAAGAAACCCATTCGCGTCGATGTTAAGCAAGACTGTATAAAGCTAGCTCAGAAATATTTGTCTGAAACTGCAAAGCATTTTTACACCTCATTACCAGCGAGCTCTGATCGAGACGCTGATGACGATGGCGACTGAAACATTTACCCGAGAATTATTACCTATGTTGCCCTGAGCAGTGTTAGTGTTGGTATAGGTAACCGTATGAATGCAAGAGATCGCACAAGCCCTTAGGCTAGTGCGATTTAAAGAATTTTCCAGTATAAGGAGTGGTGTAAGTCCTTAATTGCTCAAGCTCTCGTACAATTACTTATTTATTATATGACTCAGAAAATTGCGAATGCTTGCGCCTTGATTTGTACTACAGT
>CM042746.1:27526213-27536213 GCA_022496165.2 Catalaphyllia jardinei | reverse complement strand
ACCCTTCAACATCAGGTAGAAGACAACCAAGAAATAAACCTTTGTATGAGTTCCATGAAGTAGTTTTAATTTTTTTGGTTGGATAGATTACGTGACAGTGGAAATGATCTGTAACATGCACACTTTTTTAACATCAACTGCTCCCTTTTCTTGCAGAAGATTTGTTTGCTGCAAATTGCATACACTAGCCATTGGTGTGTTTAAATACACATCTTATTTTTGTTGGCCTGTTTTTACATGCCAGTTGTTAGCAGGATGATCAACCTCTCTCTACAGACTGGAAGTTTTGCAGACACCTGGAAACATGCAAATGCCATACCAAGACTGAAGAAACCCAACTCCGAGGCAACGTTTACCAACTTACCATTTGCTTCTAAGCTGACTGAGCACATTGTGTTTCTGCAAATGCATGACTACCTGAGCACACATAATCTCTATCCTTCAGTGCAGTCATCATGCAGGCAAGACCACAGTTCCGAGGCTACACTGCTAAAAGTCAAGAACAATATCCTACTTAACATGAATCAGCAACAAGTCACCCTGCTTGTAGGTCTTGATACTGTGGATCACAAACTTCTGCTAAAAATGGATACCCACGTAAACAACATATGTAAAGCCGCATTCTTTCATTTGTTTAATATTAGGAGAATTAGAAATTTTCTTAGTGTGGAATGCACAAAAATTTTATTAGTGAATGCTTTTGTGACTAGTCGCTTGCACTATTGTAATAGTCTCTCAGCTGCACTAACTCAAATGTGTGCAAAAACGCAGCAATGTTAGTAGATTCGATCATATTACTCCTCTGTACTTTCTTCACTGGTTACCCATCATTTCAAAGCTCTAAATGGACTTGCCCCTTTGTATATATCAGAACTTTTGCAGCACAATTTAGCCCCTACATATAATCTCAGATCTTCTGTGGACACTCAGGACCAATCAAATACAACAAAACTAGGAAACATCTAATCTGTCAACAACTATGTGCTTTCAATGGATTTACAGCGAGTCTATTTGGAAGAAGGAAAGTCGAAATCTGGACATTTACTACTTGCAAAATTATTGCTATTGTTTTTCTCTTTTTTCATGGGTTTCTTGTAAGATATATTCTCAATTTGCCACAGCAATTATACTACATGTCAATCTGGCCAAGTGAAAGGTTTCCAAAGATACTTCACCCTTTCCCTACTATACCGCCCTGTACTGCCCTGCAAAAATACGCCACCATTTTCCTATGCCACCCTGTACCGCCATAACAAAATAAACTACTCTCCCTACTCCTGGACTGGTGGTCTTCACTCTCTATTGTTTTCTTATTATTTGTCACAAGTTGGCCAAACAAATCGCAGAAACTGCATATAAATTATATGCTCTGTGAAGTGAGCACATGCAAAGTTTATTTCTTGATCTAGCGTTTGCTTTCAAACTATCATGGTGGCCCGTTTTGCTCCACCGTTGGAGATTTCAAGAGATGATTATCATGATATTTTCGGTAGTTCTGATGAAGAAATGGATAATGAAGACTCTGATATTGACGTTAGTGAAGTGGAGGATGAGAGCGAAGAAAATGATGAGAGTGGAAGTGAAGGTGAAGGCGATGAACCAGTTGAGTGGAGTGATCGTTTGCATAACATTCATGTTGACGATTTTACTTTGCTTGTTGGGATCACATTTCAGATAGGCAACGAGGCTAGAGAGATAGATGTGTTTAAAATGTTTTTCAATGATGAAATACTTAATGTTATTGTGCGTGAAACAAACCGCTATGCTCGGCAAAAACTAGCAGGCCAAGCGCTTGCCAAATGGCAAGATGTCACACTCGTTGAAATAAAAGCATTTGTTGGTGTGTGTTGTGATGGGTGTAAATCCTTTTCCATGTACTGCTGATTACTGGTCAAGTGATCCATATTTAGGGAACCAAACAATTAAAAAAGTGATGCTTCGAAAATGCCAGCTGTTTCTTTCACCTCAACGATTCTTCAAATGAACCAAGGCGAGGAGATGATGGCTTTGATCACCTTTACAAAGTGAGACCGATTTTGACACAGTTCAATGCCAAAATTCAAGAGCTTTACAAACCTGGAAAGCACATAGCGGTCGATGAAGGAATGATAGGTTTTAAAGGAAGGCTTTCTTTTCGCCAGTATATGCCGGCAAAGCCGACAAAATACGGAATAAAAGTGTGGATGGCAGCCGATGCTTCAAACAAACAACCCGACCGCGTTCTTGCAAACAGCCTTGGCTACAGCGTGGTCAAGGAATTGATGAGCCCATTTTTAAACAAAAATCATCATGTGTACTTTGATAATTTTTTCTTCCCCAAAATTATTGCAAGATCTTCAGAATGAAGGAACTTATGCTTGCTCAGGTCGTGTCGGGTTACTGCCACCTTCGCGTAGAAAGCTGAAGAGAGAAGGCGAAATGATCTGCGAGCAAAAAGGCAATCTTGTTTACACAAAATGGCATGATAAACGCGATGCCAATATCTTATCAACCAATTTTGATCCCCTTACGCCAAAAACTGTGAAAGAAAGATGAAAGAGAAATGGAGATGTTGTTTGTGTCGAGAAGCCGGCGTATGTTGATTTGTACAACAACAGCATGGGTGGTGTTGATCGCTCTGATCAACTTCGATCATACTACAGTGCCTGTCGACCCTCTAAAAAGTGGTACAGGTACTCGTTCTAGTTTATTTTCGATCTCTCTCTCTCGTTAATTCCTTTATCATTTTCAAAGAACATGTCCAAAGGAGGGAAAGAAGGACCCTAGTTGACTTCCGTTTTGCACTTGAAAAACAGCTTATTGCTGGGTTTTCAAGTCGCTTTCCTAGTGCTCTCGAGGCAACTCAATTAGCTCCATGCCCAGTGTGCAAAGCAGATCTCAATGACTTGCAAATTAAACCAGCGACAAGAATAGTCATGCATTTAATAGGAGAGTTAAAGGTCAAATGCAACAGGTGCAAGTGGGAGCTAACTTATGAGGATTCAGGGCATCACATTTGCCTTCATACACCCCGTCAGTGCAGTGCCCATTCTTGCACCTGCTGTAGCACCCTGCACACCCCCTGCTCAGCCAGCAGCTCCAACCCTAGAGGATGCTTTTGAGCAGCTAAGACAAGGAAAAGTGTCCCAAGAGGTTGAAAAGCCAGGGACTATGCTGATTAAATACAAGATGAAATTGTCACCTGATGGAAAGTCTGCTCTTCTCAGGACACAAGGCAAGGTAACTGTAACAATTTTTTTTCAACTCAAACTAGGGGATAAATTCGGATATAATTTCACGTAACCATTTGTATTTGCTAACTGTCTAGCCCATAAGGATTATTCATGTGCCCCAGGTTGAAAAGTCCAGTTCTGAGGTTGGTCCACATCACTTGTGTAATTGAACCAAGGTTCTCAAGAACTTTGGGGAAATGCTCACCAAGGAGCAAATGGATACCTAAGTGGTCCAGTACTTAAAAACTAAAAAGACCAAAGAAGAAAGAGAGCAGTTAATTAGGGAATCACTGGGTAAGGAGCAACAAACTGAGAAGGTAGGTTCCATTCTCCCCAATTTAAAAGACATTAAAAAAGCTGGTATTGTTATATATGTTATTTTTGTGTAAAACACAATGCATTTGACTAAAGCATTCATTATCCCTAAAGGTGGTTCAAAATGTGGGGAATCAAAATGGACAGTGAGAAAGTTCAGAGGAAACAGGAAAAAAGCCAAATTGGCGAGAATTTGGAGGCTGGGATGATTCCAATAGAGCACTCAGAGAAGCATGACAACAAACCAGTTACAGTGATAAAGGCCACCCCATGCGCATATGTGGAGAATTTGGTGGAGCATGTAACAGCTTTTGTGGATGAAAATGCAAAGTTAGTACACAGCACACCTACCAGGGTATATTTTAATTGTAAAGTTTGTGTTTTACTTATTTACAAATCTAGCCCTTTACTCATCATATTATCTAAGTACCATGTTAGATATAGATGGCCTTCAACAAGACATCTTAGAACAAAATATAAATGGTGTTCTTATTAGGGCAGATCTATTGACGACCCATGATGGCTTCATTCTAGAAGATAAATTGTACATCAAACTCAGTGGTGATCATGGCCAAGGGTCCATGAAATTTGCCCATCAGCTGGCAAATCTGGAGAAGCCAAACTCCAATAAGGCTAGTAATAACCAAAGGTTAGTAAATGCGGGTGAGGATTTTTTTTTTTACCTAAAAGGTGAATAAAAGATTTGGGGGCTATAGGTCGGGTGATTCTGTTTGTCCATGAGCACACCCTCCAGGTTCCTCCATTTTGACAGTAGCAAGAGAGAGATTTTACAAACTTTGTGAAACAGTAACACCAGAGTATTCCACGTGACACTAATCCCATTATTTGCTTTCCTTAGATTTAGTAATATGCTGTAATTGTTGCTGTTTCACGGCGTAAACAAAAGCGCTCTAGGTTATAAAGTATGCGTATTGATCGAGTCAAAATGATTGACTTAACACAAGTGTGATTTATTTAAAAATCATGGACAAATAAGAAATCAAAGAAGGTGATATTTCATAAACAAACCGATAGGTCGTGATAGCCTACACTGTATTTGCCGTGATTTTAACCGCGATAGCTCCGTGTTTTGAACGAGTATTGTTACAAACAGTTGACTTATTTTGTGGTGAACAACGTGGTTCAATGGTAAAATTGTGGCGAAACTGTTCTGATATTTCATAAACAAACCGAACTAGGTGACAGGCTGACAGCTGAGCTGAGCTGAGCTGAGCTGAAGGAAGACCAACGCTATTGCTTCATGCTTCTGAGATCGAGGACAATGATCGAGTAATAAGACAGTGGTGTTCTCCATGTTTGAGGCCAAGGACACTTACAACAACACAAGGACAGTGCTTGATCTGAACTTGAACAGACTAAACTGCAGTGAGATATTTAATATTTGTTCTTTCTTCTTTAAAAAAAAGAAACAAATATTAATTATTTTCTAATTGTTTTGATCTGTGATGACGTGCAGAAACAAATCTGGTTTACTATTCCTGTTTGGAGGCTATGAGTTTCTGTGCAAGCTTGTTGGGACTTCTGGAACAAATGGTGAGGAAATATACAACTGTCATGTTCCAAGAAAATGTATGTATTTTAATTTGACTGACTGAATAAATAATCTTTGAACTCTGTACTTAATCCTAGCATGCTACCCTTGCTTGTGGTGCTTGATCATTTCTGGTGAAATGCGGCTTCCCAAAAATTAGCGAGCGGAAGTAGAACTCAGGACACTTAAGAACTTGCAGAGGCATCTCCTTGAATTCGAAACTAAAGGAGGAGAAGGCAAAGCTATACTTCAGTGTCATTCATGAGCCCTTGCTGGAAATCCCAATTAATCAAGTCAGTATTACACACATAACTACTTTGCAAAATATGACAAAAAATACTAGCATCATTTGTTATTTATGATTAATATTCAATCTTTGTTCACTGTCTAAAATCCGCACGCGTCATTGGTTAAAATTGATCATGTGAGCTCCTGTTACCAAGCAACATCAAAGTGACAGAGTGCGTTATTACAATAACACATGAAAACTGTGCAGTGTTCTTCAACTTCAAACGTACATGACTTCAGGTTCAAGATTTTCTGAGGTTGAGGAGGAAAAAATTACTGAAAAAATTGACGCTGCCATCCCAGAAAACACAAAAAGGCAATCTACTTGGAGTGTGTCTATTTTCAATGGTGAGTTGAGCAAAACTGAGTTTTTTGCAAGTTTTCTTGGCAACTCTTACTCTCTTTTGTAAGTTAAATTTGACGTCGAAGTGTGTGTAGCTTTGTCAAAAATGTTTGTTGTTGGTACTAAATGTTGAATTAAAATGAGTTTTAAATTAATGTTTTCTCCTTCTAAACTAGAATGGTTGGAGCTCAGATACCCAAGCGAAAATTTGGAGAGCCTAACTAAAGAAATACTTGCAGAGCGACTAAGTAAGTTCTATCAAGAAGTAAAGCAAGAAGGAGGGAAGGACTACAGCCGGTCGGCTCACGTGGCTAAAGGGCTGGATTAAACCGCTACTTGATGTCCGATAAAGTCGAAAGACTTTTTTGATCATTGCCGATCCCATTTTCAAGACTGCGAACAAATCGCTAAACGCTAAGCTAAAGAAAATCAAGGAATCTGGCGCGTCTAAAGTCAAACATCACAGTAGTTCAACCCAAAAACATACAAAAATGATACAATAGCGGCGTTTTTCGTGACGACTTGCCTCTTGCCCTTCTCTGTGTCAACTGGTATAATGTAAATTTATATTTTTGCAGACGAGGAAGAGAAAATCAACGAAAACTGACAAGGAATAGTTTTGTGTTCAAGAAAGACACGAGTGGAAATGGCTGAAGACGAGAAAACAAAAAACCATCATGGTGGGCTCGGCGACAAAGCTGGTGAAGGGGATCCAAAGATGTTCGCAACGGGAGAAACTAACTGCCCAGTTTATTTATTGAAAAAGTTAATCCAGGTTTTAAATCCTGGCGAAGAGGCATTATTTCAGAGGCCCAAAAGAAAGTTCTGTTTGAGCGGTGAAATCTGGTTTGACAGAGCACCGCTCGGTGTAAACAGTTTAGGAAACATGATGAAAGAAATATCTTTCGCTGCAAAATTAAGCCAGACATATACAAATCATTGTATTAGAGCGACGTCTGTGACATTGCTTGATAGAGCGGGAATACCTGTGCACAGAATTATGCAAATATCGGGCCATAGAAATGAGGGGAGTGTGAAAGTTTATTGTGAAAGGCAAACGCTACAACAACAGAAACAGCGCTCTGAAATTTTGGCGGCCCAAGTTGCATCCTCGACAGCGTTGATTACAAAATCCTCACAACAAGTGTAGAACAGAAATAGTTCTTCTTGCCAAAACAACATGTTCACCAACACCAATTCGCCCAAATTTGTCGACTTTGGGAATGCCAGGTTTGAAAACTGTAATTTCGCTTTCACTTATAAAATGACAAAGAAAAGTGATGATTGATCATTGACATTGGCTTGTTTATGCTCACTGAGAATTCTGTTTAAGCGTGCTTTCTGCTTTTTTTTAGCTATAAGCTAGAATACACTTTATGTACATGTATCTAAAATATTCATTCATATCATATTCAGTAAATTAAAGATTCTTGGCCATTGAATGTTCTTGTTTTCATTTGTTTTTCTTTAGCTCATTGTTTTCTCATTCAAACAGGTCGGGCGGGAAGCCGTTCATTGTAAGCTTAAGTCTATCGCCAGCAGCGAACTCAGATTGAACATTAAAAGGGTTAGAGACTGTTAGTTCGTGTTTTGTTTTCAAATACACGCACTTGCTTACTGTACAATGAACTCGAAATTTTCAAGACTGCACTTAGCTTCAAGACAGCAGCAAGAGTTACATGTAGAAGGTGCCTACCTTCAAAGAGCACAACAAGCAGAGGGATATGTGACATACCTCTTAACACCTGGCAGGCAAACCCACACAGAAGAAGCACCTAACCTACAAGTACAGGAGCTCTTGCTCTATGCACAGGAAATGTGGAAGAAAGCTAAAGAGGTATTATATTTTTGATGTGATGCCCCCATCCCAGGTCAAAAGTTTGAGTGATTACAAGAGTGCAACCACAATATCTTTTTTCCTGCAACAGGAAAATGAAAGGACCTGAGGAAAAGTGCAACCTTTACAAGGGATATTGGGCCTATCTATCAAGAACTGGAAGTCACTCTCCAATCCCTAAACATTAAACGGCAAGCCTACCACAGCAATACCTTTGTTGGAAATCATATTGACATTTGTCTTAAGGTACATTCAATGTAAACATAGAAAAACTACTTCAACTGTTTGCTTTAAATTATGCTGAATGATAAACTTAATAAAACAATTATTTTTAACAGGAAACCAACATCAACAAAATATGGGAAACTGTTGTCAACCAGACTAAAGAACTGTGTCCTTCCCTCACAAAGGAAGCAGAAAATATTCATCATAAGTTCCAGCAGCTGTTTGTTCTTTTCGCTAAATGTCATTTTAAACACAACGGAAGTGCTCCAATGCAACATGAAGATATAGCCACTCTGGGTAACAAAATGCAGTCAACTGTTCTGTATTTTAAGTTTAGGTAATTTCCTCAGCAATCAGAGCAGAATCCACTGGCTCAAAGAATAGTCGAATGACAACATAGGTGCACTAAAAGTTTATTGTTCCCTTCTATATCTTTGCACAGAACAAGACATTGCTAACCAGTTGTCATTCTTCAGGAATGAATTTCCTTTACCTACCTTCCTGCCAAAAGTTTATCTGTTGGAAGACCATGTGGTCGATTTCATAAAAATGTGGCACTTTCCCTTTCGGATTTTTGGCTCTTTGGGTAGAATACACAGTACACTAAACAAAAGAAAGCCGCTAAACAAACCTATTGTCCCCATTGTTTTCCTCGTTCTTTTGTCCTTTTGTCTTCTATTGTTGTACATCAGCTGTGTCTTCTACACAAAGAAAGAGCCAGACCTTTTTGGCAAGCAAGGTGGGGAGTCCATGTATCATGAGTTCGTGGATTTATCCAGCACTTTCTCCCGTGTCCATCCAGATACTCAACAGTTGAAGAGAATGCTTCAAGAGCACTTTGTAATTGTTCACCCCCAAAACAGGGAGGTCATTCCACAGAAGGAAAAACACAACATAAAGAGATGAAGGAAAGAACCTCCAGTTTAATTTTCAATTATATTTTCGCTGAAATGTAATAAGCTTTGATAAAATAACAAAATAAACTGTAATAAAATAGGTGTGGTGGCATGCCGTGCCATGCCATGAATGTGTGAATGGACTCAATGCTGCTCATAAAATTTTATTTAAAGGTTAATCTTGTTGCTGGAATCGAAAATAATATTCAAGTATAATATCCAAAATTCAAGTATGAGGTTGTCCAACAAACCAATATTTAAGATACGAATGAGACTTATACTTAGGTATTTTTCACTGAATGCTAAGAAATCAGTTCCCTAAAACAATTGGGTGTTTTAAAGATTGCTGAATTTCACTCCAAATAGTGTATGACTAAAAATATCTCTCACTTCGCAAAACAAAATTCAGCAGTCAAATCAAGATAATCAATGCCATTATTTAAATTGCCATAGCTTAATCAGTATAATTTATCCTATACATAACGCTTAGGACAATACAGACTTAAGAAGACTTCATGTTCTAAAAACCCCTATTACACTGAGAATATGCAATATCTAAATGGTATGAGAACAAAATTCTGCAGGGAAGTCAAACATGTTGCTGGTCATATTGGTAATTTAAAACCTTTTCATAACCAATATCTCTTTGTACCAGTCATGCCAGTCACTTTTGTCTTGTCTTCATAGACTCTAAGGCCTTTCTTTCACAGACTGACCTAATAGTGTTGAACTGGCCTTGCTAAAGACCCTTGTGTTTCACTTGTCTTTTTTTCATAGTGAATTTGCTGGTCTTTGGGAAATGGCAAATAATTTAGGGCTAGGTGATATCATTAAAGTATAGCTAAAGAGGTGTGTTAATTTTCCAAATAAACACTGTCATTTTAAATATAAATCAATAGATTTAAGTTTGCTCACTTGTTCTCAAACCAAAGCTAAACAAAACATCAAGCCCATCAAGATTGCTGGTTTTATCATTAAAAGGGTCCTAAAATGACCAAGAAATCAGAACATGTGACTCAAAAACAAATCAAAGCCTCCCGGAGCCAGCTCATGGATGAATAGCCCAATCCCAAGTTTACTTTTGCCTCTGTGCCAAAACAAGTTGTTGTGCGAAACTACTGGTATGAAAATATGTCACCTGTACGTCCATTTGCATGAAAATCAAGCCATTTTCATGTGAAAGGTTTTGCACAAGCACTCATTCTGAAAAAGAAGCAAACAGCAACTCAGAAGTTAAAATAAAGTCTGCATATGTGCCAAGTGGCCCATCAGGCCAGCGCTTATTCCAGTTTCTGTAGCATGAAGCAACCAGGACTATTTCTACTATTCTAC
>CM042746.1:27517428-27525407 GCA_022496165.2 Catalaphyllia jardinei | reverse complement strand
CCCGGTGAGAGGGGGGTTAAAAAGCGACCCCATCCGTCGGGGGGGGGTGCAGATTTTTTCTGGAATAACCCAATAAGGAATAATTGAAAATGTGCCAAATTTGTTCTGCCATTTACTTACACGAGTCTTACGATCATCAATGATTAACTAATACAATACAATTTTTTCACTGTTATTTTGGAATATTATTTTATGGTTGACTTAATTGTGTTATATCCTTTCCTGCAGAAAAATGAAACGAATGCTACTCTCTTGACAGCATCTAAGACAACACTTAGTCATCCAGCTGTTGTTCAGATGTACATGTACATAACAGTATTTTTTAATCATGATGACATGATATATATTTAATTGTAGTTTTCTTTATCTTTAGTCAGTTTAATAATACCTAAATAATGTACAGCAACTAGCAAAATTCTTATGCATTGTTTTTTACCAATTGCCTTATGGGTAACATGTGGCTGTCTGAAATTTGTTGGTGCAGGTCCAGCACAGTGATGCAGATAATCCAAACCACAAGTCCCAGGTGAGCAACTTAAAATAAAAAAAATAATAAATAAATAAATAGGTCGCCCCCAAACGTAATGACATTTTTAACAGAGGCTTTGCACTATTAATAAAGTACACCAAAAAGTATATTATGTATGTGCTGCCCAGCATCCCCCATCTGGCAACAACAATGACAACAACTTTAGTTGTTTTCACTCTCAATTCTTATTCATTGGTTTTTACCAATTGCCTTATGGGTGACATGTGCCTGTCTGAAATTTGTTGTTGCAGGTCCAGCACAGTGATGCTACTCAACTGAAAGAAATTTTCCCCAACATGTCAGATGTGCAGATAATCCAAGCCCTAGACAGTTGTGAAACAATTGATGAATGTGTTTCATCAATTCTTGACAGTAGCAGTGACAAAGGTATGTGCAGAAAATAAAACACTGTTGTAAACTGAGTGAGATAGTCCAGCATCAGAATCTTAAGCTTTACCCACTTCCCTTGTTTCGATTATAGAAAAGAACAGCAAGTAAAAAGGGGCTGAGGTGTACAAGGCTGTGGTGGGATTGATTTCTGGTTTAAAAAAAGGAAGTTACATGTACATACATGTTATTGCAGGTGAAATGTTCTAGTCATTCCAGGGTCTATAGACCAAAGGAAATGGGGTAGAAGTTGCCTCAACCCTCCCTCCCTCCCTCCCTCAAGACTCAAGTGGTAGTGAGACTTGTATTGAATGCAAAGTGGAATTCAGTTTTAAGTAATCCAGTGACAAACCATGCACACAACAACAAATTCTTTTGGAACAACCTGTCAAAAAAATGAGAATAGAGTTTTAGTTGTTATTGGTACAAAGTTAAGTATGTTTGAAATACAGTATAAATAGACAATTAGTGCAGCCAAGTTCTGCTGGCAAGCACAACATTGTTAATAGACACATGTATAATCAATGGAGTAGAGACCAAACTTGGTTTTATTTCGCCATTTAGGCACTAAAGTTGCTGAAGACAAGCCCAAAGATCTTGAAGGTTTGACACAAGGTATGTGATGCAAAACATAAATAATGTTTATGTATTTGTTACACTTAAATGAAAGTGTAACATGCTATTACAAGAAACAATATTACATGTTACAGATGTAATAAACTGGAGCCATTTGCTTTTTTCTTTCTGCCTCTCAAATCTTTCTTTAGCTGATTGTGATATACTCAAAATTTACAGAGTAGCTTTAAAGCTACATGTAATATCTTCGAGAACGTTAGTAACAAAAAATAATAAATAAAATAAAATATGCTTTATTACAATTCATTTATTATCTATAAACTAATATAATTATAGAATATACAATATTATGCATGCAGAGGGAATTATAGCTTATAGATCTGCTGAGAAATAGCTTCACATTTGAGGATCTCCTGCTTGAATTCTACAATTCAAGCAGGAGATCCTCAAATGTGAAGCCTTTGATACCTTCCAGTCCAGTTGTGTGACTTGATGTGATAAAGTTGGTCGCTAAAAAGATTTTTACAGTTATGCTGTGTGGTTTCTCTGCAAATGACAAAACTACAAAGCATTGCAGCTACAACTGTATGAAAAGTAATTGTTAGGAGGTATTATTTTTTTTGTTTCAGGCTTGACTGGTGAGAGGATATTGGAAATATATCGGCAAAGTGTGGTGAAAGTGCCTGGGCCTACTTATCCAATAACATTTAACCGTTCAAAAAATAAAATGAAGGAGCTGGTAAGAATTTACAAGATGGCAGCATCAAAGCTAGACCGACCCCCTGTTGTATACTTCGTGTCCGAGGGTGGCAATGATGAGGATGACCTGATTGAAGAGGATGCAGCAGATGTTGGGGGGCCACTGAGGGAGTTCTTTTACATTGCAATTGAAACCTTGATGAGCTGCACTAACCCCCATATGTTTGAAGGCGATTATGGCCACAAAGTACCAGTTCATTCTCAGCAACTGGTCCTACAAGGTCTGTTTAAGATGGCTGGACAAGCCTTGGCCCATGCAATTCTGCATGGGAAATTCTACATTGTTGGACTAGCTAGGCCTGTTGTGGTCTTTCTGGAAACAGGTTGCATGGAAACAGCATGTTCATCTGTAACCATGGAAGATGTACCTGACTTGGAAGTAAAAAAGATGTTGAGAGACATCATGGATGCAGATGATGAGCATGTCATGAAATTGCAAGCAGATGATGCTGTCATTAATTTGATGATCCAGTATGGAGTTTCTGCCTCTTTGCTTTCAAAGAACAATGCCACAGAGGTGGCCTATGAATGCATGATATACCAGGTTGTGCAAAAGAGATTTGCAGAACTGAAAAAACTAAGAGATGGTCTGAATGTTCTCGGACTTGTTCAACTCTTAGAAAATCATCCTAAGGTCTCACAGGAAATATTCCACAGTCCTGATGAAGCAATTGTGCAGTTTGATGTGCTAAAATGTAGAGTAAAGAGAGATCCATGTTCCCCCATGGGGACTTACACAGATCAAGCATTTCAATTCCTGCTTCAATATTTGGAGGAGACATGCCAGAGAGAATCAGGTATGTTGAGAATGGTCTGTTGAACTCATTAATGCTCCACGACCTTCAAAACAATGGAAAATTGACCTGTTTATCTGGTCATGATTGCCATCACACAAGAACAGTATTAAGCAGAGTGTCAGATTCATGAACCTTTAACAGTCGATTAATTCCTTTAAACCAAAACTTGCACACTGACAAAGTCTGCATATGAGCCAAGTGGCCAATCAGGCAGGCTAGCCTTTATCTCCGGTTTCTGTAGCAAGAAGTGACTAGGAGTATTTCTAGTCCTCCCTGGATGGAATGAAAGTTCATCGCAGGGTTACCCCCAGCATTAAATTCATCAGTACCCATTTATATACCTGGGTGGACAGAGGCACTTGAGAGTAAAGTGCCAAGAATGCAACACGATGTCCCCAGCAAGGGCTTGACACTGGACCGCTCAATCCGAAGACAAGCATGCTAACCATGAGGCCATTGTGCCTCCCACACACTGACTGGTATTATTTCTTTTATTCATAGGCATAATGATAAAGGATGTCTTGGTCTTTATAACTGGATCTCCCCTCATGCCAGCAGAAATAACTGTCAAGTTTTCTGAGAATGATGTTGACCAACTACCTGATCCTAACACTTGTACTACAGAGGTGTTATTACCCATCTGCCATTTTGCATATGATAACTTCAGGAGAGCTTTTGACTCTGCTATAAGGATTCAAGGCAAGGGATATGGAAGGGCTTAGATTTTCAATGTTGACTGTGACTTTATTTGCTGCTGTGATTAGTGAAGGCTCCTGTATCTAATGTAGCATTTAGACTTAAAATGTTGTGTTTAGAGTTATGAAGGTGCACATTTGAAGGTAAATTATAACATTTGGAAAGAAAATATTCCATTATTATATGAGGGCCCAGTGCATATTACTTGAAAATATCAAATAAAGATATAATAATTATTGTTCAACAGTTTATTAGTCTACATTACCCAGACTACAATTTTGAAAAAATTAGACTTCTTTAATACAACTTGGTTTAAAGGAGAGGATCACTCCAAAAACATTTTTTATTGTCAATACCAAAAATATCTCACTCTAAAGGTAAGTTAAGCTACTGACTGAAGTTTCAGCCACTAAAGTGCAAGTTTTTCTCATAAAATTGTCTTCAAGAAGCCCAGAGTAGGCCACTTACACTAAGAGGTCATGTGACATTGTTTTCATGAAAATGAAAGTTACATGATTTTGCCTTCGAAACACTATTAGTGGGTCATATTTTAAACAAAATAATAGTGATTTGGTTTTTCAAACCTGCTCCATTTGCTTAAAATGAGAAAGTCCGTAGCAAGTCACGTGACCAAAACTTGATTTTTAAAATTATGAATTACCGTTTTCTGACACAAATTTTGCACTTAAACTTCAAGGAAAATGTTGAAAAGATGATGTGGTAACGTTTATAGCACATCTGAACACAATTATCAAACATTTAACAAGATGTAAACAAAAAGTAGTTTTGGCCGCCATGTTGGAGGGCAAGGGTATGCCCTCCAACATGGCAGCCAATACAAATCATACTAATTTGTTGAAAAATCAAAGTACCATAAAATAGCTCCCTTAAATGCGTTTCCTCTCAAATTCCAGGTGTAAGATAATTTTTATGTGTTCTGTCAGTTTTTGGCATCAGCAAGACTACAACTCACTGTTTAAGAGAGGCATTGGTCACGTGACCTCTTAGTGCAAGAGGCCTATTTGACATCCTTGCCACCAACACTGCTGCAGCCAGGCCATGTTTCTGTGACCTCATTTCATCCATGGGATTTTGTCCATGGCTTCTGACAAGCCTTTCAACTACCACCCTAGGTTATGGTTGCTCTTGTTTTGGGCGAAACATCTTCCAATCCAAAAAAATGATTGCCGTAAAGATAGTAATGCAGATAACCAGTTGGAAAAATACATTTTGCTGACTTTGTGAATGATGCGAAGTCAATTGCGGGTTTTTCTGTTTCCTACCAATTTAGAGTTGGAATGATGTCACGTAAACCCGACCTGGCTGCCAAGTAGTTTCCAAATGGTGGCAACTCCAAAGTTGAATTTCGGGCTTCTTTAGACATATTTCTTCAGGATAGGAGGCACTTAAGAGGCTGAAACTTAGATGAGTGGAAAAACCCAATGTTTACTTGATGTAGGAGACAAAAAAGTAAGCTTTTTGGAGTAACCTCTTTCAAAGCATCTAAAGGTTGTATTTTGTTACCAACTGAGAATTCTTAATGGCATTTCATGTACTCAACTGATGGCTGGTAAAAAAATGTTACAAAATGAAGTAAGGCATGTCAAAAAAGTGGAGTACTTTGAAAATTTCTGAACTAGGACTCCTTGTTCATTCCATCAGACTTGTTAGATTTACTTTGATTATTACACCTTTTTAATATCTGCCAATTCCTGTAATAAGAAATGATTACCCACCCCCATGGGTAGCTGAAAATTGAAGGACCCAACCCTAACCAAAGGATCAAAAACTGATGACCCATCCCCTCTCAGCTCTAGCCCACCCACCCATACTTTTTGACACACCCTAATTTACAAGCATTGATCTAGTATGTGCCCTACTAACATTATGTGGTACAAAACGAAAAATAAACATACCGTTTAGCATCTCCCAACTTTCAAATACCAAATTTAAATTTAACAGTGTTCAGCCTTACAATAAGCTGCCCTTGAGTCCAGGGCGACTGAAAATTAACTTTGAGCAAAAAAAAAATAATAAAATCCAGTAGCAATACATCTAGCCTTATTATTACAGGGTGGAATCGAATAATTATGACATGTTGTTTGAAGCAGATGTAAGTAGATGTCCACACCAAAACAGTCACTCTGCATAAGTGGATCGATGCTTTGATACATTTCAGCCCTGGTCAGTCAAAGGACATGGTATCTGAGGAATCTCTAAAAGGTCATCGGTAGTACTTGTGAAAGGAACACCACCTCCAACATCAATCCCATATGAGTCTATCTCAGCCTAAACAAACGCATTATTGTGTTACATTACATGTGCCCTTCTATGTTATATGACTAAGCACCATACTTTTCATCACTTTCCGTCATGAAAGTTAATTTATTATTAGATGATGCAGGTAACGCTTTGTTAGAAAACGAGAGAATTCAGGATGACCGACTGTGAGGACAATTTTGCCTGCCTGGTTTGACCATCTAGAAAAAAGTTTTTGTCATAAAGAAGTTAAGTTCAAAAAGGTTTACCCACCTGTGAAAACTAGTGACCCTCCTGCTGAAAATGCTAACAAAACCCCTGGAATCTCCCCGCTGATCCAGCTATATCAATGAATGGTCAATGATATTTTACATTGCATTTCCAGAGGGATTAACCTGTGCAATGTTGAACTCATTGGAACTGAATGAAACCTTGTATTTTGTCATCTCCATGCCCTTCAAAAGTTGTGTTTAGGCAACTGCGTCAGCCACAACAGTTATAAATAGAGTATCAAATTTTTGGTCATAATTAAGATGGGGAAAACAGATTTTGGTCAAAAATAGGGTAAGGGTTTTGCGAAGCAGTCCATGCACCCCCACCATATTTTTTGGGAGTTTTCCTTCCCCCCGAGTTTCCATGGCCCTTGCCTAATTGTTACTAACCCTCCCCTCCCAAATGTAACAAATGCACCACTTGCCTGTGAAATTAAAGTAATGTCTTGGCCATAAAGAGGGTTGTTACTTCTAATGAGTCCTTCAATCCAGAGCTGATTTGGAGACCGGTTCCTTTCTGTTGACAAAGGGTGACAATCCCATCCATTGCGGAACTCTGTAATGTGTTGGTTGATACGCGGCAGGAAAACAAAGTGAAGACAATACAGGTGGAGTTCATTTTCTATTTGGAGTAGACCCTGCTCCTCCAAGTATGTAAAAGCACTGTAGTAAATGTGAATACAGCTTGTATAGAGGTCACGCCATAGTCGCTCTATATGTTGATTGTGGACACTTTTCCCTGCTATGAAACTCCCTCTATCCGGCCCTCGTAAAGGATGGTACAGCAT
The DNA here is from genome assembly GCA_022496165.2 of Catalaphyllia jardinei. Taxonomy (NCBI): domain Eukaryota; kingdom Metazoa; phylum Cnidaria; class Anthozoa; order Scleractinia; family Caryophylliidae; genus Catalaphyllia; species Catalaphyllia jardinei. The sequence continues at coordinate 27,518,344 of CM042746.1, read as the reverse complement.
GTATCGGGCAACATCAACGTTCTCCACTCCGTGATCTCCCCGAATTCGTGATGGCAAACCAAATTTCTCCACAGCATCTACGAATTCACACAATACAGTGCTTGCCTTGTTGTTTGTACTGCATCTGATATACATTATTTTTCTGCTATACCCATCTATACCTGCATGTGTAACAAAGCCCCACCTACATAAAGAAGCAAGGAAAAGAAATTTACTATTGCGTGACAGAAACAAATTATTGATGTTTACAATTAACTTTAACAATATTGTAACTTTCACAGTTACCCCTGACATGTACAGTATACAACATATGTAGAATATCTGTGTTATTTTGAATAGACTGGCTTGAAAAAATGTATGTTTTCACTGCAGTCAAGAATAATAGTCTAAAAGGGTATTTGCAATGCATGTTAAATGCAATGCAAATGTACTAGACAAATGCACTGATTTTGTTGATCTGAGATGGGGTTTATGGAGGTGTAATAGAAATAGTATAATATTGTCTTTTTACTAACTTGGGAATATTTATTGTAATTTGCACTGGTGTTCCATGAAAACTGCATTCCTTTTTAGCCTATCTGGAACAAGTAATTTTCTTAAGTGTATTATCGCAATACCAACTAACGTTCATTTTCGAACGATTTCCCAAATTCACCTTATCAACTTGTGATGTCCATCAATGTGCCACAGGGCCATTGGGCACGGAACAGAGTATCTCCGTCCTTGTATTATATTTAGAGAGATTGACCGTTCAATGACACCTTCAGGATCCACTCTCCTCATTGTCTCCTGGACTCTTTTCTCCTGGACTCTGTAGCCTCTAGCCAAAAGGTAGCCAATCATTCGCTTGTAGCCAGTTTTTGGAAACTGCTAGAGTATTTGCAAAACAATAGTGTCTAATTCTTCCTCACTTAAA
>CM042746.1:27487428-27512428 GCA_022496165.2 Catalaphyllia jardinei | reverse complement strand
TTTGGCATGTGTTCAGACTCAAGTGCTTGCTGCTCACAAGCATTTATCATTGGAAATCGAGTAATGGGAAAAGGAATTTCTCCTGAAGCATGGGTTTGCACCAACATATGAAAACTATGAACAAGATGAAGAAATAAAAGCTGCATACAAGAAAATAAAATTGACCAAAGAACTACTGAAACACTGGAAAATAACAGTGCATATTTATCCATAAGATGAACATAAAAGTAAAATAATTTTGATCACATGAATTATTGTTCAAGAGAAGAATTCCAATTTCTAGTTAGAAAAGATTTGCATGTTTTGGACCCAAAAACTAAATATCTTATTGTGTAGCTATTTTTTTATTTTGTATATTACCACCTGGCGTTTTGTTTGCCAGAGAAAATCGATGCAAATTTTGATACACTAGTTAATTAAGCTTAAGTTATATTAACCACGGTAAACAATATCATTTAATTTCACTTACTCGATGCAAGAAGATTTCGCAAAAGTCTTAGCGAAGAAAGGCTTCTCATACCTTTTTTCAATTATACAAAAGAACATTTGACTCAAAGATTCGTTTACAACGCACTTTCAAAGACTGTAAAGCAAGGACTGTATACAAACATGCATAATATATAAATATTGGAATTCGTAAAATCATCTAGGAATCAAGACACAGCTTCCTGTGCAAAAACTACTCAATTGGTCATCAAAACAGCTGTTCAGCTAAGCCTTTAGGGCTGAAAATGAAATAGGCAATTTTTCAGTTGTTTCAGTAACAGCAGGGAGCTGAGTGCAGTTTTGAATTATAGCACGAGAATCATTTTAAATTGCAAATACAACCTCACATATAAGAGAGCTGAAATTGTTTGTTACGCATATGTACCTGTGTCTGGTGACGATCTGGTCAAATTTGTCATGATAACAATCCTCCTGTATACATTTATATATTTTACTGGGAAACGTCCTTCATATCGAAACATTTCTTGATTTAGTATACCTTCGAACAGCAACGCCATTATTGTTTACACGCTGAAACTTGCAACTTGAGAGCTCTTTAGTTAATAAAGTTAGCGATTAGTCAATACTTAACTAGGAGCCTCGCTGGGGGTCCCGATCACGTTTTCAATCCATTCCTTAATTCACGTGAGTACATATAAAGTTATACAAAATTTGGAAATACAGAACAATGCCCAGTGGCGTGACATGCAGAAATATGATTGGTTGCTAAGCGAATACGTTCTTTAACATAAATTTCTTAGAATGTCTACAATTAGATATGAGTTCACTTCTGTTGTTCAGTTTTGACATTTCGGGTTTACAGATAATAAAATACTTTTCCCATAAATGCAAATTACATCTCTTGCTGATACTAGAATATGATCAGGCCTGTTTTACCTTTCGCAATTTGATGTTGTACGAAATACCCTTATCCTTTAGACTCCAAATTATTTACTTGATTCAGTTGCATGTTAATACCGCTCGCTCTTAAATGAGCACACATGGTTTCTGTTTCTTAACTTGAAGGTTGTATCGCAAAGACCAATGTATGTCTCTCTTGACGTTGGTGTTGTGACTTGGTAGGTCATGTTTTGATCGTTGCATTTAGTGTTTGCCAGTCTGCAGGTCAAGCGCAACATCTAGAAAATTTACAATGGATTTGTTTGCTTCTATCATTATCTTTCAGTCATTTTCACGGAAAATATTGCACAGCTCTTTTTTGATCTTCTCAATTTCTTGCGGTGTTTTGTTAAAAGCTGCAAGACCATCGTCACGCTAGAGACTGATGCTTTGGGGATAAGAGGTAGCAGCTGACCAATTCACACGTTTCAGCATCATCGAAGGAACCCATGGTGACATCGAAAAGATCGTTTGAAGATTTTTTCTCCCATGCAGAACCACTGCTGAACAACAGCGAGCGTTTTGTGTGTAAGATGATGTCACGCTCATTGCTACTGATGGGCCAGTACTTGTTAGCAAAGTCAAGGGCCTTTGAGAGCAGCTTCACATTGATGGAAGGGTAAAATTCACATACGTCGAAACATATGAATGAGAGCTTCTCTTTATTCTCTAAGCTGTTAAACCATTTTAAGACACTGGCTGTGTTCTTCCACTGGACCATTTGCATGCCGCTGATGATGGCGGAATGATGCATGAAGATCAGTTACAGCTGCATGAATAATACTACGCAAATTATTGACAACCACAACAAGCATATTCTAACCTCATCTAAGCATGCTGACAAACCCACAGATAACGCTAATCGCATCAAATCATGCAACTGCCAACAGAAAGACACATGCCCACTTAACGGAAACTGTCTTCAATCATCAGTTATCTACCAAGCAACCGTCAAACGTCACGACAGAAACATACATTGGTCTTACAGAAAACGACTTCAAGACAAGATACAGAAACCATATTGCATCATTCCGTCACAAAACACAGGAACTCTACCGAACTCAGCAAACATATCTGGACTCTCAAAGACAACAACATTCACCACTCAATTTCATGGTGTATCATTTCATCTCGCTCATAGTACAACAGCTGAAGTAAAGATGTAATCTCTGTCTTAAAGAGAAATTTTTTATTATGTTTTGACCCGATCTTTCATCACTGAACAAACGTAATGAACTTGTATCTTCTTGTGGCCGCAGAAACAAAGCGTTGCTACGTAACAACTAAACATCTGAACATTTAAATTCTCCACAGCAGTAGTTACATAATTTTTGTAATACATAAACAATGGTTAGGAATATTCTTACAATTACAATCCCCTGAAGAGTGAGTGATCACGAAACAGGCTTGTAGGGATAAAAGTGTAGTTTTTTCTTTTTTCAATATATATTATGCTCTACTTTAATGTATTGAGCACTGTACTACGGAAAAATCAAGATAGGTTTCCTATATACATATATTATTTTGAATGAAGAAGCTGGAAATCCAATGATGTAGTCACAAGTCAGTAGGATCCAGAGGATACACAACGCTTTGCTACACAATTGAGTGTTTTAATGTACATGTTAAAAGGTTTAATTAATATGTATGCATGGAATTTCCGTAGCAGATAGCGTGTACCAGATAAGCATTTTTAATTGAGCACCTTTGTATCGAGTGGTTCATTCTTGACACTTCTTGTAAACGGAACACCAGCGATCGAAACTTTGTGCTACACTCCTTTTACCTAGCACCTCCTTTATCCTTTGTTTTATCATCGTCATGGCCAGCAAATTAGACAAAGATGACCACATCTATGGCGTTGAAAATTTATCTGCTCTCATGGCATCCATGGATGCCGACGGCACTGAGCTCGGCGCCTGTCCAAAAAAATCGAAACACCTTGCAGCAAAAACGGCGGGAAAATCTACCAAGAATCCACCATCACCCGCATCCTCTATAGAATCCCTCCTGGAGCTCGAAAGAGTAAAGAATGACAATCTCAAAATGGAATTGGAAATCACTAAGGCCCAGTTGGAGCTGGCAAAAATGATGAGTGTTTCTGCCGAACCGCAGACCCCTTCTTTAGGACAGCCACCCCTGTTACAGGCCGCAATTACTTCCACCCCTGGAAACGCCCTCGGATCAGGCATCCCGACGTTAGAACAACTCCGGGAAAAGAAGAAACCTGGGTCAACCCTCCCAAACAACTTTGTCTTCTCGTCTAAAGGTACGATTAGTTATGAATCCTTAGATCTTCCCGACTTCGTTAATGGTTTCTTAGAATTCCAAAAACAGCAAGCAGACGCATGTAAGCCAGGTCTCACGAAGCATCTCCAATTGCTAATGGCGCGCGCATCTACCTACAGCTGGACTAGCGTACGCAGTTTTCACTTATCGATTGCCACAGCAATCGACAAGGCAGACTTTCGTGGTCTGACTGTGATGCAATTCGTGAGAGATCACAAACATTTTTCACACATCAAGACTTACGCACGCAACCACGCACATCGAGCACACAACAAAATCATGGCATGCAACAGTCACAGTCACAAATCTAACCGTGTCAAGAAAGAGAAATATTGCTGTGATTGGAATTACACCGCCAAATGTGATTGCCATACCACCAGCGCAAGCTATTCTAGCAACCACCGGTGTCGTGTGTGATACAACGGATCACCCCATGTTGCATTGTCCCAAGAGGAAATTCCCTATCCCAAACACACCAGCTAACCCGGATTCAACTAAGCAATGACAAACATTCTTAGTCGCTCTTGCCGACTCCGTGAGAGCAGCTCCCCAGTACAATTTTCAGGGAGCAAAACGCACTTTGACGACAACGTTTAATCTTGAATGTTCAAATTATTATCTCAAAGATTATAATGATCTCATTGTTACTGCTTTTTTGCAATATGGCTGGCCTATCAATCATTCAGCAGATCAACTTCCTCGCTCAACGCTTCAAAATCATCTCTCTGCTCATCAGAATCCCGCATTGCTTCGAGATTGCATCGCCAAAGAGCTCCAATGCAAAGCAGTCATAGGACCCTTTCTGTGCAATCCTTTCAGCACAGACTGTAATTTCACCTCTGCAAATTGTGGCTAAACGCGATTCGAGCGTTCCGCGCGTGGTCCACGACCTAAGTTTTCCTCCCGGGGAATCTGTTAACGACGGCATCGCACATGATCAATACTTAAGCCAACCAATTTCCTGTGTAATTTTTCGCTTAGTAGTCCTTTTTGGACATTGAAATATGGTTGTCTAATTAAAATTCGTTCTCGTTTATACCACGCACAATAGGCCAGGAAAAGTGTATTTATCTTAATCAGTCCTAAGGTGTTTGTCTGCATATGATTAAACTCAAGCGCACGCAATCAGATAATGATATGGAATAGGCGGGCTCAAATTTTAGGGAAGCCCAACCCACGAAGCTGGGATTGCACTTGTGACACGTATGTTGTAAGAAATACTTAACAACAACTTTTATCCTTGAATTTAGTGTGATTTTTGGGTTTGACTTGATGGAAACAAAGATTGTAATTTTTATATTTCCCACATTGTTTTATCTTGGTCAACCACCTGAAAATTGATAGCTAAAATCTAGGATGAAAATATTTTAGTCACTGCGAGTAGCCTGGAAGGAAAATATGCTAAATAGCTTCGTGCGCAATCGTACTAGTATCTTATGCGAATTGCACAGGCCTTGACGTTAGCATAAAATGAAGGAACTGACAGTTTGACAGTGATCTGACGGATCATGTGGTTGACCCCATGAAAGAAACTTGAGAAGTGGATCAGTGGCAGTTGTAATCTAACAAAGTCGAAGTAGTTGCTGTGATAACTAAGATCAGCAAAGAGTACAAACAGAACAACATTGTAACAGCCTTAGTTGGAAATAAAAAGGAGAAGTAACCAAATCATAGAGTGTTGAAGTGAGCTGGCTATTCCCCAAAAAGCCGATTTAACAATTAACTTAAATTTCGAGGGCACAATGGTACTCACACTACCTTAAAGGGGGTGGGGTACTTAACAAAGTTTAATATGGGGTGGCTCTGCCCTAAGGTCCAGGCCCTTACGTTTTGTACACCATTTTGGCAGAACAAGTACCCCTTTTATAAACCTTTTATTGAAAAAAGGTACCCCTTTCACATACTTACCTGTAACTCCGTCGTATGAATAAATCACTGAGAAAGGAAGTCTTGTTGTTATTTCATCTAGTGCTTAATAGATAAACTGATACGGCCATAAGGTGCGTCTATTTGAAATAGTCATATTTTGATTAAAGGCCCTTTTGAATAACTAAATGGCCGATTTCCCCACCCTTTTATATGCGTCAGATTGTGAAATCCCTACCCTTTTATATACCTGAAGCCTGAAAACAATGCCCCTTTCGGGTGGAGCCTCCTCGTATAGGCCATTATGGGGAGTAAACCCCTCTCCCCCCTGTGGTCCTCGGGGATCTAAGAATTTAATACTTTCCCTGTAAAATCTCCTCTTTTTCATGAAATACTCAGTCAACCTGTGTGGACATAATAATAGGATTCGACTTTGCAGTATATAATTTTCACAGAATTTTGTCTGTAGGATAAATAAAACATGTCTCTTCTGCCAAAAAAAACAAGGATTTTGCTGCACATTTGTGCTAAGATCTAACCCTTTTAGCGTTCAGAACTGGAATGTCGACCGTATCTTTGCAATACCTGATTTAGCGATCTTACACGCTCGATGACAGGCCCTACCGTTGTAACAAACGTTATAATTTTTTGTTACGTATGCAACCAATTTATACGTTCCACATCTATTAATAATGGCCAGCTCTTCGTAGTTTGTTCTTGCCCCTCAGTACAGAGGGCTGTGCAGTATCTAAAGGAGGGGGTTTTTGAGCTGCTCGTATATTTTTCAACGATAAAGCTGTGTTCATGATAATTACATTTTGAACAGTTGATTATCGGTATTTTTTAGTCACCATTTACAAGCTAACATTACTTTCAGATAGAATCATTCCTTCATTTGTGCAATTTAAAATTCTTTTTCGGCCTTTTCCCCAGTGAAACAAGTTAGATTTGATCTATTGTGTTAACTTGTACTCGGCCAACAACGTTGTCTTCGCTAGTACACCTTCAAAACATCCCGCGACAGTACATTCTGTAATTTTTAGTTAAAAAGTACACTCTTTCTTTTTTAAAAAACATTGTTATTCAGGTCAGGCTGAGTATTCTTATTCTTTTTTCTTATTTTAGGCTGAAAAACATGAATATTTCTAGATTAGTGTAATATATTGTTGAGACAATGTGGACAAGATATGGCTGCCCGCAACCAGGCGTGGAACTAACTTTATTGAATATTCGAACCAGCTTAAATACACGAGCCTAATTTGAATATGCTAATCCGTGACACTACTTTCCCGCCAAAAAAAAGAAACTTAAAATATCAACCAAAATTAAATAAAATACAACTACACTTTCCCACCGGAAAACAAACAATATGCTAATGCAAAGTCAACAGGACAGTTCTCAGTCAATCATTACAATTCCTCCCGCACAACTTCTTACAAATTCAATCTCACTACCGGCTTTCGAATTCTAGTAGAGCGTCTCAGAGGTTCTGAAGATGACGATGTCATTTCCTGGTGGCCTTCAACTTCTGTTTCTTTAGCAATAGGTGAACTAGCGATCGGCACGGTGTAGTCGTTACCCGACATTGAAGGCACAACTCCACTTTGACTACTCTCCGCATCAGTTCGTGGAAGACCACTTTCCTGGTTTTGAACACCAACAGGCCCGGGCACGCTTTGAAATTCTTGCAAACAGCTTCCTTCCTCAAATGAGTTCCTTAGATCAGCTGACATCTTCTGGTTATCAAGTGCTCTGATGAGATGATCCGCATGAACACGCCTTGTCACAGCGCCCATCTGAACGAGATACCACCGATCTCCACACACCTCCAAAATAACACCTGGACTCCTCTTCGCAGACTGTGACGTGAATCCTCTGTCAGTAATACGGACCCGGACAGGCTCGTTCACCGTAAAGCCCCTCTCAACCTGCGATTTGTCATGGTAAAGCTTCTGCTTCATCTGCTTTTTCTCAACCGCTTGCGCCAGATTCGGTTTCAACAAGGTAAATCTGGTTCGCAATTGCCTCTTCACCATTAACTCAGCTGGGGTTCGCCCTGTCACACTATGCGGTGTGGAACGGTACTTGATCAAAAAGTTGGCTAGCCTATGCTTCATCGTCATGCCGCCGGTTCCCTGTAACACCTGCTTCTCCAGAGCTTCCTTCACCACGCGGACCGACCTCTCTGCTGCACCATTCGAAGCAGGATGGTACGGCGGAACTAAAATGTGCTTGATTCCATTCTGTCTTGTGAATCTTGCGAACTGCTCTGACGTAAATTGTGGACCATTATCTGAGACCAGTTGTTCTGGAAGGCCATGCTCGGCAAATATGAGCCGCAGCTCATCAATGGTGCGCTCAGTAGTGGTTGAGGTCATGTGCCTCACGTGTATCCATTTGGAATGACTGTCAATGAGCACCAGAAAATAGTCCTTTCCTTTCTGACAAAAGTCAATATGCACCCTCTGAAAGGGTCTTGATGGCCATTTCCAGGGATGTAAAGGTACTTTAGGGGGCAAACTTCTTACATTCTGACACCCTGTGCAACTCTTAACCGCCAATTCAATTTCTCCGTCTAATCCAGGCCACCACATGAAGCTTCTGGCAATAGCTTTCATGCTGCATATACCAGGGTGTTGCCAGTGTAATTCATTCAACAGCCGCCCTCTCAGAACCACCGAACAACCACCCGAATTCCCCAGAGGACACAACCTTGTTCACATGACAACTCATATCTCCTGTTATGGAATGGCTTCAGCTCCACGTCATCACAAGTCTCAGGCCAACCATTCATGGTATACTGATGCACCTTGCACAGCAATGGATCCTTAAGGGTTGCCTGTGCAATGTCCACGGCCATAATTGGGAAGTCTTCCCGTACCGCACCAAGAGTGTAAACTTCGCCTTCCAAGGCAACGCTTGAATCCTGGCACGGCAATCTTGACAACGCGTCAGCATTTGAATGTTCCTGTGACCTACGATACGCAAGATCATAGTCATATGCAGATAGCACAAGTGCCCATCTCTGCATACGCGCTGCAGCAAGAGTCGGAACAGCGGACTTCGGACCCAAAATTGCCTGCAAAGGCTTGTGGTCGGTAACAAGAGTAAATTTGCGCCCATACAAGAACTGGTGAAAACGTTTCACCCCAAACACCAAGGACAAAGCTTCCTTCTCAACTTGAGCATAGTTCTTCTCACTGGCACTCAATGTTCTTGATGCAAATGCGATTGGTTGTTCCTGCCCATCATCCATCACGTGACTGATAACTGCTCCGAGTCCATAAGATGAAGCGTCACACGCCAGTCGAAGGTCACGTTTGGCATCATAATGGACAACTAGCGCATCACTGCTCAGGCCTGCCTTACACTTTTCATAAGCCCTCTGTTCTACACCGGTCCACCTCCACTGTACATCTTTCTTCAGTAACTGATGCAATGGCGCGAGAGTTGTGGCCAACCCCGGTAGGAAACGTGAGTAATACTGTACCATTCCCAGAAACGACCGCAACTCACTCACATCTTTGGGTGGTGGGGCATTCTTTATGGCATCAATCTTCTCCTGAACCGGATGCAACCCATCACCATCCACTCGCAAGCCAAGATACACAACTTGCTTCTTCAGGAAAACACACTTTCTCAGATTTAGCCGCACATTGTACTTCTGCAGTCTCTCTAACACTTCTCCCACGATCTCCAAGTTTTCTTCCGCATCAACACCGCCGACAAGAATGTCATCTTGATTACACACACATTTCTCCACACCTTGCAGGATTTTATCCATGGTTGCCTGGAAAATCTTCGGCACGGACTTAACACCGTAGGGCAACTTTGTATACGCATACAGTCCCTTATGAGTGTTAATACACAGGTACTTTTGGCTTGCTTCAACACTCATTTGCGCATAAGCATGTGTGAGGTCAAGTTTCGAGAATACCTTGGATCCAGCCAGTGTGGAGTACAAGTCCTGTGCAGTTGGGAGAGGATACTGTTCATCATCAACCACTTGATTAATGGTTACTTTGTAATTGCCGCATATTCTGACTGAACCGTCAGCCTTCGGCACAACAACAATAGGGCTCGCCCAGTCACTGCGGTCGATCCTGACGATAACTCCATGTTCCTCTAGTTTGTTAAGCTCCGTCTCCACAGCCTCCCTCAATGCATACGGGACAGGTCGCGACTTGAAGTAAATTGGACTTGCTCCCTCACGAACGCGGATGTGTGCTTCTATTCCCTTCATACCATCATATCCTTCTCTAAACAAATCGGCATGCTTGTTAAGAATGCAGTCTAACTCCTCATTCCTCAACGTTCCGTTCAAACTGAAAACCTCATTCCAATTGACCTTGAGCTTTTCCAACCAATTCCGCCCCAGCAAAGTTCGCTTGCCCTCGTTCTCAGCTATGATCATCGGAAGAATGTATTCTTGTCCACTGTAAACAACCTTGCACAGCATCTGACCACACGTCCTTAATGTTTCACCAGAGTAGGTCTTGAGCTTCACGTCAGTGTTCTGAAGTGGAAAAGATTTGAACCTCTTGATGTAAGTATCTCTACTCTTAATAGAAAAATCAGCTGCCATGTCAACTTCCATGTCGATACTCTCACCATTAATCTCCACCTCAACAAGGTAGCCCTTACTCGCTCTGCCGCTGTTCGTAGCAAAGAGCCCAAAAATACCCAGCTCATCGTCTAAACTCTGAATTTCATCTTCATCAGGGGTCTGATCATCGACTGCCATATTCTGAACTCTTCCCTTGTTTTGCCTTCCGGAAATGCCACTCTTACACGCAGAAGCGATGTGTCTGACCTGCTGACACCTATAGCACCTTGCTCTCTTAAATCTGCAAGACCTGAACGAGTGGTTGCCATTGCACCGTGAGCACTTTGCATCTGGCTGCCTGCTATCCTCTCTGTCACTAGAACTGACTTTATTAACTGAAATCGTTGTCCCCGTCCCTGAACCATGGTTCGGTCTAAATTCACGGCTATTCCTCTCTGCCAGCTCCATGGAAATGGCAATGTTACACGCAGTGTCAAATGTCAAGCTTGATGTATTCAGCAACTTGTTCTGAATTTTCATATTGTTTAAACCGCAAACAAACCTGTCCCTCAGTGCTCGGTTCAAGAATTCTCCATAGTTACAGTGGATCGACAATTTTTTTAAAGCCACAATGTAATCACTAATCGACTCATCCGTTTGTTGATTTCGCATGCCGAAGTGAAAGCTTTCCGTAATCTCCAAAGGAGCAGGATCGTAATGATTCTTTAGCCTCTGCACAATATCCGCCAAAGATGTATCTTTAGGTTTCGCCGGCAACAACAGATTACTTAACACAGAATAAACTTCCGGACCGACTTCAGCAAGAAATATTGCCTTCTTCAGCTCGACGACACGTTGATCCGAGGCCATATGTTCTGTACCCGGAGTCTCGACAATGTTGTTCGCCGTATAAAACATCTCCATGCACTCCACGTATGCACAAAACGTCTCCTTGTCCCGGCAGAACTCACCGACTCTACCAATATACGAAGCCATCCTCGTCGCCAAATGTAATATATTGTTGAGACAATGTGGACAAGATATGGCTGCCCGCAGCCAGGCGTGGAACTAACTTTATTGAATATTCGAACCAGCTAAAATACACGAGCCTAATTTGAATATGCTAATCCGTGACAATTAGATAAAGGAAAACAATGTCGACTTAAACTAAACCATATAAAAGTTTCCTTTATCCTAATGGCAAAAGAGCCAACAACCAGCAAAAACAGCACAAGCTGTGTCAGCTCGATGCTAAATTAATGTTTCTGCAAGAAGTTACGTACGTACGTACGGGAGAGCATGCGTGGAAACGATGTGCGGTGGCACGTTTTTTGAGTGAAGGAACCCTTGCCTCTAAACTTGCTAAATTTATGAAGAAACCTTAGCCCTAGACAACAAAAGTCTTATATACAGGCCAACAATTCATGACAAGGAGAGGGGAGAAAGAGGCTCGACTGAGGAGGAAACGGCAACTCCAAAACGAGCAAATATGGCGACATTGCCGGGAGGAGATGAAGACGTATCTCCAGCGACACACCAGCCAACAAACGAAGAGCAGAAGCCAGAACCTACCCTACTTGAACTCCACGAGATGCTGGTGGACATCCAGATAAACATGAATAACATTCTACGTGAGAATAAAGAGTTGCGTAGCGAGATGGAAGAGCTGAAATCTACAGTCAGTCGACAGACCAGCGAAATATCCATTCTCAAATCTCACTTGCAAAAAATAAACAACCAGTTCGAAGAGGTTGAAAAGCGGCTCTATGCAGCGAAAAGGCGCGTGGATGAGCAGCAAGAGGAAATCAAGGAATTGTACGACTTACAAGATAAATTAGAGCAATACACCAGAAAAGATTCCTTAGAAATCCACGGAGTACCGGAGAACGCGTATACATCGACTGAAGAGGTGGTGCTTAAACTAGCGGAGGCGTTACAGGTACCAATAAACCCAGACGATATTGAGATCAGACATAAATTGAACAGAAAGGGGAACAAGCCAATTATAGTGAGATTCATAAGTCATAAATCTAAAACCAGTTTGTACAAGGCAAGAGCCAATTTGCGTAATATAAAGCTACCCAATTTGTTCCCGGAAACTCACTCTCCCGAATCTAACGATAGGATATCTATTTACGAAAACTTGACCTCCTATAGAAAAAAACAGTTAATGAGGCAAATAAGATGAGGCGAGACAGAGTACTATTGAAAGTATGGACGATGGACGGGCAAATTTATGTTAAGACCTCGCCAGAAGGAAGGCCAATCAAAATAATGGAACTGGATGATCTAAAATCTCTATAAAACCATTTCAAATATCCTAGGGGACGGAAGAAAATAGAATAGATAGCTTAAGTTGATTGGGGCAGGGATCGAGACAGAGAGAGATTTTCTCGGAAAGTAGAAACCTCTTATAACGTTGTATTTTAGCTTATATCTGTTTGTTTCTGTGTTTGTTTGGTTAGTTTTTTTTCTGTTCTTTATTTGCGTTGTAGCGGCTTTTTCTCAGCAACTAATTTGCATTTTTAAGGACCTTACGTGCGAACAATGCATAAGAACAGAATGTTCGATGTTTTATCTATAAATGTGAGGGGAATTAGAGACCAACTAAAAAGGAGGAGCATCTTTGCATATCTTAAAGATCATTCACCAACAATTATTTTTCTGCAAGAAACGTACTCCGAACCAAGCGATGAAATGATATGGAAGAGCGAATGGGGAGGCAAAATATTAATTTTTTTCGCATGGGACTAAACACAGTAAAGGGGTATGCATTCTTATACACCCTTCGATGCAGAGTAAAATCAATTGTATTTCCTAACAACCAATCCGAGCAACTGAACTTTCTACAAGAGCTAAACAATGTGCTCATGGATAAATCAGAACTTTCCACACTTATAGTAGGTGGCGATTGGAACTGCACTCTCACAAAAAAAGGATAAAGTGGACGGCACTGATTGGAAACCATCAAATTATAGGAATCTGCTTCTGGCAACAATGGAGGCTTTTGACTTAATTGATATTCAAAGAGTACGCTCTCCACAACTACGAAAGTACTCTTATGTATCTAAAGCTTTGAAACTTAAATCGAGAATTGACTTTTTCCTAGTTGCCCAAAATTTGACACGGTTTGTTAAAAAGAGTGATATTTACCCGTCTGTGGCACCGGATCATCAATCAATTTACATGTCTTTGTTGTGGAGAAACAAAACACCTCGCGGACCAGGGCTTTGGAAATTTAACAATGCCTTACTAGACGATGAACAATACCTTGCTAATATTCGTGAAACGTATGCTTCTGCTAGCAACAAGCATTCAGCCGTAAATGACAAATGTTTGTTTTGGGAGATGTTAAAAATGGAGTTTAGATCAACAACCATCTCCTCTAGTAAAAACAACTCACGTTAGAGAAGAAGAAGTTAAGAGTCAACTCGAAGAACTGGACGGTATTATCTGATATAATTTTAACTCTCCTGGTATAGACCCCATTTTAAATGAATATGATCATCTTAAAACAGAGCTACAATCAATTTATGAGAAGAAAGGAAGATCTGCTATATTTAGATCGAAATGCCGTTGGGTAGAAGAAGGTGAACACCCAACAAAATATTTCTTTAACTTAGAAAAGAAAAATTACAATAAAAAAACTATCACTGAACTTCATGGGGAAGATGGAACAACAATAAATAATGAGAAACAGATACTAGATAGCATCGAAAAGTGCTATAGCCAATGATATAAAACAGTAAATAGTCTCAAACCGCTAAGAATCTCTAAACTGAAGACTGAAGACAGAGAGGAAATGGAAGGTCCTCTCTCTGTAGAGGAATGTAAAAAGGCCTTTAACACATTTGAAGGCGATAAAACACCAGGACAAGATGGTTTTACTGTTGAATTTTACAAACCTTCTTTGACTTGATAGGACAGGATCTGGTTGCGAGCTTCAATGCTGCTTACAAAGTAAATGAACTTTCAATATCACAACGAAGAGGAATTGTCACTCTTATACCAAAAGAAGACGGTTCATTACTAGAATTACAAAATTGGCGACCAATAACCTTACTTAATGTTGATTGTAAAATTGCAACTAAAGCGATCGCCAAAAGAATAGAACCATATCTACCAACCTTAATTCATAGTGATCAAACTGGTTTTATCAAAGGAAGATATATTGGAGAGAATATTCGTCTAAATGAGGATGTGATGGAATACACAAAGGTGCATAATATACCTGGAATTTTAATATCACTGGATTTCAAAAAAGCTTTTGATTCACTAGAATGGGGATATATAATGAATACACTAGACGTTTTCAATTTTGGGACCAGCATTAAGCGTTGGATTAGCACATTTTATACAAATATCGAAAGTGCAGTTATAAACAATGGATTTTTAACAAACTGGTTTAAGCCATCGCAAGATGTAAGACAAGGATGTCCTCTTTCTCCCTTCTTATTTACTCCATCAGTTGAACTACTAGCAAACAAGATAAGATAGGACCCAAAAATAGAGGGTATTAAAATCCTAGAAAATGAAATTAAATTAAGTCAATTTGCAGATGACACAAATTTGTTTTGTGCAGATTTGGAAACAGTTAAAGAATCCTTGAAATTAGTCGATGAATTTGGAAGGTTGTCAGGGCTAACTCTAAATGTTAAGAAATCTAAAGCGATGTGGCTGGGTCAATGGGGAAAAAATAAAAACAATCCCTTAAATTTAAAGTGGATGCGTAGCCCGATGCGTATATTAGGGGTTCATGTTTCGTATAATGAAAGAAAAAACAATGAATTCAACTTTAATCTCAAAATACGCAAGATGCAAACAAATTTAGATATATGGAGAGCAGGAAATCTCACATTGTTTGGAAAAGTTATGATAATCAAGTCTCTAGGACTGTCACAACTAGTTTATTCAGCCTCCACATTGAACATATCCGGGGATATCACATCAATTTTAAAAGCAAAACTATTTAGCTATCTATGGAACAACAAAAAAGATAAAATTAAAAGGGAGGGCCTTTACCAGGACATCCACAAAGGCAGATTGCGCATGGTAGATATAGAAATAATGTTCAAGGCTCTAAAACTGGCCTGGATTCCTAAACTTTTGTAACCAGGAAACCCAAATTGGAAAACAATCCCAGATTACTATTTGAAAAGAGTGGGGGGTTTTAATTTTTTATTAAGATGTAATTATGACGAAAAATACCTAACCTCACTACCGGTGTTCTATAGAAATATTCTAAAGTACTTTAGAGAATTAAAAACTTTATATAACCATAATCAAGACCAAAACATAATTCTACACAATAACAAAGATATACTCGTTGGAGAGAGACCCTTTTTTATTAGGGAGTGGTATCAAAATGGCATCCTGTCAATTCAAGATCTTCCAACAACAATTGGTCAACTAATGTCGTATCAAGACTTCTTGAATAATTACCACTGCAAGAAAACTAATTTTCTTCACTATTATCAAGTCACTAGCGCCATCCCGAAATACCTACTAACTATAGCAAAAAAGGAGGCTCTAATGAAAAAAGAACTTTACCTTAACAATACCTTTAATTTTCAGCTTGACGAATTGACACAAATAGACTTGATTAAAATTCAAACTAGGGATTTTAACAAATTATTTAACACCAAGACACACACAGCAAAACATAAGGGCCCCCAAAAGTGGGACAACTTTCTCAACAAAAAATGATGTGTGGAAAGAACGATTCGCCTCCCTTAAAACTCTATGTAAAGAGCCCAAGCTGAAAGAATTTTAATTTAAATTTATACACCGAATTATTGTTACCAAAAGAGAACTTTTTCGTTATGGTATTCAGTCAGACGACGACTGTGTATATTGTGGTGAAAAGGACTCCCTTGACCATACTTTTAGCGACTGTCCTTTTGTTAAAAAATTTTCACATGAGGTCATTAGTTGGTTCAATTTAATGAACAAAACTCACTTCAATCCGTCGATGGAAGAGAAACTGTTTGGTGTTACATCTAAACAATTTGAAAAAAGTGTAACGAGGAAATTTAACTACACATTGCTTTTCATGAGATACTATATCTACACTAACAAACTGCATACTGGTCCAATCTTACTTGCTGGTTTTGTAAACAAAATCTCACTTAAATACAGAATTGATCGTATCGAAGCATAATTCATAAGAGAAACGAAAGATGTCTCCTCCACTCTCTTCTTAGCTCCACAATTTCTAAGTACTTCCTAATCATTGAATGTCTAAAGTGACTTTGGGTCACCCAAAGGAATATTTACTTCTGTATTCAATGATTATGCAAGTATAAAAAATTAATGTAAATATAATGTTGTAATGTAGTGCTCTTTGTAAATGTTCTTTGTATGGTCGAAAGGTAAAATTTAAGGGTTGAAATTATCTATTGTTAAACGAACAGTCTATTTTAAGTAGAAAAAAGTGAATAACATAATTACCACATTGTAAGTAATGGAGCTGAGAAAAATGCTCAATAAATATGCATTAAAAAATAAAGAAGTTACGTACGCTCAGGCTTCGGTGCCTACAGACTGGGTCTAAAATTACTTTGATGCCATCCAGCTACCAAATACATACAAAAACAGAAATATTCTATCCTATAATGTTTATGTTCTAGAATTATTCACAAGAGTATTTTCAGCTAAAATTGGCAGACAGAAAAGAATGTTCAGCCAGGAAAAAATATTCTTATAAAAAATCTCGGCCAACCTAAAGCCAGCATTTTCTTCCGAAAGGTTTACTTGTTTATTTTCAACTGAACATTTCTTAACACTAAATTTGAAGAATGACTTACAAAATCAGCATGAGGGTTTGCACAGGTCGAGCAATCTTTAATTGTTTTTGTTTACGTTTGAATCCCTCGATACGGGGCTCAACTGCATTCAAAATTGAAAAAGTTTTATATTAGTCAATTGTTTCTTTATCTCATGAGTTCACTTGTTTTGTTTAATCCTACCGGCCTAGTTTCCAATCCACACTTAATAAATTGTAAAAAGGAATCAACGCCCTAGGAAAGATATCATTCAATTGCACAAACATGACCCATGCATCGACCTTGCAAGTGTCAACACTCTGACAGGTCCCTAAAGACGTCACCCAACCGATCTCTGATTTAATTACAACATCTTACCAGCACATGTCTTAGTGAAACAATTTGCAAGGTAGATCTAAGTTAAACGTTTTACTGTGAGGAATCGTGAATTTTCGTCGTTGAAAATAAAAAATCACGTAGTCGAAAGATGAAATAAATAAATAACTGAATAAATAAATAAACATCATACACTCTAAAAGGAAGGACAATCCACAAACGTAAAGAGATGTTCCCAAAAGCACTTGTCTTGCAACTTGATTATCACAAAACTTTGCCTTGTTCAAAGGTCTCTACACAAGACAGCCACTACTCAAGGAAAATCAGGACCAATCTTCTCGGAATATACTGTGCAATTGAAGAAATTATTCATTGCTTCTTCTACGATGACAGTGTCGGTGGAGCAGGACCGAACAAGGTAATATCTTTGCTGAACAATCTACTCAACAAAATGGAAACAAAGTATGGCAGATTTGATCAGCTAACAATCTGGTGTGATAACATTCCGGGCCAATTTAAAGAATGCTTCTTGTTTTTTTTTAACCTCAATTACCCGGTGAAAAAGGGACAGTTTTTGAGAATAGATCTCAAGTTTCTTTTAGAAGGTCATTCGTATTTGATGTGTGACAGGCGATTTGGCTGTATACAAAAGTTTTTCGGCACAGTCGAATGGGTGGAGCTACCACAAGAATGGGCAACTTTGCTCAAGAACAGTCCTTTGAAGAACATCCAGGCACACTGGGCATCCTTAGACATGATCAAGGACTATAAATCGTGGCTTAAGATGCAGTATATATCCAGGACTGAGGATCTAAATAAGGAGAAATTTGAAGTCAGGAGGTTAGCTTGGCTAAATTTTGGTTATGGAGAAGTCGCAGATTTGGGGGGGAAATTGGAACCTGCACATCATCCTGAGACTGTTTCTATGATTTAATATTGACACTAAAGAGAATCCTAGGTTAGTTTCGTTCTCCAAAAAAAACAAGCAAATGACGGAATTGAATCCCAATTTATTCATACCTGCAAGACATGAACAGAGGCCTTTAAAGAATCAAGTGAAAAAAGACTTTAAAGTTAGCGTGAAAATATTTATCTTAACGCACACAAGAATTTTATGCCTCATTAACTTGTGAAGACTCATCAGGTGACAACAATAAATAACTTTTATTATACATTTTCTATCAGGAATGTTCATTTTTATTCACAAACTTGAACAAATAATTGCATAATACTCTTTTACTAACAATGCATGTTTTTTTGCCGTATATCACCACTACAACTGAAGTTACAGCCTTTATCATTGTAATCCCACAATAGCTCTACTGTTTGTGGGATGTCGTGGAGAGTGTCAAAAAAACCCTTGGAATTCCTGATTTTTTGTTGGTGACGAAGGGCCTTACATTTGCATTGTTCTTCGAGTGATTTAATGTTGCACGCCATGGTAATTCGCCACTCACATTGCCTCTATATGGATGAATCCTAAATATAAAGACAAAAAAGACAACATCACACAGCGTTTTGCCACTACTCTCAGGAGAAAAACATTTAATTGTTTGAAGCAGGTTTCCACAACTTAGCACTACCAAAGCTTGATAAATTTATGTTTAAGAGTCGTGAAGCTCTTTTGGCAAACCATTGGCCCAAAAATACCAAGTGCCCTCTAGTACAAGGAAATGTATCGCTTATGTCGTGAAGCGCTGTGAACCGTCAATTCGTACTCCCTCAGTTAATGTTGCACCGCGTTAAAAAAAAAAAACGTGGAATCTCATCAAGCAGCAGCAACATACTATTGGAGACTGATTCAAATCAATTTCATGTTTCTTCAGATTTAAATTGAAAATTTGATCATCGCACTGAGACATGATACAGCAAAGTAACATAGCAGTGCGTCATGAAGTAAAAACAGTGTGCGGTATCTGTGTGCGGTATATTTTAAGCAGTCTTTTACAAATTCCCATTTTTTTATTTCGTAAAAAGAGCGTAGTCTTATCAACTTTGAATAACATTTTCAGTTCTCCCTGAAAGTAATGACATCCAGGAAGTAACAAGCTCAAAAAGCTGCTATTTCTGAAAGTAATTAGGGTCGTAGTTCTTTCGAAAGTTTACGGTATGATTCTAAATACTACACTGTTTCGTAGAAGATTTACACACACACCGTGAGGGGCTATAAAAACCTGTTTTAAAATTGTTTTTGCACAATATAAATTGAACAATACAAGGTGTCTGGGCTTCATTTACGAGTTACCTATACAACTGCTTCTAATGAGTAGAGCTGGACAACAAGTAAAACAGGAAAAAAAAATCCCTATTGGGCGATTCCAGAAAATATCCATACCTATACCACAGACGGCTTTTTGGATTTCCTAAGGGGAGGGGAGGTTCACGATTATGGAAATCTGAAGGCATGGGGGGATTTCACAGATGGCATTTCTGAAGTAGAAAGTGTAGAGTGCGTTCCTTGAAAACGCTATTGTTGTGGACTTTTGTAGCTTGTAAATAAACCACGAATGTATGACCACGGAAGAAGAAGACAACCATCAATAGATCAGAGGCGTGTTTACGCTCATAACTTATAGAAGTGTTCACAGTAAGACATGGGTTTCACATTTACCTTGATTAAGTTCTTGTCACATGAATAAAATCTGAAAATGTATCTTTCTGCTTGCAAATTTCTTGTTACTCTGTAAAAACCTTGAGGCAGTCCCTTGCTTCCAAGGAATGCCTGCAAGATTATTGAGCATTCAGACTGTCAGAGGGCAATCGGGGAAGACTCGGGAGAACGAGGTCTGGTCTTCGCACGTTGCCAAGAAGAAACTAGCGAGAGCTAGTGCCCACCACTACTCTGAAAGCAATGGCACGAGCAGATTCGTCATGTTACTTAGCAGTCATCTCAGTCAACAATAGAAACTTTTAGTTTATGTCCATGGTAAAATCAGTATTTGACAAAAGAACAATATCAAAGGTAAAAGCTGATACATGTAACTGCAGTATTTTCTTTGACAATTCAAAATATTTGCATGGTAATTAATGCCCAAGAAACTAGATTCATTTAGAACGTGTGGCCAAGAACAAAACGTTAGATTCATTTACAAGGTGTGGCCAAAAACATCCAAAACAAAATTATAAAACCTGATACTCTAAGTTCAAGTCACTTTTATGGGGTATGATTTATGTTCCAGCAAATATTTAAAAGAGGCTTCCTGATTTTAATTCAGTCCACGTTTGTCTCACATACAAAAATATGTGTTAAGTCCTGTAATCTCTCGATGAACAGGAAGGTATTGTTATCCACAAAGGAGTAGGGGATGATTAAACAGTTGTTGCTGACAATCTCCGAAATCTCCTCCTGGACAAAAAAGTAACCTTCTTGACAGTCCAGTGTTCTAAGTGAGGGACTTGCTTTCACAATTAATAGCACTACACTCCTCCCGAACCTGCAAACACCTTCAGGGGGGGGGAACCAATATACTTGAGTTTCTTCAGGGCGATTATCTCTGGTATGCACAACTCGCTAATTTGCATTCCAATTAAGTGAAGTTCTTCTAGATCTCTGGTAGTTTGAAGAATACTTGACAAAATTTCGTCGGTGGTACTGGTCCCTGACAAAGTGAGGCCCCTGAGCCTACTCAGTCCTCCAAGAAGTAAACATGAGCCATCCAACAAATAGCTGTTAAAGAAGTCCACTGCGATTAGCCTTTTTGCAGCAGCAAATGGAGATGACAGTTGCTGATCCTTGCAGTGTGATTTAGTTATGGATATATCTTCCAGCGAAGAGTAATCATAAAGAAGAGAACTCCACCTCCAGGATAACGTATCCAAAACAATTCGCTCAGTAAAATGGACAAACGAAAAGATTCTTAAGAGAATTTCTTCAAGAAGCTTATCCATGACTAAGTCCTGGTATCTTTCATATGAGCGGCGTGTGGGTGAGGCGAAGGATTGATTATTATAATTAGGTCCTGGTATTAAATAAAAAGGTGAGAAATTATTGCCGAAATTAGCGGTATCCAGTTCCTGGCCCAGAATAAAGCGAGTTCTTTGTTAGATTTTGTTACCTTTGGTTGGTTTAGTTGACACATTGAACCAACAAATAATCTTTTTGTGCAGGAAAGAGGGAGCCATTTGGCACATGAGTTTCTATTTTTTTGTGCAGCATTTCGCCGAATAAATTCCCATCCTGCGATATTGCGGCAATCTGAAATCTAACATTATGCGTAGTTACACCTGCGATGTTCGGTGAAACAAAATTATTTGCGCTGTTGACTGTTAAAACGGCCCTTAATTTAGCATGTTAGACTTCCGGCCAGTGTAATCAAATCCCCCAAGTCTTGATAAAGAGAAAGAAACGTCTTGAAAAGTACCAAAGCGTAAGGTGATGATAGCTAGCGAAATAAGCGCATGGTGGCAAATATGAAAGCGGTGTCCGCAGTAGTCAATATCATTGCGGTTTGGTGGTATTCAAAGCTCCTCCCACCCACCCAATGCACCCCTCTTGAAAGAGACAAGTACATGTAGCATTTACTCACTTTTACTAGAGTGATAATTTATTATTCTTGAAATTACTCGGGAAATTAATTGTAAATGTGCTACCAAAAATGAGTTTTTCATTCATAGATCAGTATATTGTTCTTTTTAGAAAATCTTAAATGCGATTTGTCCATAGCGTACTATATAGGGAACAGAAACGTCACAATTTAAAATTTCACCCGTTGTCATCACTTACTTTTGCTTCCTTGACTAGGTCCTCAACTTCGTGGTTGTCAAGCCTGATTTCCAGGTTATCATCTTCTCGTCTCTCATCATCACTGTGGCTTTCCATTGCAATTTCCGCTTCTCCTCCAGGAAGGAATGGTTTGGCGTGTTGCAACCTAGCTTTATTAGCATTCTTAAAGCTTTTCCTGAGGGCATCCAAGGCGAGTTTCACTTCTGTCATAGCAACCGAGAGGTTCTCCTTGTGTAATATCTCTGCCTTCACAGCTTTGCCACCTTTTTCTTTTGACTTCTGCTTTAATTGACAAATTTGAAGATTCAGTTCGTTTGCCATGCTCTTAGCTTCCTTTACACGCTTCATGTTTTTAGTGACAGCTTTATTGCGCGATCCCAGCTTGCTTTCTGACATATTTTGGAGCTCTGCTTCAACTTTAGCTGTCAAAATTTCACACGATCGCATTTGCCATGCTGTATCTATGACACCATGGAGTTCTTGCTTACTGTAATCATTGAGGTGCAGGTCAGAGCACAGTTCTTGAGCTTTACTATTCCAATAATTGTAGTACTCTTTGCGGCCATCACTTGCCCTTTCAATGTTACACGAAGAGTACAGACGAACTCTTCCCCTTGCCGAATCTAGTGGATCCTTAGGACGCTCTGTGCGAATCTTGAATGCAGATTCAATGGTTGTCTGTTTCGCTCTCTTTCTTGGTAGCGGCTCATTGACTTTATGCTCCAGGCTTTCTGTTTCTGTGCTTATCAGCACCTGCTCTTTGCTGCAACTTTTTTCATCAGTACTTTCACTAGCCTTCTCCTCGCAACTCTGAAGATAAAAGGAAAATTCCCCATTTCTTTCGACGAGACATTTTCTCAGTGTGACCAGCTTTTCCTGCAGCAAGTGGTATTTTAGAATTTCCACTGATTGGCTTCAAAAACCGATAATGCTGGGGAACAAACTCGAAAACATCTTTCAAAAGAGCTCCCTTTGCCTCCATGAGTGAAAGATTCATTCTCCTTAACAAAAAGTTGACAAGTGATGTTTTCGTCAACATTTACATTGATTTCAAAACTTTCTCCCTTCATGTTTAATCATTCACTGTTGAAATGAACTGCCTCTCCACACAAAGATCAGAAGTGTTATATGTAAACAAAGCTACCCAAGATGCGAGTCAAAAGGCGCTATTGTTTTGTGACAAAATACTATTGTATTGCCAAAAAATAACTATGAGGTGTGAGGGCACGATTCACTCAGCACTCCGAATTACACTAACCAATTACAGTTTGGTAAACACTTTAACATAACACATGCCTACGTCATCTATAGTCAGTTGTTTCTGCACGCAGTGCACTAGCCTGCACACAGGCTGCTTAGCGAGAGCGTGCTTCAAAAATGTAATGTTTAGTCGAGTGAAGTGCGCTGAGCGTGACCAGATCTTTTTCGCACCATACCCAAGTTTTGTCCCAGCCTGGCAACAGGCCACTAGAAAACCAGCACTGCATGACGAATAACTGGGAAGTTGGCAACAAAAGTGACTTATAAATAAAGTTACTAAGTTACTTATGACAGCGATAATTCCATATCCAGCTGTACTAAGTTCTCACATTCCTTCTACAATACGCACATCACAGAGCTCTAGATCTCTTAGTCACAGTAGCACAGTCTTCTTTGGTCGCTTCAACTGAAATACAGCAAGAAACAGTGTTAAATCTATGGCATTTCCTAGTTTAGATTCAACTCTGACACAGCGCCCTTGTGTATATTCCTTTGTATCCAAAAAACATTAACTTCAGAAACTGCTTTGTCAGCAATACCGCTGCTGAATGCAGTCTTGGTCGCGAGAAAAGATTTATATGAAATGAAAGCTCAGGAAAGCAAATACTGTGATCAGATCGCCGTTGGCAAGGATATGGAAAATTTTCTTGGCAAGGAGTTGAAGACATTGTCCAAATCCACAAAGCAAAGGAGACTAAATTAGAAATCAACAACGAGGAGAAGTGGTATGCTATGCTGAACTTTGCTCAGTCCTGTCTGGAAAGCATAATGAGCTTATCTTAAGAGACGTGGATGAGCGATGTAACAGGTCGAGTGTACAATACTGCTCTCACGGTGGAAACATTGTCTAAAATTGTCTGCAATTGTTGGCTTAACAATGAATTCATTGAGTGCATATTTAAGATGCTTAATCACGACACAAAGGAACAGTTTCTGTTGGCAATGGAAATCACTGGACATTTTGTGTTTAATACTTCACTGAGTGAGCTATATTATGGTGATTCTTTGGGAATGAATCTGCCAAATAATCTTGCGGCTGTAATGAAACCATACTTTGGAACTCTTTGTTTTGCACATGGGAAACCATACGCAAAGCTTTGTCGACCAACATTAATGCACTTTGTCAGTGGCAGTGGTTCAAATCACAAATGCAGTGAAAGATGTTTTCAGGGCTTCCCCTTCCAACAATGTGGTTCTGCTTGCGGACTTTGTCCGATTATTGTGGCTGCTCTTGCCAGAAAGGATGAAAACCTGTGGAAATGTATCCTGGATTGGAATAAACTGGACAAGGCTACAATGGACCATGTCAAAACAATCAAGCACATTTCAGCTAATGCGAGTTTACTTAGGGCACAAATAATAAGCTGGATTGTCCGGGATGAGGTGAGCCTTGGTTATGTAGTTCCAAAAAACGCGTATTTTAAAATCGGCAACAGTTCTGACACAGATAGAATTTTAAAAGATGCTGACAACCCGGTCAAAACCAAAGGGAATCCGCCAGTCGATACTGAAATGCCAGAGGTTGAATCTGAATGCCCATGCTGAAACACATGAAGAGAGCCACCCTGTTAACAATGAAATGCCTTCAGAAAATCAGCCTTTTGACGTAAGAATGCCTTCAGAGAGCTTGCCCATGGAGACTGAAGCGCCCGCAGAAAGTCAGCCTGTCAAAATGGAAATACCTACAGAGAGCCTTTCAGCAGATACTGAAACGCCCGCAGAAAGTCAACCTGTTAGCATGGAAATACCTACAGAGAGCCTTTCAGCAGATTCTGAAACGCCCGCAGAAAGTCAGCCTGTTAACATGGAAATGCCTACAGAGAGCCTTAC
>CM042746.1:27465863-27484692 GCA_022496165.2 Catalaphyllia jardinei | reverse complement strand
ATTCTCTTGACAGTTTCGTTTCTTTGTTTTTCATTTTCACGTGGTAATACTGTTGTACAATCTCGCAGTATTTAAATCTCTGCTACCTGTATCCCGCCCAGTCCGTAGATGATATAGATTTATATCGAAATATAACAAGCTCATAACATCGTTTCCTTGCATTTGTTGTCTATCAAGTTTAGTCACAATGCAATTACTCGGTATAGCATTCATTCTTTATCAACCAAGTTCTTGAAGTTTCTCTTTCAGGAAGTCCTTACAAAAGGGGCACAAATTTAAGCCATTCAAGCAGGTATTGTGGAAGCAATGAAAGCAACCTGTTAAAACTGTCCAGTCATCATTTTGGCTAGACATCGTACGTTCAGGTAAGTCACATTTCTTAGTTACATCAGGTTTAACCTTACCTTGATACCCAATAGGTAATGCAGTACTCTTGATGGGATTGTTGGCACATATTGTTGGAAATTTTACTTGAGTAGTTTTTCCATTTGTTGAGAATGAGCTTTGTCCTGGTGTTGTAGCAATTCTTGTTAACATATAACTAATTACTTGAGCACATTTGACTTTGAGAAACTGTAGTTAGTTCTGGGAAAATGAAAACTGTGATGGTGATGTGAAAGCTGATCTAAAGGTAGCTTGTTGTTCCTTAGATTCAACAGTTTGTTTGGCTTTGCTTCTTAATTCATCAGCACTTTCAGAGGACTTCGTTTGGGCACATAGAATGCTTTGGGTATTTTCGACCGGATACTCATCAAAAATTGTTATGTACAAAGTAATTTGTAAAGTTGGGGTGAATGCTTCCCCAGTGTGAGTACATGTTTAGCCAGACAAGTGGAGCTTTGCTGTAATGACGACGCTTAAGGCAGGTGAACATAATCCACATTCGAATCATAGCTCTGAAGCATTCTGAAAAATTATTAAGTTTAAAAGAAATGCTGTAAATAGAAAGAACTAAGGGTATATAGTTGTCCAAAAGATTAAAAAGTGTTCCATACTTGGGATCTTTAAATCGCCAAAACTTTTTCATCACAGATTCTCGTATTAATGTCCATCCTCTGTAAATAATTTCCAAGAGCAAGCTGATCCTCCAGGGTTTTGGTTTGTCTGCCAGTTTTGATTGAGTAAAAATACTTTCATAAACTGTTTTGAAAAATGGATGGAATGAAGTAACAATGTGTTCTCTACTGTTCAAGGATATGTGGTGAGGACCTATCATTGGAATCACAGAGAGAATGGAGGGCTGAGAAGACAAGTTTAATGGCAAACTTTGCTCAATGTCAGAACCACTGAAGGATGGATAAGAATATGCAGAATGATCTGATGCAGCTTGAGAGTTTCCACAGTTGACTTGACGAGGTTCCTGATAGCTTATAAACTTCTTCACACACTGATATATTATTTGGCGGCAGAAAAATTGACATGGCCAATCACCAGGCTGAAAAATAATTAACTTTTTTGCATAATCACCCAAATCAGCACTAAGTGCTATGTCATATGCTGCATTGAAGTCCTCTTTGGACTTAAGTTGTAACTCTACAAAGTCAACAAGGTGAAGGTCATCCATTTTTCTCACTGTTTACACATTGTCATTTTCCAAATACTGATGGGTGTTGAGTCGCTGGCGTTGAAGTTCTGGGTTGAAAAAAGCCTCAGTAAGCCAGTTTGGCAAAACAGAAGCATACAAACTGCTCATGTTTTGCATACATGATGCAGATGTTATAATTTGTAGGCATGTGTTTATACTGATGCCATTTACATCATGCATGATACTGGCCTGCAGAACACTTACGGCAGGTATGTTTTTAAAAGCTTTGACAACTATTGTACAAATTGACTTTGCTTTGGATGCTTTATCTGCCTGTGGTCTTTGTAAATGTGAATTGAGGTGAAGTCATCTATAATCAGCACTAAAAGCCACTTGTTTTCAATCGCATCTTGAATGAAATGTTTGAATGGTTTCGCAATGGTGTTTGCTGTCCTTCTAGCACAAGAGAGACCCATAATGTGCTGTGTTTCCATACCTTCTTGATTTATATTACAACTCCTAAGGTAAAGGGTGTGGTCAGTTTGAAGTGTATTGCATGCCTGACTCGAACAGTAGCAAAGGTTGTAAATAACTGACACAGCCCTTTTCTTATTAAGATTAATATGCTCTGCAGAGTGGCTTGCTGATGTAATTGCATCAAGAATGGCATCAAAAATATTTGTTGCCCCTGCTGAGATGCAGAATTCTCTAAACATTTCAGGCTGGTAGATGTGGATTCCCTGTATATTTTGTTTTTGACCAAGCTGAGTTCTTGTTTTATGTCACATCCTACAGAATACATGAAAGAATAAAACTAATTTCAGATAAACATAATGTACAAAATATGGCTTTTAAGGGTCATTGGAAGGGGGAGTCATAATGGTGTTAATTTTTGAAGAGTTGACCTTGTTGCAGTGTATTAGATGAAGATTCCTGTTATGTACATGGAACATCAAAAGTAGTGTTTGTGTACCATTAATTATGTAAGTGAAAAAAGCTCACTGGGTAACTGCACAGTCAACCTAAAATACTGTAACTATTGGTACAACTTCAGTGAACCACAGACTCTGGATAGATAATGCTTCTATGTAGGTGGCCATTGCATATTATTGTTTGTACCATTTTACGGTTTTTCCTCCATTTCTAATAAGGACTCCTTTGGTATAACTACCATCTCCCTATCATTATCTGCACTAGCTACACACTCTGATTCAGAACTCATCTGGGTTGGTTGAGATTCGACTGAACATACTTTGAACAAGAAATAAATACTAAATTTTAGAAGGACCTACACTTCAAGCCCACTGAAAATGTTTGTTTTACTTTTTCATGAACTTGTTTACAAATAAAGCTTGGCACTATCAATGAAATTATGACACTTCTGTAGTTCTAGCTGCATGCAGCAGCGTTCAATCTTTATTTTCACATCACGAGTGTAATTAAGATTAAAGAAATTAAACACGAGAAAAACACTAACGTGGTGAAATGTCTTCCCATTGTTTCTGTACTGCTGGAGAGCTTTTCTACAGGCTTCACAAATATCTCCCGATGTTTTCTCGAGGAAACCAAAATAGGCTTCCAAGTCAGTGTTGGAGTTCTCTGAGACTTTTTCCCGCAGATTATACAACCGTACTTCAACCTTTCTATACATGTACTTTCCATCACGTTTACAATAAAAATTAATACACACACTTGCAAAAGGAAAAACAATTTTGTTTGCACCGCCATTGTGCACACTTTTGTTTTGGTCTTCGAAGAGTGGCGGGCTTTGTGCAGGCGCGCACCAGTGACTACACTCATCGAAACACAAATCTGGTGCATGCGCAGACAGAATGCCCCTCTGCTCTCAAGATGGGCAAAACTGCCCTGAAGCTCAGAAGACGGAATGAGGCGCGTGGAGAAATCGTGGATGATCTTAGAGCAATGACTGAAGATTCATCTGAATCTGCATTATGGATCGATGATCATTTAAAACGCGTCTTAAAGAAACTTGTGCACAACTTCATCGATGCTGAAAACCAGCTATATGGTCTAGGAACCCGTAAAAAGAGACTTGAATCCTTCAAGAGCAATGGAAAAGTGCCGAGTGGTTTGAAGATTAATGTGGTCGCTAAAGGTCAGAGCGCACAGAATCTTCAAGAAAAGTTTAATATCATCACTAAATAAGCCAAAACAAAGCTTCTTGAAGCCACCATTGAGGCGCCGAACAGCGAAGAACAGCAAGTAAAGGAACGGTGCACATCAACACTGCTATCAAGTCTTGGAGAGAATCCTTCCAGACTAGTGCTTCGTCGCTAGAAGTCGAAGCAGATGAATTCGTAAAGTCGGCAGAATGTTTTGCTGACAACTTCTACTTTGAGTGTGCCGCGACACAAGCTTCAAAACGCGTATCTGAGACAATTAAGAAAGCCACCAAAGAGGCGAAACGAACTGAGAAAATGGACACGGAATTTAGGCCTGATGAGCAGTCAATACGAGATATGGTCAATCATGCAGTGCATAAAGAAGTCTCCAAACTCAGCTCAGTTTCTTTGACAGGCAAAACAAAGGAGCTTCCGTGAAAGAAATCCAAACGCTGTGGTAAAGAGTGAGCCAACTCTAAAAATCGGAACCAACACCGACAGGCTGCTAGCCAGGATGCCCGCACCTCACCTGTGCCAGGGACCAAACAAGAGAGACAAAGTTGATCAAGACAACAAAGACGTTCATGTGTAAGTTTCTCAGATGGTTGATCGCCTTCTGGCTCCCGTCCATGTCATCGCCAGCAGTCAAAAATGGAAAAGGCTGCGAAAACTTCCCTGTAAAAATAGATGCAAGAGACAGTTACTGTAAATGGCTTGAAGAAAAGGCAAGGAAACCGATTTTTGATCTACTACCACGAAACTTCTTTCACACATCACTCTTACTCAGTTTAAAGGCCCTTTGTGCAAATGCGACAGGATGGTGTTTCTCCTTAGAAAATGGTCGAAGACAAAGTGTCAGAGTTGTAGATGACAAAAACCTAGTACCTGAACTTACAGGCATGCACATGTTCTGCAGTGCCTTTCTATTTACGACTTTATTCTTTCTTATGTGATCTCTTTATTTCCATAAAATCAGATGAATCAGAAGACAACACTCTATGCCTATGATGCTAGGTTGTCACAGCAACCTATCATGTAGGTTGTGACAGCAACCAGTGACAAGTGCATAAATGCTCTACGTAGAATGAATGGTCCATTTCTGAGTTGCTGCATGCCTCAGTTTCAAAG
This sequence comes from Catalaphyllia jardinei, assembly GCA_022496165.2. Lineage (NCBI taxonomy): Eukaryota > Metazoa > Cnidaria > Anthozoa > Scleractinia > Caryophylliidae > Catalaphyllia > Catalaphyllia jardinei. Next base: position 27,479,916 of record CM042746.1, on the reverse strand, counting down.
CGAGTCCTGGTGCACAACCGTTTAAATGGAAATGAGTTGCGCATTCTTATGCAAATCAAACTCATTTCCCTTGCAATAAATGAGCACCAAGACTCACTTTGAAACCCAGACAAACAGCAACTCGGAAATGGCCTATTGCCTTTGTGTCCCAAGCTCTTTCACCAGGTCTTGAAGGTTTTTTGCTCAAAGTGGTCTATTTAAGTATTGTATTATACTGATTATAAAAAAAAACCCTCGGTTTATTCTACGGAGTTGTCAATGAATTTCATTTCTAATCCAAACTGGATTAATATTCCAATTTGCCCTTGAATGTTCAATATGGTATACATAGTAAATTATAGAACAAATCTCAGAACAGGCTTATGTAGACACTTATAATAGCACTCACGCAAGCTGGCTTCCCGCACTCTCGAAAACCATCAAGGCGCAAACTTTCCCTTCCTCTTGGTATATCTCCTCATGCCTCTTGGCTTCTTCCAAATTGAGCACCCCTCCTTCGTATTCACAAATGACCTCACTTTTTATGTCTGCAAGGTGAGGGCACATTTTCCTGCTCTTCTCACAAGATCACTGGGTACATAGTCAAGCTTGAAAAATAAACATACCATTTAACATTGCGATGACAGGTTAAATTTCCAGAGATATCACGAGATAGATATAACTATGTATAACTGCTTACCTCAATTGGTGGAGTAGGTTTATGGTTAAGGGACATATAATGCTGAATTCTTTCAGCCATTATGCGCCCCCCAAATTCAACAGCTGGCTCTCTCCTTGGACGCTGTAGGGCTATCCCAGTATATCCTCAAATGTTGCCAGCTTTGATTGTTGATGCTATTGGCCATAGCTTCTGCTGGCCATAATCAAGAATCGCTTTCTTGAATTGCTGATAAACACAATTTAAAGGAGATGAAATGTTTAAATGCTGATAATGGTTCTCTCAATTTACATACCTTTTTTTCTTGATTACTATCATTCTTGTCTTTTTTTTATTACTATCATTTTTATTGACTTAAGAAATTGACTTTAAATCGCACCTATAATTAACGGGGTTGACATATCACTTAAACCGTCAAACTACTTGCACAAAGTACGAAGTAAGTAATCCGTAAAGATCAGCTACAGTTGAACTATAGCTGCTATTTTCTCTGGTGCAAAGAAACTCCCATCAGGTGTCAGCTTATCTCTAGTTAGTCAGAACTTCTAGTGTCTATAATCATTGATGTAAATGATAACCAGTCAAAAACGCAGTTCGTAATGTTTGCAATAAACATTTTCGTAAATGTATAGTAAGCTTATATTGTACATTAATGGTATGTTATAAATATACATGTGGCCCGCCTATAGATTAGCCTGGACTGCCCGCGAGTTCATCTGTTATTATATTTAAGTTTGTAAGTTAATTATTTTAATAATAAAGAGCAGATGTAAGACAACTTATTAACCTAACATTCATGGCTGTAAATTAATCAGAAAGGAATAAAGTTTGTTGTAAACAACGTTTGAATAGAGGAGAAATCTAAAACACTAGGTCAGTGTTTATTAAATATGAAAACAATGAGCAATGAAAATGCACATTTACAAAAGATTTTTGTGCGATTACCATTGCCTTTTTCGAGCACTTAATTTGCGTTACCTAACCATCTGAAACCAGCTCGTTTTGTGCACGATATAACGCAGCATGTTCAATGAGGAGAAGATTATTATTAAAGCACATACACACAACTTAAACAAGAAAAAGTGATATCGCAGTAAAACATACTTAAGACCGAATCGTACCAAAAATAGTTTAGGCTCGACAATAGTAAGGGCACCACAAATCTCCTGTAAACCATCACTTATACTTAAAGTATGCTGCTCTTAGGGTCAGGGTGTAAAATATTAAGTGCTGGGCTCCATTTTTATATAATCTGGACCTATGTACTGTACATTACTTGAAGCATCATTAATTATTGCAACATACTGGTAATTAATCTGTTGGTCACAGCTGAATGTGACACTTACCTGAGTAACCAGGGATTGAAATTTCTTTCTATTGATGTATTCATTTGGATTTATAGTTGGAGCTCAAATCCTTATATGGGTACCATCAATTACACCTATAATCCTTGGCAAGCCTGGAAAATCGTGTGATTCAAAAGTCTCTAATACTTCCCGCATCTCATTCTCTGCAAAACATCACGAGAAGAGATTTGTGAGTTACTCCTGGGGTAGCTATTTAGCTATGACTGTAAAGAAGTCATGCAACTTGTGTAGGCAATAATATGCTTGTTTATTAAATTCTCCTGGTTATTTGATAACCAAGACAACAGAGAATATAGCAGTTACGATAGAACAAAAAATAATATCAATATACAATAGATTCTAGATAGTTTCTATATAGGCATACCTGTAGGCCACTTGATGTATTGCTGTTGCACAGAAATACAAGCATTATTCGCCGAATAATTCTAAACAGGCTACTTAGTGTCACATCAAATCTGTCCAAGACGGATATCATGACTTCAGAATTGGACATAAACCAAACAAATGCCAACACTTGGCACTGGACAGGTATAGGTGGTTTTCCAAAACGGTTTGCCTGTGGAATTATTTTGTGTTCCTGCCGCTTCTCTGCACAAAATATCCAATGTACTTCTTGTCATTCGGAAGTGAGACTTCAACTCGTCTATGGAATATGTCGGCACTATAACATTGCAAAACCCGGAATTTCTGTTTAAATGACTTGCCTCATAAAGATGGAAGTCTCTGCCATAACACAAATTTCTTCTTCATCATCAGAATCAATCAACATTTCTTCTTCATTAGCTGCCAAGGGCTCATCCAACATTAATATCAATTCCGCTGCCATTTTGCTATTCCTTTTGGCAATGCACACCTTAACACGGGCGAAATTTGCCGCAAAATAGAACGACTTTTTCCCATAGAAAAATTCCCAGAAATTTTTTTCTAAATGGAAAGCGCCCCCAGAAACTCCAAATTTGGTGCATTACCTGTACATATGATTTGTTGGAAATGGCAATTTGAAATGTTCTTTGATGCCATATTTTAGCACATCAATTCCCCAAATATCTTGAGTGGAATAAAATGATACAGGCTTCCAGTCCCTGAAAGATCCAAATTTTCTGAAAGCCTGTATTCTATATTATTTTGTGTAAAAGTCTCTTCTGTGGCCTGGAAAAAGTCCCCTGTCGAGAGACATCAACAAGTACACTTTGGACTATTCATCATGAGTGAAGCGAACATGGAACTTACACAGTGACTTTCATCAAGAACGAAAAATAGGTGAATGGAATCCTTTTTCATCATCTCGGATGCATTAACCTTGTTTTCTCACAAGTTATATTTCCTGTAGATAACAACATTAAAAAGTTTGAAAGTGAAGAGTGATCATCACAGTAAATTGTTCCAATTTAAGCAATTGGAAAGAAAAACCCTGAAACAATCAGGGCTTCAACAAGATTCGAAACCATGACCAATGCTATGAGCTATGAAGCCACACATTGGGTGCGAGGTCAATTTATTGAGTTCATATATTCCTGTGCAGTGAAATGATGTGAAGTAAATATGAAATAATTCATATTTGTACTGCGGTTGTAGATGAAAGTGAAACTTCTTTTTTCATAAGTTTTAGAGGAGTTCGCACTCTAAGGGGCATTATGGGTAATCAGGGCAAAGTTGCAAAGAAGCAAAGCAGTAAAACAAATGTATTTCTATATATCTCTGTCCTGATTTCAAGTTTGGTGACAAAACATATACAGTGGGCGGAGAAACCCCTATTCTAGGTTTACCAGTGTTTTAGTCAATTGACTGAATGTTGTGGGTGACAATTCTTTTTTTACAGTTAAAACCAAATGATTTGATCAAGTCTTAACCGCTCAAGCCAAAAAATAACATCTCGATATCCTGATAAGTATGCTAATGCCTAGCTCAATCAACTCAAAAAGCATTAGTAAATACAGAAAGGGGGTTTCTCTACTTACCATAATAGTTTCTTCTCGAAAATGAAACTCAGAACGGAAATATGAAGAGAAACGTACATTCTGTTGCGTTGTTTCTTTCCGATCTTGCCATGATTACCCATAATGCCCCTTTGAGTGTAGTCCTATCTATTGCTGGTCTTTCATGGGGAACATACCATGTTGTCATACAAAGGTCATTGAGAAGGTCAAAAATTAATGTTACTCGATGAAAATTAAATTTAACAACTACTCATGCACAATACCAGTGTTTTTACCTACTATTAAAGTTCAACACTATATATATTTTTGCGTAAGAACTAATCGGCTGAAAACAAGCTGGTAAAACATTGCATGACCAAACAATCCAATAATTTGTCGTTGCCAAAAAATATTCTGGCGTCTTAAAACAATGTAGAGTAAAACTGCTCTATATGAGGAATTGGTATCTTGACTTCAATGTTCAAGCTGCCAAACAGTTCAATATTTAGGTGCAAACGGGAATTGAAAACCATTCAGTACAGCCGCATGGAAAAAATTGTCTATCTTTTAAAAATCTCTGACTCTCCTTGTCGTGGATACAGTGGCTTTGTCTGGCGAACAAAATCTAACAACTCACTGCAACGATTTCACAGTAATAAACCTCACAGTGAGTAAACTGGACGATCACAGAAGTATACAAGTGAACAAACATTTCAATACAGACTCCAAGCTCGTAACAGCCGTGACATGACTAACGTACAGTAGGGACTGGTGACTACAGGAAAAATTTTGAATAGTGTTATCCCAATGAAAACACTCCATGCGTTTAAACTATTATTGCAGAACAGGAGCAATTGTTAATGCGTTTTTGAAGGAGAGCCATGTAAGGTGCTTTTCGTCTAACTTGCAGAGATGGTACTTACAACTCAAGGCTTTCACACAAGACTTGTAAGAGCGCCACCTTCAGTTTCTTCACCGCCTTGCTCTTAACCAAAGCACAGATGTCGTATTGGTCAAGGATGATAGGATGGCAGATGTGAAAGGATGATAGTACTGAGTCTCTGGCTAAACAGAAGTTCACTTGTTCTTCTACTGCAAGCATGTCCTGATCTGTAACTGGCTGCTGACGTACCTTAGCTGCCATGCGTGAAAATAAAAAGAAGATATATGCTGGGGGGACAGGAATTCCTCCACAAGAAATAACCTCTCCCCATCTATGGCATGAGCATGCCGCCCTTCTTTTGCGACAACTTCTGGATCCAGCTTCTCTCCGGAGGCCTGGCCGACATTGAACTTGGCCTGAAGGTGAACTGAACTCGGCATTGAACTCGGCCCTCACTGGCTTTCTGCTTGCAGCTCGATGAAACAGCTGAGCCTGGTGCTTTGAGAGAGGGAAGAAGGCACACATCCTCCTGAAGGCGGCTAGCATACTGCTGTTTGGTTAAATCCAGCATGGAGTGCCTCTCTGGTGACAGCTTGCAAGCTTCAAGAGATAAGTGTCGCTCAAGGACAGACAATCGTTGAAAAACACGAACACAGCCCTCCTGGGGGCAGGAATACACTGCTTTGTTGTAGATTTGTTCCTCCGGTTCTACATGTACCACTCGCCCATCATGAAGTGTGCGGGCTCTGCTTGAGCTTGGCTGCCTTACAGTCACAGACTTAAAATCACCGTCTGAAAAAGGAACAGACAGACAGGTGTAGTTTACATCTGTGAAAGAAAAGCAAAATAGTGCTTCAATTCATCTTCCATTTCTATTGTAAAAAGGTATTACCATTGTTGTAAATTTACAAAAACCACTAGGTGCGGAAATAAATGTAACTGGCAGTTGGCACATGTGTGCCTCCTCTTGACATGGGTCAAAGTATGTAAGTTAATTTGGAAAACAATACAAGTTTTTGAAGATGGCATGTTTACAGTGGCTAACGGTTTAATACCCTTTCATGCACGTCTCAGTCACTGGCAGCAAGCACTCTTCAATAAACTGTTGTGAGATCATGATCTCTTCTTTTTTTACCATGCACTCGGAAATCAAAATTCATATCTCTGCTACGCAGTGTATGTCCAAAATCCAACAAAAATCAACAATAACTTTCAATTTTCACAGAAAACCCTTGTGTTATTGTTTTCAATCAGCAAATAAACAACAATAAGAGAACAGTTCAAAGACTTTCAGATTTCCAATCACGAGAACTTGCCAAGTGTGTGCTAATAATAGCTATGGTAGCTATAATTGTGTCTACCACACCCTTTCCTACGCCAATTCCATACACTCGACAAGCCAGTAGGTGGCCGTCTCTATACTGGAAATTGTTTAGTTTGCTGATTCCTGGGATTTTTTGTTGTTGCTGAACGTTTTCTTGCCCTTCCACGACCGGCAGGACTGCTACTCGAACACCAGTAACTCCTCCGTGAGAAAGTAATGCCTTCTTCACATCTTCTGCATTGGTAGCATCGTCACCCTCATTGATGTACACACGAATATGGGATTTGCATGTGGCTGCTAACCTATCACAAGGGCCCTTGTCACCCTGGGGATCACTGAAGTCAAAGCAAGCCACTTTAATGCCTATGGACTTTTGCAACTGGCATTGTCCTGGTGAAAATGTGCACTTGTTACCTCCGGGTGCTGGGACTTCAAAATGCTTAGCACATGCTGCATCATGAAAACTGCAGCTAAGCTGTCCTGACTGCCGGATTGAATAATGTGAACAAATGTCTGTGATTGCAGCTCTCCATCAATTCATCGAAAAACGACAGCGGCGTGCCTTGAAATTCCTCTTTTTCCGAACCAGTCTTGTTGGGACTCTCAGTATAGCTGCGGGAGGAATTTCATGGCCCAGTCATTAACTATCAATATGGTTTCTGGACTGAGCAGGTCTACGACATCGATTCCTGACTGATCCTGTCTCACTGACCACAATTGGTGACTCTTCCACTCCTGAGGCACTTCCATTTCTTTTTTTGCTTTGTTTTTAGCCTTGGACCTGTTACTCATTTTTAACAGCTCAAGTGACAACATATCACGACCTATGATGTAACCACTAGAAATGGTTTCCAATTTTACCGGAAGTAAACTCCTCAAATGCTCTTCGCCTCCCGACCCCTCGCCCACCCCACTACTAAAGATCACCATTTTCATCAGTTTATTTAATAATAATAATTATAATAATTTTATTGCTTCTATAGCGCACGATACATGAGAAGATGCTCTCGTGCGCTTTACAATGACAAAAACTAGAATTCTACTATTTACAATCAAATCAGTTACATGAAAAATGGAAAAATCTAAAACTAATCAATATTCAAACTATAAAATTGCATAATATTAACTATAAATTCATACTTGATCGGATGTTCTGTAGATTATAAGCTTTCCGAAATAAGTGAGTCTTAAGGGCTTTCTTAAATGTTTGTACATTTTGAGAATGGCGGACTGCACATGGTAATTTGTTCCATAAAGCTGGTGCAGCCGCTACAAAGCTACGATCACCTAATGTCTTTAGAGTTTTCACTCGAGGAGGCTGAAGAAGAAGCTCATTAGTAGATCTAAGATTATATGTACACTGAGTCCTTAGGGTGATCAATTCAATTAAATACGCTGGTGCAAGACCATGGATTGCCTTAAAAGTAACGAGCAGTATCTTAAACTGAATACGAAATTTAATGGGTAACCAATGTAACAATTTAAGGGAGGGGGAAATGTGATCGAAACGCCCTACGTTACAAATAAGTCTTGCTGCTGAATTTTGTACCCGTTGGAGTTTGTAAAGTTCAGTGGCTGGTAGACCGTATAGTATACTGTTACAATAGTCCAAGCGACTCGTGACAAGGGCATTGACCAGGATCTGCGTGGTTTCACGACTGAGGAATTTCCTAATTTTTCTTATGTTATACAAATGAAAGAAGGCAGATTTGCATAGGCGATTGATGTGGCTGTTTAGTTTGAGCTGATTATCGAGCCAGCATCCAAGGTTTTTGACTTCAGAAGACGAGGAAACTTCCACCGTTCCCACATCGATCGAATCAATGTTGACTTTCGCCAGTTGCTGCCTTGTCCCAATGACTAAAAATTCCGTTTTGTCATCATTTATCTTCAAACGATCAGCCAGCATCCACTTCCTTGTCGTTGATACACGCTTCCATGGCTGCCACTGCGTTGGCGGCATGTTCGGGATCAGGTTTAAACGCAGCATAGAGCTGAGTATCATCGGCGTACCCATTGAGGTGTCGCTCAATGATAGTAAAGAGCTTGCTGGCGTAAAGAACAAAGAGAAGAGGACCTAGGCAAGAACCTTGAGGGACACCACATTTCACTTCGAACTTTTGAGATGTATGACTATTGATCGACACTGACTGGGAGCGCTGATATAGATACGACTTGAACCACGAGAGCACATTACCAGAGATACCAAAATCCGACTTAAGACGGTTTAACAATATCGCATGGTCTACAGTGTCAAAGGTGGCACTTAAATCTAGTAAAACTAGAAGGGTTAGGTGCTGCCTATTCATATTCATAAGAATGTCGTTTTTGATGCGGAGGAGTGCAGTCTCGGTACTATGGCACTCACGATATGATGACTGGGCTTTCGGGTAGAGGTCATGAATGGTCAAGTGATTGTGAATTTGACTAAATGCAGCACACTCAGTCAGTTTCGAGACAAATGGGAGATTACTTATGGGACAAAGATTAGGAAAGATGACTTCCGCTTTTGGTTTCTTCAGCTTTGGGTGGACATCAGCGTGTTTCCATCTATCTGCAAAACACCCAGATTGAAGTGACAGGTTTATCATCCTGGTAAGTACAGGAAGCAAAACATCAAGACACTCAACAACAAGGGTGGTTGGCATAGGATCCAGTGAACAGGTCTTCTTGGTTGCTTTTGTTATAAGACTACTGACTTCTTTATCAGTGAGAGTTCTAAAGTCCTGAAAGAGGCTGTGGATCTCAGGGTTTCGGGGAAACATCTTGTCCGCTGAATGGATGTTGCCGGCTGCGGCATCTAGTCCAGTTCGTATTACATTGACTTTTTTGATAAAGTTACCAATATCGTTAGCAAGCGTCGCATTACTATCTGAGTAGCCTTGAAAATGTAACTCACTTTCATGATTGAAGAGTGTTTTTGCAGAACGAAATAACATGCGTGTATCATGGCTATTCTCTGCTATAAAGTCGGTGTAGCACTCTCGTCTGGCTTTCTTCATCTCAAAGGTTGCACGATTTTTTTTTGCTTTGTAATCGAGGAAGTCCAGATGAAGTTTCGTTTTCCTCCATTTCCCTTCAGCTCGGCGGAGCATCCTTTTAGCTGTCTTGATCTCATTATTAAACCAGGGGACAATCGGTCTTTTTGTCACAGTCTTATTAATGAGAGGTGCATGACGATCCAAAGCTGATGATAGAGCTTCGTCATAATGGGTGACAAGATCATTAAGCTCAAGAGAGTCGATGGCGTTGCTGCATACGTCTGACTTTGACAGGTCATCTCGCAGAGAACTGATATCAATCGACTTCAGTTTCCTGAAGGATATCCGCTTCGACTTCAGCAAAGGCTTTTCAACTTGGATATTACAGTGGACGGGTAGATGGTCAGAGAATAACTAATCAGTCCACGGAGAAGAGACAAGCAACTGGTCGGAGTTTCTTGTTATAATGAGATCTAAGGTGTGACCACTTATATGTGTGGGAACCGAAACATGCTGGTCTAACCCAAAACTGTCCAAGAGTTCAAGAAAGTGACATGCGTCGAGGTCGTCAGACACATCAACATGGACGTTAAAATCACCACAAATCAGGAGTTGATCGGTGCAGAGTACAGCATGCTCTAGATAATCAGAGAATTCAGCCAGGAACACACCTGTAGTGATTGGATGGGCATCAGAGTATGGTGGTATGTAGATGATGATCAAACGAAAACGGTGGCTTCTTGATGTTATATTCCACTCAGAGTATTCAAATGATTGGAATTCCCCAGCTGCGTTTTGTGAAACGCTAATATCCTCCCTGAACATTATCCCAGTGCCACCACCCAGTCGTCCTGTTCTTGAGTAATCAAGAAGGTTGTATCCTGCAGGGGTGCACAGAACTCTAGCAGCAGATTCGTTTTCGTGGAACCACCATTTATGTATCTATGTAGCTTAATTCTAGATGAAATACCTTGAAATCTCCCTTTAGGTAGAGTTTTCCAGCCTTGAGGGAATCTTTCATCATAGTTTCCCAGTCTGAACCATCAGCTCGTAATAAGGAGATGTTGTGCACAATACATAGCAGATCTGCAAATGCTCGTGTTCCCTCGCCTGCAAAATAATCTAATCCCTGGAGAGATTTCCAAACAGATGCACTGCATGCCCTCAAAATCCTCGGCAGTGTATTACGACTGAGTGCCTTGAAGTTGGTTTTGGTGCAGAACTGGATATACTGTCTTGCAATACGTTCCGGAATCATCGTACGAATAATGTTTGTACGGCTATTATCTCACTGGAAGAGAGCTCTAAATCCTTATCACCAAATGGCAGATCCTGTACAAGGTGTGGGCTGGTTATGAAACCAAGGAAATGATCCAACTGTTGAAGGTCTATTTTGATTCATGGGGCTCTCTGTGAAGGGCACTAGAGCACCTCACCCATATTGCATACAGTGGAGATTTGCTATGGTGTACTGTTATTGTGTCAAGCCTGGTATAAACTCAGAAATAGCACCAAAACTAGCCCCTGGGTGTCCCAACTAGACGAATTTGAGTAAGCCTCCACCATTGCTTGTAGATATGCTCTTTCTGAAGGGAGAAAAGGCTGATGAGCACCTAACTGCTGGTTTATCATACTGGAGGACTGTAGTGCATTCCAAATTCTGCGCGCATTGACTGGGCAAATGACCCTAAGAACTGTTGAAACAATTTCACCAGATCTCTGAGTGAAGCGCTTCTGAGTTTTTTCATTAACTCTCTCCCAGTCTGTCCATGGCCATCCGAGTGGTTGAATCTGACATTGGTTTAAGAGTGGCCCAGAAGAAGCGCTTGCAGCTGTTTTGTTACCATCTCCGAGGAAGACACCGTGCTTCCTGTTTCAGGAGAGAACGTAGCTGTCATCCATCACATTACAGTGCTCAAAACTGACTGCAAGCTCCTCGCACGAAGCACTTCTCTCATTCTGAATGGAGAAAATTAAAACCACTTCATGGCTCAATTGTCATTTGATTTGCACCATCAGCATTATATAATCACATTGCTAAATAGTTGTTTCACATTTTGCATTCCTGTATAACTAATGTAAGCACTCGCCTGTTCCTGGGCGGGTGGGTTGGATGGTTCAGGACTGACTTCTAATTCTGCTGATGGCATGGATGCAGGATGATCTCTGATTGGGAAACAAGCTCAGTCAAGTGACTGCGAGGGTAAGATGCTTCAGCAATGATTTGCAATACTTTTGGTGAAATAGGCTGCTGCTTGTATGGATCTGAGGTGATCTCCAGTTGGGCAACAAGCTCATTAATATCCTGTCGACACCGCCTGCACATGGCTTTAAGTAGAAGGAAGATTAACATATTTTTGTGGGATGGAGAAAGGAATCAAATAATATAAAGTCGCTTTTAAGGTGTCCTATTTTTCTAGCTGTCCCCACATATGATCTAGAAAGTGACATATTCTGCCCAGCCCTCAGAGTTCTTAGAAAAATGCCAGGATAAAAACTTCTTCAAATAAACCTAGAGAAGATTAAGTGTAAAAAAAATATTCTCTCAAAGGCTTTGCGCTTAGTGAAAGGAGAGGCAGGGCTCTAGGTATAGGGTTTCCAGGTCAAATCACCACACCCCACGGGGGTCTTAATCAGGATGAAACCTCTCCTAACAGTTGCATGGTTTAGAACGAGACGCCCCAAAAGTCGTGGTTTCTAACCCCTCCTTTTTTTTAGAAAAAGATTTGACATCCACCTTTTGTTTTACATCATGCATTTGTCCCGAAATGGGCAGACGGCATAAAGGAAGTGTCCTTTCATTTGTATACATTTTGCTTTCATTTGCAAGAAAGATGATCTCTCAATAGATCTTTTTTCCTAGGGTAATCCCTCTTATGGATCCCTCTCATGTTCTTTTCAATCTCTCCTGAGAAATCGCGAGAGGGTCTTGACAGCCAATCACGTGGCCAGAGTTTACTAGGTGTTCGGTTCAGTTCGGTTCGGGAACAGTGCAAGCACAACTAATCGAACACTTGTAAGGAGCTCACTATCTAAAAAGAAATATATATATATACACGACCCAACTGGAACAAGAATCTTAACTGAGCAAAAGATGTAAGCGGACTGTACACTCTCGCCAGTGGATCCTGTGAGTCCATGGACTGCTATCAAAGAAGGAACAGTGCACCATGTTCTGTTGCACCACCAACAGAACACCAAACCAGTTGCGATGACAGGGACACACCGTAATTGTTAAGTGAGGCTCTTCAACTTCAAAAATGCCTAAAATATTTTACATGAAAATTGAGGGATTATTATTATTTTGCGGAATGACAAAGATCAAAGAGCCAGACCAAATAAGGGCAGAAATTAGGGAATTTTTTTAAATATTCATTTAGATAATTTGTATTACTTGCAACAAGAAGTCTGCACAACCAAAATAAGACATATTTCTACCTATATTTCTGACGAACATAATGAGGGGGAGGACCAGAATTTTGAGGAAGAAGAAATAGGCCAAAAAACGTTGGGGCGAGGGAGGAAAGGGAGGAGGGAGAAAAGGACTCTGGATGGGCCTGGTTGGGGGAACAATTTTATGGATTATGTAAAGCATAGTTAATAGAGGAAAATGGTTAGGAATGGTGGCGAGACTCTGAAGTAGGTTATTGTTCACCTTTTTGGGTTGTACCGTGCACAACATCAACATGGCGTCCTTCAAGCTCGGTTGATAAGTGAGGTGTGCTGACCAAAATGCTCTTGATTATAGTATATTTGACTACGAAAACTACAAAAACATACTCTTGAACATGCCTGGAAATAATTGTTCTGTGGTTGGCTGCGGTACTTGCCATAGAACCAAGGGGATCGGGATATGGAAGCTTCCTGCTGCACAAAATGAGGCATATCGTAAATGGCGCAAAGATTGGCTCAATGAGCTCACCAAATACAGAGTAGCAGAGAGACTCCCAAAGGCAGATTGAAAACGACAGTCTTTACTTGTGAAAAACATTTCCATGAAAGTGACATCGAAACATGTAAGTTTGAGCATTTTATTATTCATAGAGTGTATGTCTTCGTAAACCAGAGAAAACTTCAATGACAACTGCTTTCAGTTTAATAACAAGTATTAACATTACTCTTACATGCTTTCTGTTAGTTGAATCGGCAAAAATGACAGAGAAAAGAACCAAAGTTTGGAGCGCTTCCGTTGCTAATATGCCTCAGAAAAGCCACCAGAATGTCAGCAAACCAACAAGACCCTTAAGGGCCCATTAAAGTATCTTTTGATGCCGTTGCTAGGCAAAAATCAATTGGCTATAACTCTGCCATGTATGCTTCAATTGGACCAAATTTGGATAATACTCATAGGGGGCAAATATAGTCCAATTCATGATGTCTTTGTACCACGCCCAATGTCACGTGACCAGAAACAGAAAAATGTCTATTACATGGTTAGCATTTTTGATGTAAGAATGAAATTCTTGAAATAGAGCTGCTTTCAAAAATAATTTACAAGCCTCTTGCTCACCTTCTGCTGACCTCTGCTGCTCCATGCTGTCTTTGGTGAGTGGTTGCAATTAAGCGGCCTCGAAAGCTTTGTGTATTTGCACTATATCTAAACAGTGGAGTTTCTCAGGTTCGGAAGGACAGTTAATGGACACAGGTTCACAAAGTTGCACATTTCTATAGCAAAAGACCTCGGAGTTTCGGAGCGGTCAAAAAGGCCATGCACACAGAGTCTGCAGGTGGTTATAGCGTAATACTAATTTTAGTTTGTGTCTCCGAATCTTTGAGATTTTGATTCCTGACACTGGAAATTGTGTGCTGTCGCCTTGGCGAAATTTCCCCATCAACATGACAGTGTAACATGTAGCCTACGTCCGTACATGGATGACATTTTCCGGCAAGCAAAACACTCAAGTATAAAAAATAAAGGCACCAC
>CM042746.1:27441285-27455463 GCA_022496165.2 Catalaphyllia jardinei | reverse complement strand
TACTTTGACCTTATTATTCCCAATTTCGCTCAACTCTGAAATGGCACAAATCACGGCTTCAATATCCCCCTGTAATACCTTTGCTTTCAATCTGATGGAAGCAATCTCTTGCACTTGTTTGGCGTTTGCGGCTGGAGGAAGTTCTTTGCCAAATTTAGCGAAATTCATATCTTCTGGCGATTCTTCCGACTGTTCTGATTTCACAGCAGTCTTTGACTCATAATAATCAACTACTAACCTCTGAATCAAGACTTTTTTCTTTCCAGTCGTCGGCAATCCCTTTCCTTTAAGCAATCCACGTAGTTGCTCCACTGATTTTTGCGATAGCTCGTCTTCTATTTCAAAGTAACTCGAATATTTGGCAGCCATCTTGTCGCGCACGTGGTTAGGAGTGTTGACTGTACGAAGTCTCACAGAAGTCAGTCAATCCACAGCAAATTGTACTTACGATCGTTCAAATCCACAGCTCGAAGGACCATTAATATTCTGGTAACACAACGTATTTATTTGCGGTTTCACAGCTTTACACAGCACTTCGTTTTCACGGCTTTCGACATGCATCGTTGTACAACTCTTGCAAGGAAACGCGAAGGAACCACGAGTGAGTCACGTGACGCTACAAATACTAACTAATACTATTACAAGTCAAGTCTGTTCAGTTTCTTACTTAGTCTACCCGAGCGAGTGTAACGGGCTGTAACAACCCTATCTGCATGAGCAAGCAACAGGTTGGATTCACTGTCCATGCCAGCATCGTCACATGACCTTTGACTTCCTTTGTGCCACAGGCAGCCCAGACGTACTGTTAGTGAAGTTACTTTATAAACAACAGAGCCGAATATGTGTATGTGAAGTTACAAGCAAAGTTAACTGCAAAGGAGTCAAAATATTGATCAAATACTTCAAAATAAATATTCTTTTGCGTTAATATCATTGTCTGTTTCTTTATCCTTGTCAACATCTGGTCTATTTTACTGTGTTTTCTCAGCTAGTTCGCTAGCCATCATGGCCGCGTGGGAGCTGTTATCTTACAATATTTCAATTTTCAAACACCATTTTGACCCTTATCATAATTCTAAGACACAACTGGATACCTTTAACTGAATGCCTCCTTGTTCATCCTGGCTGATTTAAATGGCATTTTTTTTCCCTTTTTGCAATAAGAGGTATCTTTCACTATAAAAGAAGTAAAGGCTGGCTACAAGGTCAACAGACCATCTCCACACAAAGCTCAATAAATTCCCGAATATTTGACAGATCCGCTCCAAATTACGATCACCTGAACCATATATTCCATGGTTTCCTGGATAGTGTTCCCTGGCTTCCAAAACCTATGGCAACTGCATGAGAGCCGCTCATTTATCAGCATATACTTGACCTTTTCGCTCCGCCATGAACCGTGTCCTCAATGGTTTCACTATGCGATTTGAATTTCAAGCTTAGCGACCGTGCCCAACCCGACAAAATAGCACTTGCTGAGAGAGGGGCCGTATCATTTGAGACTCCTTTGATCAACACGGGAGGGACTAACGTGTTTGATTTGACCCAACCAGAAATTGGACACCCACAATCAGTTTTAAGTTAAAATCTCCAACGTTTGTTAGGCTCCAACTCAATGTTTAATTAAGACCTTTTTTCTAACTGCGGAAGATTCAATTTAAGCGTAATAGTTATAAATATACCTTACCATAATTTCCATTTATTTGTAAATCCGAGAGATTTTGCCTTTTTCCTGGGTGAAAAATCCTCGTCTTGCCTGGCCACTTTCGACAACATCTCAGAGACCGAACAAAGAAAACAATTCCGATAAGAACTGTTGTTTAATTTTGGTGAAAAGCTCTAAAACAAATCAACGAACCTACACTCAAGGATAGTGAAATTGAGAATAAGAAACGTTGGAGATTTGAACTTACTACCATTTTAGAGCTACTGTGAACTTTTTTCTGCATTGTTACATGCTTAAAACGCTCAAGTTTGTCTAGTCAAACTGTTGCGTTTTAGAGGGGTTTACATGTCAAATTTTGACAGCTCTGCCATAATTGAGACAATTTGAGGTGGAGCTGTCAAAATTTGACATGTGAACCCCTCTAAAATGCAACAGTTTGACTGGACAAACTTGAACGTTTTAAGCATGTAACAACGTGGAAAAAAGTTTGCCGTTCACGGTAGCTTGAAAAAGGTAGTAAAACTGATCGCGGGTGTGTCAGCTGATCGTAATTTGGAGCGGATCTGTCGAATATTTAAGAATTTATTGAGCTTTGCATGGAGATGGTCCGTTGACCTTGTAGCCAGCCTTTACTTCTTTTATAGTGGAAGATACCTCTTATTGTAAAAAGGGAAAAATGCCGTTTAAATCGGCCAGGATGAACAAGGAGGCATTCAGCTAAAGGTATGCAGTTGTGTCTTACAATATTTTGCTTTTCATACACCATTTGGACCCTTATTATAATTCTAAGATAACAGCTCCCACGCAGCCATGATGACTAGCGAACTAGCTGAGAAAACACAGTAAAATAGACCAGATGTTGACAAGGACAAAGAAACAGACGATATTAAGGCAAACAATATTTATTTTGAAGTATTTGATAAATATTTTGACTCCTTTGCAGTTAATTTTGCTTGTAACTTCACATACACATATTCGGCTCTGTTGTTTACAAATTAACTTTACTAACAGTATGTCTGGGCTCCCTGTGTTTGTACACTGGCCGATAGTTATGCACTCCATGTTTGCGGGATTTTCAGAACTGGGGCCGCAATTGTCACTGACCAAAGTCGAGTACTTACATGCCATGCGTGCGTGAGCATTCTTCTCAAGGAGCAAGCAGTTAATTGGCATCTGCACTCCGTAGTACCTTGTAGTGAGATTGACCAGACACCCTTTTTTGATAAAATTTTCACAGAATTCTCCACTAGGGAGAAGTCCCCAAAACATTTCTCTGGGAAAAGTCCCTTTCAGAGTTAACATGGGGGGACTGGTTGCAGGGGATTGTCCCCTCCCCTCATGTGTACCTTCAAGGAATATTATAGCCCCTTAAACGTTTTATTTGAATCTATGTGCCATACTACGGAATAGGAAGCAAACTACTCACCTGCTTACGAAAGATGACTGAACAGAGACAACTGTATCTGGCACAAAAATGGCAGGTCACAGGTGAGAAATACATTTGTTGTTATTGTTTTGTTTTGTTTTTGTCAACTGCTCTGCAACTGCTCGCTCGTTGTTACCATTACATGGTAATACCTGGTCACAAGAATTGATCCGATGATACTGTTAGTTTACTTAAATGTTCGAGATCGAATATTTAGTCCAAACATGATCGATGCCATGTAAGCTGCTGTTTACCCAAGCTTCACGTTTTGAATTTCGCTGTGGCTATACGCCTGGCAGCTGGGCAAGGTTTCAAATGAACTAAATACCCAGCAGTCAGAAAGGTTCACAGAATTTTCACTAAAAGATTCTTCAAAATTCTAGACAGTATTTGATGTTTTTTTTGAAATGTAGAGCGATTCCAAAAACTGTATTCGTTTGCAAGACGGTGAAATGTCCGAGTCCGAGTTTGAGCATACTATAACTGAAACTGGTATGTCTTGATATTTTAAATCGGCAAATAGATTTATTTATCAAACTGCAACAAAGAGTGTCTTTTAAACCTAATGAGAAGATGCGATCTTTTGTTGGAATAGCCAAGTGAATTTCAAAAATTATTGTGGATTTGTAGTGGACGAATTCTTTAAGCTTGCACTGCATACCAGAAATTTGCAAGGTTCCTTAATCCGACTACCAGTCACAGTCTCAAATAGACTGAATGGATTTGGACAAATTCTCCAAGCTTGTACATACCAAAATTGCCATGTTCTCGATTTTTGCATGATCACACTGCCGATCACAGTCTCCAGTAAACAAAATGCCGGGCGGTCAAAAAGCTCGGATCAATCTTGACAATTCCTCTGCTAAGAATCCAAAATAATTTTTCCAATCGCTTGGCGTTTGCCAATAAACATCAGATACTCTCAATCTTGATGAAAGTCACTGTTCAAGTTCCATGTTCGTTTCACGCGAAGAATTTGCATAACATTACATGTACCCAAACGCAGCCTATGTTATCAATTTACTGCAAATGTTTCAAAACTTTTTAATGATGTTATCTACGGGAAATATAACCTTGTGTGAAAAAAGGTTAAAGCATTCAAGATGACGAAAAAGGTTTCCATTCGCTTATTTTCATTCTTGATGAAAGTCACTGTGTAAATTCCATGTTTGTTTCACCAGTGACGAACAGTCCAAAATGTACTTCACGCTGATGTCTCTCGACGAGGTATTTTTTTCGGGGCCGCAGAAGAGACTTTTACACAAAATACTATGGAATACAGGCTTTCAGAAAAAGGAAATGCCCAATTTTCGGCCATTTTCGGTAGCGGCTGGGGGCTCAAACTGCAATTTTTGAACTTTCCTCGATTTCGAAAAAACTAAAGCGCTTCAGAACCTGTGAATGGTATTTTGAAAACAACTCACTATAGAGGTTAACTGAGCAAAATATGAAAAAACCCGAAATTTCACGACTGTCCTCTCACTCTTACTTCTTAGAGAAATTGGCTCTGAAGTTCTTTAAACCACAGCACCGAGGATACATTCATTTTGGAATAAAGTCATCTTGCCACAGAGCTGCATCTTGCTGTTTTCACACCTACTTAATGGCATTAGTATTGTGCGATGCTCTAAATTTCCTGTCCCCTGTGGGATTTTTTTCTACCAGCATTTGAAGATTTCATGAAGCAAACTGCAATCCTAGGAATAGATCAATACCATTTTGTATCTATCAGTTTTGTGAAATCTGCTGTTTTCTTTCGTTCAGAAATGAAATGATGACATACTGTTATCTTTGAGCGCTAATTTTTCATGCATTTATCACGGTTATAGAGGTGGCAAAAGATATAAGGCAAGTCCTTGCATGCGGCCATTATGTCCTATTTTTCTGGCTAACATTTGTGCTCTGCCTTGTGCTTTCTTGACTGGGTGCCTGCTGAAACTTGAAGTGTGCATTTGTAGAGCTTTCTGCCTACGATAGACAAAACGTGAGTATAATCGATACTGTTTCAGTTTATTGATGCTATTTATGTATTCTCTCATATGGCTAAATTGAGTCTTGTTCATGATTCTTCCATTTAGCAGTATCAAGAGAACTACCAGAGAGTCAGGGTCCAGCGAAGATCAGGAGCACTCAAAGCTCAGGAAGGCAACTTCAGTGAGTCCTACCTTCAAAGTGTTTTGTCATTGGGATCTTTTGAAATAATCTAAGGACATCTCCTATCTCTTATCAGCAGGAATGTAATATGCCATTCATCCATGTGGAATGTTTGCATTAACCCACATTGCAAGCAGAAATATTTTGAACTCACATCTACTTTTGTAGTAGTGCTGGTCTGGAAAACAAATTTATTTGTAGCCGTTTCCTCTTTCACACATACACAACCTACAGCATAGTAACACTGATTATAATATATCTGACCCAGGTGTCTGCCTTCAGGAGGGTGATGGGAAAATCTTGACCTTTCCAAAGAAGCACACGGCCTTACATCATCATCATCATCATCTTGTCATTTTCCCTCTGAGGGAAACAGGGCCTTACACAGCCCTTCACCACTGGCAAAATGGTGACTCCTTCAACCAAATTGACAAGAAGCTTGGAGTGGCAGAGGCTACACCAGATTTGATTTGATTTGATTTGATCATAGATTTTATTGCTGGCAAACTTGGTGGCAAAGACGAACACTTAGGCTGCTCACTGAGCTGGAAATACCACATGCAGCATTTGAAGAAGTTGAGGAGAAATTGACCCCGAGTGGAATAACACTGCGGAAAACTTGTGTTTAATTTACACTTCACCAAATGTGGCTGTTATTGTTGCTCTTTTGGTATTTTTTTCTAAATAAGTATTCTACCATGGAGAACTTGAATCTAATTGCCGATTTTGAAGTAGGTTTTTAATTTTGCATTTAAGAAGGTACAAAAATAAATGTAACTGAATGCAAACTTTATATTACCTTCTTCATTTATGTTAGCTCACTTCCTGATTTTTGTAGAAAAGGTTGCTATGGAATTGCATTACTGTCTTTATTGGGGGCTAAACATTTTCCAAAACGATCAGGATTGCTTCCTCCCTTCAGTTTACCTGGTAAAGGCCCAACTATCATGAACACCTTTTATTTAGACAAGGGAAATAATTGTGCTAGGGTGGGAAACACTATTCCATGAGACCATATACCCTCGTCTGCTATTTTTATCAGACATCTGAGATACACGTTACCAGTTCCTAATAATAATGCAAAATGACCAAAAAAAGTTTTCTTAGTTATCATTTTACTCAGATCCAAGCAAAACTTCTGAATTTTTGTTGTGTTATAAGTAATTTACACTCAGTATTACTAGTAAGGAAAACCAATAGCACAATATATCAACAACAACTATGAAATGAGTGCCTCACATTCTCTCATTACAAAGACAGTAAAGACCATAACCAGATCAAATGATTATGAGCAGGGTGTAAAATACGTCTTTGAATGAGATAATTATGCACCCATCATACTTATTGGCCTCCTTTTTCTGAACCATCCCCCACAGACTCAGAGGTCAGAAATGGCTCCTTTTTTGTGAATGATTCATTTCCTACATGTATATGTAAATGAATACTAAAGTGTGTACAAAAACCCATGTACATATAGAATACATTTTACAGTAAATAAAAGATGCTTCAAACTTGAAAGCTCACCAGAACTTGTAATTGTTACAGTCAAATGAAGCTCGGTGAAGACCGTAGGGTTACTGTACAATGAGTTAAGAAAAAAAAAAATTGGTGAATGTTGCAATAGTGAGTGAACAGTCCCAGGTCGCTTTCATCATAGCATCCAGCCAAAAAGGTAGTGAAATAAAATTTTCTTTTTGACTGTATGCTCTGATGACTCCCCCTGCTTCCATGACTATGTGAGTCAATAAGCAATGCATACTGGTCAGGGTTAGAACATTGGCCAACTGATTGACTGGATTCATGAGAAAGATATCAATTTGTTGTCCCAGTCTTGAACCCCACATTCTTCTCCTGCCATGGAAACAGCACATTCTTCTCCTGCCATGGAAACAGCATCATCAACAAGGACGTTTGTTGCATCATGATCAAATAGATCATTGTGGATTTTGTTTCTTTTGATTATGGCTTCCCTAAAGATCTTTTGCCAAGAGAGGCACCAGTAGGCCAAGACAAATTTCTTTGAGAACATAATTTTCCCATGTATATGGCAATAAACACAGAGGCATTGCTGCCAGTCCAACCCTGAATGTCTGATTGAGATTCAGAGAAAATTCACTCAATAACAGGAGTTGTGGCCTGTTATTCCAGGGGGCAATCCAGTCAATGAATGTTGGCTACCACATAGCAACAAAGGCACAGTTGGTGCAGCAGCAGTAGAGTTTGGCCCTGTTTGTGTTGAACAGGTGGGAAGGACTCTTCCATCTTGAGGTGTGGAGGTCTACTGGTTTCAATCAGGGTATATTTCAGGGCATGATTGGGCCATGTTGTCAGTTCCTTTGAACAAATAGGGGAAAATAACTTAACTGTATAATGAAAAGTCACTCCCTTCTGAGAAAAGGAGTCGCTACTCAAAAGCCAAAAACAGTATTCATTTTTTAATTTCTTGAGAGTTAAGTATCTAAATCAAGTTCTTAAGGGCCACATTTGTAATTACATAATACACTGTATATTATATACATAATTATGAACAAGAAAACAGATCTCACCTTGCCAAGTGCCTTGACTGGTATACGAGCTGCTATTTACTGTGCAATTATGGGACAACCTATTTCAAGGTTGATAAACATCCTGAAAGATGTCGAGTTTATGCAAGAGAATAAGATGTTTGAAGTTGTTTGTAAACCATATTACAAGCATGGAAATCCAGAACCACAACACAAGAATCTAATTGAAGCTGGAGATATGGAGAAATTGAACTGGTATTTTTCAAATGACTGTTGTCCGTATTCTTTCAAAGGAACCTTCTGATGTAAACACCATGTGTAGTAGCTCCATGGCTGGTGGTGAAGCACATGTAAATTTTGCGACTTCAAGCCAAATGCACTCTGTTCAATCAATTGTGCCAAACTGTCAGCTTAGCAATTGTACTATTAATTTCAATACTTACAAAATAAGTTTTGCTGAGCTTTTCCTTTCATGTTTTCTATAATTTTTGAAAGCTCGAATGAAAAGATTTTGTAATTTTTAGCCAGCTTTTGTACATTTTCATTGAGGGAAAAATATAAGCCAGTCAATATGTAAATGCTCACGTGATTGTTCAGACTGCTTTGTTGTCATTTCTTTTCAGTTCTTTTTTTCTCAATGCTCTCTAAAGTGATATTAATAGTAGTAGAGTTTATGTTCTTGGGCCCTTCCCAGGCTCATCTTAACCCTTAGACTAGCTGCTCGGGCTTAAATTAGTCTGAGTCGGGTCCAAAACATATTTATGCCTGGGAACATAAACTTTGTTATATCAAATGCACTTTGGGTAGACCAAGTATCTTGCTTGGTGTCTTCAGACCATAGATCCAAAACTTCAGTTCTTCTTTCATCCACACCCACTTGTGCAATAATGTAAAAACCATGCAGAGAAATGCCATGTTTACTATACCAGCCACGCTGGGTCTCTCTGAATGCATTCACAGCCCAAGTTTCATCTTCTAGTCTACTATGACTACTGCCTCTCCTGGTTGAATATTCATAAAACATACCTAAATGAGGTGAGCAATGTTCCAATGTAAATGGCATAGCGAAATAAATTCCTGATATTATTGATTCAAGAGTTCCACTTCACTTACCAAGTTGTCAGGGGGCATAGTTAGGCCACTTAAAACTGAATAAAATGCAATTATTATCTGTAACTATCAAAAGTGGTAAGGGGACAAATGTACAGAGTAGGTCAGAGTTACATTACATTTGTTAATGGCAGAATAATAAATTTTAAGAAAAATGTCTCTCTCAATGTGTCTTGTTGATAACAAGAACTGCCAGGTACAGACATTATTTTAAAAAAGACCCAAAGTGTGACTTCAGCTTCACCTGCAGCAATCTCCTTGCCGCTTGGTTCTCAAGATATTGGCAATAGAGTCCCAGAAGTTCTTGAATTCTTCAAGCTGATCTGAGAAGTGCACCCCTTTCACATTCACATTCACATGTTGATCAATCTAATGCCGTGGTATGATGTCAACTAAATATCATTTTTTTTAGTTTAATTATATGCCTAATTTCCATCATTCTGGTACTATTTGGCTTGCTTTAATAATTTTTACACTTTCAACCTTGTTCCCATGTTGCAAGAGGGAGGACCTGAAAAGGGAACCCCTTAAAAGTGAAACTCCTGAGATTTCAGACTGGAAACAGCAATATTCTTAATCAGGGCAACAAGACGAAAATTTTAAGCTATGTTTCCTGCTTCTACTCGAAATGTTTAGCAAAAATGAAAAAGAAGCACATTTTGAAGCTGTGCCTCCTGACTATAGAGGCCGTATCTCATCTGTTTTCATCCTATCCCCCCTCAGGAGGGTTTTGTCAAGTTAGCAAATTAACTGTTTAGACAAATAATGGCCCCCAACGGGAAAAATCTTTCTTTGGTCAAACTTGGGCCAAAATCCTTCAGCGATGGGCGTCAGGACATTTGCAAGGATAAAGTATCTAATATGGAACCAGCTGCTGGCTACTAAGGCTGAAATTATCGTTTTGCGTGCGAAACAGATTTTGTAATCTGGAATTTTTGTTTCTGTTGGCTTTCAAAGGGAATATTCAATGCGCTAAAATGGTATTACGTCTGGCGACAGCGATGGAATGCGCTGACAGTAATAAATAAGATTGTGTTTACTTCGCCAGAAGCAATGATGGAATTTTCTGGGGGAAAAAAGTTAAAACCTAGCCTTAGCACTCCTCAAAAACCCTTTTTAAATTTATATTCATTTAAAGGGTCAAGTGTGTCTTTTGTGATGTTTATCTGTGCATTGGAGGTCCTGAGGAAAACTGTTTCTTTGATTACCACACAAAACTACAGTATTGGCTATAAGAACTGAAATTCGTAGCTCATCCTCTGCCTATCTGGTGGTTTTGCACTTGATAACACAGTACTGGTCATAACTAATGACACTTCAAACTGTTGTTCACCTACTTGGTGATTTCACACTTTATTATGCTTCTAAAAGACTTCAGTTTTCATTTAGAATTGTAGATTGTAAGCCTTGCATTGTGCAATAAAGACATTGTACTTTCCTTTGAAAAGAATGGTTTTTAATGAGACTTTTCAACAAAACCATAAAATTTTTTTTTAGCATGTATCTTTCAGCTAAGCTTGTTAGTGAATGTTTTGAAGTTATCATGTGGAACAAAGGCAGTTTGTCAGTAACAACAAAAGAAATGTCAGCAACCACGAAATGTATTTTTAGCAAAATCATATTTTTTGGATTGGCAAACTCTAAACATAAATATCTTAACATCTGTTAACCATAAAAGCATTGTAATATTCTAGAAGACAATTTAATTATCTTTTCAAATATGTATAGGTTTCTTGCAATGAAAATGTGTCCTTCTGGGTGAAAATTTCAGTTTCCTTAAAGTGGTCGGAAGCAACTTCAGTCCTACATGTGCCTCATTGGCAAGTGCCTAACAATTGCTGCCTATAAATATACATTATACATTATAGTGGGCCACCTCAAAGCGCATGCTCCCAAAAATCAAAGAAGAAAGGATTTCACAGCTTTCAGGGAAGATCTGGTTCATGAATTGGTGGGAAAGTGATGAACAGAGAAGGCTAGAGGAGGAAGGAAGAGAAAGGAAACTCTATTTCGACTAGAAAATGTGGGTGAACAAAAAAACATGTTTTAACAAGCTAGACGGAGTGAGCGACAAATGTAGCAGAGGAAAACCTAGATTAAAAATGTCTCCTACATCCTGGCCCAGTTGCTTGCTTAAAAGAGGGTCTTAGAAGTTAAGTGTTATCTACAGTGTTGTTCAGTTTTTAAATAATGAAAACCCCTAGAGATGAAGTCTAATGTCTACTACACCTTCACTGTATGCATAGACTCGTTTAACTCAGCAATTCTTTCTTCCATTTGATCTTTGCATTAGACCAATAAAAATGTACGATTTTATCTAGCCATTATTGTGCCTTCTTCTTCATTACTTTTTCATTTTGTTTGTTATTTCAGCAATTAATGAGTAGGTCTAATTTTAGCTCAGCTAACTTACTCTATTATTGGTATTCCCTGTCAGACTATAGAAAGACTGCATTGTCTTTTCGACCCAGTTTGATTAGAACTTTTGATGAAGGCAGCAAACAACATGTTGGCTTTACAAAGCATGTAATTGTGAAGCAACCAACATTAAAATAAAGCAGACACAAAGAAGCTAAATAAAAAGACACCTTCATTTTGAGACCTTTGAACTTTTAGCAAGCCGTGGATCGATATCCACCCATCCAAGCCAAAGGTAAACTTGAAACATTTTTGGAGTTGTACCTATATACAATTCCTCCCGAACTTCAGGTTAGTGAGGTAGCAAGTACCAGTTTTAGAGGCCTAACAGAATTCTACCTCATCATCAGTCTGAGTCACTACGGAGTTACATGAGAAGCATGCGCATGCTTATCTGGTCACTGCAGTGTTTGCTATCAGGTCAGTCAACACGTGTGTTTACTGCACGGAACAAAACTTTGATTTTTACGAAACAGCGATCTCTACTTTTGCCTGATCTTATCCCATGCATGAGTAAATTTTTAAACGTTTTTGCTCGTCCTTTTGCCTAACCATTTTTCCCACCAGATACAGTATTGTACTATAACGAGCGAAGGAGTTGATGTTGATCCTTCTTCCGAAGGTCCACCAGACCAAAATACTGGCCCACCGGGTCAAGGACACACTATTGAGGCAGCTCTGAGGCAGCTCAATACCAACATGGGTACTATGACTCAACTTCTAACTGAAGTATGTGCACGCCTTCCCGATAAGGGATATTGATGGAAGCTCCTCGAGCCGAAGCCCACCGGGCACAGGCCAAAAAACGCTGAAAACAGCGCTCCGTTTCCCCCTCCTCTGATGAGTCCTCGGAAGATCAGAATGAGCCCAAGCGCAAATCAAGGAGAGAGGATGACTGCATAAGTGTGCATGCCTCAGATGACGATGTTGCACAACTACTGGCCGAATCACCAGTTTGCGCCGCTAGTCACCGACAAACAGAATACTATGGGAGAGGACAAGTTCCTTAAAGAACTCGTAGCCTCCCTGCAAGAGGAAGATAGGAAAGGGCTGAAAGTGCAACAACAACTTGCGGATATCGCCATCAAGCAGTGGGGCAATAAACTAAATTCAGAAAAAATGACTAGCATTCTGGGAAAACACCCACAGCCCGAAAACTGTGAGGACATGTCAATTGCACGGGTAAATCCGGAAATATGGGCGCCCCTGAATGTCGCTAAGAGAAAGGCAGATTTACGCCTTGCTAACATGCAGCAGGCCTTGAAAAAGCAACTTTCGCAATTGTAACTACTTGCAACAAGCTTCTGGAGGTAAAGTCCCAAATCGAAGCAAAGGAAATGGTTACTGACAGCATTGAAGCTATCGCCCTTGTAGGACACGTCGTTTCCAAGATTTCATCGATAAGACATGAACAGCTTAGGCCATCGTTAAAGCAAGAATTCCAAACTATTTGTTCCAACAGCGGATCACCATCATCAAAACTTTTGTTTGGTGACGATCTTGACAAGCAAATTCGCGATGCAAAAGAGATGAGCTGCATTGGCCAAACAGTTGCTGCTTATACGAAACATGACTGCTCCAGAAGCCATCGGCACCAAAACTCTTATCAAAGTGGTGGACATGACAAAAGCAACAAAGGCGGCTCACAACAGTCTTTTTTGGGGAAAGGGATACCGCTCGACGGGGCGGAAAAAACTGTACAACGGCCACAAGTAGAGACCGAGAAGCAATAATGGCCTCCCTTGAACAACTGAAATTGGCAGTAAGTGATTTTCTGCCATTCGTAGGGTCTTGCCTGAGAAATTATCTACGTTATTGTTGTTACACCTTTACGGCCGGATGCATCGCGCATTCCTTACCGGCCTGGCGTACAATTACATCAGATAATGAAATCCTCTCTACTGTAATGGGGTTGAAAATTGATTTTGATACAAAACCCCGTCAACAATTTTTACCTAACTGCAGAAGATCCACCACTGAAGCGACCATAATAGATGCTGAGATAAAGAAACTCTCATCGAAACATGTGATTGAGCCCACCGGGCATTGCCCTAATGAGATTATTTCTGACGTACTCGTAAGGGCGAAAAAAGATGGCACCCACAGAATGATCCTTAACCTTCAGAACCTCAACCAACATGCAAACAAAATCCATTTTAAGATGGACACTTTATACACCATCATAAAGCTTGTAGAAAAGGATTGTTTTATGTTTTATACTACTCTGGTTGCCGTCATTAACCACATGGGCACAAGCCATTCAGAACAATTAAATGCACTTAACGATGAAATTTGGGAATGGCGCATAGCCCGCAATCTTTGGATTAGCGTGGGACATATTGCGGGGAAATGTAATGTGGAGACTGACCAGGCATCCAGACAGAACCAAATTGCAACCAAATGGATGCTCCAAAAAACACCAGAAATTGATCTTTTTGCCTCTTGTATAAACTGTCAATTTCCCCAATATGTGGCGTACCATCCTGACCCCGGAGTAGTGGCCTGGACCGAGCTGAAATTTTATGCTTTTCCTCCTTTTAGTGTCATACCTTCCCTTCTAAAGAAGATCCAGGAGGACAAAGCAGAAGGAATATGTGTGTTGCCAAACTGGTTGACACAACTGTGGTTCCCAAAAGCAATGCAAATGGCCACGAAATCGCCGGTCAAACTAAAAGCACGCAAGACCCTGCTGTCTCTGCCAAACCAACCGGAACAGACACATCCCTTGCACAGAAAGCTGGATCTCTTAGTATTCCTCTTGTCTGCAAAACGCTGAACAACAGAAACCTCTCCTCAGCTGCAAAAGAAATCAATAAGGCCTCCTGGCAACCAGGTACAGATAAACAGTAGATTTTAGAGCCTGTATATGCCTTAGACCTAAAAGCTCTTATGCTTAAATT
>CM042746.1:27420586-27423086 GCA_022496165.2 Catalaphyllia jardinei | reverse complement strand
CTGAATGGCTTGCCATTACCAAATGTGACGATAGGTTTTTCTACTGTGAGCGCTGTAATTTCTGACTGAACGGAGAACTGAACTGACAACTGGGGAAATCTAGCTCTGGACAGCACTGCTTTGCCTGCGGGAACGGAATCTCGTCACAAATTCCTGGTACATGGGATCTACTTCGATGGTCTTCAAGTTTGCTGCTGCATTTCATGATGTGAAATTGCTCAATGAAGCGTTCAAGAGTTTCAGACAAGCATCATTTACGCATTCTGGAAGAGGCTTTTGGTAGTAGCCAACCCCATATTTTACACCATTATACTGGGTACACCTATCGATAGAGTGCCAACGAGCAAATAATTTGTGGTATAATGAGGGGTTTATTAATACAGCATGGCGGATGTTTGGTTCTCTTCTGTTGCAAGAGAGAGAAAATTATAACGCGTTTACCGGCCGGTAACGTTCGTCACACATTCCAGTATCGCTGTTTGGTCAAACTTCCAGTTCAATATGATGGGCAAAGTCAAAGTCAATATGAACACGTTAGTTTGATTGATGAACACACTCGTTTAATTCTGTGGCAAACAGGTCTGATTTGTGTTTTGAACACTGGATTCGACTGCATGACAAACACACTTGTTCAGTTCTGTTCGGTTTCACTGCCGACTGAACCTTCTGTTCGATATCAGATATGCTGGATTTGAACACTGGATTTGCTCTAGTGGTTCGCTGGTGAACACACTCTTCCAAAAAAATGCCGCCCGATGGAACTTTCAGTTTGATATAGGTAAACAGAGAAGGAATACACTGTTTCGATTCATGAAAACGCTCGTTCAATTCTGTGGTGAACACGCTGGTTCAGTTTCATGTTGATTTTGTGTCTTGGATTTGCTATTGTCTCACAGTTTTCCTCAATATTTAAATTAGAAGAAGAGTTTTGTAAACTACACACTCCTCGATTGAACTTTCAGTTTCGATAAAGTGAGAGGAAACACTAGTTCGATATGTTTTGAGATTATGAAATTGTTCACAGTTGGATGAACACAACAGCAAAGGAAACAATCACTTCCACAAGACAAGTCTAGATGTAACGCACCTCCTGATTGGCTAAAAACTACAATGGCTCAAATAGTTTCATTCTTGCAATTGGCTTAAACTAAGCCATTGTTACACCTTACACTTACACTTTCCATAACTAACCACTCAATGGAAAACTTGACTAATAATGGTGACCTCAAAACTTGTGATAGACAACATCTCCTAATACAACATCAACCTTGCTTGAGAACTTACTTAACAGTACTTTAAGTAATCTACAAGACTGTGACTGCGAAAAAAAAACTGAATTTGAATTTTGTTCGGTAAAACAAAACACAGTTGAAGAGTTCAAGTTCGAGTGTAGTCGATGTGGGAAAAAAGTCAACTTGATGAGTAGCATTCCTGCTGTTAAAGCCACAACTCGCCCAACTTCTGCAGGATGTAATTTCGTTGTTCTTTCATTCCTTGTCAATGGGCAATATTTCAAAGATTACCACAAAATTCTCGGGACTCTCAGTCTGGATCACGCCGTCGTCAATTTCACTCAGTGGATCCATATTGTTGAATGGATTGCACTGTTCATAAAAAGGATCGCTGACTCGAGCGTGCAAAAAGCAAGAACTGAAGCAGTTTGACGTGAAGACAAAATCCAATTTGACAGCTTTTATCTGACTCGCGGCCACTACAGCTCCAGCGCTACCTTCCACGATGCAAAGACTGCAAAATTATAGTGCGTACTTTGTGTACGAACGTAAGTTGCCTTAGAAGCCTGGCTAACAATGCTTAGGTACCAGGCCCTGAAAATTCCATCATTACTTTCGGCGCCGGGAAAAAAGTACTTTTCTCCTAGAGAGTTTGAAAGAACATCATATTTTCTCGGAATTCACACATTGGTTTTGTGACAAAATGGACAACAAAAAAATATAAGCAAAAGAGTGGTCAAAGAAGCACATTTTCCTTTCTCATTTCTTTATTTTTCATCATAAGCCAAAACGCATGCTTAAATTTCTGTGAAATGGCTTTTGAATTGTTATTGTACAGAAAATATGGAAAAAAGGTTTAAGCCATTCAGGTAAAATGCATTTTTCTGTTTCTGGTCACATGACATTGGGCGTGGTACAATGACGTCATGAACTGGACTATATTTACCCCCTATGAGTATTGTCCAAATTTGGTCCAATTGAAGCATACACGTGCAGAGTTATAGCCAATTGATTTTTCCCCAGCAATGGCATCAAAAGAGACTTTAATGGGCCCTTAAGGTTTTCGTTTTTAGTGACAAAATGGGACCTGCGAAAAAGTTTCCTGCATCCATTGCCATTCACGTCCTAGCCTTCCCATCCTCGTATCTTTCTCTAATGTCCCTGGCCAGGGCTCAAACCTTGACCACTCGATCTGGAGACCAATTTATAATAATCAATCAATCGATTAATTGATTGATTCTTGATATTTTCTTGATATTTTCTTGATA
>CM042746.1:27415887-27417290 GCA_022496165.2 Catalaphyllia jardinei | reverse complement strand
CAGCTACATTGCGCCGGAATTGGTTAATGGCACGGGAAAACCCTCTGCTACAAGCGATGTTTATTCTCTGGCATTTCTTGTAAAAAAACTTTATGGAATGTTGAATTTCTCAAACATTGCCGTAGTTAAAAGAGCTTTGGAAAATTCACTCGATGAGCATCCGACTGTCAAAGACATTAAAGCAGCTCTTACTGTCGTCTGTTAAGACTCAAACAATGAAACTTCGTTGTTAAGTTACTTCTGTTTTTATCATGTAGATGTTGTTATGTTTTCATTGGTTTTAACGGGTAATTCCATGTGTTGTTTTGGAAATACCTGATAAATTGTTGTTGTTGTTGTAGCCATTATTGTGTGCAGCTAACATAGATAAAGGATACGTTAACATTGCTGCAAAAATCTTTCCGAGTTTTGCAAACGCTAGTGGTGATAACTAGTTGGAAAATTTACCGAATATTTCTTGAGTTTGATACATATATCTTGTTGCTGTAAAATCGCTAAAACTACTTATTCCGGTATCTCGTTATGGAAATAGCTAGCTGGGAAATTTACCGGAAAAAAATTACCGTAAAAAATTGAAAGAGAAATTACTGAGTTTTAAGTTGGAGAGATGTGAAGGCGTCTTGTTGCTGTTGGGAAATGTACCGAAAAAGATTTAACGAAAAAATTACGCACATTTAGCCCCAAATATGTTTTGTTGCAGTTTAAGCACACTGGCTCGGCTTCTCGCTATCGAGATAACTAGTTGGGAAATTGTAAAATAAATTAGTTGAACTTGGGTTGTGGTCGTAATGATCAATGTTTGCATTCCGCGAAAAACTGCTGCTAGCTTTATTTATTATCAGCCGGAAATTATTTCCCCCGTGAAATGTAATGGTCTGTCCACGTTGTGAATGAAAAGGTACTTTTCCTCCCCTGCAGTGTGTTAAAAATCTGTCAGGAATGTCGCCCACAATGTAATTAAAATAACACCTCAGCCCTTCTCTTGATCTGCAAGGTGTCAACCAACAGCGTCAGGTCATGAATTACGGGCGCATTTAATGCGCCTGTAGCTCATTTGCATAATCAGTTTTCTCCGCTCAAAGCTCGTCATGTTTTGTCACTTATAATAAAAACACCCTCCCTAGAAACCAGGTCACCAACCTTAAGAATTCCTAGGTTATAGAAAAACGACTGAAAAATTGATTTCCCCTCCCTTAAAATATACTTGTTCCAAATAATTTGATTCACAATCCCTTCATAAGATGACGAGTCATAATTAGTCATCGAAAACCAAGCTTGCAAGCACTCTCTGTAGAAGATAGGAAGAGTGATGGATAGTGTTCGTTAATCAGTTACATTGAAACAAAAATTTCCCACCGACTTTCTTGAGATAAAAATGCAAAACATACTTCCAGGGACTTTCA
>CM042746.1:27403387-27410887 GCA_022496165.2 Catalaphyllia jardinei | reverse complement strand
AAGCCCTTGAAGCTCTTGGTGTGGACCAAGATAGTTACCCTGCCATCGTGGTGCCCTCACTGTTGGAGAAACTGCCTTCACAGCTGCACCTGACAATTACAAGAGGAGAGGATCACCATGAATGGAACAAGCAACAATTACTAGAGACAGTGGGACACAAAATTGAGCTGCGCGAAGAGTACAACAAGAACACGCGACACGTGAAAGGTCCTCAAGATGAGCTGACGAAAAGGACACAAACACGAGGACTGTCAGAAAGTCAAGAATGTCAAGGAACATGAGCAAATATTACTTAAGTATTTAAAAATGGAGTAACTGAAAAAATTTAGTTCAAACTCCATACACACATGTCTAAGGTTTGAAGACAATGTATCATTAAACTTGCAGTGTAAAAGTATGTTTTTTCTTCTTAGAATATCGTTTCAGTAGTTGTTATTGTGAGCCTCCATAGCTGAATATTTGCTGATCTCAGAGTGCCCCTGTTCATGCCAATAAATGAAGCTCAAGCATTACAGTTAAAATACTATCAACTAAGAGACACTTATTAAATGAAATTTTTGACCCCCGGGCCATTTTTATTTCTTATTGATTATTTTCAAATTTAATTTGCCATTCAATGAGGGAAAGTATTTTTTTCAAGGTTCAAAGTAGCCCCCAAAGTATAGCTAGATGCTGGTGTCTAAAAGAACCCTCAAGATGTCATAATGTGGACACTTTTTCACTTGCCAACAGGTGGTGGGAGAATTACTAATCTCAAATAATGTCTTAAATAAAATCAGAACTGATTCTCCCAAAACTACTACTGTTGCTCTTAAAAGCTGTAAAAACAAAATTTATAGACATATTCTTTATTTTGCTTATAGCAATACAGCATGTAAATTTAATTTGAATGAAATCGATATAATATCCAAAACCAAAATAAATTATTGCTGAAATTAATACTCTGAGACTTGTCTTGCTAGCAGTTGCAGGGGATATCCACAAGCAGCCAAAGTGATAATTTAAAGAGCAGCTTCCTTTTCAACATATCATGCACTCAACTGGAAAAGCAAAAAAATGTGACCTGATAAATGATATTTTGCAGTCTCTGTTCCCTGAATAGTAAGCAAAATTTGTGCATGACATTCGTGCCATGTGATTACATTTGTTTTTATGACTTCAATGAAATTATGATGATACTGAATTGTTTACATTGATTGGTTATCCTTGATTCACAACAAGCATCTGTCTTTGATAAAGCAATACATCAGCTTGATTTTATGAGTATGAATCAGAAAATTTATATTGACTAAAGTAAATTATGCTACTGAACAGACTAATTTGGTCGAGAAGTGCACTTGCTGTACTGTATCCAGTACAGCAAGTTGATACAACAAATGCAGTAAAACATATGATTGTAATTTTCCAAGTTGTTACTTCAAACCTACAAAACATAATGCTCTCCAGTATTATAAACAGAAGTTCCTACATATTTAAAAGTTACTCCAGCAACGTTGGTGGTTAATTTCTGTTCAGCTAAGAAATCGAGTAGAGATGGAATTCAACAAGCACTATTCTTTTCTTTGCTTTACTTAGATATTAAGTCTGCACACTTACATGAAAAGACCTATTTTCCATGTCTTGGCTGGATGCCAGATTTCATCCATTTTTAGCTTAAATTATGGCTAACTTCACAGTTGTTTTGAAATATTTAGAACAAACATACAGCTTTGTTTAGATACATGTCATTACGAATCATTGGAACAAACACTTCTGCACTTGAAAGTGCTTGATGAAACCGTACTACCACCACATTATTCAAATGCCTCAAAACATTGTTAAAACACTTAAGCATCACCATTCTGACATAACTGACCACCAAAAAACAGTATCACTTGTCAAAAAATAATTACTCTGTGCTAAAAATTCAGTCAAGAATGCAGAACACGGTTATCCTGTGTTAAAACATTATTAAGATGATGTAACATGGTTCTGACACATTTTATGAAAATTTCAAGACTTTTCCCCATTTTTCCATACAGTCATTGTCATTTTCAGACAACATATGTATAACCATGTTACGATATACCTTGACCTAAATTAATTCACCTAATAGGCCAAACTTCACCATAGGACAAGACTCCAAACTTGAGAGACCAAATTCAACCTCCTTGGAGTTGGAAAAATGATGATTTCTTATCCCTACTTTTTTTCGGGAGCTTAAGTTTGCAGATGTCTACATTTTTTTCAAGAATTCCCCACTCTGCATGAATGCAGAAACTCATATAATGGGATGAAACATGTATCTAAATGAGTTTGATACTTGTGAATATTCATTTCTCTCTAAGTACCATATTTGGAAATGCAAATTGATGACAAAAACAGGTACACACAGTAAATTTGGTCTCGGGGCAAGTTACATATACTATTTATTAACCGAGAATGAGGTCATTACAGGGAAATCTCAGACCAAGGCCTTGACGTTTTGACCGAGTGATAGCAAGGGCAATCCATAAAGGCCGAGGTCTGAGATTTCCCTGTAATGCCTGAACGGACGAGGTTAATAAGTTATTTATTATATGGCCTTTTTAGCGGTATTCTTTAAAAGAATACAATAGAAACACCAGAAGAAATTTTTCACATCTCCTTCCGCGCGCTATGACTTTCTTCGTCGCTGATACTAATGAAGTATGCTAGTTTTTCTTTCAGTTATTGAAACTTTTATAGTTGTACTTTGTCCATCGCTTTTAATGTTTTCGCCCACGCACTCATAGCTTTTACTCACACCTCCTCAAAAGAGCCTTTTAGCCATTGTAGAAAAAATTTCATAATGCCCGGTCATTACAAGAAAATAATGCCCGCTCAGCAGCCAATCAGAGCGTGCGTACTACTATAGCCATATAATAAAATTATTTATTGAATTATAACCTTTGCACAGTGTGGCTGCAGTTCAGCCAGATTGTGTGTCAGCGGACATTCTTTAAGTGCTAGGTGCCCGCTCACTAGTTGTGCTTTCCACCATGTTTTGTTTTCGCATTGCGTGGTGCTGAAGATATAAACAAAATCGTTTTCCATCAGATCGTATCATGTGTTATCGAAGACCTAAACGGTAAGGAACAGTTTTTGTACCTTTTGCGAATTGCTGTAAGCCTTTTTCCCGGCGATGTGTTAGTATTTAAGTTTATTTCCTTTCATTTTTGTCATACAGATTGTTATCTCGGGTAAATCACACATCCATGTAATTCAGTGTTAAGAAAGCAATTGTGCTGAGCTGTACTCGCTACCTGTGAATAAGCGTTGTTTTTGGGTTTGAAACTCTTCTAGTAAAGTTACTTAGAAGCAGCCACACACAGTAAGTTTCTAGTTCAGAGACTAAATAAATTCAATTACTGCAATTGAAGTCCTCCAAAGTACTCAGCCACAATGAGTGACAAAAGTGTTGAGGCACTTGGCAGTAAAATTTGATTTTCTGCATCTTGGAATCATTTCTCCTCCTTTCCCCCAAAACAATGTTGATTTTTCTATTTTTTCGACTGCGCAGACCACAGCGCCTACACAACATTGAATTGGAGGGGGGGGGGCGCGCCAGGGGTACCAGAGATTTAACTCAAGATGCCAATAAAACAGAGCAAATGCTTAAGTATCGAAAATCGTCTTTTCCTAAAAGTGTCTTAACTACTTTTGTCGCTCATTCTCTGGAGGCTATTATGCAAATTGTACCGATTTCCTTTATATACCTAAGCTATAGCAAGTTTAATTTTGCAAAAGCGATTAAATGCATGGTCCAGAGTGATTCCTGACAAAAGAAAAAATAGGTCCGCAATGCGTACGTGTGTGGCTTATGAAATTGAGCTGCTTTGATGGGGAAGGTTACAAATTAAAAGGATCTGGTTTGTTATTGATTTTCTATTAGTAGAGCTAATATCTGATTACGGTTACATAGTTTTCAACATTGTTCCCATTAATCACTCAAACAAGATAATTAGCATACAATAGTCCCGAAATGCTTAATTTCAAGGTAAGGGTTATTGGGTAAAGTTTCATGGAGGTGTCATTTTGACAACAGAGGTTGCACATGTAACCTGAGGATTTAAGGAACTGAAAAAGAGTCAGCAACAAGTCTTGCAGTGGCCTGATAGATTCAGTCATGATTTTGTTTATGTAGCCAAGTGAATTGAGTTCTGAGTTTGCCCAGTGCAAGTGATGTGAAATTATTAACTCCAGGGAAGCATTTCGTATGGATGTTGCTTGCTAAGTAAGATTAATTGTCTTTTGAATACAAGAGAACCGAAACAATTCGAAGTCTCCCCAGAAAGCTCTAGAACACGAGCAACTATATAAGAGATGATTCAACTTTTCTGGATAGGATTTGCAGAAAGTACATAGGTCATCTTGGCTATACAAAACAATAGTGATGAACAAAACAATTGATGCAAGTGTGTTGTTTTCATTTGCGCAACTTCAACCGGCCGCTCAAAATGTAAACAAACGTAAACTGCAAAAAAATATGTTTTTCTTTGCGAAATCCTGCCTGACATACAAGAATTTTAATTTGCTTTCGGGCGAAATCGAAACCAAAATAATTCGCAAGTGCATGAGCATTAATGTTTCTCTCAGCTTTACTGCACGGAATGGATTCACTGGTATCACTGCTTACGCAAGGACGTGCAGCTCGAATTGTGTTTTCATACATGTAGATGAATAAAAATTGTTGAAAAATGTGACTCTTTGAACAGTATTTACTACAAATCAGGGCGCTTAACTTGACCTGTGAGAACAAAACTCCTAGCTGACAATCCACACTCAGAAGACAGGCCGACTGTAGGAAAGCTGGCATGTAAAATCTATGCAGCAAAGATGAATGAATAACTAGATAAAAAACAATCTTCGACAACATGCTGTGTTACACCCACAAAATAGCCGCTTTCTGAAGCTTGGAAGCTTACATAACTTAGCCGAGCGTAGACTGGAGCCTATCTTTGACGATAGTAAACCACGTGACAACCACTCTGTTCACCGTAACAAATCTAGCCCAGAATAAATATCTTTGCCCCCAGCATTGAGTGGTTTACACTTCATGTAAGCCACACAAAAATGACAAGTGTTTCCTTCTCACCAAAATTCCGATACAAAGACGAAACCTGGTGTATCCCATTAATAAATGGATCCATACTTAGCCCTGAAGGTAGTGTTTATTGCTACTTTTTCTCTTTTAAAGCGTTCAAAGAGTGTCTACCTCACTTTCATTCAATGCAATTCTCACTATGAGATCATGGCTACAAATGTTTCTCTACTCAGTTGTCAACAGAAATTGCATCGTTCTTTAGCAAAAATCTCTCTGTCTGACCTCAATACCATACTTTACCTCATAATGACGTCACAGCAACATGTACATATCATTTTGATAACGGCATTGTATTGAGCACATCAAATTTTAATTATATCAACCAGGCAGTCGTTATACTGAGAAGCACTACCTACATGTATATTGCAATTGAGCTTAAATGTTCTGCATTTGAAGTCGTGCGAAATTCAATCACATAGATGTGCTCAAGCTATTCTGCCTTCGATTGCATTTCTTGGAATCAATTAATAGCTTATTACTCATACACTGACCTTTAGCACATAAATTGAGTCAAGACCGTTACATCACCCTATGAACGTTTCAGTCTATTTTCTTTAGACTTTGCCGTCATTGTTGTTGTTGTTTTTTTTCATTTCTCAAACAAGAGAGACATTTTGAATTTCAGAGTTATGGTGGTGCGTGACATAGAGCCACCCTGGGCTCTGTAAATTTGTTCAAAATAATCTGAGGAATATCTCAGGTTTGGGAAAACGCAGATCTAAAAATTTGAGAAGTGTAATGTTTATTAATCACAATTTCTTGACTTTATCCACTGAATGATTTTCAAATAATTTTTTATTGCTTCAGGATTGTGCGACAGTACAATCCAAGAGTTGTTTTGCTGAGGTCAACTCATACGGTGTGTTTGTTTGTATGTGATTTCATCGCCCTAGAAATCTTGGATTCTGACCTAGTAGCTTTTTCACGACGACAACTGCTGTAATTTCATGTGTCGTACGCTGCATTAGTGACGCATACGCTGTAGAGACCAGACGGCGATTTGTGACTGAATGAGGAAAAAAAAGCTGAAATTTAAACCCAGGCCTCACTGCTTGGGTAAAAATGAAGCCATTACACACGTTCAGCTGTCGCTAAACCAATGAAAACGTGCCTTCTGGGCCCAAACGTTACTTTTATCTCATAGTGTCTCATTTTAATTTCTATGGTACAAAGGTTTTGCTTCTTTTTGTCAGTTCAGCTTGGAATAATGATTATTTAATGCAGATAAATGCAGTTTTTTTCACCGGTAACCACAGGTAACCAAATGATGGTTAAAAGGATACCATTAATATTGATTTAGTCAGTTCATGGTTACCCGTGGTTCACCGGTGATTTTCCTGCACAGCGGTTCTTTGAATTACTCCAAGACAGCCTGCTTTGGGAGTATTACCAGTAGTTTGTATTTCAACAATTACTCTCTTATTCATTCCTTTTCGAAGAGAAATAGGAAGATGACCAACACCCTAAATTGGCGATGTCACGCATTAATGAAACACAAGATTACACTTCCCAAAAAAGTGATAATTTCCTTACATTTTTGTTCTGATGAGCAAGCTTGCCATAATTTTCCCATAAGAACAACCCAAATCCCAGAATGAAGCGATAACAGGCATTTCAATTAAGTACTACAACGGCTATTGTACCAGAAACAAGTTTACTGTTTCAGACAATGAGCGACAAAAGTGTTGGGACACTTGGCAGTAAAATTCGATTTTCTGCATCTTGGAATCATTTCTCCCCCTTTCCCCCAAACCAATGTGGATTTTTCTATTTCTTCGACTGCACAGACCACAGCACCTACATAACATTGAATTGGGGGGCCGGGGGTACCAGAGATTTAACTCAAGATGCAAATAAGATGAGCAAATGCTTAAGTATCGAAACTCATCTACTCCTAAAAGTTTCTCAACTACTTTTGTCGCTCATTGTGGAATTACATAAACCTTATTCAGTCTGTAACTACATCAGATGATCTAATGCAGCACAAGCTCCATAGGCACATGCAGTGAAATTGAAATTCATTACTGCTTTGAAGTATTTCAAAATAATTACCTGGTTTACAGCTTTTTTCATAAAGCTCATACAGATGACTTAGCGTACTACTACAGTAGATACAATTCTTCTCATGGGAAAAGCTTAAAATCACTCACATCTGGTGATTATTCCCAGAAAAGGTATAATGATTGTGTACACAAGTAACCAAACTAAATGCTGACGACCACTTTCCAAATTCACGGTACTTGAACTACATACGTCAAATGTTCACAAGCATCACTCAAAGCCTGCATATACGAATTACATGTTTCAACCTCTTCTGAGTTTCTGCTGAATGCATGTAGCTATTAGCTTATCAAAGTGCAATTTTCTTAAAAGAGTAATAAATTAAAGTCTACCTT
>CM042746.1:27395887-27398387 GCA_022496165.2 Catalaphyllia jardinei | reverse complement strand
CGGGAATATACTAAATCACACACCAACAGAAAGCTAATGAATTGACCGCTCTCAAGAGGACCACCAAAAAAACATTACTCGTACCAGTTCTCCACAATATTGCCTAAAGCTCGGCCTATTTGGGACAAAAATCCAATATGGCGGAACCCAGAAGCCTTTGCAGACTTTTTGGGCGCCATTTTGAAAAAAACTACCCACGCGTGGCGTGCACATAGAGGGGGTGGTCTGGCCCCACCGTGCATTCAAATAAAATTTTTGTTTCCCTTTAGAGCTTGAAAGAAAAATAAAACATCGAGCCATTTGCATGTCGGTTTTTCTTACCAGAGTTCTGTTCAAAGGTGTTTGACTATTTTCCAATGATAAATTTGGCTCATTTTACATTACCAGCAAATTGAACAAGCACAAAGAGTGTATTTGACAGGTCATGCCATTGAAATGGTGACCTTACATAGGCTGAAAGGATCCAATAATGTCCACTGATGACTTGACATTTCTTTAATATCAACATTTTACCATCAGCCAATGCAGAATACAGTAAACACTCGCATAAGAACAAATGGATTAAAAACACCAAGGCTGAAATTTGGCCAATAAAGCGTTCTTATAAAATGGAACAGGTGTCATAATTACATAAAAAAAGTGACTTTATGTTGGCAGTCATGTCTGTATCAGCTGTCACATGGTCTCATTTTTGTATTGAATGCTGTACTGATGTTTCTACTGTAATTTATTTTTCTTCTGTAAATACATAAAAAATTGAATACAGGGGGCATTTATCTAGCAGCATTTTTGGGTAGTACCCGTATTACTAATGTAACAACATTTTAAGAACACTTTGAGGCTGATTTTGTCACTAAGCACCCGTTGCAGTCAAACTAAGTGAAGCGTACCCCTTAAGATTGCTTTAATGAACTGATCATTTGAAACTTGAACCCGCTAGTCGTTTCAAGAATGCAGTAATGAATTGATTACTCGAAATTGAACTTGCTTAATCGAAGAATATGGCTAATGGGTTCCGTTTTTGAAAAATCAATTCAGTGTTGCAACTAGTAAGTTTCAAACCTACTTGTCTTTTCTAGAATGCAATAGTAAATTGATTTTTCGGAAACGAAACCTGTTAGCCGTATTCTTCGATCGAGCGAGTGAGTTCAATAATCAATTCATTATTGCATTCTTGAAACGACTAGTGGGTTCAAATTTCAAATAATCAGTCCATTAATACAATCTTGAGGGGTACGCTTCACTTAGTTTGACTGTAAATAAGAACCCGATCAGCCTGACCTTCGAAATAATGTGTTCTTATATGCGGGTGTTTACTGTAATGGTACAGATTGATCAAACTCAAAGTGTTGTTAGTTGCTGAAATCTGTCTTGAGCCATCTTAAATAGTTTACCCAAATCTGCTACCACTTAAGAATCAATGAAAACTTACCCGGCTTCCATCCACTGACAGGAAAATATTCTGTATTGGTTCGGAGTTGTATCTTCTTTCAACAAATATCATTTGGAACAGGAAACAAATAACGATGGCCAGAAAGGTGACAGGCACGTGTACACTGAATTGTTACCGCATTGCAAAATGGCTTCATGAAAAGAAAGTGAGTTGAGGTGAGTCACGTGACATCCCAAACGTGACAAGAGTGACGTGTGTGGTTCATTTGTGTTTTTTTTTGTATTTTGTTCCCTTTTTTACCCTCTGTGGAATTTATCCTTACAGTTGTCAGTGATATTACAAGAGTGACATGCGTGGTTCATTTGTGTGTTTTTTGTATGTTGTTCCCTTTTTTACCCTCTGTGCAATTTATCCTTACAGTTGTCAGTGATATTACATGTAACAGCGTGTAGATTTTTCACAACACCGTCTAGAAGAGATATAACCCTACATACAGATTTGATTTGTTACAACAATGTAAACATTCCGAGAAGCTGGAGAAACATTCTCCAGGGTAAATTCCAACAAGTGATGACCCAAAAAGTAGCAACAGAGCCCAAATTGAAATTGCGACAAAATACAACCTCTCTCGGCCAAATTGCGAGTGAAGGGCTTTTTTCAGGGTTCGCACGTGCCTTGAAAGTCCTTGAATCTCAAAATAAAAATTGAAGGCCTTGAAAGTCCTTGAAAATTGCAGTTAGTGTTGGAAAATCCTTGAAATTTGTAGCTAATTTCATCCAACTTAGATTCTAGAGTGCCTTATATGAAAATATATGCTACTGGCAGAAACATAGCAACATGTAATAGTAAAAGAACAAGTAAAAGCCATTATTATATACTCAACAAAATATCTTGTTTCTGATTGGCCAATGGCGAATGCATAAATAGGTTATAGAGTGCAATATGGAAGTTGCTATGGAAACACCGGGGAAGTGCCAAATTTGAACACCAAAGTGAGAAAAAATGGCTGACAGTCACACAGGAAACTTTTTAAGATTCCCATTTGGGAATTAAATGGGACATTTACCCATTATTGGGGATTATCTGGGACATAGTATTCCTTTTTGG
>CM042746.1:27385462-27388307 GCA_022496165.2 Catalaphyllia jardinei | reverse complement strand
GTCTCTTCAATAACGCTGCTGCCACTGCTGCTGATGCTTTCAGTACTCGTCTCTGACTCATTTGAGGAGTAAAATGGAGTAGATGCTGCTAATGGAGGGGAAGAGAGCTGGACCGAATCCTCCATTTTTTTAATTTCCGCTTCCAACTCGATAATCCTCGACTGCAATTTTTGCATTTCGAGGTCAGGATTCGCTTGTAGGTTTTTCCCGCCTAAATTGCATGGCGCGTCTCCACAGTCGTCCAAAGCGATTCCATTTATTGCGTCCACAACAGGAATACATTTGGGCGAAGCAACGAATCCTTTTGGATCAATTTCTCGCTGTCGAAGTAGTCCAGCGCAAAGACCAAACGACGATGCCACGAGAAGATTTTTCTGCCGCATGCTGAATGAACAACCTTGT
The DNA here is from genome assembly GCA_022496165.2 of Catalaphyllia jardinei. Classification (NCBI taxonomy): domain Eukaryota; kingdom Metazoa; phylum Cnidaria; class Anthozoa; order Scleractinia; family Caryophylliidae; genus Catalaphyllia; species Catalaphyllia jardinei. Next base: position 27,387,905 of record CM042746.1, on the reverse strand, counting down.
ATGGCAGGCTTGAGGTCTCCTGGCGGCACGGACCGTATTTCGTCTGGAAATCGACGAAAAATTTAGTTCTGAGCGAATTTGTTCGGCTTGATTCCACAAATGCCCTTCGTTAGAACAAACCAATGCTTTCCAGGGTCGAGTGACTTCCCAATGACCTTGGTCAATGGCCACAACTGATCGGAAGGTGATCCATCGCAGTCGTCCAACTCCATGATGAAATCACGCCAAATGACTCAAACTCATTGTGCCTTCTAATTCAAAAAACCCGCTCAAGTAAAGCATTATAAACTTGGTAACATTTTAACTTATACCAGCTGACATCAAAGTTTAAATTTGTACTTTGAAATGTACATCATGACGTTTGCGAACGGTAAAACCTGGAGGGTGTCACACAACAAAGAGTCAGACAAACAGTGTAATGTCACGCGCAAGCGAGCGCCAGAAAATTAAGTGATCAATTATCAAGGCAGGGATCAAAACATTATTTATGAAGGATCAAAAAACAGCAATGTTGGGAAGTGGAGATAATGTAGAACCGAACTCCAATGTCTTTTAGCACGCCAACTATGGAACCTTTGCTAGGTTTGTGGTAGACTTGCACAAGGTCAGGGTAGAATATTTTAGGTCACGAAGCGGCCGAGCGAGCGATGAGGTCGCTAGAGGTCGACTTGTCTTGCTTGAAGGGTTTTCACTGCGTTTCGTGCCAAAAATGAGGATTGGCGTGACCTGCAACGATATCGGATGGCTGAAAATAGACCAAAGCTTGTTTGAATCTTGAATTGATCACCGGAAAGGAGATCATATATCCTTAAGGGTTGCTTTTGACAAACATTTTGTGCCAAAATTGTGTGAGACAAAAATGAAACCGTAGATCGGAAGATTCTTGAAGTAAGGGTAAGCTTCGAATCATCGAGGGTCCATTGAAGCCAAAAAAGGTGTGACAAGGTCCGTACTGGCGAAGAAACTCGCAACGACAAATGAGCGCTGCTCGTAGCGTGTGATGATCCACTTCGACCGCCAGTGCTCTATACAATGGCATTCGTCGATGAAGAAGCATTTTAAATTGTTTTTCAGTCGACGAAAAATGTGGCAATAGTTGTTGAGAATGGCGTGCGAACTTACAAACTTTAAAATCTAAAACGTCCTGTAACTGTTGTTTTGAAGCTTTGAATTTCACCGCAAGTCACTTTTCGTTGAGCATACTTTGACAAGTCGGTCCCCAAGGGATATCCAGGGGACCTCTGATTGGTTAAAGAGCAGAGACCCGTTTTTGGGTCGCTAAAATTGGCGCCAATCATGTAAGAAAAGTCCATCGTTTGGCGGGTACTGAATAAACAAGACGAAGCTTAATCCAAGTAGCACAAAACATGGTCATTGTTCAGTTGTTTGTAACTCCACTTCTCGTGACCATGGGCTTGACCACTTCGGTTTCTGTATAGTTTTCTGTAAAGAACAAGGTCACTATAGAATTTCTGAAATCTGGGTTCTGGTTGTAGCCGTGATGTTAAAATATTTAGAGTTTCGTCGGCTCGGCTCGCAGAGAGCCTAAACCGCCGGTATTTTGTGACACGTCCAGCTGCAATGCAGGCTAGCACACATCGGTTACCTTAATGTTGATGAACTGACAGAAAGTGTCATTTTGAGAAAGAACTTAACTGACATACTGGACCGCAAGTGTCAATATAATTATCCCATCTACAAAAGTGATTGACGCAACCAAACACGTCTGTAAATTCCCCGCTGTGATTTTTTTTTTTGACTATGAAGCTCGTCATGCTGAATTCCTGTTTTTTCCCTTGTTACTCCTTTTCCTTAATGGGCGTTCTTGATGCTATCCCAAAGGAATGGTGTTATATAATTAAAACAAACCCGTATTGTGCTGCCTCTCCTGTGGATCAAACTTGTTTTGAATTAATAATTGCGGGTAAAGTGATTGATCTTGCCAATGTTACTTCTAAGTTGAAGCAAACTCCTGCTACTGCAAAAGCTAAAATTTTGAACAAATACCCTGATCTTGCCACAGACTGGAAAAGGTTGTATTCGTTGGCTTTTGAAACTACATTAGACACCAAACTAAGAGAATTCCAATATAAAATTTTAAATCTGATTATTTTCACAAATAAAAAGCTTCATCGATTTAAAATGGTTAACTCCCTTTATGTGCCTTTTGCAATGCTGAGAAGGAATCCCTGGAGCATTTATTGTATTACTGTAAGACATCGAGTTTCTTTTGGAAATAACTGTTATCTTGGATAGGAGTGGAGGCCAATAATGTACTAAATACTTCACTTTTAGATATACTTTTTGGGAAATTTGACCTTGAGAAAGACTTTTTTTAGTGAATTGTATTCTCTTGCTTGCTAAATATTTTATTTATAAATGCAAGCTGTCTCAAGCTATCCCATCGCTTTTAGTCCTTAAAGCTAAGTTGAAAGCAACCTAT
>CM042746.1:27365892-27372862 GCA_022496165.2 Catalaphyllia jardinei | reverse complement strand
GGAATCAACTGACAGTAAGAGCAACCTTTCACAGAGCACCAGTTGAACTACCTCCAGTAGGTGCTCTGTAGAGACAAAGAAACTATCTTATTGTCTTTTTTATATTAGTTAACCTTAGTAGTGAGGTTCAAGGAGAACCAGAAAATTAGTTGCCCTTTGTCACCTCTTTGCCAATGCAACACAAATCCTGGAGTGGTTCATACAGCATTTACCAAGAAATACCGCTTGTCATGGTTGTCTGGTACCTCATTCACATTGGACAATGCACAGTATATGTTTTTAGGATGGTATAAGTAATTTTAAGGACGTCTTCATTAATTTTAGTAAGAATAATTGAATGGCTTGATACATGACCTACCCCTAGTTTTTCGGTTATAAGGCACACTCGGCTATAAGACGCACCCCCAATTCGGGAACTTTATTACTGCATGTTTTCAAACTGAAAATATTGCTAAAATACTTGGTTATAAGGTGCACCGTTATTTCGGGAGTAAAGATCGGTCTAGTTTATTGTTAATTCTCTCATAAACTTACAAAAAAGTGAAAAAGTAGCATATTGATTTTAGTTTACCGTTAATTAACAAAAGTGACTATGTGTACAAACAAAAGCCTTGATTAAACAAAAGCAAAATGTCACACAAAAACAACAGCCCAAAAATATCACACTTTCAATCACACTGATAAGCAAAAGCTAAAAAAGGCACACAGTTAATGACAACGTATCGGTACATATTAATTTTTAGAAATCGGTAGTTGCAAATGTACTTCACCTGGTGAACATAATCTTGCGAATTCTACATTCAGCACAATTATGCCAAACACTCGCTGTCATTCTTACGATCTCAACTTCAAGCTGAAAATCGTAGCCAAAGCTGAAGCTGTTAACAACAATTGAGAGATAGCAAGGGAATATGGAATTTCCGCAATCAGCAGGACGTCTTGTTTTCAGGCAAACTGAAGACGACAGCCAAATGCGCTTCCATGGGCCATTACCGACCAAAAGATACCGAGCTAGATCAACTGTTGGCCGACTGGTTCAGTGATCAAAGGAGTCAAGGTTAGCAAATGCTTTCTTCTTTATTTGCCTGAAGTACATGTAAAAGTGCTTCTGGTTATTTATCTTGGTTATCCATGTACTGGTGAATCTCTTGTTCATTGCGTTTACTGATTGATGTGGTTTTTCTTTTTTTATTCAGGGCTTTCAGTGAACGGCATGATGCTCTGTGTTAAGGCGAAGGAACTCAGCACTGATCCGGAGTTCAAAGCATCACTTGGATGGTACTGCAATTGGTAATGCCGCCATTCAGTTTCGATGCGAACCAAGACCACTCTAGCCCATCGTCTACCTGCTGACATTGAGGATGAGATCGTGACTTTTCACCGGTTCGTGGTGAGAGCCCAGAGGCGCTGTGAATACCCGCTAAGCCACATCATCAACATGGACGAAACACCGATGCGGTTTGAGTCGCCAGCAACACGAACACTCGAGTTTATGGGGAACCGGACGGTGCCGATCACAACTTGCGGTGCGGACAAGCAGAGCTTTACTGTTGCACTTGCAGTAAAAGCAAATGGAGAGAAACTACCCCCAAAGATCATCTTTAAAGGCGTCCGGCAGCTGAGAATTCAAGTACCGCTGAGAATGCAGGTCTCAGTGCACAAGAAAGGCTGGATGGATGAAGAAGGTATTTATCACCTCGCTTGGTTATTTTCATTTCGTTCTGTGACGCATCAAATTACTCAGTACATGCTCTAAAGCACGTATCATATCGACGCGAATTTCGATCGTCGGGGAGTTTGTTTACATTTAATCAGCGTTTGATTATTTCAGCGCTTATATTCGGGTTTACCGGTAATTCACTCAAATACTTTATTCTTTTTTTTTATAGGAACGAAAGAATGGGTTTGAAAAAATCTATGCTTTACGCCAGATCAGAGAGCCTTGCTGGTGTGGGATTGCTTCTGCGGACATCTAACAGACGGGGTGAAAGAACTGCTGGCGCAAAGAAATGTCGACTTTGCTGTAATTCCCGGTGGCTTCACTCCAGTTCTCCAACCTCTTGACAAGTGCCTAAACAAGCCCTTTAAGACCAGAGTCAGAACACAATATCAGGCCTGGATGGTGAACGGACCATTCACATACATGCCATCAGGAAAGAAGTGGGCGCCGAGCAAAGAACTCGTTTTGCAGTGGGTCGACAAAGCGTGGCAGGAGATTCCCGCAGAGCTTGTTATAAGATCATTCAAGTCATGCGGTATCTCTAATGTGCTTGATGGGACTGAGGATGATGCAGTTTATGAAGAAGAGAGTGAAAGCGGAGACGTCCTGGATGCAGACAACTAGTTAGACAATGAATTTGACACCGACAGTGAAAGCGAAGACGAGTAGACGCCAGCCAGAAAACAATTCAAACGGTTCTTTTCAGAACCACCCCGGTTCTTTTCAGAACCACCACATTTATAAAAGTCAATGACCAACATTGTGTGTCCTTTTATTTGCTTGAAATTGTACCAGTAACTGTGATCAGGAACATTTGTTTTGGGAAAATATTCGCCTATAAGACGCACCCAAACTTTAGCAGTAATTTTAAGTACAAATTTGGAATTTATTGAAAAAAAACGGTGCGCCTTATAACTGAAAAACTACGGTAAGTGACTTTTTTTGGTGAAAATTCTTTCCTTCAAAACTGCCAGAATTTTTACATGTGTTTTCCAATTTAGTATTAAAACCTCCCCCCTGTATTTTTTGCCTGATTTTTTTCAAAAGAGCAAAAATAGAAAAAAAATTCCTCTTGTTACGGCTTGTTGCATTCATTGTCCTGGTGTTTCTTAGACAAAGTGAAAACTAGCCTAAAAGGTACAGGGAATGTTTTACTATTAAATAGAAAACCACATGAAAAAAATTAGGCACTTTTAAACGAGAAAAATTCACCGAAAAAGTCACCTTAGTCAATCTGGCACCAAGCCATTCAATTAATGATATTTTAACAGGTAAAATGACCAAAGTCATGACAATAGCATGTCCTATGTCCAATGTCCTGTATTGCAGTGGAACTAGTGTTTTTGACATCAAAAATTCACCTAAGAATTACTATATTCAAGAAATCATTTTACATCCTCCACCAAACATTGCTTTTCTTTCAGTTGCCTTAAATACATTTACACTTGTTTTGTATGTTTCATATGGTTATTAGGTATATTACTTAGGTAGATAAAAATAATACTATGAAAAGGAAATGCAACTTGCAAGCAAGTTACATTTCCAAGTATAACAGAAGGCTACAATTGAAATAAATGTATATACCTAGACTAGGATTGATTTGCTTAGCCTCATTAAAGGGGCATTGTCATGCTATTTGGCAACTTTATAAAAAGCTAGGTGTCTTCGCATCAATTGAATTCCAAAACTAATGCTCTAGTTTTGTTGTAAAAGACTCCTTGAGTGCACTGAAATTGTTACCTGCTGCCTGTTGCTATGGATGGCCTGGATGGATATGGATTGAAACTTGAAAAAATTGGCCAATTTTTTTGAGTTTTGTTGCTAGGTGTTCCAAACATCCTCAAGAAATTTATGATGGTTAGCCCTCTCTGATAAAATTCATTTGATATCTTTGTTGTAGCTATACAGAAGCATTTTATTTATAATCAAAGCCTCAAAGTAATGATTTTAGCACTTAATTGACCTAAAACAGTAAAGTCCTCATGACACTGCTTATTTAATCATCTGGCATCTACAATCCTATAATCATCCAACCTTTTTACTTGCTTTGACAACTGACTGTTCCCATGCACCTCTTCTTGTTATTTCAATAGTTGTGTAAAATCCCACTTGTTGGTAAGTGGTCCTAAACCTGATGTGCTTTAAAGAAACATTTGTAATTTTATTATGGTTTAACAGGGGATGCAAAAACGGAGTTAATTCACTTGCTATATATCCAACTTTCTTCCACTCATTACCAAATCCTAGCATGACAGCAATAATATTGCATTTTTACCATGTTGGTTATTATTTTCGGGAACACGTTTTGCACTAACATTTCCTTTTTCCTTCACACAGTAGTTTATGGGCATCTTCCAGGTATTACTGACCTTCCACTGAGTAGAGAGAACCCAAAACCTTAAACGAAAGTTCGAAGGACATCCTCACTGTCCTCATTGTCAGTTTCTGAGGATGGATCCAATTCATCTCCAGAGTCATCAGTACTGTTAATGCCAATTTCAGATGTGTCTGATATCCTTGCCCGTGTCCAAAACACTTGATGTTGGTTGCCACCAACAACGCTGCAATGTGAGCTACAGGAAATATCCACTGTACATTTGACATGTAATGAGTTCTGAGATATAAGAACCTGTTCAAAATTACGATCAATCTCTGCACAACATAAAGAAATTCCACAGAAATTACTGGGAAGCAAGGGAGTGTCCAAGTAAAGTAGTCTTGATATTCTGTTAAATTGAGCTTTGATAGGAGGTAGCTGTTTGATTTATGTGCCTGCAAGAGGAATTTTAATGACAGTAGCTATTTAATTCAATTTCTATGGATTTGCCTACTTGATATCACATAGGTTTCAATCATGTTGATTGAAAGTTGATGCAACTTGGCAATGAGCATTGCATGTATAAATAAGCATTTACAAATTACCAAGTAATGTCACCCAAGCATGCATTTATGAATGAATGAATGAATGAGTTATGTCTACAAAAACATTCCTCTCCCCCTCCCCCAGTTGTTGCAACAATAGTGTAACATTTCAAAAAGTTAAGTAGTACATATCAGTGATAAGTACTTACCACTATTTTCATTTCTCGGCATCTGTGTTGAACCACAATTGAGAATTAAAAAAAAAATAAAAAAATATACTGTAATTAAGTAGTTATGCACTGAGATCACTTTCTTTAACAAGGGAAAAACAGAAATAGGAACGAAGTGAGTTTAAATTGCTCAAGAAACACAACTGACATTCAGCATAGAGGGTGCAAATACTTAAAATCTGTAAGTAAATGTTTAATACCTTGACCAAGCTGGGACTTTGGAATGAGTTTGTTTTTATCCTGGAATCCCTGTCAATATTTCCAGCCACAAAAGCAACAGCAAAATCATCATCCATTATTGGCATGCTTAAAGTTAAGGAATATATATCACAACATTCATGATCACAAGATTTTAAACTTGTTATTTCTCATTAGAGACCCATCACTGAATTAACCGTTTGTACACCATTGAAAGGATAATGTCCACACAGAGAACTCCCTTGACTGTCTTCACTGTCTTGCCACTCTTGAGGAGGTTTTACTTTGCTAGTTCCAGGATGAAGACCAGTTGGTGTTTAGAGATTCCTTGCCTTAAGAAATGGTTCCTCGTAATTTTGTGGGGCATTTTTTTTGTTGTTTTTGGAGTTCACTGATTAAATTATCTTTTTTGAGAGGTTGTTTCGCTTCATAAACACCAATGCCCTTAATATTTTTGAGATCACATCCAGCAACCACACACATTGAAAGAAACTGATCTTTTGTCAGCTGTAGATGATGAAGTGCTTGCTCCATTTCAATCACGTCAGCTTTTTCGTTCATTTGCAGTGTAAACAGAACACAATTTGAACTGAAACCATACTAGATACACTTGAGAGACTAATGATTAAGAGAGTACAAAAATATCACCTTTTAGTATATTCTTAGCTCTGACTATTGCATTTCTAGCTCTTTGATTGGCTAAAAAACTCCAACTATGAGCCAATAGTCAGAGTTTTACGTCATATGGAAAATAGTGCACCAAGTTTACAATTGTTCGCTTTGGAAAATTGTGAAAATAAAATTTGGCGGCAAAACCCGGTTTTGAGAATTTACTAAAACAATTACTCCATTCGCCCTTGTTGGATATGAAGTGATTATAACCAACTCGCGCTACGTGCTCGTTGGTTATTTTATCACCTCATATCCAATGCGGGCTCCTGGAATAATTGTTATATACCAGTAATGAATAATTTTATCATGGGAAGATATATACAGATTACTTCATAGAAAGTGCGACATACAATTTTTTATTCACAAGTGAATGCAGCGAACGAGTGAGTTTTCAAAGTTTTGCAACGAGTGAATAAAAATCCATACAAAGCACTCTCTATGCTGTAATTTGTTTATTGTATATTAGCCAGAATTAAACATATCCTTTAAATCAGTTTTATTTTTCCCATAACATAAGCTTACATGCAGAACAGAAAAAAATTCACGACTGATGTAAGTGACCGAACGTAATAAAAAAGCAAATTTGCTTTCCCACCCAGCAACAAGTGAACAAAGAGCCTACACAAGCTAAAGTACAGTACAAGGAATTCGTATTTAAAACACAAATTGTGAAATCTTTCCGTTTGCCTGTGATGGTGCTTCGCACTGTGCAAAGACAAATTCAGACTGTTGACTTACGCTGTTTGTAGAAATGTTGAATGTTCCTCCTTGAATGTTTGCCTTTGAAACAAAGATAAGACTTGCTGAGGTGACTGTTGGCTGAAGCTGAAGTGCTAACGATCAAGATGCTGGATATATTCCGCTGCTGTTTCCGAAAGTGAACTAAAACGGGCGCTGATTTCAAGACCATGCTTCTGGGAAGCCATTTGAATGCTCTGCTCTGATTGGCTGAGCGATTCTACTCTGGGCGATGATTGGTTATATTTTCACATGTGAAGAATGCTATACGCGAAGTTGATTGGATGTATCACCTTTTTCACACGTGAAAATATAGCACATAAAATTCTATTTGCAGGGTTTATTACCTAAAATTCTCGCTATACTGTATATACAATAAAAGTTAATTCTTAACAAGTATTAACAATCTGCATCAATATTCGGACTTTACCTCTCTAAAACCATAGCTGAGTAGGTCTGAATTTTCAGTGATTGCAATGTCTGCATACCCCTCAGACAGGAGGAGAGTAATTTGGGCATCAGCTTTGTATGGGGTCACAATGTACCGGGT
>CM042746.1:27355892-27360892 GCA_022496165.2 Catalaphyllia jardinei | reverse complement strand
TTTTTATTCTATTATTGCCATTATCATCATTGTCATTATCATTATGGTAATGATGATATTGATGATGATGATTACATGTATTGGAATACAGTAAAACAGCTTAAAACCTACAAGCTACTTCAATTCCCTTCAGTGTTCAATGAATACTTATTTTGTACAATTACCTAGAACATAGCTACCTTAAATCTAAACCTGAAAAAGTTAGCACATGGTTAATTTGTTCATTTTCTTTCAATTAGGCCATCTAGTGTTTTGACAGAAAATTCCTTTGGCATAATTGAAGTTCGTTGTGCAACCAGCTCTTCTGTAATAACAGACGACTTAAACAACAGTGCTCATGCTTTGAGAGAAGTTTGTCCAGATGCAACTTACAAACAGATCGAACAGGCACTCAGTCATAACCATGGAGATGTCAATCTTGCTGCTCAGGAGTTGTTAGTCGTTGCCGGCCTAAGACAGGGTAAGTATAACAATAACTCCAGGTGCGATATGGAAGACAGTTTCACAATGACATGTCTAAATAGTATGAAGCAGCTATTGCAGTCAACTAGCCACTCTCCATATTTATTGAGAAAGTTCTGCATTTTCGAAAATAATTTAACCAGCATGATAAGAATATCAGCAGCAGATTGAACATTGAGCTTCAAATTTGATTGGGAATCTTTTCCACCACACATCAAAGTCCAAACAGTATGTGTTAAGGGATGATTCAAAAGTCTAATTTTCCTTGGGTCCTTGTACACAACCTGACCAATAACAAAGCTAATTCTTACCGTCATAATTCATTCCAATATTGCTTTTAAGGATTAATGTGAATGTTATTCTGAAAAAATTCTACTTTTCCTCGTTTTTTTTATTTTTCCAGATGACGAATCCAGTGACAATGACGCTGATTTGTTGGTCCCAGTACTCCCAAGGAAATCAACACTTAAAAAGATGCAACCTGAGCAGCTGTTAACCCCCGAGGATGCACTGGAATATTTCAGAAAGCCAACGTTCAAAAAAATGAGCCGAGAGAACATTTTGTGGTCAGCAGGATGGAAGGCAACGAAGAACTTAAAAGCGACCTTTTAAGTTTACATAAAGACCCTAGAAAGAACTGGAGAGCACTTCCGAAGGTTCTTTTTGAAGGAGAACAAGGGGTTGGCTTGGGGCCGGTCAGAGAGTTTTTCGTTTGCGCTCTGAAGATTCCACAAGATGGAATTCAGGGTGAAGGAAGACCAATGTTGTTCTTTGAAGGAGAATGTGACCATTTGCTTCCCATGCACAACCAAATTGTTCAGCAAATGGGAAACTTTACTTGCATTGGAAGGATAATTGGTCATTTTATATTACACGGAGGTCCCGGTCTCCATGGGCTCTCTCCAGTGGCTAAACACTATTGGTCAGATGGCGACCTAACAAGCAATCCCCCGCCTATGGAACTTCAGGATATTCCAGATTTTAACTTGCGGGAGGCCATACAAGAGGTCTGTATACTTATTACATGTAGTACACCTTGAGTCATAGGTCTAAGTGCTACTTATGCCTACGTGAAACTGGAAACCAAACAGGCAATCCAAAGACTCATTTTAGGCTTGTGTTTACTTTTTGCGACATTAAATTGCCTAGATTTCCTAGAAGTAAGGAAAAAAATTTGAGTTGGTTTATCTTGGTAAACATAGTAATTTTTACATCTTTTTTTCATACACCAGTTGCAGCAGTTGAAGGCTGATGAAAAGATTTCAAATGCCTCAAGGGAAAACCTTGATCCATACATAATGGAAGCCGGTTTGGAACCTGAACTGCTATGTGGCGGCCGGGATGTCTTAATTCAAGGACTACTCTGGTACTTCGTTATTGATAAACGAAAACGTGAGCTGGATGACATAGCTGAAGGTAACTTCAATACGATACATATGAAACATGGACGTAACAATAATATTAATTATTGTTACTGTTACTTTCATACTTACAACAATCAGCTGTTATTTTTACTGTAATATAATTATAATGACAGTTACAATGTTTAATGTGGGTGTTGACCTTTTTTATTACCCCATCATAGATGGTTTGAGTGACTTTAATATCGTCAACATAAGTTGTAAATGGGAAGACTTGCAAAAAGTCGCATTGATCTCCTCCGCCAGAGTTGAGCAAGACCCGTGGAACGTATATGTAGTATGAATTTTTACATGTATGAGAAACTTGTAACAAATTTGCTTGACTGGCCACACAAATGCACCTCTCTAGTGTGCAACGACTGACTACTTTCTAGGCTGAGGTTCGAGTTTTTAAAACGCATTTTTCCTCTTCAAAATGCACGCAAGAGGCGCTGTGTCAATAGGCCTTTTGCAACAGTTGGTCACGTGACCCATAATTTCTAAACTTTTAGCTACAGCAAAATGAATTTCAGAGCTGGAAATAGCATGTTTAAATAGCCAGGACACAAATTTTCAGACCATTGCCGTATAAGGTTGAGATTTAATGACGATTTGAATATTGCAAAAATTAGAAGGTTTTGTATGGAAGCGAGGAAGCTTTGCCCTCCAGAAACCTTTTCTGTTGTTAATCACTACCAAAAGAAGCTGCTGGCATATAACTATCAGAGATAGAAAGAGGGGTAAAATATTAGGAAAAATGGAAATTTCTAGGCCCTTACACCGAAAGGCAAAGATTTTATGGCAGCTTGAAAACTTGCAAAATTACAAGGATTTTTATGGAAAACCACTGGAGGGCAAAGCGACTTTTTCTCGTACAAATCCTTCTAATTTCTAACGTCCATAAAAATTCTCCCTTAAAAGATATAAACCTGAAAATTTGCATGTAAGCTTATTCGGAACTGTTCTTTCCATTTCTGATAACATTATGCATTACCAATGATTAATTAGTGTGTTATTGAAAAGCACGTCACGTGACCAACTGTTGCAAAAGGCCTACAGAATAATGACAAACTGTTGAATAATATTTTGTGATTCGCGACTTGGTTTTATTGTGTCGTTGCAAAGATTCTTGATCGAGCAACCGTCGCTGTTAGAGACTGCTTTCCCAGTTCATGCTGCAATGCAGATTTCTGCTTCTCAACTTCTGTCTAGAGTTAGCTACGACGATGCAAATAAGGACAAAAACGCACAAGCAAGGTTGTTTTTTGAGCAATACGTCTGCGAAATGGCTGAAAGAAATGAAGGTATTTAACCGAATCCAGAGTGTTTACTGGTAACTGTACATGCCAAAATTTTTGTTTTTTGAAAATGAATTCTTCACCTGCACACAATACCGAAAAATCTAGTTACCATTTGCAGAGCAAGAAACAACAAAACCTACCTGCATCCACTGTGAGCAATTACTATCTCCCCTCTTGAGTGGAAACACCCATAAAGGAAAACTACAATGCGCTCAAGGGGTAGTGAGGGCATCATACTTTTGGAAATTTCGTTACTCCCACGACAATTTATAAGGGCTATAGTCCGCGTTCATTTCACCACACACAAAATTCATTACTTCTGATGGAAGGTTTTCCATTGCCCCTCTACCGACCAACAGAGAGAACAGCTAGAGTCTAATTCTGTGAACGATTGGTAATTTTCCTGGAATGATTACTTAAATTCTCTCCCGTTTTTCCAGGTGGACCTCGATTGAATGACCTGTGCTCTTTCTGGACAGGCTGGGATTCCCTTCCTCCTCGAAAGGAGGTCTTGGTGGTGAAGTTTAGCAGTGATGATATAAGCAAGTCACCAACATTGGAGACATATTTCCTGTCTTTAATCCTTCCATTGGGCCGCAACACCTATGATGAATTCAGAATTGCTATGGACGCTGCAATCCAATATGGTTGTAAAGGGTTTACTTTTGCATGAAGGTGTCTCTTGTGTTATGAGGCATGTGTTCTTGTCACTGTTGTTACTGTTCATAGTTCTTTAATATAATGTCTGACGATTTCAATTCTATCAAGATGTACATGTGGACGTCTTTTGTATTGCTGATTCTAAGATGTTGACGTTCGTTTTGGGACTAGTACTACTAGTTATGTAAACATTAATTTTAAACTCGGGGCTTAAGACTACTAGCATGGCCTACGTTTGTGCAATTAACATTTTAAGGGCATCTGTGTTGATCTCAGTGAAGTCACAATTTTGAAAATTACTTATATTCCATATCCCAAGCACAGTTGCCGAAAGTTCTTCATTAAAAAGCACATCAAAGTTGCGTTTACATTTCAAGTCGCCATTCAGAGCCATGATAAAACTCGCTCTAGTTACAAGAAAATAGAATGTGAGTTAAGAAAGATTGACAGGGTTTTGTAACAGTGTGAAAAAAATGTAGATGTTGTGTTGAGTGCTTCATTAAAGGTGGCATGTTACACATATGCTAAAATCTCATGACCAAGAGTGCAAATTCATTGCAATCTCTGCGGGCATACGAGTAAGACTATCCTTCCTGTGTACAACTTGAAATGAATTGCAAAGCCTGAAGGTATAAATCAACTCCACTATCATCAGACTTGTGTAACGGATCGACTATTCGAGAGAGCTGCATACAATCATGTGGTTGAAGCAGTGTTAGAACTTGAGGCACTTCAACATAGAGCTCTTCATCTCGTAACTGGCCACTCCACAAGGCAGACGGTGCTGGCCCATCCCAGTCAACTCCATAATATGCAAGATCTCCCTCAGACTATAGGCAAATAAAGTGGTACAATGTAATTACATGTAAATGAACTATTCAGTCGTGCTTAGTAAATTGTCGCGTTTTATGGAAAAAGGATCTGTCAGCGGCGGAGTTGACGGGTTACAAGTATATTCGCAATAGAACTCGCTTCACGAACAACTCCCCCTACAACACATTGCATTTAATTAGCCATTCAGAAATGGAAAACACACAAAAGTTGTCATAAACGTGTCAAAAGCTTAATAGAGACGTCCAGTGGCAATAGCACCGTGCTTAGAGGGCAAGTGAAATATAATAGTCATTCTATAAATCATCAGCAGATTTCCCAACCTTATGGCATGAAAATTTTGCGG
>CM042746.1:27348392-27353392 GCA_022496165.2 Catalaphyllia jardinei | reverse complement strand
TTTCGATTTCCCATATCAGGCTAACTAACAGCTGGCGAATGAACACAGCCACTTGTTGCGGCTGTTGTCCGGCCATATTGTTGTGGAAAGGAATAAATTATCTTTACGTGGGAAATAAATTATCTTCTGTACATTGTAACCAGGCCTTCGCGCTCAACTGTCCTGGGTACCAGTATTTGAAGTTGTAGGATTTGCATTTCTGTGTGCACAGTGACAGAATTTTGAAATATTGGTGTTACCGAATTTGATGTCACAGGATAAAATTTGGTCTTTCCGAAATTGACGACGTAAGATTGAATTTGGTATCACGGAATTTGATGTGACAGCATATAATTTAGTCTTTCCGAATTTGATGTGATGGGATAAAATTTGGTATCACGGAATTTGACGTGGTGAGCTATAATTTGGTGTTACCGAATTTGTAGTTTCCGAATTTGATTTGCTGAGATATAATTTGGTGTTACCGAATTTGATACCACGAGATAGAATTTGTTGTTTCCGAATAGAATTTAGTGTTACCGAATTTGATGTTACAGAATAGAATTCAGTCTTTCCGAATTTGATTTGGTTATATAGAATTTGGTGTTACCGAATTTGATGTGACAGGATAGAATTTATATGCACCTATGCGAAATTGATAGAACACAATTTAGTTGGGCAACCAGAAATTAGGAAAGCTAATTTTGGCGGGGATCACACGCCACACCATAGTGCCTTGGCACCGCATTCCCCTAGTACTGAATTGCATGAACCATAGTTACCTGCGGTTTCACGCATATAACCTACTGCTAAACTACTCAGAGACAACACACACACTTTCAAAACGTGTTTGCTTTTCTCCATTAAATCAACTGGCCATGTGCTTAAATTTTGCTAGAGAAGTTAAGATGAAAAGGAAAAAATCATTCTCACTGCTTTTGTTGTTATTGATTTACAATTTGAAATTTGTAAAACTAATCAATGTCTTCCAATACTCGTGATTTAACTCTACTAAGTTCTGTTACCATTCATGTAAGTTATGTCTGAACCCTGTGGTTCTCAAAATTATAATTTAGACTGAAAATCACTTATACCATAGGCATTTCCCAAAAAAATACCTACCAGTACTTCTCGCTGTTGTAATACTGTATACTTCCATCTGCTAAGGCACAAAATGGAAGGCTCCTTTCAGTAAATTTATTGACTGTGATTTCCTTTTAAAGCACGTGTAATATGTCTGTACAATGAACTACATTTCATTTATAAGTGGTAGTTAATGTTAATGTCTCCTTGAATGTTGATTTTAAATCTGAGAAAACAAATTATTAAATTATTACAAATAAAAATTTCAAATGAAGTCTAGAACAGTTGTCATTTGAGTCTCTAAAATCCAAATCCAAAGCAATCGCTCAGGCATCATGATTGAGGCAGACAATGTCACAACTTTGGGTACAGAAAAGGCTTAGAAAGAGGGCTGTTGCCTCGTCATATTGATTGGTTTTAATTATGATAGGATATAACAAGTGGTCAGAATTTTTTTAAAGCCAATTATTTATGTTATCATAACAAATGAGAATTGTGTAATTCCAGAAAAGATCCATACCTCCCCCACAGAAAGGAATTTTTTTCTAAGACCCTTGCACCCCTTTGGAAATTCCAATTAATCTACATGTATTTCTTTAAATATTTTGGCCTTACAGAAACCACCACCACCAGGAAATTCCAATCCCTTCTGTGAGGTGATTATGGATATTTTCTGGGACTGCACATTGCTTTTCACATTTGTGACATCTGCTTTGTCGATTCCTAATTTAAAACCTTACACAATACATGTAAATAATAAATTTAACGTGAAGCCTGCCTATTTCACCTACCCATCTGTTCAAATATTTGAACTATCTTTCCTGCATGTCTCCCTCATTCAGTAGCCTGTTACAGAGAAAACACCTTCTGTTTTTCTTGGCCTGGCATCATCACAATCCTATGCAGGCAAAAAATGTGTTTAAGGTTATGTCAGAGCAAGTGTACATTTATGAGTTTGTACAATCTCAGAAATTGTTCAGAATGAATGAAAAAAACAAAATTACGTTGTTTGGAGCTTTATTTGTCGGTAACTGATTGGAATGTTACCAGTAATATTCAAAAACTTGTGCTTCATGTTTCATCAGGTTTCCAAACGAGAAAACATTTGGTTTTATTGATTTCAAGCGTTTGGAAACCTGATGAAACACGAAGCACGAGTTTTTGAAATTACTTCTCCATCAAAGAAAACTAACTAAAATTATCATTTGAATAAGTTTTCTGATTTGAAGTATTGTTTATGGTGAGAGGGATATGAATTTGTCACCTACTTGCTGCATGGTGGCTACTGATAATACTAAATTTCATTTGTATTTGCATGTCATGTTGTTACCTATTAGCTGTATTGTGAGTTCTGAGCTAGCACGGTCCTCTCGAAGATGGAAGTATACCGTTTTTGAGTGCCTTTGAGAAGGAGGAAAAGTGTGTCATAAATGCAGTCCCAAAGTCAACACGATACAAAAGCAAACGGGCGGCTCATGTTTTTGAAGAGTGGGCAAAAGCCCAATTTCTGAAAGTAGCAAGTTTGGAACCAGGTGGTCTTTTTAAAGAATATGATGTGCACAAAGTTCAATCGCTGGAAA
Organism: Catalaphyllia jardinei; assembly: GCA_022496165.2. NCBI lineage: Eukaryota > Metazoa > Cnidaria > Anthozoa > Scleractinia > Caryophylliidae > Catalaphyllia > Catalaphyllia jardinei. The sequence continues at coordinate 27,350,750 of CM042746.1, read as the reverse complement.
TTCCTTTAGTCCAAATGGATGTTTTAAGCCTGAATTATTGGCTGACAAAGTTTGTTCAAGAAGTTGTGAAACCGTCGAAGGAAAAATACCCACCCAAAACGTTATAACAATTGTTTGTGGATTACATCGCTTTATGGAGGAGAGGAGGAAAGGTACTGGAGCTTTCTATTTTAAGCCAAATGCGAAATTTTATTTTCATCCGATAAATGTCCTATCTGTGTCCAGATATGTGTAAGGCCGCAGGAGTGAAACGCAAAACCGCCCATTGCCTATGTGTAACTTGTGCATCCAGTCTGTTTAATGCCAATGTTGATAGCAAATTAATATGTGATAGAACAAACCACAGATTGGATGCTTTACTGGAGTATGAGAAAGCGGAGGAGAAAGTTATTTCACACATTAGTACTATTTTGGGTCCAAATCCGTACACAGGCAAGGTCAGAATTATAGATGAACTGTTATTTAACTTGGATAATAATTGTGTAAGTGGTATGATCTTAATCCAGTACTGCAAGGCCTTTGACATGGTTGCTCATGCTATCCTGTTAGAGAAACTACATGCCTATGGTTTAGACAACGCATCATTATCGTGGTTTCAATCCTATCTCAGTGACAGGCGTCAATTTGTATCCATGAGTGAAAAGGAATCTACTACATCTATTATTCCGCACGGTGTACCTCAGGGCTCCATTTTGGGCCCTTTACTGTTTATCTTGTTCATTAACGACCTTCCGTTACATGTTAGTTCTGCTAATACTGATCAATATGCTGACGACACGACATTAACTTGTTCCGTCAATTGGATGGATATGGATCGTCTACAAATTTCGTTAAATGCAGCAGTTTCTGAAACGGTTCATTGGGCCACGGCCAACAAGCTTCCACTTAATGAGAAGAAAACTAAAGTTCTTACCATCTGTGGTAAACGTCTTTCCAACAGAATTCCGAATTACATTAATGTTTCTGTTAATGGATCGCAACTTGAAAACGTACAATGTGCAAAGCTCCTAGGTTTGGAAATTGACAAGGAATTGGCATTTCATTCGCATGTTGATAAGTTATGCAAGAAACTCTCAGCGTATCGGAATTCTCAAAAAGATTAAACATTGTCTGCAAATTAAGCATAGAGTTCTCTTTTACAATGCTATTATTAGACCAGTACTGGATTACGTAAGTGTTATCTGGTCAAACTGTGATAAACATTGTCTAGATTGTGTTTTAAAGCTACAAAAGAGAGCAGCGAGAATTGTCATTGGTGCTGACAGTTATGCACCCTCTGTTCAGTTATTCAATATGCTCAAATGGATACCTTTCTTCGAGAATGCTAAATTAGCCAAGTGTTGTATCATATACAAGCGTTTGCAAGGTCGCGTGCCTAGTTATCTTACTAACTTACCGGTGAGACTCATTCACGGCAAACTAGATATGCTAAATTTAATATAGCCTGCCCTCGAGTTAATCGAAATACAGAAGGTGGTAGAACTTTTACTGTGACTGCTTCTCTGGAATGGAATAAGCTACCTCTTCAAATGAGGAAAGCAGAGACTCTCAAGACTTTCAAAAATTCTCTTTGGAACAGGATTTTTAAAGACCAGCAATCTTTAAATCATTTCTCTATATAAATACTGTGGGTCGCTGTGCTGCATGCTAATAATTGTTTTATAGTTTTATTAGATTTTGATAATTTTATAATAAGCTTTGATTTGTAACTATTTTAACTATTTTGATCTTGAAATGAGGGCCTCTAGTTTATTAGCATTTAGATGCTATTTTGAGCTACCCTCGATAAATAAAGACTTCACTTCACAGACTCGGAGCAAGAGACAGTGTTAATTAAGGAAAAAGAGTTGACTTGTAATTTAGAAAACAGGAGTTCTTCATTCTTATCTTTTTGGGACTTCAATAACTGCAGTGTGACTTTCAATGTCACTAAATAACTAAACTTGTTGTAAATGTCTTGATAGGGAATATTGGTAATAATCGTTTGCTGTCAATAAAGTTGTTTATCACCACATGTTTTTGTTGCTTTATGAATATGCAGATTAAGAAATCGTTTCAAACACGGGTTTCTTTCAAGGCCGTGTTTTCAACTCGTTTTTCATTGGGTTTCTAAACCCATCCACCTGGCCAGAATAAGAGGCTCTGGTTGGGTAAGAGCTGCATGAATAATTAATGAGTTTGAGAAGCAATTTACAAACCTTTAATGGTGAAACTGGATAACACTACCACTTGCATGACCTCCTGTGGACATCAGACATTAATTTTTTTTTTGGAAGTTTGAAAAGACTAATTTTCTCATGTGCTGTGATTGGAGTTAAAAGTCCATCACAGGGTTACCTGGTACCTGGTTCCTGATAT
>CM042746.1:27333392-27340892 GCA_022496165.2 Catalaphyllia jardinei | reverse complement strand
TGTTTGGTATGGCTTGTCTCAACAGCTGAGTGAGAAACTTCACAAACTACAAAATCACACTGCCAGAGTAATTACTAAATCAAGTTATAATACGAACTCTTCTCAACTGTCTTAGCTGGGATTACTTATCAGTTAAAAGGACCAAGCATAAGGCAAATTTAATTTACAAATGCATTAATAAGCTCACCCCAAATTATCTTTGTAATATGTTCACTCTGAGAACTTTGCCCTTTGATCTTCGTGAGCCAAGTCAAAAATTGTACTTGCCGAAACCAAGAACTGACTACCTGACTACCTGAAGCATAGCTTCAGTTATAGCGGAGCTTCTGTTTGGAAAAATCTTCCTGAGGGTATTCACACTACAAACTGTCTACGCAACTTCAAGAGAAGAATTATTGATAAATGGCTCTCTGTATCAGATTCCCGCATGGCAAATATGTAAACCAGTTAATAGAAAATTTTATGTAAGATGAATTTCGTCTTTGTTTTCTATGGATATACTGATATTTTTACTGTGTTTTAAACCATGTTTTAAACAAAGATTTCAACAGATGTTTTAACAGATTTCTGTAGTTGCTCCCATGATGGCTGAGAGAGAGATTTCATGGTGTTTAAAGAAGTGACTTTTAGTATGGGGAATTTGGTTATCTGAACATTTCATCCATTAAAAAAAATCAGTGACCAATGTTTCTGTTGGTTTTCACCTGCCATGTTGGTGTCCATCCAGATGAGCTCCAGCATGGGGTCTGCATACAAACCTCTTTAAATTAGGGTAAAAAATATTATCTGCATATCTTATACATTGCTGTGATCCAAGTCTTTAAATATTTACCATCTTTCTTTTACCAGGTTTGCCAATGAAAGGGGTATCTTTTCTGCCAAAAATCGTATATAAAAGGCTATTAAAGGGGTTGGACCTCGAGGCAGGGCCTCCCCGTATTATAGGTCCTTTATTATCCACTGGGTTTTTAGCAAAGGAGACACGGTAGAGCAGAGACATTGCGCACATCATCAGATTTGACTGGTTAATTTTGAACATGCATTGGGCAACGAAGAAATAAACAGTGTGAAATATAAAAACTAGAGTGGTATTTCACTTTTTCTGCAGGGACACTCCGGGGATCCCGGGCTTAGGCTGGAGCAGGCAAATTAAAAGAAATGGTTCCACAAGGTATAGTTTTGTTTACCTTTATTTACATAGAATCAAAAAGATCTATTAGTGAAACAGTAACTGTCATTGGTTCAGGAACAGTACTTTTCCTTGGAAAAATGCGTAATGTACGTATGGGCAAATTTTCTTTTTCCTTAAATATCCATGGCAGCAGAACTAGAGGCTGACTAGAAAACCTTTGGATACTTCCGTCTTTAAAGTTAATAAATGTTATTCTAAAATCGTTATTTTTAAAAAATAAGGCAATTTGGCAAACCCTTCCCTCATAGTCTTTAAAGAGTTAAACTAGTAATAGTTCTCACTACACCTGCCCCCGCCTTGGATATGACATTTTTTTATGTGATGAACTGTACAGTTTTAATTTCAAAATACATTTATTTCTATGCTTGCAGAGTATTGAATTAAAGAGAAGTATGCTGGCAAAAATTTCATGTATTTATTAATTTATTTTGGCAGTGTATTCAGTTCATGTATTGTAGCAATTCATTTTTTGTACCTTCATGAAACTATTCATTACTTTCTTGTCAGTTACATAATTATGAAGAACTGTGCAATGACTTTGAAATGGAACAATGTCCTTTAATTAAAAACTATTTTGGTACAAAAACTGTCACATTAATTCATGTGCTGTTACTTGAAAAACTTGACGTCATAAAGGATTGTTAATATGAATTGGAACACTTGCAAAGTAATTCTTAATGGGTGTCATTTTGTTAAAAAACTTATGGTACAAAAACTGGAACATTAATTCATGTGCTGTTACTTGAAAAGCTTGACGTTATAAAGGATTGTCAAAGTGAATTGGAACACTCGCAAAGTAATTATTATTTGGGTGTCATTTTGTTACCAAACTTATGGTACAAAAACTGGAACATTACATGTAATTCATTTGCTGTTACTTGACGTCATATAGGATTATTAATATGAATTGGAACACTAACAATGTAATTCTTATTGGTTGTTATTTGTTACATATTGGAATGTTTGCTCTTCTCTTGGAAAGTATTTCAAGTAAGAAAAAATGATCTGTGTTTTCTGAAAAAAAGATGCCAGGTTTTAAGAAGCTATTGGTATTCTTTGTGTTTGTGTCAGAGTGAAACAATGCGAGTACACTCGTCCACGTGGCTGCCAGAATTATTGTATAATAATCATTGAAATGATGCCGCTTATAAATCCTTTACTAACTTCTGATCCTTGAGATAACAAGAAGTTGTTTCTTTGAGTGGGTTTGAGTTTTGATTTGTGATCCTGATCTGTCTACTTTAACATTTGGATCGAGTCTATGGAAGTTCTGTACGGAACAATTCTATCCAGTATCTGCTGCTGTGTCCCTCGAGAAGCCCCAAAAAATAGATCCTTAATTAAGCAACTGGCTTTTTCAATCAAGATGGGTTGATATTTTTTTTTTTGCAAGTTTAAGGACATCGACTCTGTCTCCATCCATAAAGGCACAAAAAGAACTTGGCAAATAGTCAGCCATATTGACTGCATGCTTGATCAACAACCCTTATGTACCATTATGCAATCCGGAAACGACCACATCGCCATCCCAGAGGTCTACAAATCTCTGGCTTTGCATATAAGTCTCACGCTACGTTTTCAAGAAACTTCACGCGTTTTTTCCTCAGCGTGCGCTTGACGGGCTGTTATTTGAATCACACGTACTAACATTATTTTTCAACTGATGAAGGCTTAAGCACCAGCTGAAACGTCTTGAACGAAACATCAAAGTAATAGTCAGTGTCAAACCATTATCTCACTCCCTTATGTACTTACAATACAGTAATAATATGAACGTCTGTGCTGATGATGTTGGTGGTGAACTCAGCACCTAATTTCAAACAAATACACGGCTCTATTTTACATAAAGCAGTTTGTACTCCTCCCACGGCCTGCATAAGACATGAATTTAGGCTAAGGTAATAGTACGATTTGCATCAAGGCCAATGCATTGCAATGATGATAAAACATAACACTGAATTTCTGTTACAGCCAAACCACAAAAGTAGCATGCATCTTGGACCCTGTTGGGTCTGGAGCGTAAATGACAGGGAAGTCAAAGAAAGAGCGTAAACAGAAAAGGGACATGTATCCCTACAATTTCATTATGGCCGACTTTAGATTTCGATAAGCACCCTGTCTAAAATCTCCAAAATTTCCACGATTTTAAAAAATAGAGGAAAAATCTCTGTAATGATGACCCCAATTCTGGGTCTGTCCACTATTTTATGATAACAGCACAAATTCGCGCATGCTTGTTGGCTAATTCTTGTCATCAATAATAAAGACAGAATTTAATTTATGTAACTAGCGAGAGCTACATTTTTGTAGACTATTTGGAAAATCATAAGTGTAACAGTTTACAGTCATTGGAATACTCTATTGAGACAATAAAAAATTCAGAGTTTATTGCATTGATAACAACATCAGGAATTTACAACAAATGTTATGATTAAAGTTACAATTTCCTCAATTGTGCTAGGTTTAAAAGACTCCTATTTTCTACCAATTTACTTGCCAAGTCGTTATCGGACAGTATTTTATTCAAACAAAACTTGTAAATTTTATGATGAAGTGTTTAATAGGACTTCATTCAATTTGGTGTGTAATCATACGCACAATAATTACCCATTTAATCATCACTGGTATCACAAGAAACCCCATTGTACTCCGCTGTGACCTAATAGAGACCTTAAGATCTGAGGACGGCGTCTTCTTCTAGGACGTCACGGCATATGAAGGCCTGGGGCGAGAACGCCGTTCTTTGCACGGGAATTTAGACTTAAGAAAAGAACAAGACGCGAACTTTCTCCAGCGCCTTCTTGTCGAGAATGGCGTCCTTCAGGAAAGCGCGGGACGAGCTTCTTTTAAGTATTTGCGATGAAATTATCGACGAGGATGAATTTCTCTTGTTGTATGATGTTAACAAGTCGAAAAATCCAGAGTATCCTTATTGGAATTATGGAAGATTTAAGTTGCAAGACAAAAGTGAAGCGGAGTGCAAGACAGACTTTCGCTTCGAAAAATATGACATTCCTCTCTTAGTTGAAGTTCTTGGCCTACGTGACGAAATAAAGTGTAAACAAGGAACAGTCTGTGACAGCACTGAAGGATTGTGCATCGTCCTCAAGCGGCTGGCATAACCCTGTCGCTACAGCGACCTCATAAAAATTTTCGGAAGACCTGTCCCTGAAATCTCCATGATAAGTAACACAGTCATTGATTATATATTCGAGCATCATGGTCGTCGGATATCAGAGTGGAATCATACTATTTTAAATCACCATGCATTACAGACGTATGCTGAAGCTGTTTCAGATAAAGGTGCTGCGCTGGACAATTGCTTCGGCTTTGTGGATGGAACAGTTCGTCCAATTTGCCGCCCAAACACAAATCAAAGGATTGTTTACAATGGCCATAAAAGGGTACATGCCCTCAAATTTCAATCGATCGCCATTCCAAATGGACTAATTGCCAATCTTTATGGTCCTATTGGTAAGTGTGTTTAAGTAACGTGTATGCTGGTATTTATCACTATCTTTCAATTCTATTTATATTTATGAACAATCAGTTATATAAAGAAGCTTTAGTAGTGGGCTCTGCTGTTATGACACTGCAGGAATTTCAAAACAAGAAAACCTACTGCAGACCTGGGTCACAGTCAGTGCTTTACGTACCTCTCAGATGTTGTCATATAATATTGATGAAGAGTGAAATGTGAGCACCATGAAACAGGCAGAAATCCCTTAATATAGGGTCATGTTTTGCAGCCAAACTGTAAATTAGTGAAGATGAAAAGAGCGGTTGCTTTTATGAACATTTTAAAAAATATTTTCACCCCCTAATTGTAACAACCCTTACTACTTTCAGAGGGCAGGAAGCATGACGCCGGAATGCTGCGAGACTCAGGACTGTACCATGATTTCCAAAGATTTGCTTTCTCCCCAACTGGGCACCCTTTGTGTATCTATGGAGACCCAGCATACCCTCTTCGCATACACCTGCAAGCTCCATTTCGGAATGGTATCCTGACCCCCAGATGCAGCAGTTTAACAGTTCAATGAGCTCAGTGAGAAGCTCAGTGGAGTGGTTGTTTGGGAATATAATTAACTATTTTTGCTTTCTCGATTTTAAGAAAAATTTAAAAATAGGGCTCAGCCAAATAGGCAAAATGTACATTGTTTGTGCCCTGTTAAGGAATGCTCTTACATGCCTCTATGGTAACACCACTTCCCAGTATTTTGATTTGGACCTACCCACGTTGCAAGAATATTTTGCTTAATTTAATCATTGATGTAATAAGGAATTAAAATTTATTCTTTTCAACACAACTTTTGTCTGTAAACTGATGGCACAACAAGATTGAATAAAGAACAAAATGGCTGTTCAAGTTCAATGAAACCCATCATTAAAGGGAGTTTTTCTTAACACAATGAATTAAAATAATGAGCTGTAACACATTAGATTATGATGTGGTGCACAATAAAAACTACTCCTGAGTACAGGGATCTAACTTTTTTTGTTCACAAGTTTGTCAACAACAGCCAAGAGGATCTGAGACTGTTGCTGCTGCTGCTGGTGCATTAGCTCCATCATAGATTTCTGTTGATCTAGATAAGAAGCCAGCTTCTTCTCCTCCAATTCCTGCTGCTTTCGTCGTATTGCTAACTCTTCTTCCCTCAATGCCTTCTCACTTTCAGCTTTTTCGCGCAGAAATGAGATTGTTTCATTGCCACTCCTTCTCTTTTTCTTCATATGGTTTTCCTTTTCTCCTTCCTCAACTGCTCTCTTCTGGGTGTCTCCTAACTTCTCCATTGCAATTTTCCTTATACTTTCAGCTTTCTGTTTATCAGTGTCCTGTTTCTCTTTTCTCACTGTTTCATCAATCTCCTGGGAGGTGGAAGCAACTTCCTCCATTTGAACAATATCTGCAAGTGCTTGGTCCAATTCTGTGAGTTCAGGTGACACTCCAGTTGACCTTTCTTCAGCAGACATTTTCTTCCTGTACCTCTTAATTAGTATGTTGAGGTGATCCCGAACTGATCTTTTTGTTACAAAAAAACCGCACACCACTTGTGGTATTCAGGTTGGTGCTAATTTCCTCCCACAGTTTGCCTCGTTCATTTGAATTTCTTTTCGCAGAAAATGGATTCACTGAGAGAACTTCCCTGCACAGCAGAATGTCATGGTCTTTTGTCCACACCTGGATACCTGGAAAATCTGGCATTCTATTAACAAAAAAACTAATATTACTATAATGGCCTACATTTCAAGATACAGATATTTTTGTTATTTTACTGTTTGTCAGCTACTGACTTGATGCAACTGAATTGAACAGTACTAGTTGCTGCACTTTCTTTGTGTTTCATTCGGTCTAATACACTGTATAACCCAAGCAAATTAAAATTCAACAACCACTTTATGCAATTAGTCATTGTAAGAAGTTTCAATTTTTTTCACATTGTCCCAAACGAAGCAATATAATAAAAATACTGAATTTAATTGGCCTATTAAGTAATAAGTGAAGCCTTGGAGCCAAGGCTGGCTCATAGCTGCCGGAGCTTATCCCGGTTTCTGTCGCATGAAGCGGCTAGAAGTATTTCTACTTCTCCTGGACGGGATGCTAGTCCATCGCAGTTCACTCCACCGAAATTTTGTTAGGTTTCCCCAACAATCCGCGGTGACTATTCCTTGTAGTGGAATGAAACTTGCATGGATAATAAGTATGACAGTCTTTTTTACGTGAGACCCAAATTACTTTAAAGATTTCTGTTACTGTAATCGTACAGAAATAAAGTATCCCGGGTATATCTGTTAGAGAATCAGAGCATTCTCAAGCCGCAAAAACGATATAAGAGCAACCAGTAAATAAACAATTCCTGACTGATGAATCAGAACACGGCAATCGGTACGAAAATATCTTGAGACTTCAAAGAAAGAGGTAAAGAAAATCGTATCGCTAGAAAACATTTAATTAGGCTCGATGTATAAATTCCGAACTTGACTTCTGATTATAAATACACTCTTCTTACATAAGTCGACCTCTCACAGGACATGATAAATTGATGCTCAACACGATAAATTTTTCCATTCTGTAATGAGGAAAACATGTGTAGTCTACTTACTCGGAACTGGAATCCATCGTATATCTATGAAATAAAAAGCACAGTTAACAATAGATTATACAAAGGGACAGCGAAAACGGCGAAAGAAATGGATAATTTGACCTCCAGAAACAAAAGCATACTCACGTTCTGTTCACGACGCGAAAGGAAAAAAATGGCGTACTCACCACATGTAAAACGCCGTCCAATTCACGCACAGACATG
>CM042746.1:27314031-27324031 GCA_022496165.2 Catalaphyllia jardinei | reverse complement strand
GTTTGGCATACATTTTCTCTGCTGCTGTCGCACACGCCGGTATAAATTCAGTGATTTTGCATTTTCCGGGAGAACGATAACACGCACATATTAGAAACCAGTACGTTTCACATGTACAACTGATCGAAAAAAAAAAACATTCAACTGATTGAATATAAAGCACAACTGATCGAAAAAGTAACATATTCAACTGATCGAATATCAAACACAACTGATCGAAAAATTCACATGTACAAATGATTGAATAAAACACACAACTGGCTGAACTTTAAACACAACTGATCGAAAAGTCATACAATTGATTTAAAAAATCAAACAGCTGATCGAATATAAGCATAACTGATCAAAAAAGTCACGCAGACAACTGATCGAATATCATGTACAACTGGTCAGAAAAAAGACATACAACTGATCAAATATCACGCACAACTGATCGAAAAAGTCACGCATATAACTAATCGAATAACAAAAAAATGGAATTAGGACACTTAATGGAAGTAACAGGACTCTCATGCACTAAACCCTGGCTTTCTAGGGACAAACCTAATTTACGTATATTAGAACTGGCTTGTTTTTTGATTATTGTTATTTTTTCAGTTTAGTCATAATATTGAGTTGAACTGAGAGTTCCCAGGTACACAAAAAAACAGAGGAAGTTAGTAACCTCATTCCTTGGTCTCTCATCTTTCCACCCACCCGGAGAGAGAGAAGAGACCCAAGGAAAAAGGTAGGGAAGTTAGATGGAGCCCAATCTCCAAGGTGTATAAATGCAGTGGAACCTGCATTAAGCAGATACCTTTGAGGAATGCTCCAGTGTCTGCTCAACAAACGGTGCTCGCTTAGTACAGGGTCCCCTTGATACAGGTTTCACGGTGAATGGTACAAATGTATACTAAGGAAATGCATAGTGAATCAACCTGTGTTCATGTCGATCATAATGTCTGTCATCATGTGAATCATAATGGCCTTGGTCCTTGAGCCGACACAAATGACCTTGATAGTATTTCTCCATGTGCTCGTGTAACTCTCTCCACCATCTCTCAATCTAGGATTGATTGCAACTGTGTTTTACAATTGTCACATTCTACATCTTCAAGTGACTACATTCAAGTGAGAAACAATAATACACTCTATTTATTATTAAAATATTAATTCAAGATGACCTTTTCTGCATAAACCAGGCCTGACAATCTCTGCATGCAATCTATACCAACTGTCCTCGAGAATTATATGTAGTAAAGCAGATGATAATCCCTATCCTCTCTACCCCAACAGGATACCATTATCGATGAACTGAGCAAATTTTTCACCCCCTCATAAAATCTCATTTCAAAGCTAAATGTTACAAATGGCCACATGGCTACCTGGTTTTCAGTTGAAGGTCCATAAACAACAGAGTCACTTGGGTCCATGTCACCATGATGTCTTCGTAATAAGGAATGCATGGTAGCCATTACCCCAGTTTCTGTGCCCCTGTCTACCCTCAGCATTGCAGCCATCACTCTTGTCTTGTAAAGATAATCGAGATACCACCGTCCAACCACTTTGTGGTTACAGTTCAATGTCCTACTTGCTGTGTCAAGGCAGCCATATACAGCCAATGGGAATGTTGAATTTTGGTACCCCATAAGTTTATCATGACTTTCTAAGGAGTGAACCCAGTTTGATCCCCTTGAAGTAGAATTTCCCTTCTGTCTTTGTTTCTTTGCCCCAATGCCGCCATGTGCTGCAAGACCCTTTGAGTCCAAGTCCGTCATGACATTGTAAACTTGGTCTCTGGTTGCATTTATGCCATACTCTTGGCGGAGTTTTCTGTGCATTGCCCAGTAACTACCAGGGCCTTTCAGTTAGCTTCCCACCACTGTCTTTATGTCTTCAACTTCAACACCCTTGTCGTTATAGAAAATGTCAATGACGAAGTTGCCTGTCCAGACTTCTCATGCTCCAAGGATACTGTGGGAAGTCACGTTTGAGAAAGTCTAGCACCTCGATCCTTTGGAGTCCTTGCTGAACAAGCTTTGTCATGGCTTCTGTTCAATTATCATCCTCTTTCCAAGTAGAGTCAGTCATCTTAAAAAATTATAAAAATAATGCTCACTGGCTATATATAGATAAAAAACTTTCAAGCTTTCAGCTGTCAGGCTACAGCCTTCAATGGATAAAATGGAAAAAATCGACAACTACTTAATATACGAAAAAAGTGAGACGAATTAAAAGAATGTGTGAACAGGAGAAAAAAATATGTATGTAAGTGTCAAAAAAACTTAATTGTTCTTTTTTAAAAGAATAGAGCATTTATTAGGGAGCGGCTTTCAATTGTTATCTGCATCATCTATTGAAGCGGTGTGCCATGATTCTAGTGTCTTGCAGATACGATAAGAACCCTTGTTGATCACTTGGGAATTTTTAAAGTTAATAGAGTGATTTGTAGACCAAGCGTGTTTACTTCACATTCCTCATATCTTCTTTTTTTCTAGTTTCAAATAATCTGCCAGTCTCGCCTACATAACTCCATAGGCAGTCAGCACAAGATATTTTGGAAACCACGTTTGGTTGCAAATCAATCGGAGGTCGGGACTTAGGAGAGGGAAACTCCTGTTTTAATGTCCTGAGTGGCTTGCTGACAACTCGAATGTCATGTTTTTTAAGAAGTCTAGTTGGATGGTGAGAGATAACCGTGATACTACGAAAATCACCGAACTGTGAAATGGGCCCGAATTTTCGCATCGCTGCCCCGCCCACTTTCTTCTACTGCTCCGCCCACTTTTATCGATAGATTCCAAGAATTCTTGGCGCGTACACGCTGTTTGTGCTGTATGAAACTGTACTTGTGTGGATCGCGGCCGGTTAAATTTCGCTGCACTTGAGTTTGAACAAGATAGATAGATATGAATTTAAGGTTAGAGGTCCAAAAGAAAAATGCGTAAAGCTTTTTTTGTCTTCAGAGGAAGTTAAAACGTTATGCATGGAGTCCTTGCTCGATCGTATCTTGACAAGATTCAGTGGCCTTCGTGGCAAGGAAGTGAGCTTAAAATACGCAGACAACAATGACTGGATCGAGCTTCCCGCAGATGACTTGGATTCATTTATCGACATGATAGAAACTGCGAAAGACTCTGCAAGAGAAAACCTCAAGGTGATTGAACTAAAGATATGTGAGTTAGCTCAAACTCCACAAGAAACTGCTTCACATAAACGACTCCGCACTTCGCCATCGCCATCGCCAAAAAGTGGGAGCTTGCATGTGGCTAAAAAACCTAAACATCTAATGGCACGACGCCTGGAAGCCGAATTTAATCGGTCCGGAGCTTCAGATACTGTCGCTTATGAATCTCCCACTCAGAAACTGTTTAAAAAACTTGAGCAAGAAAAGCAGGATGCTGAACAAACTGTTGCAAAGAAACAACACGAGGTCTTTGAGCTCGAGAGTAGCTTCAAGTCGCTTGGAACTAGCAAGAAACCACAATGTTCGAATTGCCACAATTCGGGGCACAACAAAACTATGTGTTCGTTTGCACCCTGTTCTTCTGCCACGATATGTAAAGAGATAAAGCGACATCCAGAAGAGGAGAAATATTTCAAAAAAGTACAGTCCGAGCTTAAAGTTGCGAAGACCAAACTCAAGCAATTAGAACTGGATATTATGTTGAAGAAAGATAGTTATTCCGCTAGCCTTAATACATTCGCTGCAAAAGTTCAGGCGGACCTAATAAACAGTGATCCTCAAAAATACCTGAGAACAACAACAACCGGAGAAAGGGTTCCACAATGGCTTCTTGTCAATACAGACATAAGAAAACTCGAGAGAATTTGCAACGGCAAAGTTCCAGAATCGAATGAAATTCAGAAACTTATCCGTGAATACGACGAGAGCTTCGCCATCACTTGCCGACAAAAGGCACTTGAGCAAACACCTGTTAACCCTGTGAAACGCCTGTGGGAGCAAAAGGGTATTAAATTTCCAGGGAAAGGCATCCTTCCCAACAGTTCAGTGAAAAGTTGTACCGCTACAAGTACCTGTACTGCTTCTGTCACGTCAGTCAGCGATGTGCCCAAAACCGTCGAAGAGGAAAATTTTTACCTCGAAATGGGGATTACAGAAAGCTTAAAGACGTACTCATCGACACCGAAAAACACTGAACAGTCAGAAATTACTAGTAGCGATAGGCAGCCTGATGTTGACGAGCCTGATTATGGCCTTTCATTACTTTTTACAGCCGCCAAACTAGTAAGCGACTGAACAGCTGTATTGTTATGCCAAGTTACAATTAAATTACAGAAATGTTGAGTTGATGTATCGGCTATATTTTAATTATAACAAGTCCGAAAATTATCAAATACTCGCAGTATTAACTTTGATTAACGACAGCAATGTTCACGATTTACTAAGGAAAACTTCATATCTTTGCAAGTCTTGACAAAAAAAATTGCGTTTGTTTACTTAGTGGCATCTGTTTCTAATTTGTATTTCAGTGAAAAACATTCCCGCCGCATTAAAGTGTTGAAGATTTACTGAAAGAACAACTTGTGTTTTATTAATTAGCCTTCTTGTTGGGTACATTTTTAAAGTCATTCTGTGTTTTCATGACTAACACGATAGTTGGTCAAAGTGTTCTTAGAACAAAGCAGCCATTCTAAATATTGATATAACCAGTATACTTGAAAAATTCGCGCATATCATCTGTCGTTACTTCTTTCAGAGCTTCATGAACTGCTACATGCAAATTTTCTCGCAGAAGTTCCCAGAATTCAAATCGCTTCATTATGGTCTTAAGTTTATTGAAAACATATTCGGCTGGATTCATTTCTGGGGAATACGTTGGTAAATAGACAAATGAACAGCCGATATCATCCAGCCATTCTCCCAGCGCATCTCCCGCTCGGTTGTGATGAATTGCTGCATTGTCCATTATAATATGATCGCCGTAAATGTACGGTGGTCTGCCATCTGGCAGAAAAACATGACTAGCTTCCTCAAAAAAATTAAAGGTCATGGAATTACTTGTGCCATTAATGGTGTTGGCATAGATGATCCCGTCAAGTCCACACATCAAGTTCAGTGTAATATTTGGGGAGTTCATATTCCTTGAAATTTCTACGGCTGGTGTTCCTTTGAGTGAGTGGCCATAGTTTGGTTTCCCAACATCAGGCAGCTTTATCCCACTTTCATCGAAAAATTTAAGTTTGTACGGATCAACTGTATAAATGTAATTGACAAATTGTTGACAGTAATGCACATTTTCGGGGCTAAATTTTTCCGCGACAGGCTGTGTGAGTCTCTTCCAAGTCCAGCTTCCATCCGTCAAGTGATTTCGAAGCGCCCGTTGTATGGCTGCATTTGACGTTCCGCAAGCAACATTACAAAACTCGTTGACATACCTATAAACTTCACCCGTGGCCATAGATGCTCGAGAAGTTTTCAAAAATCGTATGAAATCGAGATCATCCTGTTGGAGATGTTTTGATCCGGCAGCGTGGCTTTCATAACGCGTGCTACCAGTTTAAAAAAATTGTTTTCAAATCTTTCTAACCGTATTGTATGTCGTCCTGTTTTTCAGCGCAATTTCCGAAAAACTTCCAGGAAAATAACCGGTAACTAAGTCGCCTCCCTTTTCCACAACATCTTGAATAATATTTCTTCTCAAATCTTCATTTAAGGCTTTACCACGCTCATAAACTCTTCCCGCCATGCTCATATGCGCCATCGCTACGCCACAGGGCACGCCACAGTGAAATAAAATTCCACTGTGGCGTAGCGATGGCGCATACACTACATGAGCAGGGCGGGAAAAGTAACGGTAACGGAATTCATCGAAGAAAGTGGGCGGGGCAGTAGAAGAAAGTAGGCGGGGCAGCGATACGAAAATTCGGGCCCATTTCACACTTCGGTGATTTTCGTAGTATAGGGGAGGACTGCATAAGTAGATAAATCGGTGGGTGCGGCCCATTTGAAAAAAACATGCAAACAAGTTCCTTAGGTGTAGGGATGGAGTTTGTTTGCTGAGTAGATGATTTCTTCTTCAGGATGTTGGAGATAACATATTGGGGGTAATTGTTAGATCGTAGAGTGTGGGTGACATGAATAAGTTTTTTTTCTCCTGTTTATACATTCTTATTATTAGTCTCACCTATGTTCTTATATTAAGTAGTTGTCGATTTTTTCCATTTTATCCATTGAAGGCTGTAGCCTGACAGCCAAAAGCTTGAAAGTTTTTTATCTATATTGTAGCGAAGCTAGGATTTCATGACCAGTGTTGAATGTCACGCTTTATGATTGTAAGGTTTCTTTGTATACATAGTCAAGCGTTGTTGTTCTTACCGAATTTCCTGTGGTTAGACCGCAACAGAGGCTCTCTTATAAACTGGGATGGCGCCTCTTTGTTTTGTTCTGTATAGCCCATTGTGTTCATTTAGGGTTTAGGATCGGAGTTTGATAGTGTAAAGAGTTGTTGAAAATAAACCTTGTGTTGTGTAGAACTCAGTCTTTACGTTCATATGTCTCTTTACCTTGGCCCTTGGTGACGTTACAATATATAGCCAGTCAGCGTTTTTTTTTTATAATATTTTAAGACGTCTTATCCTGGCTACGGTTCTTCTATTTTTAAGAGTTAGTACTGTTTGTCTTCATGGAACAAAATGGTGAATACAACCAAGAGCACGAATGGCTATATGGGAATTATTTGTTTGCAGGCCTGGGCCGGGTTTGGCAGTGGCAGTGCTCGGCCACGCGAACAATTTACCCTCAATTTTGATTTCAAACAAAACAAAAGTAGATCTTTGCATGGCCGAGCGCTGCCACTAACTTTGTTTTTCATTTTCTTTTCATAGTTTATTCAATTTTAATTGACTTTGACTTCTACTTGCATTCTGTTTTGCATTCTCTTTTAAAATACAGTTTACTTGCTGTTTGCTTTTTGTTTTATTTTTAATTGCGTTTGTATTTGATTCAGATTTTACTTGCATTTTGTTTTACATTTCATTGTATTTGTATTTGATTTTTATTATTTAATTTATTAATTTCATTTTATTTTACATTCAATTTACTTAATGATAAAGAAAAAATGTGCTGAAAACTCAGTGGCAGTTCTTGGCCACCATACAACACCATTAACAGCAACAATGACTATGCCTCTAACAGAAGCATAATCATTAACACTAACAAAAGCACTAAAACTAGCAGTAACACTAACAATAACTTTGTTATTAGTAAACACTAACTAGGTCTCATGGGATGAAGCTCTCATAGAGCATTGACACTTGGGGCACACAAACTGCACTGGTTCCCTTGGCATGAAGTTCTTTTAGAGCATCAACAATTGGGACAGACTGACAGAGACAATACCATTATCAGCAGCAATAACTATGGCTCTAACAGAAGCATAATCATTAACACTAACAAAAGTACTAAAACTAGCAGTAACAATAACAATTATAACTCTGTTATTAGTAAACACTAACCAGGTCTCATGGGATGAAGCTCTCATAGGGCATGGACACTTGGGACACATACTGGACCGGTTCCCTTGGGGCGAAGTTCTTTTAGAGCATCGACACTTGGGACAGACTGACCGAGAGAATACTATTAACAGCAACAATAATTATAGTTCTAACAGAAGCATAATCATTAACACTAATAAAAGCACTAATACTAGCAGTAACACTAACAATAACTTATTAGTAAACATTAACCAGGTCGCATGGGACAAAGCTCTCATAGAGCATAGACACTTGGGACACCAGTAACATTAACTGAAACAGAGACACTTCTAGAAGCAAAAATAAAACTAATAGTTCTTCTATAGCATTATCACATGAGGCAGAGCAACATAAACATTACCAATAACGTCAACAATAACTGTGCCTTTGAGAAAAGCAAAATCATTAACACTAACAACAAACTAACACAGGAAGTAATGTAAAACTAACAGTATTCTGATAACCATTATTTTTGATATCATAATTAATGTGAGTAGTGGACAGCATCTTAACGAAGGTGGGCTGGTCAAATGGAACAGGTTACCATTTTTATCTGTCCATGATGCAAGTAACCTGTGAATCATTTGAGCAGCACACTTCCCTTCCTTACTTTAATGTGCAGGTCTCATTCAGAGGAAATGTCCCTCCAATAGAAGTTAACGAACAGGCCCTATCTGATACAGAAGTGAGTGAGTAAACATCAACTTGTCATGGATTCTGGGAGACCCGTGGGCATATGGCTATGTCAGGAGAAAACCATACATGTGCAACCAAGGCAAATTACCTTAACCCTTGAACTAGAATCATTGCTGAACTGAAAACAGCCTTACCTAAAACAATCCTAACACAACCTTGAATCATGCTTAACTGGTTCTAAGCAACAAATAATGACTTGTTACTTCTAACATTGGGAGGCTAAAATTGTAATTTACATAAAATACTTACTAGTTAATGTGCATTTTTATAACAGATAGCCCTCAAAGAGAAATTCAAGAGGAAGTGAAGGCAAGTGATGAAGAGAAGGTTGAAGATAAAGAAACAGAACAAGACATATTACAAAACCAAGTAGAAAATGACCAGAAGCAACAAAGCAAGGAAGAAGAAACAAGACAACATGAAATAGATGAAACAGAAGAATGTAAGCAAGGCCATGAAAAAGAAATGGAAAAAGGAAAAGAACAAATGGAGGGAACCGCAGAAGAAATCGAAAAAATTCACAACAAAAGAACGACAGCAAATAGGAGAAGGGCAAAGCATGCAAAAATTTAATATCTGAATGCATGCTACAAAGTTCATTGCCATAGAATTCCAGAAACACCAGAGTGCCAAATGTTTCTAAAACCTGGCACCAGAACTAACAGTAACATCACAAAGAAACAAACTGAAAAAAAAGATTTCAATTCACCATTAGTAATTGAAAAAGGTGAAGGATGACTAGGGTCAGAAACAAAGACTCGAGTTAAGAATGTTGCTTTGGTCATTACAAAATAGGTGTCCTCTTTTTTTAGTGATGTACATTCCTTGTGCCAAGTTAGAGGAACGCAGCTAAAATATTTCTAAAAATATTCTTATAACTCCTCAGACTGTCATCACTCTTGTTTGCTCAATTGAAGTAAATTTCAGAGAACAGAGGATCCAATGAACAAACAGTGAACTAACCAATTTGGGGTCAGTTTTTGTTTCTGTGGAACCGACCTTGGTTCTGAAAAACCGACCACGCAAAAACAACCGTCCTCGGTTAGAGTATGTGCGGTCGGTTTTCCTCTACGGTTGGTGTCCACGTGACGTCCACGGTATTGACCGAGTCTGGAATTGACGAACCGAGTTCGGTTCATGACTTATGGGGTTTTCGCTTTTAAGAGTAAACTTGACCGTGCTCGGTTATTGTTTTTGTTTTTTTAATATCAAACCGGGCTCGGTTTTGGACCGTGTTCTGGATATCTGGGCCCCTCACGGTTAAAAACTCATCTCAGTTTACAGCCTAGTTCGGCTGGGTGTCTTTTGACTGTCCCCTTCCCCCTCCCTCGAGAACCTTCCACGTAGCGGTCCGGTTAAGTGGTCTCTGACTGCATCTCAAAGCCCCACCCCCCCCCAAGAAATATAAAACCCAACGTAGCGGTTTCCTTCGTTTTTCTATTAGTTAATATTTTCTTTTATAGCATTCACCCCAAGTTTTCTTTTCCTTTTTACTCAGGCATCTGCTGCAAATAACGCGAATCTCGCTTATGTTTTAAAATAATTTTTTGTATTTGTCTTGACCTATTTTTTGTAATATTTTGCCACGTGTAGGTCCAAAAAACACATACCAGTTGTATAAATGATTTCGTTTGCCTGAACTTTACAATGACATCTTTATAACACCAGAATCCTGGAGAAGAATAAAACGGATACACGTAAATTCAGTTTGACACTAGTACAGTTGTATCTCTAATAAACGGGGCAAATTTTCTTGTTTCGTTCACACATTTCAACATTATTTAATTTGGCTAGTACTATCATTACGAATTACCATTGCCATTATTTA
>CM042746.1:27299233-27310052 GCA_022496165.2 Catalaphyllia jardinei | reverse complement strand
GAGAACATGATTTGGTCGATCGATCGCTGAAGTCCGCCATTTTTTAGTAAATTAGTACATTTTCACACGTATTGTTTTCGATGTTTCATTGAGAATTGCACCGCTTGCGAAAGTCTGGTCTAAAAAAATAGATATCTCAGGATATAATGACTCTACGAAATCGCTTGAAACGGGAAAATAATAACAAAATTTAGGCAGCACTAGCGAAGAATATGTCACTGATGCGCTGTACATTCCGGTATTTTAAATTTTGTCGCTGTGAATGTTTGTTTACACGCGTGCCGACAGTTGTCTTTTTATGTCGCGCCATTAGTTATGCGGCGCCATGAAATGAACACGTCAGTGTCAATTCTTTTTGTGAATAGCTTTGAATCGTGCCTTTCACAGTTAAATTGTTTTAGTTTTAAGTTCATTAGGCCCGCTTTAAACGTCGCATTTTACATGCACCGAATCGAATTGAAATTATGTTAAATTATTTATATTTGCTCGAATGGGAATTTAAAACACGTTGATTGCGCTTAGCAATTTTATTCGGCAAAACAATGCGACGTTTAAATCAAATCAGCCGAACGTATTCATTCGAGTCTACTAAAATAAGTATTTGATTCGGCGCTTGTAAAATGGGACGTTTAAACCAGGCCTTACCTGCATAGGTGAGAAATGTTTCTTGCTCTAAATAAAAGAAACAAGCTGTGAAATTGACAAGATAAGAAAGTGATACGACCGGTAGCACAAACGTAATAAAAGATTTGTTTGTTCGAATTATTTCAATTTGCATCGGCTGTCATCAAGAGCGAAACAATCTGTTACCGGTAAACAATCAAAGCAAAATAAATGAGACAATACACAGTTTTTTAGGAAGAGTTTCTTTAATGGCTGTTATCATTTGTTGTTTTTTTTTCTTCTTACGGTTTTAATGTGATATGATTAAAAAATTATCACATTACCCACATCTTCCTATAACCCGCACCAGCAACTGTTTGCAGAAAAATTAACACATTACCTGCAGGTAATCGGCCAGAAATTACGGTAATTGGGTTCTGCATTTTTTCTTTCTCTTTTTGCAAATTTAAGCAAAAGTAAATATTTGTTTGTAGGTTGACAAGATGAAAGATTTCATTGACCTTGATAGGTTTGGTGAAGATGTATAATACATATTTTCCACCTGGCTTATAGTAAATGCTCAAAATTAAAGTCAATCATATATAGCTTTTATTACTGTCAGTTGACAGCTTGGGTTTATTTAGTGTCGAATGCTGGTTGGAATGAAAAACAAACCTTACCTTGAGGCAAGCATGCAGTATATCCAGTTTGCACCAATAGCTGCACCAACAACATCTTCCACAAGTTTACGAAACCTTCAGATTTCCCGTACCAGCAGAACTCAAAAGCAGTAAAAGCAAGTCTGCTGAGACCATAGTACACAAGTTCATCAGAGACAGTGTGGCCTTTCGGAATTTTGGAGAGAAGACTGGGGACGAGTAAGGTTTGATATAAATAAGGGATCCTCACGCCTTCTGGGAAAGCTATGTTGGTTCAATTAAAAAAGGAGTATGGTAGGCTGTTCCTCTAGCTTTCAGAAGATACCAAACATGTCATGGTTTTGCTATCGAAGGACAGTCTCTACGAGTGACTTCCTTGGTCTAATGGCGTAGATTTGTTTGACATTGCAAAGGTAAGTTTTTGGCTCTGAAAGAAGTTAACAGTCTTCCAAACAACAGCATTCAAAAGAAATATTTTACATCTTTTAAACATAAGGTCCGGATACACGGTGCAATATTGCGTGCAATGGCTGAATTGCATTGTGTATCCACCCCAAAATTTGTTGCGCGCAATACTGCAGCGGTAGAATCTCGTCCTACTTCTGCAACATTGTGCGCAACAAATTTCTTTGTGTATCCACCATCTGCAGCATTGCGTGCAATAGTAAGACGCAAATTTCAGTGTTCAGCCAATCAAATCTCACATTCAAATTTAACCGCTGACCTAATTTTTGCCCGTGGTATGTTTCACGTAAAAAGATGGTTTGGACTGCAGAGGAGGAAAGTTCATTAATTGACTATTACAAAAGGTAAGTAATCTTTTTTCCTAAGCCTTACCTGTGGTTTGGTATCCAAACGTTTTGTTCTGGATATTTTCATTCACTTCTTTTATCAGCTTTCATATTACTCCCGTGGCGGCAGGGAGTAGCCGTAGCACGCGGAAAGGCAGCAAAAGGTTGTTTCCTTTCTGTGTATATATTTATATTTGTTTTACGAAGGTACAATTAACTGAAGCTTTTTTTGCTAAGCGACGCCATTTTGGGATTGCGTGATGTAAACATCAGTGAACGAGAGCTTGGTAACTGCTGATCAAGTATTGCGCGTAATGTTGCACAAAATGTTGCGACCGTGTAGCCATGTTGAGTGACGGATGTTGCAGGCAATATTGCACGCAATGTTGCACCGTGTATCCGGACCTATAGAGAAGAATCGTATTGTTTTTGTTTTGCTGAATTTTAGCTTATATGTGAATACCCGGGCTAAACGCATAACAGAGTCTTGTGTATTTCTCCAGGTGAACTGTTACGTAATGCCACACACTAAGAACAGTCAATTCGATGTTTATGCCTTTATGACGGCCCGAAAGGAAGCGAGGCAGACAGCAGTGGAACAGTGTAGAAGTTTGAAGGGAGAGCTTAGCTCAAACACGAGGAAAATTAATAGACTAAAATCAAAGGTTATTTAGGTCAGTCACTGAGGACTTTCATGTAATTATTGTCAGTTATATTACCTTAATTAAATGATCAAACACTGATACATGCTGGTAATAAGCAACAAGATATTCTGTGTTGTGTTTTTAAGTACATTACATGTGGGTATAAATTGATAGATTACATGTAGTTAGTTATTTAGGCAGCTAGTTATTTTGCTTGTGATATATAATAAGCTCAAGTTAATTAGTTTTTAGAGTTGTTAACTTGAAGATATAAGCATTAAACAAGCTACTCAGTTAGTTTGAGATTAAAGAAAGTTTATGGTTTTTTTCTGTATTGAGATACTTCTGATTAGCTCATCATTTCTGTAAAATGCTCCACACCTATAAAGGGCCACTAATGATAAGTTATTAATTAATTGCCGTTATAGCTTGTCTTTTATTTGTGGAATGAACATTTTGGAAGTGAGTGACAGATTTAATTTTTTGTTACCTAAAGGTCAGGGATTCAGGGGAAGTATTGAGAGACTTGACTCGTGAAATTCAAAATGTTCAGGTTGGTATACCTTTAACAGTCCTCACTATGAGATGATTTTTTCAGTGCCGTATAGAATAGGAGGTAATGAAGTATTTTTCTTTGCAGTTACAACCAGTTAACACTGATATTAGTTCACGAACAAGATCCCCAACTATTTTGGTGGATGGCAAATCAAATGTGCCACCAAGAACGGCATCAAAAAGACGACAAGAAACAAGGAAAACTGCTTCCACAGTCCATGGAGGTTCTGAGAATAACTTAACACCAGCTTTGGATGGGATGTTTGACAGCTTAGCAAAAAGATGTAAAGTAGACAATGAAAGATTTTGTTTTAAGTCAGAAAATCCTAACAAAGAAGGTAGTCTCAGCTGCATTTAAGAAAAATTGAGAAGCTTTTGAAAGTTCACCAGAAAATGTAAAGAGAAGCATTGCAGTTTTCTAAGTAGTGGTGTAATGGGCAAACGAAAGTCTGTAAGACTTGCATTATCTATGAAAAAAACAAGCAATGGGAAACAGAAGGTCAGCTATTACTGTGATGCCAAACTGCCCTATTCCGAAACTGTTGCCCTGTAACAAGCTTGTCAAAGAAATCAACCAAGTCAGCATTGGAAATGTTTACAAATTAGAACAGTTTCAAGGTGTTATGGAAGATGAAACAACACGAGGTTGCTTTCGAAAGTTAATTGAGTATCTGCCACGCTTAGAAAATTTTACCTCCGAAAAGACAGAAAAGAAACCCTTCAGTGGTTTGGCAAAACTGAGGGTACCTTTTGTTTGCAGTGGGTGGGGATGGCTGCCCATTTGGGAAGAATGAGAGTGCTTGTTCCTTTCTGTTAAGTTTTATTAATGTTGGTAAGAGGGTTGCATCAAGCAATGAAAACTTTTATTATTTTTGGGGGTAATTGTGAGGAAACTTCGCCAGTTGTGCGGAAGTACTGTCAATTCTTGTGCAAAGAAATTAGTGAGATAGAGAAAAAAGTCTTTGAAATTGAGGGATTTCATGTCACTTTCAAATGTGCTGAATTGCCAAATGACATGAAGATGTTGGCTATGCTGGGGGGTGAACTGCCCAATAGTGCAAGATTTTTCTCAACTTTTGCAGATGTTTTAAAGGACAACTGTACTGACTTAAAGGGGACATTTTTATCCCATTTAAATTGGTCACAGAGAAGTTCTATCCGGCCACCAAGGGCACAGACCATGTGGAAGCCTTGGAAGTATGAAGAGAGGATCAAAATTGCAAATGAGGTTGACAGACTTAAAAAATCCTTGTCTGAGAAACAACTTAAGGAGAAACAATTTCGGAGCAAAGTCAGAATTTATTGCACGTAAGAAGAGTCGCCAAGAATTTGTGCCTTTAATTGGGAAATTGATTGATCTCGCCCGTGTGGAGCCCTTACACATTAAGAATAATGCCTGGCAGTATTTTTTTGAGGGGGTTCTGAAAGAGGCTCTGGGAAAGTCAAATCTTCCAGACAGCTACAAAAAAATTTGCAGACATTCCAAATGATAGCAGTCTCTAGAGTTGTAACTGCACTGAAATTTGAGGTAAAGGCCAAATGTTTGGCAAGGTAAAGAAGTGGTATGACGAAACACAGGGTAAGGGTCAGGATCTCCAGTATAGATTTACTGGAAAAGATTCCAGGCAACTAACTTTGCCACAATTTTATAAGATTGATTAAATGGCTTAATAGTGAAAATGATTCTCACCAACAAAGGAAAACAGTTCTAATTTTTGCATACCTTGGACTGAGACTAAGGGATTGTGTCTCACTCTTCACTAGGTTTGAATTACTCTTGACCAGCTTACTGAACTGAGCATCAGTGCTTGTGACTATTATCAGGTGAGTGCATTGTTTCTCCCTACCTCTGTAAATCCTACTGTGTGGACAATTGGACACATCATTCCTGCCCACACTAAAGAGCTACATGAGAAATAAGGTCAAGGGCTCCGTATCGTAACAATGGAAGGGAGGGAGGCAAAACATATTGCTTTGAAAAAACTAAGCGAAAACACATTTTATAAAAGGCGCTGGTATGAGACTTTCAAACATGAGTTTGTAATGTTAGTGTGGCTTCCTGAACAAGGGTTCAACCTTAGTGCATACAAGCATGCTGCTGTATACATCCCAGACAGGGTGTTTTCTGACCCCTAGGTTTTGCTACTGCAATCTAGAAAAAGTTAGTCCACTGATGACAAATGTGCATTGTGTGGTGATCCAATTATGAAATTTATCCAACAGAGAGTTAAGCAGGGAAAAGTTTTGCGGCAGCTGTTAGGTGAATGAATGAGAAATATGTATCACATGCAGGACTAGAAGTGGGCTTGCAAAGCAGTAGGCCATATGCGGCTCAAATGTGTTGTGGGGACCACTTATTTAATTGTTTATTTAGAGTGGTTTTCAATTTAGTGTTGTAAAACCCAAACCTTTCTAATCACTTAGCCATTAAACTACTCAGCCCATCCCAAACCATAGCGAAATCAAAACCAAAGTCATTGATTGTTGTGGGCATTAGGGAAGTATCAGGGATTTTAAGTACAATGAAAGTTATTGTTTGCTTGTTACACTTAGTTGAAAACTGCTCTAATAAACATACATTTATTTATGATTACCCATAAATACTTTTGTTAAAAAATATTGGGTCATAAATTGTGGCAGATTACTCATTAAACAATAGATTTAAAACTTGAGCAATAGTGTCAGTCTATTAGTTTTACAACAGTCTATTTCAACTTTCAAAAATATATCCATGTGCATTTGTAAACTTGTAGCAGCATTTAATTACAACATATGACCCTTTCCTCGAGTAAGACAAGGTAAATGGCTTTTGGGCACTCACAACCACCCTTGCTTTTGCTTTCCTGGGACCCTGAAATGTCTTCGAAATATAGTGGCGGATTGCTTCTCGGTTGATGTCGCAAAGTCGAGATATATCTCTAACCAGTCGATTCTCCTCAGTGTAAACAATGATATCCATGAATGTGCTTTCCGAATGGGTGACACCATACATGGACCTTGCCTTCTTTGCCGTACTCAGAAGAAAAGCGAATATTTGCACTGGCAAATCTCTTGTAACTTGGACAATCCAAGGATTATGGGCTTTCTTCCGCGAACTGAGTCGACTATGCAACTTTTTTAGCAAGATGGTCATTTCCCCAGCAATGATTGACCCAACATCGATGACTGAATTTTGCATTCTTTCAATCGAATACTGATTATTTCTATGTTTTTCAAATAATTTCTTTAGGTTTTCCTCAACTTCGTTTTCAAACAGGAGAAAGTTATCAACATTATTACATAGAGGCGGTAAAATCTTCATGGCTTCATTGATAATTTACACATTGGCTGCCACTTTTAATTTGAATTTCATATCAATACCGCTGGCTGAACAAGGAGCTGCAGCAGGTGCCTAAATGCACTTTTGAGATGCGCGCTGGCCCGGCGTGTATGGGAACAGCACACTAGACACATCAATATTGACAGCTGCAGCAACAAAAATTTGTGACTGTATGCAGTGATTTTAGAAGCCATATGTGACCTTTGGCACTTTACTTACTTTTTCCCATGCTTTTATGCCTTAAATTAGACTTTCAATTATTAAGAAAAACCTTAGGCTGAATATATATCCCCATTAAAGTTTGACTCATTGAAGAGCATTTAAATTAGAGGACATAATGACATTAAATAATTATCTGGAAGGCTCTTGGAAATTTATTGGCAATTTAAAGAGCTCTTTTGTACATGATTTCATCATCAAAACTCCTCTGACTTTGACTTCTGTTTTAAAACAGGGATATGTACTCTATTTGATGAGGCAAGAGAAGTGCAGGCAGTCAAAGCTGATCATGAAAAAATCTACAAGCAACTGGAGGTTGAACTTAAGAAAAAAAAGGAAGTGTGTCTGCAGTTAGAGAAATGATGGTTCTAACCTTCAAGCAACGGAGCAGTGATACAACCAAAATAGAGGATGTAAATCCTACCAAAGTAGTGCTACAAAAATTCCCCTTTTTGGACAAGGAATTAGCTGTAAGTATAGCAATATTGTTGAACAGACATATATGTTCGAAAATGTCTGAATTGATGAAAACCCTGTCAACTTTGCAGCAAAACTTTTTCACCTGCCTGCTGGCAATAGCCGGCAGGGAGGCCTCTGTGGTACGTCTAAACCCAGGGGGGCTTTCATCAAGGACGCTTGCAGCAGATAGCCCTGGTGTCTGGCTACCAGCTGATACCAAGTAGGGCTCCCAGGAATTATCCCCAGGGGGGTGTGGAGGGTGACAGAGAGTGGCATTTTGCTCAGTTAAAATGCTGAGTTTGGTTACAGGACAGCTCTCGCCAGCCAGTTGCATGGGAGCTGAGAGACCAGATACAAGCTAGGTTGGTGAGTACTCTACATCTAAGTGTTGGCACACTGCCTGTGGATGATTAAGTGAAAAAGCCTGTGTATTTTCCTGGAAAAGTCTCAGGCTGTTAGTTTTGTTGTAAGCACGGTTTTCATAAATCCAGACATGATATATATATATCTATATCTATCTATCTATCTATCTATCTATCTATCTATCTATCTATCTATCTATCTATCTATCTATCTATCTATCTATCTATATATATATATCGACTGAATAAATGTTTGAAAGAAAATTCGCCCTGAGCGGGATTTGCAGGGTTAGGGTTTCTCTCATATTCTATATATATCTATATATCTATATCTATATATATCTATCTATCTATCTCTATATCTGTCTATCTATCTCTATATCTCTATATCTATCTATCTCTATATCTGTCTATCTATCTATATATCTCTATATCTATCTATCTCTATCTATCTCTCTATCTCTATCCATGACAACTTCACACCGCTTTAAGTGTGTACCCCAAATTCTGGGGTCATTGAGCATTCATATATTCACGCTATTGTTCTTACTCATCACTTATTCAAACGATGTTCTGCCGACAACACGGCATGTTTCCGAACAGCGCAAGCTCTTTGATGTTGGTGAGATATTTTTCTTTTATGAACAGAGAAAAAATAAAACCCTAGGGACTAAGATAATGTCTGCTTGATTGATTCTTGGCAATTTCAAACTTGAACCAGATATCTTTAATGATAAAGGGAGGTTTTTGTCAATTACCACAAAACACTGAACTGGACACATCGGTCAATATTTACGCTATCAGCGAAATTTTGGTTACAAGAATCACGTTTGAGTGAACAGTTTCTTGAAGGCCGTAAACAGCCTTGGAACTTCGAGAGTAAAGGTCAAAAATTCTCCAAAATCGCCTTTTTAACTTTACTGAGTCAACATTTTGATCAACAGAGGGTTTATTTTTCCAAAGTAAACACGGGAGCGCACGCGAATTAAATTTATGACCGCGGAGTACTTTTATCTTAGTACAAAGCAGCAGTTACAAAACTTGTTGCATGTGGCAATGCGAACATTTTTATTTGCTGATCTTTTCTTACCTTATTTCATTCTCGTTTTCTTTGCTTTAACATTCTCTGCATAAAATCTTTTTGATTGATGGAACAACTAAGGCAAGCAAATAATCGGGAAGCCTATGTGACAAGACACGGGAATTGGTCAGTTCTAGACAGTTGACATGACAGTTGACATGACAACCGGACAAAAATTGCGGTGTTCTTGCTCAAAAAGCTCGCTTGATCAAAACAACAGCTGTGTTTACTAACAAGAGTCTGGAGAATAACGTAAATGACTTACGTGCGGGGCTAAACGTGGCTGCATTGAGGAAAATTATAAAACTCACTTAGTTTTTATTTAAAAATATAAAATAATACAAAAACTTAACAAGTTACACGCTGCGATTGTCGGAATTTCCACTTACGCGCGGGGCTAAACGTGGCTGCATGAAAGAAAGTTATAAAATTCGCTGAGTGTTTTTTTCAAAAAATACAATCAAGGATTTTTAATTGAACTTTCTTCATTGAGCAAGGAAGGAAATGTCATCAAATACATATTCTGGGAGGAACAGATAACATGAAACACGACACTGCTGCGAATAAAACTTGCTGGCGGCTTTGAATCGAACACTCAGTCGGCCTCAAAAAGAAAAGAATCCTACAATAAATCTCTCCTTAGAGCTCCTCGAAAGCGTCTAATTAAAAAGTTGTGGTCAAAGGAAATTAAAAGTTCAAATCCACGTGCTCTGGGCATTCGCCACGCATCGGAACGTGTTCATGCATTAATTAACTATGGCCGCCGCTCTACGAAAAAATCTAATTTTGGCGTTCCGTGACCAAAAAAACTCGTTCAAGATCTCTTTTTAAAGCTCTCAATATGATCTGTATTCAAAACTACACAAACTTAAGCTTACAAAATTTGAAATACGTTGCGAAGAAGCCAAATCTATAAAATATCTGGGGTGATTACTTCAAAATCATTCACACATCACAAACAAAAGGGTACGTTCACAAGTCAGTTCACCCATGGTCCGTTAATTGCAGCATTGTTCCAGTCTTTTGAAGTCTCTTTGAGGTAAATGAGGTCTCCTTCCAAAATATCTTACCTTTTTGAAACCGAATAAAACCGAAATTATTCGGAACGCTTTCGGATGCTACCGAAAGCAATGCCCAAAGGAATAAACTGAGCCTTCAAGCTACAACATCCAGCAGGATAAGCCATTTCAGAAAGACACATTTAAAGCGGCGTGAAGTTGTAATGCTCTCTATCTCTCTCTGAAGATTGAAAGTAGGGCATTTTTTGTAACCCCAAGTCTCTCGAGGATATCTTTTTAAAAATTGATTACTTTAGCAACTTATGACAATGGCATGAAAAATTGTTGGTACCTCTACAATTGTACAAAACTTTAGATCGCAGCAGTTCATTTTAATTTTTTTACGAGCTTTTAATCGCGTTAAAGGTTACAAAAATGCCTCAACCCTCAAATGCCTCAAATTTTTCGTTTTTTGCTGGGTATGCAAGTCATTCAACAGGTTTTCGTCATTCTCTCAGTTTTCTCCAGTTAGCCTCCTCCCAGAAATTGCGAGCCCAAAAAATGAGCTGGGGATGTAATGTTCGTCATCGACGTGTTAGGTCTTCGAAACGACGTTTAATCAGAATACGAACTTTTTGAGCACCGAAGTTTATTTCTTGTCTCAGGTACAAGTTGAGCGATTGGGCAGTATACCTACGTGCAATACAGTGTTTTAGCTTAACACTGCCCAAAAAACGTTTCAAGAAACCTCATTTCATTTGTGAATTATGTAATTTCAAAAAGCAGCGATAATGTTTTCGAGCCGCGTTACATAAATACCTTATTTTGAGGCTTATCTGTAAGTTCAAAGTTTCGTGTCTTCCAAAGCCCTTTGAAAAATTTTACATCTTTAAACACAAACTGAAGAATACCTTTTCATTGTAGATAAATATTTTTGCCAAATGTTTTCTTTTAGACGCGGTAAAAATTGAATTTCTAAGATGTGGATTAGGGAACTTTGGTAACGTTTATGGCATATGAAACCTCGATAACGCTGCCGGTGGCAAAGACCTCGTTTCACCAATATACATGTGTGCAGTGGTAAAAATAGTAAAATATATTTTCTGATTTCACTGTCTTGTCTTAATAT
>CM042746.1:27275043-27291927 GCA_022496165.2 Catalaphyllia jardinei | reverse complement strand
TTTTATCAATTTTTCTGGGAGGTGCTGGGATATTTCATGGTAGATAGCTTTAATTACGCATATGAGTACGGTCACTTATCCATCTCCCAACGGCTCGGAATTATTTCCTTGATACCAAAAAAGAACAAAAATTTAGAATATTTATCAAACTGGAGGCCAATTTCCCTTTTGAACAATGATTATAAAATTGCAACAAAAGTCATTGCAATCAGAATAGAAAAAGTCTTGCCTAAAATTATTCATTCAAGCCAAACAGGTTACGTCAAAGGGAGATATATCGGAGAAAGTATTAGAACTATTTCTGATATCATGTCTTTCACAAAGACGCAAAATATCCCCGGGTAAGCCGTTTTTCTCAATTTCAAAAAAGCTTTTGATTCCATTGAATGGAATTATCTTCAGAAATGCCTGGAAACTTTCAACTTTGGTCCACAATTACGGCAGTGGATAAATGTAATATATAGCGACATTTCAAGTTGCATCCTTAACAACGGCTTTGCTACTAGGCAATTTAATTTGGAAAGAGGTGTCAGACAAGGCTGCCCTCTCTCTGGCATCCTGTTTACTATTGGGATAGAAATTCTGGGTAATGCTATAAGGCGCTCAAATGAAATAAAAGGCATCGAAATCGATGAAAGAAACACTTTAAAACTTACGCAGTATGCAGATGATACTACTGTTTTTCTTAGAGATATCCAGTCACTAAAAAATTTATTTAATTTACTTGCCCAATTCGAAAATTGTTCTGGATTACGAATAAATCAAACTAAATCAGAGTTGTTGTGGTTAGGGTCATTACGATATGGAAGAGATACACTTCTAAATCTAAGATTAAGTGAAGAACCTATTTATGCCCTTGGAGTATTTTTTTCGTACGATGAACAACTTGCAGCCAAAAAGAACTTTTTTGATCGACTTGACCCCTTAAGAAGAATACTAAACATTTGGTCGTCAAGAGATATATCGATATATGGCAGAATCAATATAGTAAAGACTATAGCGATTTCTAAACTTACTTTCGTGTGTAGTGTGCTGAATACGCCAGACACGTTTGCTACTGAAGTCAATAAACTGATTTTTGACTATGTATGGAAGTACAAAAATTCAAAGATTAAAAAGTCCACCTATATTAAAAGCAAAGAAAACGGAGGTCTAAACATGGTTGATTTCACACTGTTTGATAAAGAACTGAAAATATCCTGGGTCAGACGTCTCTGCTCTGAAGGCAATCAACCATGGAAATTCATCCCACTACACTTTCTATCTGGTGTCGGTGGAACATTTGTTTTTCGTTGCAATTACGACTTGAAATATTTAAACTTAAGTGCAAAATTACCCACTTTCTACAAAGACGTAATCTCGCACTGGCAAGAATTGAATAAGGTTGTTCCCACAACAAAGAAAGATGTCCTCGATCAAATTGTTTGGAATAACCGATTCATAACAATCAACAAAGCCTCCGTATATTATCGAAACTGGCATCGTGCCGGTATTCATAAACTTTCCAGTCTCCTCGATGAGAACAACAATCGATATCTGTCTTTCAACGAATTCTCACTAAAATTTAAGGTGAAAAGTAATTTCTTACAGTATCACAGCCTCCTTTCAGCAATATCGAGTGAATGGAAAAAACACCTCAAAGAAGAACAGTAAGCCGCCACAGTTAATTTACCTGAAATCGATAAACTTACGTGCAGAACAATTTACAAATCGCTAATTGATTGTCAGAATCTCCCTCCTCCAACGGCTGAGAAAAGACTTATAGAATGTGGTTTCAATATCCACGAGCGACAAAAAATATACTCCTTACCCTTTCTCGTGACCAAAGAAATTAAACTTTCAATATTCCAATACAAGATTATTCATTCTCTACACCAATTGCATTTTGTACAAAATGGAAAAGGTTCAAGACCCTCATTGTCCTTTCTGTACAAACGTAGACCAAACAGTCGGTCACTTATTCGTATCGTGCCCTATCGCTATTTCTTTCTGGTCGGATTTTATTAAATGGAATCATTCTGTTTCTAAAAAGACCCTTAGCCTTTCCAAGAATGAAATTATTTACGGAGTTCTCACGAATTGGTCTTCCTGTTCAACCCTAAACCACCTAATTCTCATAGGTAAATACTTCCTCTATTGCAAATCACTAAATAGCGTTAAATTTCAGTTCGCGGATTTCTTAAATCTTGTATATGATAAAATTGAAATTGAACGTAACATAGCTTCTGTATCAAACAAACAAAATATTTTTTTAAAGAAGTGGTCCAGCTTCATAAATTAACGTAAGGAGCCACAGTTTCAATTTTCAAGGCCTAAACAATAATATACAGTAAGTAAGTAATGTAACGTATCGTCAGGTTATGTCATGTATTGTAAGCGATAATGTATTGTATTGTAATGTAGGCAGTTAGTGTCGTGTAAGTGATGTTTATAAGTAAGTAACATAGTGTACTGTAAGCAGGCAATGTAATATTAAGCATTTACAAGTAATGATGTAAACTGAGTAACGTGGCGCAATGTAAGTAGATGTATGTAAGTAGAGTTATGTACTGTGTTAATAACTATCTTTGCAGTGTGAATAAAAATGTGGAAAAAAAAAGGAATAAAATGCGAACTGGTCCAATGTTAAGGAAGTTAGCGTGAAAATGTTCTACTCGATAGATTTTCCTCAAACTTCTACTGCAAACACATAACGAATTACTTATTTTAGAAATGCAAAAAAACGGGCTTTGTTTCAGAATCAAGCGTGCAGAAAGAAGTCAGATTTTGAAAAATCGGAGTGTTTGGATCACAGAGGCAGGAGCCATAATCAGGGACGGAGACCGTATGCGCGCACCATTTCTAGTATTGGGGTTGGCTCCATGATGTGGGACAATTTTTCTATTTTTAGAACAAATTGCACCATCGCCTGCGGCACACGGGTGTACATTGCTACGAGGATTTTCGCGGATGTCGTGCAGGGGAAATGGCATCCGAAATTCCCAAAATCGTTTATGCTTTAGGCCCACAACTCAACCCCTTTATATTAGAATTTTGCTTTAGTATTTTCACGTAAGTTGCTTCAGTTTGAGTGAAGACAGTACCGAATTTAGGTATGTCCCGCTTTATATCGCTGATCAAGTTGAGTTCCGCTAATCCTTTTTCAAAAACTTCACATTTTCACATATAAAGATTAACAGCTTTTCTATAACACAGAAAAAAAAACTAGTTGGATATGTTTGGATATAGCAGCGTTTTAAGGCCCAATAAGTGACAATAGGTTTATGTCCGTAGATGCTGCTTAGTTTTGTTTGTGTAAAAATCCAATAAACTGTCTGTTGTCGATGAATAAGAACGCCTGCCGATGCGTGTTTTGCACAGCTAGTAAAATATGACAAATTGGACTTCGCACTTTGGTGTGAAAACGTACATCGAACTCAGAGAATCTCGCAACTCTCACCATTTCATCAGCGTTACAACATTCACGCGAGAGCCCAAGACACGTGCGTGGATCAGCGCGTATATATGATGTCAGGATGGCGCAATTTGTTCTAAGAATAGAAAAATTGTCCCATATCATGGGTCCGCGCACATCTCAAGACTTATGGTCTCCGTCCCTGATTATGGCTCCTGACAGGGGCTTATGGTTAAAGATATCGATCTCGGTTACGTTTTGCACACAACTTAACCATTAAAGAGGCATTTAAGGCCGGTGCACAAACAATGAGAGGAAAAGAATGGAATTCGATGTTTAATTTTGCCAAAATTTAAACTTGTAATCCATGGATTTTCTTAATTTTTTTCACTGAACATAGAAAATCGGTAGTGAAATTATGGGTCATCGAAAGTACAAAATCGTTAAATCCAGACAGAGCGAAAGCAATGGTCATCTTCCCTGTGGTTGTTTATTTTATTCTTTACTGATTGGCTAATTTGCCATTGTCAGTAAAAATCCAGACAACGCTGCTCACGTCAATGTGTCAATCATTGCCTTTTTCGGGTCACGCTTTGAAAAAAATATTTTCTTTATTAGTTGATCTTTTAGTGGAAAAAGAAAATAAATTGAATGCTATTTATCGTTGTCTGTACTCTTTTCGACAACAATACACGTCATCACAGTGGTCAATATTTGTTGTGGACTCACTCGCCTTGTGAATTCCGCAACGCTTTTGCCACTGTTATGAGGTTTACTCGTTGTCCAAAAGGGTACAGACAAGGCTAAACCATAAAGATTCTTGTTTTTCGGCCATTTCAATTTCAATAGAAAGAGACAACAAACAGCAGTTACAAACACAGTAAAGTTTCGCATGGTATATTATACTTGATGTTTCGTATGCTACAACATACATCCTCAGAAGTGACGGAACACTCGCAGAATTAAGTCTTTCAACCGGCCGCAGAAATCGAAGATTGTCTACAAAGCAAGTTGCTGGGATTGTGATGCTTTTTACATCGGCAAAATTAAAAGATTACATGATAGAAAGACTGAGCACTTCAAAGCTCTCACTCAGATTGGTCACGCCTCCGCTGTTGCTGAGCATTCGATTTCTACCGGTCACAACATCAAATGGGACCATTTTGAGATCTTTGCAAGTGGTCAGTGTGATTTACAATGTAAAATTAAAGAAACACTTAATACGGGACTTGAAACCCGCCCTTAATGAAAACGTCGGTAGTGAAATTCTTCTTCTGTATTAATTCACACCGGATGTAGTTTCTTTTTCCATTGTTTTCTAGCTAGTTACCAATACCTCGCTTTTGTTTTCGTCTTTTTAAATTTAGTCATATTTTGTAACCATCACTTCTGATGAATGTTGTAGCATACGAAACGTCAACTATAATATACCATGCGAAACTTAACTATGTTTGTAACCGCTGCTTGTTTTCTCTTTCTATTAAGGCTAAACCACATTCGATTTGTTAAACTTAACGCGCGCTCGATTAATGACAAGTCGCGTGAATTTGCATGCACTGTAACGATGCGCAGAAACAATTAACGCAAACGTCCTTAAGCGAAGTATTACGGATACACATATACATAAACTTTATTTAAGTGTCGGGGTATTTAGCTACAAGCTAATTGTGGACACTATAATTGAACAAAAGTAGTATATATAGTATAAAATTAAAATCTAATATACGTAGAGAAAAAATATAATTTGTTACCTCCGGTCAAATAAAATTTAGTGCTGGCGTGACTATTTTCAGAGCCCAGATGTTTTGCACAACTTATCACAAACAAAAATTGTTTGTCAAAATTTCACTTTTTTATGGAGCAAATGTGTTTGTAAGGACGCTCGCGCTAACTATTTCTGTGCTTCCTTACTGCGCCCGCAGATTCACAGGCCAAGTCATGCATTGAACGCACGCAGAGTAATAAAAATAACAAATGATAGGGCAGATGGCCATCGCTATTCCTTTGCCTGGATTGAATTTTTGACAGGCTTGAATTTTCGGGCATAGTTATGCATGTAATGTATGTCCGGACCCCAATTTTCTAAGTTAATAGATCATTTTCTAGCTCTACCTATTTTCTATGTTTTGGCGAAAAAATAAAGAAAATCCATCCCTTAGAAATTCAGTGAATTTTTTGCAAAATGCACCATCGAATTCCGTTTTTTTAAGCTCTTCGTTTAACTGTGCGGCGGTTTCAAATGCCTCTTGAAGGGTTACATTTTGCGAAAACATTTGGAAGACACACTTCTACAATAAATGACTGGGATTGTTTGCCTCTGTTGACTCACCGTCGATATCTTTTACCATGAATCCGTTTTTTCCCTGCTGCTCCACGCGCGCCAATTTTTCAAAATCAGCCTTTGTCTCTAAAACGAAGTCCGTGACCACCAGTTTTTGCATTTCTGACAAAAGTAAATCATTGTCTGAATGCAGAAAAAATTCAAAAAGATCTCTTGATTAGACATTTTGCGTGAACATCTTTAAGATGTTTGTGAGACTTTTACTTCAGTAGCAAGTGTTCTGTCCTTGGAAACTAGATGTTAACAAACGCTTATTGTCTTCCAAACTGCAGCACAAGTGCCACCTAGAAGATCTCCGAAATGCTTGGATGGCTGAAGATTGTGCTTTTAGTGAAGAAATTAAAGGTGATGAATACGATTCAGCTAGCATAGAAAGCAGTAGTTCAGTTGTCACTGACGAATGTCCCTTTAGCACTGGCTGGGAAAGCAAGAGCGAAGATAAGGATAGTGTACATGAAGCAAAGGTAAAGAAAGCAGCGAGTTCAAAGCAGCGAGTTCAAAGAACTTTGCATACATGACATTAAAAGGCTGTAAATCAAAAGTGATTCACCTCCCACGCCACTTAAGAGATGTTCACAAGTGGAACAAGGAAAAGGCAAGGAAGGCCACATCCAGATTTGGACTAAGAAAAAGCTTCCTTTCAAAATTCAGTGAAAAGAAAGTAGAACAATCGCCTGAAAACACTGCACAGGAGAAAAAAAGAAAAGATTATCACCGACATCGAAGGTGTCCTGTAAATGGATGCAATTCAGTTGTTAAGCGCCTGTCAAATCATATTCAGCAGGTTCACAAAGACATTAAAAAAGGCTCTCCTGTTTACAAACAGTTATTAAAAGAAGCGCGCTCCTTCAAGACCTGGCAATCATCGCAAACGGCACAAGACAACCCCATTGTTAAAGGTGAAAGCTCTTTCAGCAAATTAACAGAGGAGGGGAGTATGAAGGAAGGTTCTGTTCAAGAACTACCAACTCTAGGCCCATACGAAGGCGAAGATGATGAAGAGCATGAAGTTGAAAATGAAGAAACTCAAGAATTGCAAGAAGACAAGGAAGAAGTAGAGATTTGGAAGTCTTTTTGCCAGTGGCTGCAAACAGCGGATGGTGGAAGGAGAGATAAAAAGATGGCAAAACAGCACTGCTCCCAGTTGCGGAAGATCCTTTCCATAATTGATCCAGAGGGACGTACGGAATCTTTGCTCAACAAATCCCTGGTTCGTGACAAATTTCTGAGAGATTACGCAGAGAAAAAGTACAAGCCAGACACAGTAAAATCTCACTTACTAAGTCTGAGGAACTTTCGCTCTTACGTTCTTACAGAGAACCCAGAATGCATTAAAGCTGATCCAGTCATTGTTCAGAAAGTTGCAGAGAAAGCACGTCTATCGTCATCGTCCTACCGAAAGGATAGTAACCGCCGTCACTTAGAAAAGCAGAATGAAGATATTGAGAAGTTAGTTACGCCATCATTGGTGTCCACGTTTGAAAATAGTGAGTCAACTCGGAAAGCAGTTTCTTACATTGGCCAGCTTAGTGGAGCACACTCCTTAGAAATGAATCAGTCGATTTACACACTTATTAGAGATTTTATTTCAACAGAAATTACCATTGCAAATGCCCACCGTTCTGGAGTATTGGCCAATATGACAATTGGGGAGTTCGAAAAAGCCAAAAAGGCCGAGCAAGGGAGCATGGTAATAAAAGTCAGCAAGCACAAAACTGCAGATACCCATGGTCCTGCCAGCATTGTGCTATCTCCAACTTTATTCTCATATCTTGAAGTTTACGTCAATGAAGTGCGTCGTCAAATTTCAATGAGCAATGATGACAAGTCACTGCCTGTATTTTTGTCCTGGAGTGGGGCAAAGCTTGAATCTGGACAAATTTCTACTGCCATAAATGCAGCTTGGAAAAAGGCAGGGTTGTTAGGGCATGTTACTTCAACGATATTTCGGAAGTCAACGGTAACGAAGGTACATAAAGATCACAAAGCAATGAAAGATGATCTAGCCGATCTTATGGGGCACAAGAGAACCACTGCAGAAAGGTTCTGTCGTCTACGTCAAAAGGAAGAGGTGTGCATCGAAGCAGCAAGCAACCTTGCCTCCATAATGAGAATATCAAAGAAAGTGCCTGTGCCAGAACATGAAACATCAGCAATCACCAACGACAAGGACTCTTCCTGAAAGCTCGAGAAAGAAACGTCTGTGTTGGAAAGAAGGAGGTAGCTGCTCTCAAGGAGCTGTTTGCTGATGACATTAAAAAGAAGTCGATTACACTGGTGACTGTAAGGGATAAATTAAGTGAACACCCCACTTTGAAGCATTTAGATGCAAAGAAAGTCTGTGACAAGGTTAGGAGTGAATGGCAGTTCAAAGATGACAAGGACCGCGAGGGTAAAGACGCGAGCAGTAATCCTTCATGTAAGCCCCCTGAACAGACAGAAAGTCTTAGTGACAAAATGAGCCGCTTTTTTGAAAGATCGGCCGAAAAAAGTACAGGCAGCTCATCAGATGTTGTTCCGCCATCAAATCCCAGCTACTTAAGCAGAAACATTTTCAACGATGAAGAAAGGAAATTCCTTCTCCGAGTGTGTGGTGTAATGGTAAGAGGAGGAATCATATCAAAGCCCCAGATCAAGAAACTTCTCGAAAACGAAAACGAGGGGAAGGACCTTCTTCGAAAATTTACGATCGAGCAACTTGTTAATCGGCTGAAATATGAAAGACGGCTAAACAACCGTCAGTCACGGTCATAATCCTAGGCTTAGGATTGTCAGCATGACTGACGATTGTTTAGCCGTCTTTCATTTCTGTCCCCCTTTTTATAATGGTTACCGTTGCGGGAAACGTTACGTTTCTGCTTCTGCGTTGTCGCGGAAATGCATTCCTTATTAGCTCATGTATCCGTTAGGTTTACTGTGTTATGGAATCTTTATGAACCGTTATGTTTCTGCAGCTCGAAAATTTAGCGGACACTCAATTATCCGTCAGGTTTCCAAATAGTAGAAATATGTAAACATAAAATTAGGTCACAAACAGATCGGCTCACGTATCCCAATCTTAGACTCAGAGGAAATAGTTGACCGCATGATTCTCAGGTGAAGTTAGAAACTTTGAGGAATAGTTTAATTGGTACCCATCAGTTTCTTTTCTATGGTTTTTGAAGTGCAGCGATCGATAAGACAGGAAATTCTGCATTCAGTTTTTGCTTCCACAACTTCGTCAGCACTCACGCACCACACTACAATGTTTTCTGAAACAGGTATGAAAATGGTATTCCACCAACAATTTTATTATATTTGCCTTTTACTTAAGGCAGCGGAATACGAGATACAAAAACCCTCAACTTGTAGCGCAACATTAATTCGTTGCAAGTTTTGCTCGATGTTTCCCGTTTTTTACCTTGCGTGATCAACTTGTCGCGCAACAAAAACATTTGTTGCAGGTTGAAGAAAGTTGTTGCAAAAAGTAGAGCACGGGTCTACTTTTTCAGGCTTCTTTCCAATTGCTTAAATTGGAAAATTTACTGCGAGGATCATACTTCACTTGCAAATTTTGGCTTTGTTGCTCGTTTTTCATCAAACTCACAACTTGTCGCGCAACAAATTTGCTTGTGCCCTGCAAATCAACCAATCAGCGCGCCACATTTCTTCAACCCGCAACAAATGTTTTTGTTGCGGTCAAGTTGATCACGCAAGGTGAAAAACGGAAAACACAGACGAAAACTTGTAACGAAACAATGTTGCGCGACAAGTTTGGGTTTTTTGTATCTCGTATTTCGCCGCCTGTACTTATGACTTGCATGTTTCATTTTTTCACGAAATTTAATATTCATCTTTTCTCTGTCATCAATATAATTAATGGCACAACGTCGGAAAAAGAAAGCAAAAATCCACCGGTCACAGTGATAATTTGAAAATTTCGGAGTCTAAAGATTATTGGTAGGCACGGTGAAGTGAAAGTTATTCTCTGCTATCAAGAGACCAATAACTTGGGCATGCATGCACAGTTGTCTGAGGTGGAACTGTACTAATATTGCCCCTTCCCCCCTCTCCCTCCTTTGGATGACATATATTCTGGAACACTTAAGTTTCAGCCTGGCTGGACTAAGAAAAGAAAAGAAGAAAGCGAGCCCTAGCGCCCCATGAGAATTTTATTAATTCTAGTTAAAGTTTTACACAATGAGTATTTGGGAAACGCATCTTTCGTTCCTGAAAAGAAGAGAAATTGCAAATGGCAATGAATCTTCTTGTAGCTGAAGAAGAACAAAAGTACAAAAGAGAAGGTTAAATATTTTACTTCAGAGTTTATTCTGCTAGCCATCAAACGACTCCTTAATTCATCATTATTTTATAATGCCTGTGTTCTTCTAAGAAGTCTTAGGACAGATTAAGCTAATATATGACGTGGAACTAATTTGACAGGCCAACAGGAAGTCTTACGACTCGTAGAATTATACATTTGCAGGACTGTATTTTCTGCCTTTCAAATTATTATTTTTTCATCATTACTCTTTTCTGAGTGGCACTTACATGAAGCTGAGTATTATTAAAATAATACATTAATTCCTTTGTCCATTTCTTTTTAAAGTAGCCTGCAACTAGGCTTACCTTTGAGCCCCACGTGCTAGCGGCCCACATCAAAGCGATCCAGCGTGGTAAGGAGTCTGGTAAAGAGGCGCTCGTCTCGCGACTTCGCCGCTCGATGTTGCGCTCCTGGCTATACCGCGCGAGCCTGTGGTTCAACGTGAGCCTGCTCACAGGCTATATCAAAGCTATATGTTCTGTTAGGACGATAATCATTGTTTCGGAATCTTTTCAAGTTTACTTAATAATGTTTTTTATTGAAAGAGACATTCTTGAATATTCAGTAAAGATGTTAAATAATCATTAGCATTTATTGTTACACCGGACCTTCGGTTTTGTTAAAATAGTTATATGTTGCAAGACATGAACATGTGGACAGTGTTCTTATTATTATCCATAATACTCCTTTTTAATTAAAGGATGCTTTTCGTTGATGATAATATTAGTTAATTGACTTAAGATAGGGTTGAAATTGTTAATGTACTTGCATTATCTGGCAATTATGATTAATTAGTAAAGGAATGCAGTAGGGGACCCAAGAATGTGACCACTTGTTGTAATAATTCACATCGTTTCATGCAATAAGAGCATCCAATCACACTGTAAAATAGCTTTCTTTCAAAACAGATGTGAATTTATGAAAGGTATTCACGCCATGCCCCCTCTGCAGTAAGAGATTGACCATCATATTTTTGAGACGAGGTGTCAGATCTCTGTCCTTTCCGCCTTACTCCTTGCGTCTCCCTCTTACTTCTTGTTTGGAAATTTTTTTTTCTCTGTTATATTCTTTATTAAAAATGATACTTACAAAATGTTGCAGATTATTTCATTTCTAAGAACATGCGAGAGAGTGTTGAATGATGAAATGTTAAATAAATTCCATGGGGAAAAAAAGAGCCTTATGAAACTTGCTAAGCAGAAGCTGTTTCGGATTGACATGCAATTTTTATCCTGCATCTTCAATTAGCCTTTATTTTGACATTTCATGATACTTCAGTCATCAGGAGGTGCATGAGACATAGATGAATATCAATGATCTTATTGGTTGTGATGGGACTACAACAATAGCAGCAGCTTCAAATGTTATAGCCTGAGTGACGCTGAAGAATTACTTTAATCCCTGCGAGTAGTCAGGGACGGACCGCGGGAACCCTTTTCAACTTCTGAAGTAATCACATATTGTTGTAGGGAATATATAACGCAACACCGGCGTTGAAGTTTACTATGGAATGGTACAGAACTGCCCGTACATTACATAAGTGCCTTGTGACGTTACACAAGTGCCCTAACGTTACAAAAGTGCCGTACTACCGTTACATAAGTGCCCTATGGCACGTTACATAAGCGCCCTAATGTTACA
This sequence comes from Catalaphyllia jardinei, assembly GCA_022496165.2. Taxonomy (NCBI): domain Eukaryota; kingdom Metazoa; phylum Cnidaria; class Anthozoa; order Scleractinia; family Caryophylliidae; genus Catalaphyllia; species Catalaphyllia jardinei. The sequence continues at coordinate 27,280,248 of CM042746.1, read as the reverse complement.
TAAGTGCCCTAGCAAAGTTACATAAATGCCCAAAGGTTACATAAGTGCCCTAATTTTCGTTACAAAAGTGCCCTTTAATCTCTCCCTCTCTCTCTCTCTCTCTGTATATTCCTCATCAAGCACATCGGTGCCAGGGAAAACTTGTTTTTTTAAAAAGCCATAAAAAATTTGAAACATTGTGTAACACACTGAAACTAACCACAGACAATCTAGAAGTGCTAATCTCCATCATCCAGTTTACTGTTTTCTTTTACGCCAAAGTTTCATGAATTTTTGGCTCTTTACTTTTTGTACCGGCGGGAAAACAGCCATTTTACTCTAAAAATACAAAAAAATCGTTTGAAACTTTTTTTTGCGGGAACCATGATCAATTATGATTCACCCGACTCCTATACCATTACCTCGTGGTACCTCCATTGAAGCAATATCGATTTTTGGAGTTTTGAAAATTTTCAGGCGTACTTGCATGACTAGGACAGGATTCAATGCTCAAAAAATGACGTTCAACTTTTTTTTTCGAACCACACACGCAAGAACAAATGTAACTTCGGTCGTTTGAGACGGAATAAGCCAAATAAATTCACACATACTTAAAATACAATAAAGCAAGAGTGACAAAAGTTTCAGCTAATTTCGAGAAATTTCAAGTGAGTGACAATGCTTTGAATTGCGAAGGGTCAATTTTTTTTTTCGCGGCGGGAAATCAAACACGACTTCAATTCACAATAAAACTTGCTATTTCTAATCAATGTGGTTGAAAATGTATATCAGAGTGTAAAATGGCATAGATAACAGCACCATATGTTTTTTTCCGCATTACCTTGCATATTCTGGGCAGATTTTAAGCACAATTGCTAAATGTGGCGGGAAATCAACCAAAATGCGTACTTTTGTCAGATTGACGCTTATAAGGCTAGAACTTGCACTAACTTTGATATTTCGTTTTGAAAATGTAGTATTGTTCAGCAATGATAATGTAGACTGCTTCGGTAGATCAAGGTTGTCAGTGATTTAAACAGGTATTTAAAATTGAACGCTCAGTGTAACAGCCAAAATAGGCAAAGGGTGTGGCCCTATTAACAGTAACTTTAAATTGTAATCTTTGTATCTTTTGTATTCTTGCCAGTAATGTTCCATTATGTATTTATTCTAACACTATGTTGTTCACACTGGACATAAAACCTAAATTTGAAGGTCATTTGGCGTGTGCATGACCTTGCCGTTTGTCTGTTCGTGCGCACCAGGCGCAGGCACTGGCCTTGTACGAGGGTTTTAGAAGGGTTAACCGTCAACACAGGAAAGGAAAATAATTATTAACACTTTACTATCAACCGCCAATAGCCATCCGTAATAAGCCGTTAATCGTCAAATGATCAAATTTGATCACCACCAACTGCCGAAGAAACAAACAAACTTTTAACCGTCATTGAAGGTACCCCGCCCCAATGAGACCCTCTCATACACAAAAAAATATCCAAGAAAATAAATATTCATTCAACTGAAGTAAGTTAATTGCCACGCATTTTCAGATTGTGGCGAGGTACTGTGATAAATTTCAATTAATTTGGTTGAAAGCTACATATTTAACAAATTAATCAGCATTTGTAAGCTAATATATATAGTTGGTGTGTCATACATGAAGGCATACAAGATGGACGATCGACTAGCGGTAAGTCACTTGTTTTTTATCTCTTACGAAATGTATTATTTTGATCTTTAGCAAGTAATATAATGGGAAACAAACCACTGCAAAGGTTACATAAGCACAAAGTGCACCTGCAGTGATGAATCGCTGTGTTATTTAAGCTTAATTTCCCTACAAAAATAAGATCATCCAGAACAGCACACGAAATCGATTTTCGCTTGGTAGTAAGATGAACGAAACGACGGTGACTTTGAGCACTGCTACAACAAAGTGAAATACATATTCAAGAAAAGGGGGGACCAATAAATAGAGACGTGTTTGATTTCAAGTAACCATATTTAAACTTTGGACAGTCTTAAAATTACAAGCACCACAAAAGGACAGACTCTTTCAAGCTAGAAACAGAGACATTTTTTCAAAACTGTGTACGGTCATCTACAAGTCATTTAAGACATATAGTGTATAGTCGTAAAATTATGAACTCTTATGGATTTTAAACCCTTTTAAGTGTACGACAATAGGAGAACGAAACCAAAAACACAGGAAATACTATTGATGTACGTAGCATAAATTATGAGTGTAAAGACAGCTGCCGCAAACATGATGATAGATTTAAAGCCGTTTATGGTCATTTACAAATCGTTTAAAGCTTACAGTGTACGGTCAAAATATTATGAAAACAGAACGATAAAAACAAAACAAAACAAAACAAGAAATATAGCACAGTGTTGAAAGCATCATAGTAGCTTAAATACAGTGTACGGTCGGTCATTCCCAAACTCATTTAAGTGTACGGTCATTAAGCTTGAATACCTACCCCAAAACAGGAAAGACTGTTAAGTTTAGTACAGCGTTGAGTCTTTTTTAGCAAATAGCACAATCTTTAAAGTAAATAAAAGTTATCTACTTTTGTAAAGTTAACGAACAAATGCAAAATAGTGTTATGTGAGTAGAATTTCTGAAATGTCTTAAACAACTCTGGTATGACACTTGTTAATTGTCTAGGATAAGACACGAGCCTGGGTGCAAATCCCTGAGGGAGTGCCCCACAAATACATCAAGTGTCTCAGTTACCTCTTCAATTTTCTTTAGATATACTCACTGTGTTATGTTGATAATTTTATCCTGTTTCATTTTGTTTGATTGTATGGTAATGGCATGTTAAAATATGGGATTCGAAATAAATACGTTATTGTTGTTGTTATCTTTACTGTTGTTTTCTGTTGCACTGGAAAGTAAAATTCCACCCTGTTACCGCTCTCACCAACAGTTTCGGACCTTTCTGACCTTCCTAATAACAGTTAATTGGGTTGGCTACTTAAAATTTATAAGCCCTGCAAAAAAAACACTTTTTTGATGATAGTGAAAGCTAGTGATAAGAGTCCGGTAACTTTGATTTTGTAATGAAAATATCAACCTTACTACTTTAAAGAAATAGCTTCGATGGCCACTGAGGGAAATAGAAGACTGAAATAACATTCTTAATTGTTTTATAAAATGCTCGTGGTCGATTACACACTAAATATTTAACCTTTGGTATATTTTCCGAGGTGATTTCTGAGGGAACCTGCTGAGTGTTAAGAAGCGAAAAAAAATAAAAAGCGGCCAAAAACTAATCTAAAAGGGACATAATGCAATTGTTTGATTATTAAACTACGCAATTAAAAAGAAAACCAATGATTACCATTAAAACAGTTAAATCCTACAGCATTTTACTCCATCAACTATTCTGGTGCCATTAAAAGGGCGGGAAATCAACCACCTGGCGGGACATCAACCACGCGGCGTGATATCAACCACACATCGAGGCGGGAAATCAACCGACGGCGGGGCATCAACCATCGATGGGGCAGGAAATCAACCAAACGGCGGGAAAACAGCCAAAATTGCGGCGGGGTATCAACAAGCAGATGGCTCTCTCTCTCTCTTTAGATTGTTACCTGCGTATTTGCTACCCTTTCTCCTTTTCGTTTTTTTAATACTTCAAAAAACTTTAAAATGTGTTTTGTTGATGTACAGCTTAACTTTACACTTCGTTTTTCACAGCATAACTGAAATGCACTGAATGTTAAGAATTGTGAAGGAAATATCGCGCATTTTGCCCAACTAACGTAGCAAATACTCAGTCATAGGTACAAAGACCCAAAAAAAACACTAAATTTTCGATTTTTGCAGATTCCGAAGGTCACTTACGAATAAATAGTTTCCACCCAAGTCCCCACCAATCTGAAATATTTTTTAATTCTTTCAAAAATCCTGTCTTAGGCTACGAAGTAAACTCGACCTTAAAGTTGAAGATTTTTTTGAAGGTGCTCAAATCTTTTTTTTCGTCATAAAACTCCTTTTCTTGTTAACAAATTATTTTTTCTTCCTGTGGTTTGCGCTTTGAAAGACAAACCACCTCCATCTTCGAATAATTCCATTTAGGACTTTTTTCACGATTTATTTAGGGAAATGTATTTCGTAGCAAATACGCATTTTGGTAGCAAATACGCACTTCCAGGTTTTGGTGGCGAAGCGTTATTTTTTTGGAAAAATACGATAAATTGATGACATTTAAACTCATAAGAGGATAGATCTGACAAGTAATATGCCCTGAACGAACAAAGAAATTATCTTTCTCTGATTTTGTTATGTTTAGTCTCATATTAAACCTTTTGTCTTTTTTTTGTGTAAGCTAAACGTAAGGTGATTCCGTAGGAAAAGAACCCGCCATAGATTTCCGATGAAACTTGGTATGTTGTTGTTACAAGACAAGGAGATATTAAAAATGTAATAAAAAGAGGGGGTCGCCGTACTTGTTTTCATGCCTCAATGCTTACAAATAGGTTATTAAGGTGACTTTTGGTGATCTCCATGCGCAAGAAATAAGCGCGATTATATTCCAATGCGGTGTGCTATATCATACAGAGTTTAATTTTCTTTTCATTGTTTATTCATCTACGTCCCAGCAAAAATGTTTTCAAATACCCTGCATTATTAACTAATATTTTTATCCTTTAAAGGAAACATAACTTGGACTGTTACATCATCTCTATCTGTAGCATTTATTTCATTTGCCAAAAAAGTAGCCATAGATTTTTTTCTTAGTCATTGCGGATATTGTTCTCATTGAATTTATAAAATAAAAAGTGGGGTCACCTTGCTCGTTTAAGAGAAAAGAAGCATATATCTCGCTATCGAGCTTAGTTTGAGGGAAATCTCTTACGTTTTGAACTCGCACGCGCTCATGTATGCAAGCAAATGATGAAAAAATCGTGCACAGAATAACCTTAAGACGTACAGGTGTTGTTTCATAAAGTCTTTGGTCGTTTATGTTCTGTTTGCTATATTTAGTTAATTATTTACAGTGTCCCCAATTAGTACTACAGTGCTTGATACACTCGACACTTAAATAAAGTTAATATTATTTATTAATATCACACGTATGTGGCTAAGACAGAGAAGGCGCAGCCCGCGCACTGTTTACACATACAGGGTTCATTTTTAAACCGCATAGCTTTCGAAGAAGTTACGCATTTCGTTTACACATTGCCGATCGAGACCACTTCTGAAACCGG
>CM042746.1:27265043-27267543 GCA_022496165.2 Catalaphyllia jardinei | reverse complement strand
AGTTGTCGGCTAATCTTCTTATCTTGCGGAGTCAAGGCTTCCCCATATCTAGATTGTTGCTGTATAATCGATGTTTTGCTCTCTCTGCTCGTTTCTGTTGGTTTCGGGTGGGGGCGTCCGCGTCACGCTTGCTTCGTGCTCAGACTCTGGCGGGTATCCCCTCACCTTTGCTGGGAACAGTGTCCTTCGGATTTAAACACTGTTCGTTTTGGTTAGATGTGTTACCAATAATAAACGGCCACTTGTGTGGCCAAAATATGCCAGAGTGTGTCACGTCATTTAGTTCCCCAGCAAACGGAGCTCAACCGACGCAACGAGTGAGAGCTGGACATGCCTTGTAGAAATAATGGGGCATAAAACCGTCATTTAGCTGCGTTTGGTTCTATTAAGTGTGAAGTACGTTTTTATCATAGGCAATCGTGCAGAAGACAACATGCACAATCATTGACGACGCTGTCAGGTAACAATTAAAAATTGACTCTCACTCTCTGTTAATGATTTCCCAATCAAAACAGGAGAAGCCTACAATATATAAGTTATTTAACTGTACACGCTTTTGCTCTTAACACTATTTAAAGGGTTACGCTGTAGCGTGTTTCAGTGATCAACAATGGTGTAGATCTGATGCACATTTATCAATGCTATGTTGTGCTATGTTGCGCTTGTTGTGCTATGTTGTACTATGTTATACCATGTTGCGCTATGTTGTACTATGTTATACCATGTTGCACTATGTTCTGCCAGTTTGTGCAATGCTGTGCTACGTGGTGCCTTGTTTCCCTAAGTTATGTTATTTTGCGCTATGCTGTGCTATGTTTTGAAATTGTTTGCTAGGTTGTGCTGTTGTGCTATGCTGAGAACATCACTATTAAAACTGTCATTTAGCTGCGTTTGGTTCTAGTAAGTGTAAAGTACTTTTTAATGATAGAAAATCATGTGGAAGATAACATGCACAAGCTTAACGATGTTGTCAGGTAACAATTAAAAATTGACTCTCACTTTCTGTTAATGTTTTCCCAATCAAAGCAGAAGTAGCCTACAATATATGGGCTATTTAACTGTACACGCTTCTGCTCTTAACACTATCTAAAAAGGGTTACACTCTAGCGTGTTTTAGTGATCAACAATGGTGCAGATCTGATGCGCATCATCAATGAAAGATAAGCCAATAAAACGGAACATAGTTATGAACTATAAACACCTAACAGAGCCAAAAAGAAAGAACTGATTATTTCGTCCCAGAATCCGATTGATCAATGCCAAGTATTTAGCCGCTAAAAGTACTCATGCAGCTTTGACATAAAATTTTTCATCCAAACATCTGATCATTGCAGATCACAAATATGGAGCATATAACTCAAACCTCCAGTGAAAACATGACAGTACAAGTAGGTCAAATAAGATCCAGTTGAAGACTAGAGAAGGTAAAAGATACTACAAACCTCTTTATGCAGGGTGTAGAAGAATCCACGTGCACCTTTCCTGCTTACGTGGCTCACATAATGTCATATAACGCGAACTTATGACATATAATAACACGACACATTGGTGGCTATTGACTTCAACCAGATAAGTAGCCTACCGTTAAAGAGGTGAATCTTCGTTAAACAACAGTGGAGACTTTCAGTTAAAAAAGGGCCAGTTTATCCGTCAAAAGATTTTTTTAATTGTCAATGATTCATACAACACAAGAACATCACAACAGAACTTGCACTACACAAAAGTGATTCGATGAGCAGCAAAAGTAAAGAATAGGCAACAGAGAAAGTGCTGACAATTATATATATAATACACACATATAAAAAAGTTGAAAATGCATGTATATTTAACTGTAAAAAGACTGTTAAGTTAAATTTCATTGCCTAAGACCTACATTGCTTCGTGAAGGAAATTCTCAATATCAGTAGCAAAATTCCGTTTCTGATATGGCCAGTGGAAGCACCATACTCATTTCTGTTGTAAAAACTGACCTTTAATTTTTCCTGTGGTGAAAATACGCATTTGTGATAGAAAATACTCACTGTGAGTATTTGCTACAGTAGCAAATACGCACAGTGAGCATCATGAAAAACGGAAGCTGATGACAACAGAGAGGTTGCAACTTGTAAAGCAGCATACCAGCTTTATGTTCAAACTGTAAGATTGTTAGAACAAGGTGGTTTTTTTATTTTTCTTTATTTTTTTTTACTACGGACCTTGATTGCTAGTTTGAGTGACAAAAGAGCCCTAATCAAAAACTGAACAAAAACCTCAACGATCTGTGTGTTTTCGAATGCTTTTCGATAAAAACTGATTTTGCTCAGGCCATTAATAGGAAGAATGTTATTTTCACATTAATTGCCATAGATAGCATATTTAATACCATTAATAGCATATTAAACACAGATTCTTCTCTAATCTTATAAGGGCACTTTTGCAATGCTCATAAAATTGACGTAAATTAAATTTTAATGACTTAACAACAATCAAAATTGAGATTTCCATTACGAAGACTCGAAGA
>CM042746.1:27248442-27250043 GCA_022496165.2 Catalaphyllia jardinei | reverse complement strand
AATTTAACAAATAATAATTAATGGAGAAAAGTCTTTGAAAAGTTGTCAGGATTGGGATTTCTAAGCAAAAAAAGGGCCGGATGGTGGGATTAACAGGAAAAATTGAGTGGGAATGCGGGATCTGAGAACTCTTAAACGGTCATTCTAGCTGTTTTATAGAGGTGGCCGTTGTAATTGACATGAAAAGAAATGATAAACAAGCTATTGTTCTTTTCCTGATTCTTTTTTGTTCTTTAAGCCATACGGTGAGTTCAGCTACATTTAATCGAAGTGAGAAGGCTCACTTGTATATTTCATAGGCATTCATTAGTCCTTGGTTACTACAGTGTGGCCGATAACACAGTATACATTACTTGAAATATTCGATAAATAAAAACACTTGGCACACTATTTTCCATATGACGTAAAAACTCCGAATATTGGCTCACAGTCGGGGTTTTTTAACCAATCAAAAAGCTAGAAATGCAATAGTCAGAGCTAAGAATTTACTAAATTAAAAATATGTACAAGGTAAAAACTAATCGATAAATAATCAGCGATAGTGTTATTGAAATCTCCGTTAAGTATATGCATGACTAAAAAGAAAGGTTTAAAGATGAGCTTTAATCGAGAAATAGAAAACATGTACCGTGTTTCTATCGAGTTACACAAACACGAGTGAAAGTTTAGGAGAACGAGAAATGCTGTGGGAACAAGGGGCCGCAGGCGAGCGTTTCCACAGCTTTTTGAAGCTCTCCCAAACTTTCACGAGTGTTTGTGTAACTCGATAGAAACACCGAAGTACATGTTTTCTATTTCTTTTCGAAAACACCACGACGGGAAAGAGGAAAACAACTTGTTGTCAAAATGTAAATTCTCTTTGCTCGTGCCATCACTACGTCAACAGCGTACGCTAGTTCTGTGTCTCCGTCGAGTTATACAAACACGATTTTTAACCAATCAGTGCGCGTGCTTTCTTGCTGTTTTCTAAAACTATTGATATACATGTGATTGAGCAAAGCTCACTAGGCATTGTTCCATAACGACGGCGCTGCGATGGCGAATGCCCGATCTCCTAGCGTGGCCTTTTACTGATGGTTTACTGATGGCATAGCTAGGAGTAAAGTATTAGAACCCCTGATATACTGAGGTGCGAGACCGTGTATACACCTTAAACGTGAGAAGTGCCTTGAAGTTCATGCATACCCTGATAGGCAGCCAATGCAAATCGCGCATCATTGGTGGAATATGACAAAAGATAGGCGCATTACATACCAACCTAGCAAAAGCATTCAGAATTTTTGCAAGCTAGATGTTTGGCAGCCCATACAATAGGCTATTGCAATAATCAATGCGAGACGTTATGAAAGCAAGTTTTCTCACACATCACCTTCAAAATGAGTGTCGGCGATTTTCCACATGAGGTTTTTTCCTAAAGCCTCCTAAAGTTTGAGATTTTCAAATGTGGACGCTCCTTCTGCTAAAGAGGCCATCCATAACTTTGAAACAGAAGCGAAATAGTATAGTCGAGGTCATATGTTCGTAATTGACGTATAAGTCCTACAAATTCTCTCTTTTAAGGATAGTTCCTGAAAATAATTCATGTTGCGTTCTTTTAACCA
>CM042746.1:27233442-27243442 GCA_022496165.2 Catalaphyllia jardinei | reverse complement strand
AAAGCATTCAGAATTTTTGCAAGCTAGATGTTTGGCAGCCCATACAATAGGCTATTGCAATAATCGATGCAGGACGTTAAGAATGCAAGTTTTCTCAACAATCACCTTCAAAATGAGTGTCGGCGATTTTCCAGATGAGGTTTGTTTTTTTTTCCTACAGCGTTCTAAAGTTTGAGATTTTCAAATGTGGACGCCCCTTCTGCTAAAGAGGCCATCCATAACTTTGAAACGGAAGTGTAATAGTATAGTCGAGGTCATATGTTCCTAATTGACGTATAAGTCCTAAAAATTCTCTCTTTTAAGGATAGTTCCTGAAAATAATTCATGTTGCGTTCTTTTAACCATATCATGAGTGTAGGTACATTTAATCACAGTGCGAAGGCTCTCGTGCATATCTAGATCTCATAGAAGCTCACCGTCCCTGTTGCTATAGTGTTGCTGATACAACAACATAAAAAAATGACATAACCAGTAATTCAAGGCAAGCTATCAAGTCAAAATTGGGGGCCAGTGACCTAAGAAACTGTAAAAACTTTCTTAATAAACCAAACCTGTGAGTTGTGAAAAATCGATTAAGACACCTGTGCGAAATTTTCAAAGTAATCATTAAATTCAGCTGCCGGGTGTGCACGCACAATTTTGCACTTAATTCGCCAGTTACTCACTTGTGAAATGCGCGGTGTTATTATAAAAAGCAAATATGAACCACATGGTCTTCACTTTTCAAGACCAAAGAAATGATGCCATAAAGTATCCAAATCTTTGCAATGAAACCACCTGCCTATGGTTGGTAGAGGTAGCGAGTGGTATGCTGAGTTACCAATGACGTCATTTCTATGGTCTCTAAGAATGACCACGAAGCATCTTTGGTTTTCCATAAACTTATCGCATGCATTATAACTTGGTGTAGACACGCACTAAAGTTGCTTTATTCAGCAAATGATGTAAACAACTCAGTGCTACGTTCAATGATATTTTATGGAAAATGATATGATTTCAGTTTCGCTTCTGTTAATCAATAAATATGGGTTATTGAAGTGAGAGGTCAACAAGGCTGGATATTGGCCAATATATTTTTTTTGGCATTTTTGTGGACTGAGACGGAGTCGAGGTCCATAAACTCGCAAAAAAAAAGAACGCGGCCAATATTGAGTCATCTTGATTAAACAAACTCAGTCAATGAAGGATTTAATGGCTTTCGGGGAAATTTTTCTTGCAGGACGCGACAGGAAGTACCGAGCGGGCAAGATAAATCCTGTCTTGCCCGCTCGAGTAGCCAATCACAACGCAGGATATGATTTATCTTTCCCACTCATGGAGCTGGCCATGTAATAACAATCAGTTATTCAGTAACAGGAGAACTTGAAAAGAGTTAATGATCCTACAAACACTTCAATAAGTTCTAATTTCTGCAATACTGTCACACTGGTTACCAATGTGCCACCATTGGTTACCAATGTGCCATATCGGTTACCAATGTGCCACATCGGTTACCAATGTGCCACTTTTAGTTACCAATGTGCCGTTTTGAGTTTCCAATGTGCCACACAGGGCTGCCAATGTGCCACACAGGGCTACCAATGTGCCACACTGAGTTACAAATGTGCCATCTTGGTTACCAATGTGCCATAAAAAGGTTACCAATGTGCCATTTCATCTAGCTCTCTCTCTCTCTCTCTCTTTAGAACCATAAGTAGATATTTGCTACTTTATTTCTATTTACGTTTTTAATACCTTTAATTCAATAAGGAAGCGATTTAACAGGTCTTGCCTTAAACAATAAGACTCTATTCTTAGACTGTCGTAGAAAGAAACTAATTTTTAAGGATTATAACATTTCTATCGCCTTTCTTTTATCACCTACGTAGCAACTACCTACTCTTTGGTACGTGGACCTAAATTTTAAAATAAAATCCGGCTTTTGGCAAAATCCGAAGGTCATTTAGGTAAGGATAAATGCCTTCAAACCCCGCATCAATCTGAAATATTTTTGGTTCTTTGCCAAGCTTAGTTTAAATAATATCCTGTTGTTAGCTAACAAGTAAACTCGACCTTAATCTGAACAAGATTTTTTGAAGGTGGCCATACCTTTTTTTGCCTTATGAAACCCCTCAATTAATTTTTTGCGATGCTTTATCTGCATAGAAGGTCAGCGCTTTGTATAAACGATTGCCTCCACCTTGTTTGACTTCAATTTTATATATTAAAACAAATTTATTTCAAAAAAATGTAATTTCGTTACAAATACGCATTTTTGTAGCAAATACCTACTTTTATGATTCGCTGAAGAAATATCATGTTATATTTTAAATACGAAAAAAACGGAAAAGAAATCCAACTTTGGAATATGAGAAGCGCAATTCACGTCTTTCCAAATCGGGCATCATGGTCTATTTTAAATAAAATAAACAATTTATTTTTTTGTTTTTGTGCGTTTTTAACGGTTTTTCTCAAAAAAATCCATTGTGTTTTAATATCTCAGGATTCTGTGTTAGGATACATTGCCTCGGAAAATGTGCAAGAGATTCAATTGCCCTGGCATGTCATTGCACATTCTGGATTTTCTTAATTTAAAGAAATAAGTCCAGAGGAAGCAAATACTCACTTACGTAGCAAATACGGACTAAGGCTGATCGTCGAAGTCAAGACTTGTTATACCAAATAAGAACATGCATTAGCATAAGTATGATGGAAGTGAGGGTGCCCTCAACACAAGCATAAGCACATAGACATACGCAGATTTGATAATTACCTTTTATTGGTTGTATACCTCTTGATACGGTAAAACAAGATGGCGGACTTTCGCTCATGCTAATGCGCGTGCTTACAGCAGCAAATTCTCATTTGACATAAGCATAAGCACAAGGAAGACAAAAACATTTGTTCTGTTTGTGCTTATGCTTAGTGCTTGTGTTGTGCACGTCTTCACAGCCACGTGCTTGTGCTAATACTTGTGCTGTGGACGCCCCTATTACCGCTGTGCTTATACTTATGCTTGCGCTTTTGTCGTAGGGAAAACTGGTTTTAACGTCCATAGTTTCGTTCAAAGCCTAGACTTTTTCAGTTCATCAAAGAAAACAAGAGGGAAAGTTGAACATAGGGATTTGATCACAACAAACAACAAATGGATTTGGCGTTTCTTTACTAAACAGATCAATCCAAGGTCTCTGGGATCATGGTGCGTCAAAGGAACCGAAGAATCCACTTCCAGAGTGGATTCTTCGGTTCCTTTGACACAGCATGAACCAAAAAATCTTGGATTGATCTGTTTAGTAAAGAAACGCCAAATCCATTTTCGGATTCTTTCGGATTTAAGAATCCAATCTTGGATTTTCTTAAAGAAACGCACCCTAAATGATAAAGTTGATGAAAGATCAACTAACGATTGAAGCATGGATTATCAGTTCAGTGATACAAAAAATACGATAACAAGAAAGAACAAGAACGTTAACAATACTTTTATTGAGAGGCTCTCATCATGAAGATAATCATATAAACGTTAACTGACCCTTTCCACAATATAATTCAAGGATTAAACCATCCAATGATTAACGTCAATCAAATTAAAACTGCGGATAGAATAATCAATCTACTGCTGTTAATCAGTTATATACTATTCTTTGTGTCCCTTACGGTGAACATGATTCCCCAGAAATAAAAGATCCCGAAAGGATTTTTAACTTATATGTTCCTGACAGAACACTTTTTGAAAAACGCAATAAAAAGGATAGGTCGCAATTCTCACAAAAAGAGATAGGATAAGCTAAAGACGCGAGCGTCATTCCATCGGTTCCAGTTACATTTTGCGTTAGCTGGAAGCAATGATTCAGTTAAGGAAATACTTCCCCAACAGTGTAATATATAGTTCACGAGAAAAAAAACACAATTTGGAACTATCTGGACTGAAAACGTTTCAGGAGTCGTTGTTTCGAAGCCATAATTTCCATCCTCGAGTGAAGGTTCTGTGCACGCTTTTAGCTATATCCTTTTTTTCTGAACATTTTTTTTATATTCTTCAACTTAAAAATAATGATTTTGTGCAGTTAACCTAATAATAAAAAATGTAGGTCACAGTGCTATTTTAAGAGGGAATGAGCATTTAGGTGTACGCGCTCATTTGCGCAAGCGAACCTAACACTCGAACGGGACGCTATAATTTAAGTATACTTAGTATTATATTAACATATCAAGAACTCAACGATGAAAGGCGAACACTTTCAAATGTTCCCTAATTTCCACATACATGGTTGTTCTTAAATTTAAGATAAGGTATATTCCTTACATAATATCTTTGACGTTATTTCTTAAAGTAGTACGTCTTAAATTCTTTTTGGTTCGGCGGATTGTAATATTTAAAGTTCGGAAAAAAGTTTTCATATTACTTTGTATTCATGGTGAATATTGTAGTCAAAACATTCAACGCGCACGAAACGAAATGTACATTTAAACATTAAGGCGATGAAACAGAGCGGTTGCTATGAACAAAATAAAATAAATTACAAGTTAACAACGGAAACAATAATAGAAACAGAAATGACGAGCCGAAGGTAAACGATACTTACAAACGTTGTATGACTAAGAAGAAGGAAAACGCGAAGACGATAGACGATAGACGGTTTGACCTTGAACCATAAACGTGGAAAAGGAAAATGTCCGAAAGCACTAGATACACGCATACAAAAAGGGACTAAACAAAACAAAATTATGCGAAAAAAAACCTAACAGAATATTAATAGCGTGAAAGCGAGCTAAACGAAAAGAATGTGAAAATGACAGGAAAAATGTGCGTGCAATCGAAAATAAACAAAGGAATTAAAAAGCGGCAGCAACATCTGGCTCCTCTAAGAGTTTGCTAAAACTCTTAAGTTCTCAGTTCTTTAACGCTCAAACTCATAACACAGCTCTCTACTCTTTATGGCTCCTCTGGCTGGGATTACCCCTGGTCTTCACTCTTCATTCTCCAGTATCAGCACGAGTTTGTCGATTGGGCGATCTAGGGTCGTTGTTGACGTGGTAACCCTGACCGATCTGACTTGTCCATTCGAATCTGGGTGCACGTCGACAACTCGGGCCATGCTCCAGTCGTTTCTTGGGGCTCGATCATCAACGATTAGTACCAGATCTCCCTTTTCGAAGTTTCTTTGGGGGCGGTTCCACTTCACTCTCTGTTGCAGATTTTGGACGTACTCCTTTCTCCATCTCGACCAAAAGACATTCGAAAGATACTGCACACGTTTCCATCTTTTACGGAGGTACAAATCTGCTTTCTGAAAGTTTCCCGGTGGAGGCATGACGACCCTTGACTTCATAGTCAATATGTGATTTGGTGTGAGTGGATCCAGATCCTCGGGATCGCTTGTTGGGACAGTGAGTGGCCGACTGTTAATGATGCATTCCACCTCAGTCAACAGGGTTCTAAAGGACTCATCGTCGAGGGTGTGGCCATGTTCTCGCATCAAAGCAGACAAAATTGATCTGACAGACCTTATCTGGCGCTCCCATACGCCACCCATATGGGATGCTGCCGGGGGATTTTGCTTCCATTGGATAATCCAATCAGCATTGAAGTCTCTGCAAAGACTCCTTTGGATTGTGTTGTGGTCCAGCTCATCTAGGGCTTTCTTTAATTCTCTCTCTGCTCCCACTATGTTGGTTCCTTGGTCCGATCTGATTTCACGAACTGGCCCTCTCCTTGCTATAAATCGTCGTAGGGCGTTAATGAAAGAATCCGTTTTCAACGAGTCGGCAGTTTCGATGTGTACCGCTCGGCTAGCTAGGCACGTAAATAGTACTCCATAGCGTTTAACATCTTTCCGTCCTTGCTTGATGTAGAAGGGACCAAAGTAATCAACGCCACTGCACGTGAAGGGAGGAGAGGGTGTCATTCGCTCCTTAGGAAGGTCAGCCATCTTCTGTTCTCCTATCGTTCCACGAAGACGACGACACACCACGCACTTGGAGATGAAATGCCTCACAACAGAATTGGCGTTAAGTATCCAATATTGACTTCTTAGCTTGCTCAGCGTAATGCCCCTGCCAGCATGGGCGACCCTCTTGTGGGCATAGCGAACTATGAGGTCCACGATGAAACTCTTCTTAGGGAGAATCACAGGATGCTTAAAGCCTTCCGAGAACTCATGCGACTTGCTTAACCTTCCGCCCACACGTATGAGTCCATCCTGGTCCAAGAAAGGATCAAGGCGATACAGGGTACTAGACTTCTTGATTTCGGACTTCATTGCCTTTGCAAATTGACGGTCACTCTCACAGTCCACTCGTCGAACCTTTTGCAGAGCTTCTCTTTCTTTGGGAAATGCACCGCTTTGTACCAGTTTAAGAATGGTCTTCTCTGCTCTGTCCAGTTCTTCGACTCTTAGGGGCTTGCGTTTCATGTTTTCTTCACGTTGCACTGTGTCTGCTCCACCTTTGGGAAGCAATGCCCTTCTATCTGTGTTTGGTTTTAGACGGAGTATCCAGGCGATAGATCTCTTCATATGATGCCACTCGGAGAAGCGTGTCAGCCTATTCAAAAGGTCTACTTTCTCTGCAACATCCATGCTGTGCACAAGAATCTTCTTAACCTCGGGATCATTGTAGGAAACGTCATCCATGTCACCAGGAAGTTGAGGCCATTCACACTCGGGTAACCATAGGAAGGTTGGACCTGTTATCCAAAAATGCTGTTTGGATAGCTCATGGCCTTTCATACCACGTGACGAGACATCCGCTGGATTGATATCAGTTCCAATGTACCTCCACTGATCAGGATTCGTTGCATCTCTTATTGTTTGCACGCGATTGGCCACAAACACATGAAAACGCTTCTTGTCATTTCGGATGTACTTCAAGACAGTTGTACTGTCTGTCCAATAAGTCTTACTCTCAGGAGGCTCGTCAAGCTCTTTGGCAATCATCTCACCCACTCTAACTGAAACTGTGGCCGCGGTAAGCTCGAGGCGTGGAATTGTCATGGTCTTGACGGGGGCTACGCGAGCTTTCCCCATAAGGAACGCACAATGGATGTGTCCTCCTTCATTCTCGATTCTGAGGTATGTCACTTGACCGTAACCCGTAGAGCTAGCATCAGAGAAGTTGTGGATTTGTCTGGAAACGACTTTACCAAAGTTTGCAGGCTTGAGACATCGTTCCATAGCAAAACGTCCAAGGGCAGGCAGCTGGCTTCTCCAATTCTCCCAACGTACACGGTATTCTTCGCCGATCTCTTCATCCCAGCTTAGCTTTGTGCGACACAGATCCTGCAATATTGACTTTCCGACCAATAGAAAGGGTGCTGCTATTCCCAGGGGGTCGTAAACGGAAGATATCGTTGACAATATTCCTCTTCTGGTCAGCGGTTGATCTTTAAGGACGATTCTGAAACCAAACGTGTCCGACTCGATTGCCCATTGCACGCCGAGAGCTCTCTCAACCGCAAGTTCACCACTGCCTAGCTCTAATGTTCTAACTTCTTGGGCACGTGCTTCGTCTGGGACGCTTTCTAGTACGAGTCTACTGTTGCTAACGAACTTGGCCAGATTGAAACCTCCAAGAGCACAGGCATGACGAACACCACAAATTCTTTGTATAGCAGACTCTTCAGTTTCCTCTGTACGAAGACAGTCGTCAACATAGAAATTCTTCCTCAGCACGCTAGCAGTGTCTGGACCAACGATCTTCTCGGCGTCATCGGCTGCCCTTCGAAGCGCGAAGTTTGAACAACTCGGCGAGGAGACTGCACCAAACAAATGAACGTTCATCTGGTACTCCTCAAGATTCTGCGTCAAATCTCCATCAGGCCACCATAAGAAGCGCAAGAGGTCTCGCTGGTCCTCTGGTACCCGGACCTGATGGAACATGGCATCAATATCACCCATGAAGGCGACCGGTCCTTGGCGGAACCTTGTAAGAACACCCACGAGTCGATTCGTGAGGTCAGGTCCCTGCAACCATTGGTCGTTTAGCGATGTTCCTCCGTACCTGGCACCACAGTCGAATACGACTCTGATCTTGTTGGGTTTCTTAGCGTGGTAGACGCCATGGTGAGGTATGTACCAAACTTGGCCTGTCTTAGCAAATAGATGATCGGACGGTACCTTCCTAGCAAATCCCTTGGCAATGATACTGTTCATGAAGTTAACATAGTCCTTGTAAAATGTCTCATTGTTGACAAGCTTCTTTCTTAACCAGTGTGCTCTTCGAAGGACCTGTTCCTTGTTTTCAGGAAAACGTACATCATCACGGCAAAGCGGAAGGGGAATCTCGTAATGACCATCTTCTGTATGCCGAGTACCCTGAGTAACTATCTTGAGAAACTTCTTGTCTTCTTGTGAGTATCCTAGTTCCTTGTCGTCAGCTCGTTCGCTGAAATCTAGCTCCAACATCTTGTTTAGCGCTTGTGGAGTAACGATTTCTCTGACTTTGTTCTCTACCATGAAGTGATGATCGAGATGTCTACCAGAACAAACCTCCACAGCTGCAACTCTATGGCAATCTACTGCAGGATGCTCTTCCTTGCACATGTATAAAGGGCCTACTATTGCCCATCCAGCAAACGTCTTAATCGCAAATGGACCGCCATCTTTGCTAGCTAAAACATCTATTGGCTGGAGGGCTTTCGGGCAGTTTGATCCAATCAGAAGACCGATCTTGGCATTAGGTAACTGTGGTGGCAGATCTGCTGCTATATCTTTAAGATATTTCCATTGATGAGCAAGATCAGGCCCAGGAACTTTCTCACGGGGACAAAGGTCCTTTTTGGTGAAGATCTTCGGTAACTGCACGGTGTTGTCACCCTTTAAATCAGAAACGAGTAATCCATTCAGAACTTTGGCGTCGTATAACTTGGTGCCGTTGACGGTCTTCACCATAAGCTGTGTATCAGCGCCCTTTACACCCAGGCTGGATACAATATCTTCTAAAACAAAGGAACCAGTACTGCAAGCATCAAGCATGGCGTAAGTGAGAACTTCACCCTCTGCTGATCTCAATCTGACAGGAACGATGGGCACAGCGGAAACAGATTTCCGTATGTCAGAAGCATTACAGGCTACTTCGTCCATTTCAGTATGAGCATTCACAACATGATCGTTCTGCAGCGGAGGAGTGGTAATCTGCTGCTTGGAGACCACTTGATTGATGCGAAAGTTGTCATCATGGAGTCCCGTAGGATGACGACGTGAGCACTTCTTACAAGTTCTTCTCTTGGCACACCCATTAGATCTGTGTCCGGGATCGTAACATGCGAAGCAGAGCCCCTTCTCTCTGAGGAACTCCTTCCGTTCTGCTAAAGATCTCTTCAAGTAGGCCTGGCAGTCGTCTAAGTCATGTCCCTTGCAGCAAAGTGTACAGGTGATGGCAGGGTTGAGTGAACCAACCTTTTGGTCAGAGGTTACATCAGTTGCGTGATTGGAGACGTGATGCGGGGTGCGAGAACGGTCCCCGTAAGTTTTAGTCTTTCCGAAACTTCTGCCTTTGTTGCGATCGGGTCTATCGGATGAGACATCCAGGCGACGGAGGGCTTCTCGCGAAAAGACTGGATCTGTGGCAATGCCTGCTTCGATGTTTACAAAATTCACGAAGTCATCAAACGTGGGGATTGTTCCAGTAGCAAGTCTCCTCTTGTTGGCTTCTCGCCGCCATCTATCTTGGAGCGGGAAAGGAAGCTTCGACACCATACTTTGCAGGTTGTGTGGATGGTTAAGGATGGATAGAAAGGTGAGAGTCGACATCGCACTCCGGCACTGACCTAGAAAGATGGACAATCGGTCTAACGCCAGTTCATCTCCTGACCGTATATAAGGCCACTCATTAATCTTCTTAATGTACGCATTCGATATCTTGTAAGGATCCCCATACTTCTCCTTAAGTAGCTTCTTAGCTACCATGTAGCCGGTATTCCTATCCAGGTGAAGACATCCTTTGATGAGCTCTTTGGGTTCTCCTTGCAAGTATTGTTCCAGGTATTGCAAACGAACATCATTTTCGCCAACTCTTGCTTCCA
>CM042746.1:27231610-27233342 GCA_022496165.2 Catalaphyllia jardinei | reverse complement strand
CGCTGGATAAGCTAATTCAAGAAATCCACTTGCTACAATCCATAACCGAACGTTCCGTATTAAGTCTATCTTCTAAACTGTTTGATCCACTCGGTTTTGTTGAACCAGTTTCAGCTAAAGGCAAAATAATGATGCAAGAACTATGGAAGATGAAAATGCCATGGGATACGGAACTCCCACAAAACTACAGAGAAAAATGGTTAAAATGGCTAAGTGAAATCAAAGAGCTCACGTCCCTACCAATTCCTAGACAATACCTCACTAACGATAACGAAAAGGCGTTATCTTCTGCGACAGCAGTCAGCTAGCGTACGGAGCGGTAGCTTACCTCAGAGGAACAACAACCAACACCTGCAGCTTTGTAGCAAGCAAGCAAGGTAGCCCCTCTCAAACAACACACTCTGCCAAGACTAGAATTGCTTGCTGCCTTGCTGGGAGCTGAACTATGGGAACTTTTATCACAGACCTTACAACCCAAGCAGATAATAACAGAATACTACATGTGGAGTGATTCTCAAATCGTATTAGCATGGATAGAATCCTCCAAAGCCCTTCAACAACAATTTATTCAGACTCGAGTAGCGAAGATTAAAGACAAGACCAGTAGCTCCCATTGGGAATATTGCCCTACAGCTTCTAATCCAGCGGACCTATTGACCAGAGGAATGGACAGTCGAACATTTGTCTCTAAAACGACAAGTTGGTTTAAGGGTCCTTCATGGTTACCCAAAGAAAAAAACGGAGTGGCCAGAGTTACAAAACACAAAGATACAAGAACAAGAACACGAAGAAACCAAAAGTGCGCAAACAATTTCCTATCTCGCGACAACAGCCAAGAGTTCAAATCTCCTAAATGTAATCGACATTGCTAAATATGGTACACTAACTAAAGCAATACGAGTTACAGCCACTGTCATGAAGTTCATCAGCTGACTAAGAAAGGGACCTGAAGTCGAAACTCAGATTACAAGCTCAGACATGAAAAAAGCCCTAGCTGCATTGATACGAGCTGTTCAACAATCGGCATATAGTGGGATTATAACCCAACTTCAGACAATGAATGACGAGCCTTCCACCTTTAGTCGGTCAGCTTGGTCTCTACATAGATGAACAAAAATTGTTACGTTGTCGCGGTCGACTGAAAAACGCGCCACTACAAGACAATACCAGATACCCGATTCTCATACCGAAAGACACATACTTAGCTGAACTCATCATAAGAACAACCCACTTGATGCTCATGCATGCTGGAGTCTGTGAAACACTTACCCAGTTACGGCAGACCTATTGGATCCTGAAAGGATGACAGCTGGTGAAACGAATCTTACATCAATGTGTGACATGCAGGAAAGCAACTTTCCACCGCTACCACAGCCAAGGGTCACCGGATCCCAACCATTTCAAGTGACAGGAGTTGATTATGCAGGCCCCTTGTATGTCCGCAACAATAAAACAAAAACCTCTAAATGTTATGTTTGTCTCTTCACATGTGCAGCCATTCGAGCCGTACATCTGGAACTCGTAGAAGACAATACAGCAAACGCATTTCTTAAAGCTTTCACAAGATTTATAAGTAGAAGAGGAGTACCAGAGTGTATCATCTCCGACAACGCCCAAACATTCCAAGCAAGTTCAAAAGTACTACAACCATTAAAAACCACGGCAATTTATCACGGAAAGAGCGCCGTGGTGAGGAGGGTTTTATGAAAGAATGATTGGACTGATGAAGAGA
>CM042746.1:27216610-27226610 GCA_022496165.2 Catalaphyllia jardinei | reverse complement strand
AACAATAATGCATCCTGGGTAACTGGTTGCTGAAGAAGGAGGTAGATGGAGGTTGCTAACAGGGCATAGTGGCAGTAGAAGTCATCTGGAAGGATCCCTTTCAGAACTGGCAATGAATAGTACAGCAACCAAGAGCGGACTTCAGAGGCTGCAAAATAGAAAGGTATATTGTAAAAATCTCTGCATAGTGTAAGAATTCATTAGCCAAGGGTAAAAAACCTATAACCCCTCAAATTTCCAATTCCCACAGTGGGAATGGACATTTCTTGAACTGCACATTGTCACAAAAATAAGCTCCATGACATTCCAAAGAGAAGAAATAAAAATCAATAGGACAACTTTCCCTGTATTTGTTATTTCAATTTACCATAATTTTGAATACATGTACCTGTAGTTTGATTATAACACAACCTTGACAGCGTTTAAAGCTTTTTTTTTGTATCCATTTTAGGGGGTTACAGCAAGGTGCCCAAAAGTCTATTAATAGCTTTTCATCTTTTTGCATTCTTCCATACAGATTTCATCCAATTAGACGCAACTAAAAGCTTTCTGTGCCATCTGATTGGTTTATGCCTGCATGAATAAAGTGAATACCAGTAAATTGTGGTCACACTTATGCGTGTTGCTGTAATATTATTTTTAAAAAAAGTGACATATAGTAAGAGTCAGAGATTTGTGTAATAACTATGTTCAGAAGCAGTCGCAGTTCTTTGTTTCTTACCTTTCCAGTATTTCCGATCTTTGATACAACGGGGCAACCTTGAAATGAAGTCCGGGGGATGGCACTTTGCAAGCCTCTCATCAACAGTGGAGATTTTGTCATTGATGGTAAAGGGTTCTTTTTTGTACCTTGCATCAAACCAAAAGGAAAAGAGCATCTTGACAACCCCAAGCAATACACCATGCATATAATCTAAGGGCATTCCTCTAACAATGTCAAAACCATCGATCATACAGAGTTGGGAAACCAGTTTTACTCCACATTCCTAAAAGAAATGTTTAATAAAGAATAAATAAGTGCAATTATGCCTGCTGTAAATGAAACAATATATCTCAAACATTGTAAAGCTAACCTATTCAGGGTATTACATGGCCACGCAGAGATACGAAATTTCCATTTGAGTGTTGGAAAGTATTTTCATGGGTGAGGGCAGCAAATGAGAGAAATACATTGTATGTTTCAACACGAAGAGAAATTTTGAATCTCCAAGCAGCCATGTAATATTTTGTTTTTACATTAACACCAGTGAAAGTCGAAACCTTTTCACTATTGCTTTAATCTTTTCACACAAGATAATGTTTGTTTTCACATGTAACTTAGATATCATGTTTTCACACAAAAGCTTACTTCATACATGTATTTCACCAGTGTTTATATGATAAAAAACTAATACCCTTTCATATAAGGTCATATATAAGGTTTGATGGACAGGAGTATATTGCCAACTGTTTACAAGTGAGAAATTTGATTCAAAGGGCCCTTGCATCACTTAATTTAGTAGTAACCAAACAATGGAATATGTCAGTTGTCATTGGCTTATTTCAACCAGCATATCAGTTGTAGTTATAGTTTATAGATATTCATTGTAAGGATATTTTATAATTGTAATATAGTTTTTACTCTTTTAGTCTCATTCATATATATATTTATAGTACTGTTCTTTCTCTTTGATATGTATTGTTGGTTACTTAATTGTTTGTTACATAATTTTAATTTTCAGGCCACTAGTTATTCAGTTGAAGTACTGTCCCTTGTTACCCTCTTTAAATAAAGTTGATTATTATTATATCAACAGACAACATTCAAATCACTGTCAAAAGATATATGTAAGAAGAGAGCCACTATGCACTTAACACAAAAAGGAGGGCGAAACTAGTGATTAGAACTTGGCTGAGCTAAATGACCAGAGCTGTTCCTAAGGAGGATCTGGCTCTTTATTTTTGTTGCAGTTTTAGCTTACCGGAGAGCCTCTTTGTTGGGCCAATTGCCCTTGCTGAAAGACACTGTCTTTGTTTCTCAGATTCTTTGACCTTCCAGGTATGAAGAGATAACACCTTGAGTGCCCTTTGCCAACAGAAACGACTTCTCCTTCATCTTCACAAAATGAACAGCCACTTTTCCCATTAAACTGGGTAAATGCTTGAACAGCCGATTTTCCTGGTAAATCTGCTGTACCAACTAGGCACACAGCACAGCAAGTAAAGCTTTCTCCATTGCATTCAACAGTGACTCCTGTAAAATAATTACAGTAAAAATACTATACAGTGACCCACAAAAGGTGAACAGGCAATTAAATTACTCTTGATCCCAGAAAAATACAAGAACCTGTTTTTCTCTTTCCAAAGGATAAGTCAATTGTTTGCAGTCAGATCTTACCAGTTTTCTTAAGCTGATTTGCCTGTTCTCTAAAAGGAGAAAGGAATGATGCCATTGATGGTTTCCTAGGTCCAAACCAGATGCCAGCAAGGATTATTCTGTTTGTACTAAATCTGTCAGAAAAGATAATGAGATAAAATTGGACAGTTTGAGTTTTTTAGTGAAATTAATTACACCAAGTGAGATGTTAGCTAATTTTCCAGTTTTCAATTGAGGCCCCATTTACACGGGTCGCAACAAATTTTTGCACAGACAAATTTTGTTCCTGGACCAACTGTTTACATGAATCTGTCCAAATTCTGTTGCAGTGGTTTTTACACGGATCCGTCCAAATTTTAGACCAGTTGTGGCATTTGGTTCGAGGCCTTTAACCATGCTATCTGAGCAAATAGTTGCATGGTCAGGCATTTACATGAGTCCGTATGAAATATGGAACCATGCATGATGGTAAAATAGTTGACCTGCTTTTTTCAGGTCCCAAACTTGTGCAATTAGCTGTTCAAAAATTTATCCAGCTGGTGGAAGGTGGAACAGTGCAAGTTTTCGTCAGTGCAAAATTTGTCCAAACTCATGCAAACAGAGCTTGAATATACATGTACCTCACTGATGGACGAACTTCATTTACAACAAGTAAAAGTGGCCAGATTTCATCTTTAGAGGCTTTGAAGGCATGAACACCGTCTGTGTTAAACAACAGGGAGATGTTTTTGTAGTTTGTCAAGAAGCCTCCTGGTTTGAGCAAGTCACGGTATAAGTCACCATCCATTATGTCATACCACTCTCTTCCAGGTCTCTCTAGTGATGACTGAACACGTTTTCTTTCTTTGAAGCCATATTCAATGTCTGACACAAATGTAGGATCTGAAAATTAATAATCAGATTGATGCTGTCATTAAATCCAACGTATCTGATGGCAGGTTTAGCAATCGCACCAAATTGAACCTTGCTACCACTGGGTTTGGTAGTCAAACATAACCAAACTCACATCTTGGTAAATTGAACGATCAATTACTGAGTGGTTTGCAATTCAGCTAATTTGAATATCTGAATATTGGAGACCTGTTTGACATTGTGGGCATTCTTCCCTTCGCAGCCTGCTTTGTATCTGGGGTTTTAACAAGTTTAAGTTTCCAAACTCATTTCTCAACCGCATTAATCCTCAAATGAGCGAAGACACTCAGTGACATCAAAAGAACTAGACATTGCATTTAATAAATTTGAGTGAACAATTTGAATTCATACGATAGGCTTTGCCAAGTAGATGAACAAAATTATGAAGTTGAAATTCAAAAAGACAATTTTCTTTGTAAACTCTTCTCCTAAAGCTATTGTTCATTAAGTCCAAAAGGCATTGCTTATTAGTTAACAAAAAGAAACCTGTCACTCTCCAGAAGTTTGTGGCAATGCGCTAAAATTAGACCTGAGTGAATAAGCCAATCAAATGGGAGCATTGGTAGTCCGTTGGGATTTGTGATTGACAGGCTGAACACCTCAGCCTCATTATGTGGGATCGCTCCATATCTTAAAGCTATAAATGAATTTGAATACTTTTCTAGCTACCGTGAAAGATGTAAATATGAAGTATATAATAATGTTCTTAGTGGCAAATGTCTTACTATCTCAAAGAATTTAATAAATATGGGTGTATGTCATCCAATGTCAGGATCTATTGCATGCAGAATAAAAATCATCAAAAACTTGCATTAGGTCATTAAACAATTAATGGCTGTTCAGTCCAGTGCAAAGCAAGAGGTACAAAACAAACTAAACTATCTACGGTCTTACCTTTAAAAAGGCTCTTCAACTGAGCTCCAATGTCCAATGCCAAGAAGTAATTATTCTTTTTCTGTGTTCTCAGTTTTCCACAGAACCGACATGTGCGATCATTGTCACTTCTCCATAACGCTATACAGTTAGAGCAGTATTCATGTATAGTCACAATGTCACTTTGTTCGTGCCCATATTTTTCACTTTGGGAGGAAAAAGCTTTCTTCAAGAAGTATAGTGATCGTAAATGTTCGGTATGACTTTCACTGGGAAGATGCAGTGCGATTAAATTCAAAAGATCAGACAATGCAGAGTATGAAGTCTTGTGCCTCAGGGCGTACTTCATGATACTCAAGATGCTGTCTTCAATTGTTATGGAAGCACCTGGATAAAGTTGTTTCGGGGGCTTGGCATTGTCATGGTTTTCGTCCAGTTCGGAATCCTCGCTGTCTGTGGATTCGCAACGAAAAGAAGCCTCGTCGGAATCAATGTCTCTGTAATCGCAGTCCTCTTTTAAATGACAAGGTTCCGTGAAGCCAACGTTTTCACACTGGGAATTTTTCGGTGATTGAACTTCATCATCAGAGGACTCACTGTCGCAATAAATGTTTTCTTCCTGACTAAGTTGTGTTTGATTCGTTTTGATTTGATCCAAATCTGTAGCTTCGCTTCCTTCCAATATTTGCAACGTGACATCGGTCCGAATCACATCGCTTTGTTCCATTATATCTCCTCCAAGAGTAACATTTGCCAGAAAGCTCTCCTCACGAATAGCATGGCAAGTTGATGCTTCTTTCTTTAACCGAGCGAGAGTTCTTCTTGGAATAGGAACGTTGGGATTTCTTTGCCATTGTTTGTATCTTCTTCGTTTCGGCGGCATGTTTTTTTTCCGGCTCCTTTGAAAAGATTGTGTGATATCCTTCATGTCACGCTGGCCTCGATCTCACGCACAATTCTCCAATCAGGAGCTTTGTTTACTTGGTCCGCGTGGTGGCACCACTGCGATTTTCATTTTGATCGCTGGTTTTCCTTTGTAGTTCAGACGCTTGTGCTTAGATTCCAACACGATGTCAAAGTTTAGAAAGGGTCTTCCCACCGTGGAAAATGATTCATCGGATTCGGAATACGAAGAATATTTTCATCCTCCTCCAAATGACGAGGATCGCAAGAAACGAAAGCGGCAAATCAAACCACCAAAGAAGTTAAGCGTATACGAAACTGAAGGGTCAATGGAGAACACAGAAGATGAACTTTGTATGTATGCTGTTTGCATTTATTGTTTTGAAAGCATTTATAACTAGTTATACTTCAATTTGCTGCCTGTAGCCATGTTGTTACTGTGGTTTCATGACATCGACTCGAATTTGCGTCTTTTTCTCATCTGCATTTCGAAGGTTGGTGTATCATCGAATGGGAAGGTGAAAACTCGTACGACTGCGTCAATAAAAAGAAAGTATCTGCCTTGGAAGGAGACTTGATGTTTCAGCCTGGAGAAAAGATCTTTGCAAATTACAGAGGCAAGCCATTCAAGGCAACGATCGCTGTGATTGCAGGTAGCGTTTGATCACGATCATAATTCATAACATCCGATCCTAAGACAGCTAGTATAGTTTGGAGAGTTTTTACGCATATGAAGCAAAGGTCAACAAAGATCGTTGAGTTCAAATGGCAAATTAGACCTAACCATTCCTCAATCAGTTCAGTCCAGATATAGACAGGCTAGAGTAACATGAACAATATTCATTCAATGAATATTCGCGAAGCATTTGCTTCGTGATTTGAAAAAAAGCACAAAAGGTGCCGCTTTTCAAAACAAAAACCGGCAAGCCGGCCGATCGAGTGTTTGAATTTGCCGCCAACATAAAAGGAAAGTAACCAGCTAGTGTGATCTAATAAACTCAGTATGTAGGATTCACGCTATTCTCATTCTTCGGTGTGTTTTCACAAAGCATTTTCGACAATGAAAGAAACACATGGCTTGACTACGATTTTTCAAACCTGCTGCTAACTTTCACGGTATGCTCATACCGTAGCTTAACACAAAAGGAATCAAGAAAGAAGATGAAGAGAAAACATGGCTAGGTTTAATAAAAGACAATTTTAACAATTGTTCAAATAAAGCTTAAATTAACTAGCAACAATGCGGGCCCTTTGTGTCAGATTGAAGCGTAATTTTCTTTGAATAATCCCAATTTTATTGACTTGAAACAAGTAGTGGCCAAATATATATATTTAAAGGCGCACTGCCACAAGAATCACTTAAAAACTCAAGTTCCATAATGGACTATTAAACCAAATTGGAAGCCTATCAATGGTGGTCCAGTTTTGTTGATTAAGTTACTGTGATGTTATGTAACGATGCTCCCTCATTTCCTTCAGCACTTAATTACTTACTTCAGTTGATATCTTCCTCTTGATGTTCTACACATAATTTTTTTGCATGACCAAAGGTAGTATAGTCACAATTTTAGTGCTATTTTACTCTGAAAGTGCAGACAAATCCTTGTAGTCCCTTAAACAGTTTTTTTTACAAGCAACAATGTAATTGCTTGCAGCAACCAAGAGTGATGCAGAAGCGGCTTATAAAGAAAATAAACAACCAAAACAAAGTGCCAAGCCTCCTCATAAAAGAATCAGACAAGCAGAATCTGCAGCTAAACCACTTGAAAAAGAGAAACAAAGAAAAAAAGCTGAAAAGGGGAAGCAGGAAACAGGGAAAAAGAGAAGCCAAGCTCAAGAAGAACGAGAATTGAAGGCAAGCATCCAGAAAGCACAGAGGGAGCAGATGAAAGAGGTGTTGAAGGAGACAAATGAAATGAATTATGAGCTGATTAGTGATGACATTTCTGATGATGATGCAGTTCCTGTCACACCATTTCATTCGAGTCCTAAAATCACAACTGCAACCAAAGCTGCAACCCCAAGAAATTCAGATCAAAGTTGTTGTCAGGTAATGAAGATCTATCAAATCTATTTTTATTATTAACCGTGTGGCCACGGGCCAAGCACAGTTCATGGTTTACCTGTTGTTTATTTATTTTTTGTCGACGTCTCTGGGACCAGACCCTAACTTCTACTCGGCCAAACTTTGAGTCACGCAACCTGTGATAAAATGACGTTTTGAATGGTAATGCCATGGGCTGAAAGATTGTCATCAAAATCTGGCAGTTTAATTCTTGGCCAACTGATAATTTTTTGGATAATCTTTCAGCATCAAGCATTAGCATTCAGTACAATAGCTGCCTGAAGGGTTTTATTTAGTAATGATACTAATTAAGTTATGATATATTGCAGCAATGCGGTGCAAATAAAGATGCTATACAGAGGAATTCACAGGCACTTCAAATTCTACAACAGGGTAATTTTAATTATATGGTGTATATTTCTTAAAGAAAATTATAGGAAATAAAAATAAAGGGTTTAGAACTTTGTTCTGCTTTTAAAAACATTTCAGTCTGTATCTTATGTTTTAGGAGGTTTAGCTGCATACAATTTATTACATGGCAAACTGTCAAAACAACAGGGCATACAACTTAGAGAAAGTACAAGGGGACTCTTGATGTTTTTACATTTAATTACCGTAAAAGACTAATTTACAAGAAAGTAGTTTACAGAAACAAAATATTATCAGAAGAACACATTTTTGTATGTTATATTTTATGAGACATGGCACTCCGATATGATAAGATCTATTTGATCAACTGATTCCTTTATCTACATTTTTGTTATCCTTATTATATAAATATACAACACCTGACTCAAAACCAGATTTAAACTTCTCTTATTTAAGTAGCTTACATGTATGTGAATCTTTCTCTCTTCAGGAATAAGTGCCTTAAAAAATGAAATTGAACATCTCAAAAAGGAGGAATCTAATGTGAGTATTGCATAAAATCATTTTTGTAACTGTCCTTATAATTGCATTCTTCAATCAGTCTAATATCTCGTGATTGGTGTTAGTGTGAGGGCTAATCAATGGAAACTACAAATCTGAGTACAACAACAGGGTATATCAGATAGAAACATGTAAATCTGATGGTTAAATATTCACTGATTCTTTTTTCAATACCATCAAAATATTACTTATTTATTATGGAAACACTTAAAATCAAGTCTGACTGGAATTTTGTCCAATTTTTGTAGCAATCAATACCTTCCATTACATCAACACCAATATCTTCAAAGAAGAACTCAAGTAGTGGCACCCCTCGCCCAGGCCCTGCTGCATTACAATACTCCATGAACAGCAGTCCTGAAAGCAAGCCGAGCAGTGATGCTTCCATCACTGATGAGCGACCTGAAAAAGTCTCCATACCACATCACCTCAAGTCAAAGGCAGCTGGTGCCAATGCACTAAAGAAAGCTGCAAGAA
The DNA here is from genome assembly GCA_022496165.2 of Catalaphyllia jardinei. Taxonomy (NCBI): domain Eukaryota; kingdom Metazoa; phylum Cnidaria; class Anthozoa; order Scleractinia; family Caryophylliidae; genus Catalaphyllia; species Catalaphyllia jardinei. The sequence continues at coordinate 27,218,094 of CM042746.1, read as the reverse complement.
TACTGGAAATTGGCCTGTTCACTGTAGAGGAGCGTTGTTCTTGCACTGTTTCAGGCTCGAGTAACAAGTCAAAAGAAGACAACAAGCGGCCACAGTTTGACGTTAACAGAATTTCACTAATCCACGGTAAGTGATATTCTAACTTTCCTAAATTGTTTCTTGTTGATCATGAAAGAGCTAGAGAAAATGCAGTCACCCCAGCAGTGAAATGTACATGTAATAGCCCCCAGACTGTCAAACAGAACTTCCTTTGCACATTGTAAGTTCTGATTAAATAATTCTAATGACGATAATATTAATGGCCTTAATCTGATCAAAGTTCATGTTTAAAACCTTTTAATTTATATGGTCAATCTTGTTGGTCATAGAAGGAAATTTTCATTTATTTAAAATTGATACTCACACCAACATCTCAGTCAAATATTATTATCATGGCATTCTGTGCTTCATTTACCATCAATTTTAGTGATCTTGAAAGACCACTTAAGACTCATAAGGTTGTTTATAGAAATTCTGCAGCTACTATGATAAACAATTTTAATAACTTTTCATTTTTCAGAATTTCTCCAAAAGACCTATCCAAAAACTTATCAACACGGAGAGGTCAACCGAATCATTGGACAGGTGGCTATAGAGTCAAGACAAGGGCGCCATGCAACTGATGACTCTATCGTTGTGTTAATGCTCCAAGGAGCTAAGTGACTATAGTTTTGCTCATTCACAAGTGCTTTCATCTTGTTGTTTAAGTTTATTCTTTAGTCTTGAATTAATTTAAAAGCTAGGACTGTAATTTTTATGCAAAGATTGTAATTATATAGATAGTCTTTTCAAAGAAACCCTTCTAATTTTTATTACATATTTATTGCAAGAAATATATGGAGAAAAAGACGTTTTTACCATGACTTACATCTCAGTTGCTGTTCCAGTAATGTTACAATTATTAAGTAGACTGTAATAATTGTTAGTAACAATTTACTGTACCGTCATGTCCAATGACTTTTATGAATTTAAAATAAAGATTTCTTAGTTTTTTAATGCCTGAGTTAATCGTTTGTTAATTCATAAATAATACAATCAATTGTGTCATGCATGTATGCACACCATTTTTGTGCATGCAATCCTCCAGCATGATGTGAATGGTGCATGCATGCATCATTTTACATGCATGCATTCACCTTTTTACATGCATGCATGCATTTGTTTTCATGCATGCACCCTCTTCATGCATGCATGAACATGCATGCAATTGTGCCAAATTACATGCATGATGCATGCATGCACTGCATGCAAGCTGCATGCATGCATCATGCATGCATGAAGCATGCATGCAGCATGCATGCACTGCATGCATTCACAGTTTAGAAGGGAGACCATGATTCCCTGAGAATATAACTTTGATGCAACTGAGGTTGTTATTATTGACAAACAAATAGAAAGGTTTTTGCAAACAGGAGTTATTGAAACAACAACACATTGTAAAGGAG
>CM042746.1:27199280-27216510 GCA_022496165.2 Catalaphyllia jardinei | reverse complement strand
TTCTATTTCTGGTTGGAAAAGGTTCTTTAACTCTTCAGTTTCCTCCGTTGTCCATGCGTCAGATGCTTCGTCCTGTGCCTGAGTACCTTCACTATTCTGAAGAGAAACGAGTTTCTTGACTGCCCTTCTTCCCAGATTGGTTTCCTTTACTTTGTTGAGTACTCGGTAGTATTTTTCTTGTGTTTGCTTCTTGTGCTGCGAAAGTGCGGCTAAATGATCTCTTTCTTGAGGCATGTGAACGTGCATTCCAGTTGCGAGGGATTTCCGGATTACTGTTGCCGATACCTTTCCTTTGAACTGTACTCCTTCTCTTTGGAATGTTCTCCAAACGCAAGTGGAAACTTGCGATGATGTCAATGGCAAACCATTACTCGACACAAACACAACCTCTGTATGGGAATCTGGTGTAACAAATTGGCTTCTCACTGTCCTCAAGTACATGTCCATTAGAATGTATAAGTCATCATATATCCAGATGTTCGCTGCACCATATACGCCAGCTGTCTTGTGTTCTTTTACGTCTATTCTATATCTCGCATTGTCTTCTTCAGTGCCAGGATAGTAGACAGCTTCCTTAAATTCATTTACTGTCATGTTAGCTGCAACACCACTTCTTCCGCTGTTGTCAATAAGGAGACGTGTCATTAGCCAGTCTCTCACCTCGCAGTGGGACTTGTCACTCAACATCCTGCTAGCATTCTCTCCACCCTCTGTTTCCACTGATGTGACAGCAAGCTGTTTGATGGCATTTACGTGTTGATTTCCATGACAGACTTGACGGAGTTTCTCGCTAGAAAGGAGTTTCCTGAAATCTTCGTCATGTTTTTCTAGCTTTCTCTTCAGGACCTTTTTCTTTTGAGCAGCTGACAACGATGTCATATAATCTCTGCGTGCATTAAGTGTATCCATGCTCACATCAGGCAGATCAGATTTTCGTTCCTGAGTCAGAAATCTGTAAAAGAGTCGTAAACTCATCAGATAGGATCTGACAGTTCCAGGTTGGTACTTATCCACGGCATATGACAGCCACGTCTTTAAAAGCTTTACACCATCCTTTCCCGGTAAAATCAGCAGATACATTGCAGGTGGTTTAGGGTTAGCTGTTTTGGTAACCGTTTCGTCAAGTTTCAACCTTCTGATGACACTTTGTACTTGTGACCTGTATTGCTGTGCCATTTTTGTGCTACGATACCCTCCATCTACGTCGATCAACCAACCATAAAAATCCGCCAGGAATTCTTCTGTAAGGGTGTCCATGTCTCTCCTTCATTGGTTCTGTTATTGGCATTTTCCTGTTCGTCCAGTTCGCAATCGCTTGGTACCCATTCTGTGTCTATCGCCTCGTCATTGTCACTCTCATCCCCTTCAAACATAACTTGAAAAGCTTTATCGTAACTATCATCTTCCTCTTCGTTAACACGACTTAGTTCATCTGCTATTTCCTGGGAAGTTTTAAACCTGTGGCCATGCTCTACTCTCTTGTCTTTGAACTTTTTCACATAGTTCTTCCATGATTTTTCTTTGTCCAGGAATGAGCCCTCGTCAATGTTCTTTTCCCCTACAACCTCAATTAATTCAGTTAACAGCTCATCACGTTCATGGCAAAGAGATGCTGAACTCTCCTCTATGGCTGATTGGCTATCATCTGTTACGTCTGATTCTACTGAATGGGCATCTCCATCGTAAATATCATCTCAGTCTGAAGTGGCATCATCACTACTGGATAGTACTGTCACGACATCATTGGCCGGCTCGTGAAAAGTGCAAGCCATGTTTGTAGTCTTCTTCAGGGGGTGCCGAAACAAGTCTTTGTACTCTTTGTCGCTATCTGCATTCTCGTCCTCACTGGCACTTTCCTCATCGTTCTCCTCTCGGCTTTCTGCTCCTTCTGGATTCCTATAAGCGTCCATGTGACTTCTTTTGGTTCCCACTGAGTGATTTCCATTTCGGGCATTAACATACTGAGCCCTTTGATCTTCATAATCCTTCCATACTTTGCTTGTCAACTGGTCGTATTCTTCATCACTATCAGCAGTGTTGCCTGTTTGCTTGTCAAGTACTCTTTTATCACTTTGACTACCGACTACCTTGGATTTTCAGCTTATCTTTCTTTCCAAACTTAAACTTAGCTCTTCATAATCCGCATCACTGTATCCAGTATTGTCTTCTGCTTTACAATTCATCGTTTCTCCATGTGATAAGCCTTTTTCGCATACACCAACTGTGTTGTCCTCCGTTTCTTTTGGTTCCATCTGCTCTTCACTTGAATGAATGCTGCCATCTCTGTTTGTATGTTGCATCTCCTTATCCTTTGATTTCCTTTTTCGTGCTCTTTTTCTTTGCTGTTTAAGGTGGGAATTCACTGGACTGTTTGGCTTCAGCTTGTGTATGCTTGTTTGAAGATGTTTATGTAACTGGAATTTTGGCGTCTTGAGGTTCCTGCATGGAGATAACGGACAAAATTTTACCCGTCTGCTAGGTGTCTTCTTCTCGCCAGTAAAGTAACCATCGAGTTTTCTTCTCATCTTTGTCATCACATGCACATCCTTCTGATGGCGACTGAGATTTATGACGCTTCTTCCACACTTTTTGCATTGTTTGGGGTTCCTCTTTTGGCATGTGGATGCATTAGCATCCGAGTCTACATTTGTGGAAGTTGAAGGGACATTGTTATCTCCACTCACAGAAAAGTCTTCTATTTTTTCCATTTCATTCATTCTATCAGAAAAAAGAAGAAAAAATAATAGCATAAAAACTTGAAAATACTTTCTCGCACGATAGTGAGAAAAAGCGCATTGATAAATTTAAATATAGAAAGAGCCGAAAATGGCATTAAACCTAAACCTGACATTTTGCGGATCAACCACATATACGTCGCACTGACTGAATAGTTTTTCCTCATTTGCTAAGGGCTAAATTAGAGCCCACCGAGTTAAATTATGATACAAACAGTTTTTAAAACGTAGAATTTTGACTTATTTAAAATACACACATTTTTGTGCCAGCGTTCCTCGAATCAAACAATCACAAAACTTATTCCGCAACTTATTGAACATTCGAAATGGTATGCAACTTGCTTGTGCTGCAAATTTTTGAGGAAAATAATTTGTTATGTGAATTTCAGTCGTTTCAGTTACGTCTCGTAATGTCTCCATGTCTTTTTCTCATTATGCATACCGCAACTTTTTTTAGCCACGCATCAGTTACGAGATTACGCTACTGCGTCTTAAAAAGAAAGTCATTGAAAAAGCGCTGAAAATATTATGACTATGTTTTGAAGACACAGCACCCTAGAAGAAATTTTGAAACCAGTGAACTATGTTTATTTTTTCCCTGAGATTTTCGAGCGACAAAATTCCTAAAATGAGCACGTCACTGTGGACGGAAAAAGTGGTCGTGAAAAAGTAGATTTTAATAACGGGGAGACCTTTTTCAAAGTGCTGCAGATCCTGTTGCCTCCCAAGTGCGTGCCGAGCTTGATTTTAAATATCCGTTGATAAACTCCCTGAAGACATCCAAGGATAGCGTCATTGTCTTCAAACCACAACAATAGGCAAAGTTCGGGTGACAATACATGCTCCGTAATAGGAGACTACACTGACTGCAGTGGCCACGCTTTCCGGTTTTGTCTTTTCCTTTCTTGCTCAATAAAAGCATTTAGTTCCACAGCTTAAGGGGCCATGTCACTTATTTAATTTGCGCTGTCAGTTTTCTTTTGAACACGAGAAAACCTCTAATCAATATACAACTTTAGAAAGGAACAGAGAGCGAATTAAAGAGACCATCCTAGGTGATAGAAGATTGAGACGGATTACGGAAGATCACTGCTAATACAATTACAAAGCGCTAGAAGAAACATTTCTTACAGCTTTGAATATCTGAAGTGGGAACTGTATGACTAAAGAGGCTAATAATTTAAGGGAAAATTAACATACCTTTCCAAATAATCTCTCGACATTCGTGTTGACTCTCCGAGGAAAAGACAGCTGCTTCACACGTGACGTTAATGCGGTCTGCGAAACTTAATGATAACTGATTAACTATTTAAAATTTTTAACCATACTGTACTTGCGGGGAATGTGGACTGAGAGATTATTTTAAAGCTTATTATTTTTATTTTAAAGCTTATATCAGTTTATTAGCAGAACTAAAAATAGAACGATGAAATGTAACACAGAGACAGACAGGGGCGGTGTGGAAGTGGAAAATAGCTTTGTAAAAACAGAAAGGCTATAAAAATACATATGTGTTCAGTGTTCAGTTCTGCGATAGTTGTGAAAACTTTTTGTGGGTATTTGCTACGGTCGCCAATACCCATTGAGCATAGCAAATACTCATAAGTGGGTATTGGCTACGGTAGCAAGTACCCAGTGGGTAGTTACTACCGTAGCAAATAGGTGACTTTTAGTGATCTCCGTGCGCAACAAATAAGCACGAGTATTCTTCAATGCGGCCTGTTATATCACACAGTGCTCGACTTTCTTTGATTGTTTATTCGTCTACGTCCGAGAAAAATGTCTTCAAATACCCTGCATTATTAATTAATATTTTTATTCTTTAAAGGAAACATAATTTGGACTTGCTCTGTTGGACCCGTTACGTCTCTATCTGTAGCACTTATTTCATTTGCCAAAAAAGTAGCCATAGATTTCTGCCAAATTGAATTTATAAAATAAAACGGGTTACCGTGGGGGTCACCGTGCTCGTTTAAGAGAAAAGGAGCATTTATCTCGCTATCGAGTTTAGTTTGAGGGAAATTCTTTACGTTTTGTAGGCGCACGCGCCCATGCGCGTTGACTAATGATGCAGAAAGCGTGCGCAGTCCCTCTTTCCCGCCCAGGAAATGATGTGGCTGAGACAGAGAAGGCATACCCTGGGCACTGTTTACACAGACAGGGTTCATTTTTAACGGCATAGCTTTCTATGAAGTTACGCCTTTCGTTTACACGTGGCCGATCGAGACCACTTCTGAAACCGGCCAATTTTCAAAACGTTGTCAAACAAGGAGCGTTTTCAAAGTGATTTGGTTCCGTCCGTTGTTTAAACGGCTAAACAGCCTCGTTTTGAGAACGGTTTGACGCGCTGCGTTAGGTTCTTGCTTGATTGCTTAATAAGGGACTGCTTCCTTTCCTTTTCTCATTTATTCTTAGATAATACTTGAACAACAAGATCTACACTCGGAACGTGATGATTTGTTCTTCGATTTGTGCACGTGTTCATAGTTATAATTAGTGTTGTTATAGTTTATAGTCACTTAACGATGTTCGCACCCAAAAGTTCCTACGTAAAGATTTTTTTTAAAAACTTTGACTGCAGGTAGAAAATGATAAGTTTAGATTAAAAACGTAAAAAAAAAATCGGGGATCACCGAACTCGTTTTGAAGATTTTCAGTCACTCGAGGCGATTCTGGCTGGATTCATTACTATCGGCATATATTTAAGTTGAAGAATCATATCCATGTTATGTGTGTTTAACACACATAATATAGGCCTATTTGGTACATATTTGCTACATATCTCATTAACTCAGGTCGAATTAGCCTTAAAAAAAATGCAACTTCTAAGTCACACACACCTGTATCCATAGTATGTGAGAGATAATTAAAACTTCACAATTACAGTTTTTTTTGTTTGTTTTTAAGTATAATGAAAAGAACCAGTAAAGAAAGTGACCTGCCGAAAAAAAAGTCGGCGTCACCGAGCATCCAACAAAAATATTCGCACACCAAGTTAACGCAAACGTCATCAGCTCTATATTTTTTTGAGTTTTGACTCGGTGCGCGCGCTTGAAATACACGTGCACATACATAACATAAGAGATTTCCCTCAGGCTAAGCTTAACAGAGAAATAAGTTCTTCTTTTCTCTGAAACGAGCACGGTAACCTATATCTTTTATTTCATAATTTCAATAAGAACAGTATCCTCAATAACTAGGAAAAAAATTAGCAGAAATCTATGGCTACTTTTTTGGCAAATGAAATAAATTCTACCAGAAGCCAGGTGATATGCTTCTGATTCTTCAGATAGAGACGAAACAGGCCAAAAAACGCATGTCCAAATTATGTTTCCTTTAAAGGAATAAAAAAATTCAGGGTATTTGAACACATTTTTTCCGGGGCATTTAAGCAATAAACCACAAGTTTCCATGGGTTATAAGCTGATGAACCACGTGGGATGCCGGTAGAACACAAGAAGAATTTGTAAACCACGAGCCGCAGGCGAGTGGTTTACGATTTTATCGAGTGTTCTACCAACATCCCAAGTGTTTTATCAGCCTATAACTCATAGAAAACTTGTCGTCTATTGCTTTTATATAACAATTCAGAAGACGCGTGGTTTTTCCGTGGGTTTACCGGCACAATAACCCACAGCTGATCGACCAATCAGAGCGTGCGCATTGATTTGGTTATTATATAAAGTGGTAAAAACAATCCAAGAACGTCAAGCTCTGTGTGCAATAACGCGCTGCTTTGAAAAATAATCGAGCTGATTTGTTGCGCACTGATATAACCATATTTGTCAGTATTGTGGCGTAAAAACGAGCGCGGTACCTCTCTTTTTATTACGTTTTTAACATGTCCTTGTACTAAAACAACAGCATGCCAAGTTTCGTCGGAAATATACAGCGGGTTCTCTTCCTAGGGAATCACCTTAAATCGAATTTGTCAGTTGCGCCGGTGAGCACTGCATTTGTCGCACTTAAAAGAACAGAAAAGAAAAGCGAAGCACATCATTAATTATAAAGGACACTCAATTTTAATGAAATTTCCCTTTGAACTAAGAAGTTAAAAAAGTAAGTTGAGAGATCTACACTCTATGTTATTCACCAACAAAAGCCGAAATTCCTTTGTTAAATTTGGTTTGACAATATTTTCTTGCGCAACGCACGAATTACGGCATGACAGTCAGCAAAAGTGCCAAAAATACAAAAAAAGCCTTTGTAACTGTGAAGTAAGTACTTAAATGTTATCGTTGTCAACTAAATAAATATATCACAAAATTGACGTTTTACACCCGAAGTTAATAAATGGAAAGTGATGTGTTTAATATAACGGGTAAAGTCGTGTTTTCTCAGACAGAGAAATTCTTCGATGGGAATAAGCAGAGGGGAATGATCATGATTAATTACGTTTTATATCAGGAAGACGTAAGAGAGAAGTAAAACATCGTGAAACAAAGAATCATCCGATAAAAATGTTTATTATTTATTAACAACTTTTTCTAAATATAAGCGTCAAAAAGAACACCAAGCTATAATCACAATGTTCAATGATGTTTAAAACGTACTAAACATAGGGGTATCGAATGGTCTCATCCAATTTGAAAGTGCTCACAAAATTTGGCCTTTATTCGAATTGCTCGCAAAAATTAGATGGGTGCTCGCTTGCTCGCGCTCACAAAATTTATCCAAGTGCTCGCATGCTCAGAATTTCCCTAATCATTAATGCCAAATTTTTAAGCTCGCGCACCTAGTGGAGACGCAACAAAATATAGAGCTGATGGCCTTTGCGTTAACTTGGTGTGCGAATATTTTGTTGGATACTCGGTGACCAGCAATTTGTTTCCTTATTTCCATTATTCTAAAAAACAAAAAAATCTGTAATTGGGAAGTTTTAATTATTTCTCATATGTTATTCAAATAGGGTCGAATTGGTACAGGTGTGCGTGACTTAGAAGTTGCAATTTTTAAGGCTAATTCCACCTGATTTAATGACATATGTAGCAAAGATCTATCAAATAGGCCGATATATGCTGTGTTTAACATGCATAACTTAGATATAATTCTTCAACTTAAATATATGCCGATGTTAATGAATTTGGCCAGAATCGCCTCGAGTGACTGGAACTCCTAGAAATGCTATGATCTGCGCTACGCCTTATCCTCAAAACGAGTTTGGTGACCCCCGATTTTTTTTTACGTTTTTAATCTAATCTTATCATTTTCTACCTGTAGTCAAAGTTTTAAAAAAATCTGTACGTGGGAAGTTGTGAGCGCGAACATCCTAAACAGGGCATAATTGGCTGTAAGCTATTGGGAATGGTTGAACCCCTTTTAAGGCCTTATCATGTTGCCTATCTTTGCGCCTGTTGTCTTGTTTTGAAGGTGTCAGCCAGATTACTCTAAGCAAAACAAGGTTTTAATAAAGAAAGATTCCAGCTGGCGGAAAATTTACGAAGTGCTCGCTGCCTGCCATTCGTATTTTTAAAGTAATCGCTGCTTGCATGAGAAAATTGATCACTGATCGTGCTCGCAAAAATAAATTCACCGCTCACATGGTCGCAAATGCACGCAAAGACCATTCGATACCCTTAAACATAAACTACATACTAAACGTAAATTTTTAGTACATAAATATACTAAAAGTTAATTATGGTTTCTGATTTTTTTAAAATGAACCTTGGAAAGGACTCCAAGGCCAGACAGTCAGAATTTGTGCAATCATAATGTTCAGTGATGTACAAAACGTACTAAATATCAACTACATACTAAAAGTAAACTTTTGTGCATAACGTACTAAAAGTTAACTATGGTTAACTATATTGTAAACATAAATCTTAAAAACGACACCAGGCCAAAAAGTAAGAATCTTTGTAACGAAATTGTACAGTACTACAGGTTAACTAGGTACTAAAAGACAACTTTTACTTTTTAAGTGATTAAAAGTTGTCTAAAATAAGGTGAGCGTTCATTAATGACGTTATCAGCAGAAGAGAATATTCTGGTCTTACGATTGTGTTAAAGTTACACTCGCTTTTAATTTCGTTTTAAAAACTCTTAAGTGAGTTTCAGTGATCGTTTGTTGTGTAGGCAATCTGTTGCGCATTTACTGAACGACGTTGTCAGGTACTGTACTATAGAAAGGATTTTTAAATTCACAAATTCACTGTACGTGTACAACCGGTCAATAAAAGCTGAAGTGATCTACGACGCAGTCCTGTTTAACCTCGCACACCTTTACTCTAGTTCTGCAAATCATTGTCTATTTTTATCTATTGCTCAAGGTTACACTCATTATTAATTTCTGGTATAATCTGATGATCAATAGTTGTGTGGGAAATATGGTGAGCATTTATTGACGTCGTTGTCAGGGAACTAAAAAGGTCTTCAAACGCAATGTAAACTATTCGAATATTCGTCAATTAACGCCGAATTAACCCACGTTGTAGGCCTTTCTTCTAGTTGCCAAGAACATAGTTTTTGATATATTACGCAGTCTTACTGATAACGTCATTGTTAAAACCGTGATTTAGCTGCGTTTGGTTCTAGTAAGTGTAAAGTACGTTTTAATAATAGACAATCGTGTAGAAGACAACATGCGCAATCATTAACGACGCTGTCAGGTACCAATTGAAAATCGACTTTCACGCTCTGTTAATGATTTCCCAATCAAAGCAGAAGTAGCCTAAAATATATGGGTTATTCAACTGTGCACATCTTTGCTCTTAACACTATTTTAAAAAAGGGTTACACTCTAACGTGTTTCAGCGATCAACAATGGTGTACATCAGATGCGCATTCATCAATGACACGGTTAGGTAACTAGAAAAAAAGGACTTTCAACCCACTGTTGAAGATAAGCCGAAAAAAGGCTGACTTAACCGGCAACAAAACACTCCCTGCAGACTTTGTTTAGAAGGAATCGTACTTAAATATCGAGTGTTACTCTGATACTATCACACATCATCTTTAACTATAGAGTAAGCATGCACAATAAAATGGGTAGCCATCCTGGCTCAGTAACAGTTGGGTATTTAGTCTTGTTTCACTTCCTCTTCACTCTCACTTGCCGCGCCATTTTTCTGACCTTGTCTGTCAATCGCTGTTTTGTTTTTATTTCTTCTTCCTGATCCTCTCTTCCTGACAGTAGCTTGAGTTCCAGTGACCTTAAACAAAAACATTGTCAACCCAGTCTTTAGCTGCACTGCGTTAAATCTCAAGTTAAAACTTATATTTTTATAACTATTAAATAAAAATAATATCGTCTTTACGTCCCTGACATGTAGCTCACCCATAAGCAACCTGAGCAATAAATTGATTACACAGTGCAAGGACCATGTCATTTACTTCACTAATTCTAATCTAAAGCCTTTTCGTCGGTGAGATAACGAGGGGTCAGTTATGTTATATGCCTTACTGTTGCCTATTGAGGAACTCTTGCTGCTTTACTTGTCTACCTTAATTTCCTCTGCATTTATGTTTGTTCGCTTTTGTTTTTGTGCGTGACAAATTACCTTTTGTCTTCTTTCACCCTCTGCCAAACAACTTCTTTCTTGATAGCGTTAGCTTCAATAAGGTCTTTGGTTAGTGTGAAAAGATGGTCTGCCTGCGCTTCCGTAAACTTTTGCCAGAACCTTGATGATTCAGTAGTTGCGGTGCCTGAGATGTGCGTTACGGTTGACGGTGCAGCTTCTGGTTGAGCTGAATAAAGATACCTCTGAACTTTCGCCTGAGAAGACTCCACGTCAGAAGGAGGCTCGCAATCTTCCATATGTTCTTCCCTTAACCTCCGAAGCTTCAGGACCACAGCTTTCAAGGGACGTTCCTCCAGAAGTGTGGCTGTTAATAGTTTTTCCCTCACTTTGGCCTCCTCACTAGCGCCTGTCTCGAGGTCTTCTTTGAAAAGCTCCTTCAGTTGTTCCGTCTCTTCTCTCTTCCACGGCTTTGGGGCTGCTCTACTGTCATTGAGACCATCCTGTGGCTGATGAACGCTGCTAGATTTTAGGGCAACAAGTTTGCTCACTGCCCTTCGTCCAAGGTCAGTTTCCACAAGCTTATCGTGGACACGATAATACCTGGCTTGTGTGAGGGTTTTATGCTGGGCAAGGGCAGCAAGATGTTCCTTTTCATCTGGCATGTGGACGTGCATACCAGTGGCAAGAGACTTTCTTATAATTGTGGCGGATATTCTTCCCCCTGTCACAATCCCCTCCCTCTGGAATGTTCGCCATGCAGATGTTGATACCTGGGAAGATGTAAGGGGCATCCCGTTGCTTGAAACGAATAGCTGCTCCACCTGTGGGGTAGCTGCAGTAAACTGGCTTCGTACAGTTCTTAGGTATATGTCCATCATTTTGTGCAAATCGTCATATGCCCAGATAACCGCAGAGCCATACTGGTCAGCCGTCTTGTGGTTACTTACAAGTATTCTGTAACGAGCCAGGTCTTCGTCTGTACCCGGGTGATACACAGCGGCCATGAATTCGAAGACGGTCATATTTGCAATGACCCCACTTCTTCCACTATTGTCGATGAGGAGGTGAGTCATCAACCAATCCCTTACTTCGACGTGAGCTTTTTCGCTAATAATTCTTTGAACCTCGGTCCCCTGACTCGATTCCTTTGACGAACTACCAAGCTGCTTTACTGCATTTATTCGCTGATCACCATGGCAGATTTGGTACAGATTTTCACTGGTGATGAGTTTCTTGTAATCCTCTTCGTGCTTCTGAAGCTTTCTTCGCAGAAATTTCTTCTTTTGGGCCGATGACCAGGAAGACATCAGATCACGGCGGGCGTTTAACGTGTCAGTGCTTACTTCAGACATGTTTGGTTTGCGTTCTTGCGTCAAGAATTTATAAAATAAGCGCAAGCTCATGAGATATGAGTGCACAGTTCCAGGTTGGTACTTGGAAACGGCATATGACAACCATTGCTTCAGAATAGTTACTCCTTCTTTTCCAGGAAGCAAGAGCAGGTACACGGGTGGTTTTGGATTGTCTTGCCTGACTACCGTTTCATTCATTTGAAGCCTTCGTATGACGCTTGAAACCTGAGATTTGTACTGATGCGCCATTTTTTCACTTCGATATCCCCCGTCTACGTCCATCAACCATTCACAGAACTCTGTCAGCAGTGTTCCCGTGCCTAGGTCTCCGCTTCCAGCTTGGCCTTTGGTCTTGATTTTCTCGTTCTCATTGACTTCGCAATCACTTGGGACCCAACTTGTGTCCAATGCTTCGTCGTCATCACTCTCATCTCCATCGAGTACTGCATGAAATGCCTCATGCATGCTATCTTCGTTGACTTGTGCCAGTTCTTCAGCAGACTCGAGGGTACTTTTGAAGGCATGGCCTTGAACTAATCTTCTATCTTTGAATTCCTTTACTGTGTTGCGCCAGTCTTGCTCCAAATCAAGGAATGATCCTTCGCTGATTTTCTCTTCGCCGATTACCTCAATTAGCTCAGTTAATAGCCCCTCGCATTCTTTAGACAGAGAGGGGGAAGCAATCGTTGTGTTTGATTGTGTACAGGTATCTGAATCGGACGCTTCGCTACAGAGGTAGTCAGGATCTAATTTTCGATTCTTGTCACTGTCAGATATCTCGACACATTCGAAACCTTCATTCTTCTTACCATTATTTGTATTTTCTTCTTCGTCGTGAATCACTTCTTCGCACTTGTCCTCTGTTTCATTATCCGTGGTTTCCCAGTCGTTGCTTTCCATTATGTCTCCTTTGCATTCTTTTTTCAAGCCTTCGCTCAATAGCTTATTGTATTCTTTATCGCTGTCAAGAAGGTTATCACTGTTACTGTCACTGGTACTTTGTTTCTTGGCTCTAATTCTTGTTTTCCCAACTTCACTCTTTTTCCACACTTTGCGCGCAAGCCTGTCATACTCTTCGTCACTGTCTTCTTCACTATGTTTCTTTCCTTGAGCTATTCTTTTTTTATTCCTTATTTTTCTCTGAGCTCTTCTTTCCAATTCTTCATAATCTTGGTAGCTGTACATTTCGGTGTCTTCTGGGTTGCATTTAACATTTTGTTTTGCTCTACTTCTTGTGCTCTTAGCTTCACTCTTTTTCCACACTTTGCGCGCAAGCCTGCCATACTCTTCGTCACTGTCTTCTTCACTATGTTTCTTTTCTTGAGCTATTCTTTTTTTATTTCTTATTTTCCTCTGAGCTCTTCTTCCTAATTCTTCATAATCTTGATCGCTGTACATGTCGTTGTCTTCTGGGCTGCATTGAATATTTTGCTCGTTAGAATTATCAGCTTCATCGCATGCATCATAATCCTCATTGTTTCTCTTTTCTGATTTGACCTTTTCACTCGTCCGAACTCTTTGTTTTCTTTGGCGTTTCAAGTACGAATCCACGTTTGAGAGTGACGCTCGTGGGGCGTGCGCTAATGCTTTCACATATGTCGACGTTTTTGGATTGAGATTGTGAACGCCACTTTGGAGGTGTTTATCAAGCTGGAAGATTGGGGTTTTGGACCTCTTACATGGCGAGAGGGGGCAGAATTTTACTCGACGATTGAGTGCCTTTTTCTCCCCAGTCAAATAACCATCAAGCTTACGCCGCATTTTCGACATGCCATGTACTTCTTGCTGGTGGCGACTAAGATTTTTTACACTTCGGATACATTTTTTACAAATCCTAGATCTCCTCGCAGGACGCTTGACATTAGAGGACGGTGAAATACCATTATCTGCAGAGGTTGAAGCAACTGCTCCGCGGTCCTTTTCATTCATACTATCAATTGGAAATAAAAACGATCACTTAACGCATACAGCTCTAAAGTAAAAAAAAAATGACAGACCGCGTTAAAAAACTAGAAATATACATAAAAATATAAAAACCTGTATTATATATTGTGTAAATTTGTTTTTCGTCCACTTCATTTCGAGAAGTAAGGGCCAGGTTAAGAGAATAATTTGCGATGTCAAAGACGTTCTGATGATAATCGAGGCCCGTAAATGTGCTTGATAAAGACAAAAGGGTAAATAATGATTTGCTAAAAACAATTCTGAAAATTTTACTTTCAAGTTTCCAAAGAAAAAGAGGCATTCCTCATTTATAAAGCGTACACCTTTATTAAAGTCCTGTCACTGAAACGGACTCGTACTAGTAAATTGAAACCTCTACCTCAATTGAAAAAGTTGTTTTAGTTTAATCTAGTCATTTGGTCGGTCATGGTAAAAATTAGTTATCTGATAAACTATCCATAATGTATTGCAATTACTGAGTTTTTATTGGTTTATAGGCGACGATATTTGACCACACATATATTACGTGTACGCATCAGCGAGAACAGCGCCGGGGAGCTCAAATAACGCAGTTCTTTGGGATAGAAGCTAATCCGAATAACAAAAACTCCTTGGTAATATCTACTAAAGAAGGTTATAAGGGCAATTACAGTTGAGGGCAATATTTCGGTCTAATTTTAAACCAACATCAAGTCAAAGATTAAAAAAAAGAAGCGCAGAGTATTTAAAGTATTTCAAAACTGAAAGTTCACGGCCCGCTTTCAAGTTATAGTTAATTGGAAGCAGAATAAAGGTAGCACTATATCCAATCATTTTTATTAGCGCTCTGTATTTTTTCATGCTAACTGAACGGAGACAACCATCGTAGCAACTTCGAAGAATTCGACCCCGAAACATCGAGGGACAATACGTCTATGGTTGACACGTGCAGTTACTGGAATTTACCTTCATCGAGGAAGGTTATAACACAAAAACTAGGTGGCCTTTACTTGAATATAGCCTGCAGGCCGTAGGAATAAACTAACCTCGTAGAGCAATTTACGTTGGCAAGCGTTGAAGTGTCATTATCTTCGTTGTAAAGGAAAAACGGCAGGTTAACAATATGCCTTGGAGTTGGACATCCACAGGTTGCAGTTATCAACTGTTATCGTCGTCGTCCCGATGTGCGGGAAATTGGTTCCTTTAAATGTGCAAACTACAGATACGTGAGAAATGTCATATTCTCCAAATCTTAACTCTATTATCTAGTTCCTATTGTCGAAAGGCTCTTTTTTCTCTTTGAAAAATCTATTTTTTTAGCAAAAGTACTATTAAAAAAGAAGGTAGGGTCAGCACTTCCGGTTACATAATTAGTCACGCTGACTGCACAGGCCATGCTTTCCGGTTTCTGGAAGAATGCGTGACGAGCTGAAATTTTCGCTGCCTTTTTTTACAGTCGCCTAAATGCCGGCAAAGCTTCAAAAAATGCTCGGGTTTTTTTTTTTTTAAAGTATTAATATAAATATTGTGAGGTTATGTTCAACAACAGCAAAATCAATGCTTACGTTTGTTATTTTATTCGAATTTCATCAGCTAAAACTTAAACCCAAACTGATTTTGAAAACAAATTTCAGAAACGCATTGCTTCTGAGTTCGAAATAAACTCGGTTTTTTTCATCTTATCGTGAAAGAAAACCAACATGCAACCAAAGGCGGTCTTTCGAAGGAAAAGTAAAAGGATTTTTCCGACCAAAAATGTGTTGATTTGCAGCCTGAAAAAAGTTTGAGTGTAAAGGGCTGTTTCAACAGTTGACCTTGAGGATGCTGCATAAAAGGCTTCAGTGTACAGTCAGATAATCGACCGCACTTCGTTGTTTCTTTCAGATAATTAAAGAAATTTTAAGAGCCGAGAAAGAATCTTCCCTTGGTGAAAATGACGAGGACACTAACAAAGCTGCGGTTCCCCGCATAACCAACTAGTAAGCTTCCATTATCTTTGTAGAACTTTGAATACGATAACCATTTACAAGTAATAGCGGTTCTTCACACAGGTTTATATTGTAAAAGTTGCATGCATAAGAGACGAAAATTGTTCTATGACTGCTGTTTTCGCCATTTCAGAACAGTTGACCTTGAGGATGTTGTATAAAAGGCTCCAGTGTACGGATTTGTTCCGCCGTTACCGCAGTCAGATTATCGCACTTCTTTTTTGCCAGGTTCTTTCAGACAATTCAAGAAATTCTAAAAGCCGAGATAGTCTTCTCTTGACCAGAACGACGAGGGCGCCAACAACGAGGCTGCAGCTGTTCCGCATGACCAACTAGTAAGCTTCAAATGAGATAATGACATTGTCTCTGCAGAACTTTGAATACGATTACCATTTACAAGTAATAGCGGTGCCCTCTTTTATTTTCAGAGTGTGTTTAACTCGAGTGCATTACCCTTGGCCTCTGAATCGACCGAATTACCTGCAGAGCATTTGGTATGAAGTTATTTTTCTTTTTTAATATTATAAAAAAAACAAATATTAATGCTCTCTTGCTTGACTTGAAATATAGAGTGAAGTTTTTTTTATCTCCCCTCGCATATGGAATGTCCTTATAATGACGATGCTCTCTATCGGAACAGTCTTTGACAAGCACACCAAACACTGTAAGCCTGAATTTTTTTTCACCTTACGTTTATCCGTTTTACCAAGTTCAGCTGGGACAAATAGCAAGGGGTTAGTCTTGGGAATATTTTAGAAAAGATATTTAACAAATTAAAGGGTTCAACTAGTACAGGTGAAATGGACTGAATTACTCTTAAAAATGGTTTACGTTTTTTCTGACTCTGTTTCTCCGAAAATCCCCATTCACAGTGCATGGACATGTACCAGCTTCAAAAGTAGTGGTGTCCAATTCTTAGAATGTGCATTACTGACAAATCTAGAGTTAATATATGTCTTCATAAGGAAACAACAACAACAACAACAACCTTTATTTACACTATTCTGGCAGGAGAGAAGAAAGGAGGAAAAAGAGCAAATATAGAAAACAAAACGGAAACGTTGCGAACTTAGTTAATTTCTTTGTTACACAATGTTATCATATCAATGTGTTCGTAGATACACAGACACCAGCAAGTAATGATGATCTGGATGATGATGATGATGATGAATTAAATGAACAACCATTCTGTGATGATATGGAATACGAGGCCAGTCAAGAGTCCAATGAAAAGGAGATTGATGAGGACCCACCATGGACACCTGAAGAAACTGAAAGCAAATATGCAAACACAGGAGATGACGATGACACTAAAGAATGTGACAAACCTAGATAAGTATGACATGCATAGTTATGGTTACATACACAATGTAATCTGGCGAAGGGAGAGGGTTACTAACAAACACTGTACACAAAAATGGTAGTTTTCTTCCCTCCTGTTACAACCAGGTTGTGGTTAGGATCTTTAAGTAGAATTCTAGCAGTGGTACATTAAAAAGTTGAGAAAGGACTCTAAGAGATTTATTACACACATCTATGATCTTATTCCAAAACGGCCACTATTTTAGTGTTTTCTAGGCCCTTCTTGCCTTGTTCAAGTTTCAGAATTAGCCAGCAAGGGCTAATTTGCAAAAGCAAACAAATGAATACTGCAATAGCCCTTTCTTTCAGTGCTTCCAGTACACTTTTATTGCACCCTGGAAAGTAATATTTAACAATATGTCTCATGTACTGGTCATTAAAAATTGTATTTCTTCAAGTTAAATGGTGAC
>CM042746.1:27181875-27198069 GCA_022496165.2 Catalaphyllia jardinei | reverse complement strand
AACATAGTACAACATAGTGCAACGTATCATAACATAGTACAACATAGCGCAACGTATTATAAGATAGTACAACAGCGCAACGAAGCATAACATAGTACAACATAGCGCAACGTAGCATAACATAGTACAAAAATGTACAACAAGGGACAACATGGCACAACATAGCGCAACATAGCACAATTGATGAGTGTGCATCAGATCTGCACCATTGTTGATCACTGAAACACGCTACAGCGTATCCCTTTAAATAGTGTTAAGAGCAAAAGCGTGTACAGTTAAATAACCTATATATTGTAGGCTTCTCCTGTTTTGATTGGGAAATCATTAACAGAGAGTGAGAGTCGATTTTTAATTGTTACCTGACAGCGTCGTCAATGATTGCGCATGTTGTCTTCTCCACGATTGCCTATTATTAAAACGTACTTTACACTTAATAGAACCAAACGCAGCTAAATGACGGTTTTATGCCCCATTATTTCTACAAAACATGTCCAGCTCTCACTCGTTGTGTCGGTTGAGCTCCGTTTGCTGGGAAACTAAATGACGTGACACACTCTGGCATATTTTGGCCACACAAGTGGCCGTTTATTATTGGTAACACATCTAACCAAAACGAACAGTGTTTAAATCTGTACGACACTGTTCCCAGCAAAGGTGAGGGGATACCCGCCAGAGTCCGAGCACGAAGCAAGCGTGACGCAGACGCCCCCACCCGAAACCAACAGAAACGAGCAGAGAGAGCAAAACATCGATTATACAGCAACAATTTAGATATGAGGAAGCCTTGACCGCAGTCTCCGCAAGATAAGAAGATTAACCGACAACTATCACGCTATGTCCGAGGCGATTACGCACTTGTGGACAGCGCGTGGGATACTTAATACTACAACGGTGTAACGTGTTGAATACCGGTCAAGGAAATGCTGTACTTAGTGACTGGTCTATGCGACTGTAACTGTAACAGTCGCATATATAGCTGAAAGTATGGCCTCTGCAGGGGTGGATCCAGGAATTTCTGAAAGGGGGGGTTGTTGGTCAGCCAGCAATATCCAAGTGTAGATAGATCACCTTAATTAAGCAAATGATGGATAAGCTAGAAAAGGCAAACACGAATAAAAAGAGTGAATCTTATCCTTGTCTGCTATCCGAGTGTACAAACAAATCTAAGAGGGGGAAGAATATAGAAAAATGGAAAATAAGTAATACGACACACAATATGCGCAGGAAAACAGCACGCAAGGAGCGCCAAAGAAAAACATATGAGTCTAACAAACAATACGTCAACAACCTCTCCAACATCCGACTGACAACTGATCAGATAAATCTACTCTCAAAGGGGCTGAAGTTTATTCCCACACCCGTGACAAGAAAACAACATCAGGCATCAACTGATGCGAAATTTTGATCAGTTCGCGAGATGAATGTGTCTCCAATACAAATATCACAGTGAGAATAATGAGCCGCACCCGTTTCATGTTAAATCAAACTGGAACCCACCAGTGCAACCATCAGTTACACTAGAAAGCTACCTAGAAGAGGTTAAATTACAACCAAGCCAAAGAACAACTTGCCTCAAAATGAAATCAAAGCGATCAAAGAGCTTAAAAATAACCCAGAAGTCAACATTAAAAAGGCAGATAAGGGCACCACTTCAGTCATTATGAATAAACAAGATAAGATTGCCGAGGGTCAGATCCAACTAAGTGATGAAGAAAACTACCGACCGCTCGCAACACCTATGGTTGAGCAAACCTACACTAGGGTGGAGCAACTTATAAGAGAACTCCACCAAAGCCACCATATAGACACAATGACTAAAAAATGGCTATCTCAAATAGCAAATCCCAGGGTCCATGCTGGTTTCTGGATATAAAATTCAAGGAGTATTTAAGGAGTATTCAAGCACCAAAAAACGAGTTTTCAAGGGTAATTCAAAGCAAGTTACTTGTCTTGAACTATGTTTTGAATTTTGCTCTTTGTTATTACCGACTTAAAAGAGATACCTAGATATGAAATGTATTTTAATTTAATTTAACCCAGCATGCAAAGGTTCAGGTGGAGCAGAAATGTTTTTGCAAAATCTTGTCGCAAGTTTAAAATTACCGTAATGCAACCCTCACTGTTTCCCATTCCAAAAAAAATTTAAGGAGTTGCCATTATTTTTAAGCACTTTTACCAAAAATTCTTCTTAAATCTAATATTAAATTCCAGGGCTTTTCAAGTACTTCAAGGAGTAGCACGAACCATGAAATCCACTGCGTATCCCAGAATTCTACACCCTCATAAAGATCCATAAAGTACACCCAGTCAGTAGACGTATCATATCGGGCTGTGAAGGCCCCACCGAACGTATATCATCATTTGTAGACAGTCTGCTCCAGCCTATAGCTAAACTACAAGACTCGTATCTCAAATATACGATAGATTCTATAAACTTCATAGATAATACGATAGTCCCAGAAAACATCATTCTGGTGTCTATGGATGTAACAAGCCTGTACACAAACATACCGCAGGAGGAAGGTATTA
Source organism: Catalaphyllia jardinei (assembly GCA_022496165.2). Taxonomy (NCBI): domain Eukaryota; kingdom Metazoa; phylum Cnidaria; class Anthozoa; order Scleractinia; family Caryophylliidae; genus Catalaphyllia; species Catalaphyllia jardinei. The sequence goes on along the minus strand of CM042746.1, from coordinate 27,195,540 downwards.
CTACCGTGTGCAATACATATGAGCGCTTCCATAACAACAAGCCTCCTATTCCAACCCACTTCCTCATAGATATGCTCAGACTAATACTTAAAGAGAACTCTTTCCAGTTTAATGGAAAAAAAAACTATCTCCAGATACATGGTACCGCTATGGGAGCTAAAATGGCAGTCTCTTTTGCCAACCTATTCATGGCGGCGGTTGAGAGATCCTTAATGCGAGCACAAAAAAACACTTGTGTGGAAAAGATATATCGATGGTGTGTTCTGTTTGTGGAACAGGAGGAAATAGATGGGTTCATTGAACAGGCTAACAGACATCATCCAACCATCAAATTTACGGCTGAAATATCTGACAAAGAAATCATATTCTTGGATACTTGTGTTTACAAAGGGGATAGAATTCGAGAAATATCTATCCTTGATGAGCGAACTCACTACAAGCCGACAGAAACATTTCAGTATACACATTTCTTTTCCTGCCACCCACCAGGGGTCAGAAATGGTTTCATCAAAGGCGAAGCACTTAGACTTCTCCGAACCAACTCTTCAAAAAATTCTTTTGAGGAGAATATCAGAGCATTCAGATCACGCCTTCACGCAAGAGGTTACCCAGATAATCTGGTAAACAAAGTTGTCTCACAGGTGAAAGTCAGCACTCCTACAAGAGATAAGAGGCACAATAGAATTCTTACTTTTGTCACACAATACCACCCAGAGGTGACAAACCTAAAGAGAGTCTTAACGAGCAAATGGGATTTAATACGGAATCACCTTTTACTGAGTGAAATATACAAAGATCCTCCCATCATCTCGTACAAAAGAGGAAAATCGCTCAAGGACATACTCGTGAGATCTAAACTTTAGAGGCACAGAGACCGCACTTGCAAACAGCGGGAGCCGTGTTGGCCTGTCAGAACTTTTTAATATATACATTTCATAACTTGACAAGCAGTCGAATGGTAAAAGTGAAATAACTTCGTAAAAACAATTTTATTCTATTATTATTTTACGAAGAATCAAGCAAACTAACCAAAAAAAAAATTCTCAAAGGGGGGGTTGCAACCCCCTCAACCCCTCCCCTGGATCCGCCTCTGCTCTGCGTATACCCCAGCGTAATCTTACTAATATTAATGAATGATATTACGAGAGGTATAGCTCCTGCCTGTACCTCGGCGTATAGAGAAACTGATCATATGAATATAGCAATATTATTTGCTATTACGAGAGATATAGCCCCTGCATATACCTCGTATATACCACTATCTAATATGACGAGAGGTATAGCCCCTGCATATACCCTCATATATATATGACTAGATACTGTTACGAGAGGTATAGCTCCTGCATATACCTTGGCGTATACAGAAACTTGTCAAATGAATATAGCTTGTTGTACTAACGGACCCTTTGGGCACCCAGAAATTGACCTTAATCGACAGGCGCTGAGTTTTTCATATTAGTTTTCCGATGGTGGGTGTTCTAATGTAACGTTGGAAGGCATTAGACTTCCATCGACCAAACAACCTAATTTGCGCGTCCGACATGCCGTTAGCGGCTGCCCACGAAGCCGCACCTATACGAAAGCCGTGTGATTTATATCGTGTGTGGTCTAGATCACAAAGCTGTAATGCCCTTTAAGAAATGAAATACTCTCTGTTAACTGGAGTGTTGTCCGGCCAACAAAATAAAGGACCGGAAGAGCAGCCTCGCAGTGCTAAATATTCCAGCAGACGCGATATGGGGCAAACTGGTTTTTTCCGGTAGACGAGTAAGTCCACTGGGCGCAAAGGATCGCTATGCTTGTAGTGAGTAAATGACAATTTCAGTGGGTTCGTGTTCCCGTTTTGGTCGTGCATAAAAGTCACTTGATGAATTTGAATTAAATTAATTTGAGATGTACCAGGAAGGGTAGTAATTTCACCTACTCTTAAAGCTGCAAAAAAGGCTAAGGAACACATAGCTTGAGCCAATTTCCTTTGGAATCTTGAAGGCTGGGTTAGGTCTAAGGCTGCTATTATTCTCTCTAACAAGGGTAACGTAACCGGCAATCTAGTGTCGACGCCGGCCGGACGTATTTTAGAATAGCCTCTCAAAATGAGTTGTACATGATCCGATTTCGAGGGGTCCGGACAACCCGCCAGCTTATGAACATAGCCGATTGCTGAGATATATGTCAAAACGGTGGTAGGTGAATAACCTTTTTCGTACAAATATGCCACAAAGAGAGCTAATGTGGCGGAATTAACTGGAAATCGAACGTGATCGAGACGAAAATATATGTGCTCAAAATCTTTGAACATAATCCACAGACGGCGATACGTACTTACTGAGGACTGGCTCAAACTAGCTGCGAGCAGGCAGGTTTAACGCAGCTAAATGACGGTTTTAATGATGATGTTATCAGTAAGAAGGCGTAATAGATCCAAAACTATGTTCTTGGCAACTAGAAGAAAGGCCTACAATGTTGGTTAATTCGGCATTAATTGACCATTATTCCAATTGTTAACATTGAGTTTAAAGACCTTTTTAGTTCTCTGAGAGCGACGTTAATAAAAGCTCACCATATCTCCCACACAACTGTTGATCATCACATTATACCAAAAATTAATAATGAGTGTAACCTTGAGCAATAGATAAAAATAAACTATAAAATGCAGAACTAGAGTAAAGGCGTACGCAGTTAAATAGGCCTGCGTCGTAGATCACTTCGGTTGTACACGTACTAACAGTGAATTTGTGAATTTAAAAGTCCTTTCTATAGCCACAATAACTGACAACGTCGTTCAGTGAGTGCGCATTAGACTGTCTACACGATTAACGAAACGTACTTTACAGTTCTTAAAACGAAACTAAATAACGAGTGTAACTTTAACACAATCGTAAGGCCAGAGTATTCTCTTTTCTTGCTGAAAATGTCATAAATGAACGCGCAGCTTATTTTTCACACAACTTTTAATCACTGAAAAAGCAATAGTTGACTTTTAGTACCTAGTTAATCATGATCACTCCCCTCTCCTTATTCGCATCGAAGAATTTCTCTGTCTGAGAAAACATGACTTTACCCGTTACATTAAACACATCACTTTCCATTTATTTTCTTCGGGTGTAAGACATCAATTTTGTGATATATTTATATAGTTGAAAACGATAACTTTTAAGTATTTACTTGATAGTTACAAACGTTTAATTTAACTGGCAGAATTAAAAAAGATATATACATATATCTGGTCATTTAATTTCTCCTCTCCTTATTCACTGGAGCCGTTGTCAGGAACGGAAACTGTAGTTGTTCCACGCGTCCCTATAAAATTAATACTATTCCCGTTTTTTTTTTTTGTATTTTTGGCGCTTTTGTTGACTGTCATGCTGTAATTCGTTCGTTGCGCAAGGAGATATTGTCAAACAAAACTTAGCAAAAGAATGTCTGCTTTTGTTGAAGAGCACAGATCTCTCAACTTACTTTTTTTAACTTCTTTTAGGGGAAATTTCATTAAATTTAAGTGTCCTTTATAATGAATAATGTGCTTTGCTTTTCTTTACTTTTCTTTTCTTTCAAGTGCGACAAATGTAGTGCCCACCGGCGCAACTGACAAATACGCTTATAACATAGCGCACACGCTAGTCTCATCTTATTCCTATTGCGCCTCGAGCGACTCTTACGCTTCCTTCGTGCTCTCCAAACTTCCCGCGTGCATCCATAACTCGATATACGCACGCTAAGCATAAACAAATTCTTAGTTTCAGGACGTTCAGATCACTTTCTTTTCTGATTCTTTTCATTATACTAAAAAAAATCTGTAATTGGGAAGTTTTGATTATTTCTCATATACTATTCAAACAGGGTCGAATTGGTGTATGGATACAGGTGTGCGTGAATTAGAAGTTGCAGTTTTTATGGCTACTAACTCTACCCGATTTAATTACATATGTAGCAAAGATCTATCAAAGAGGCCTATATATTCTGTGTTAAACACACATAACTTGGATATGATTTTTCAACTTAAATATATGCCGATAGTAATGAATCCGGCCAGAATCCTCTCGAGTAACTGGAAATCCAAGAAATGCTATGGTCTGTGATACGCCTTATCTTCAACACCAGTTTGGCAACGCTGGAATTTTTTCCTTTTTAATCTAATCTTATCATTTTCTACCTGCAGTCAAAGTTTTAACAAAAATCTGTACGTGGGAAATTTTGGGCGCGAACGTCTGTAAGTTAAAGTTGTAACTATAAGCTATAACTATAGTAACTATAACTATGGACATGTGCACAAATCTAAAAACAAATTATTATGTTTCAGGTGTAGATCTTGTAGCTCAAGTATTCCTTAAGAATGAACGAGAAAATGAGGTAGTACCTCATTAAGCAATCGATCAAGAACCTAACTTGGTGCGTCAAACCGTTTTCAAAACGAAGCTGTTTCCTCGTTTAAACAGCGAACGGAACCGAATCATTTTGAAAACGCTCCTCGTTTGACAACGTGTTGAAAATGGGCCGGTTTCAGAAGTGGTCTCGATCGGCGATGTGTAAACGAAATGCGTAACTTCTTCGAAAGCTATGCGGTTAAAAATGAACCCTGTATGTGTAAACAGTGCGCGGGCTGCGCCTTCTCTGTCTTAGCCACATACGTGTGATAATAATAAATATTAACTTTATTTAAGCACTGTAGTACTAATTGGGGACACTGTAAATAATTAACTAAATATAGCAAACAGAACATAAACTACCGAAGACTTTATGAAACAACGCCTGTACGTTTTGCATTTCGCATCCCTACTGTGCACGATTTTTTCATCATTTGCGCGCGTACATAAGCGCGTGCGCGTTCAAAACGTAAGAGATTTCCCTCAAACTAAGCTCGATAGCGAGTTATGTGCTTCTTTTCTCTTAAACGAGCAAGGTGACCCCACTTTTTTTATAAATTCAATGAGAACAATATCCGCAATAACTAAGAAAAAAATTGACAAAAATCTATGGCTACTTTTTTGGCAAATGAAATAAATGTTACAGATAGAGATGATGTAACAGTCCAAGTTATGTTTCCTTTAAAGGATAAAAATATTAGTTAATAATGCAGGGTATTTGAAAACATTTTTGCTGGGACGTAGATGAATAAACAATAAAAAGAAAGTCAAACTCTGTATGATATAGCACACCGCATTGGAATATAATCGCGCTTATTTCTTACGCATGGAGATCACCAAAAGTCACCTTAATAACCTATTTGTGAGCATTGAGGCATGAAAACAAGTACGGCGACCCCCTCTTTTTATTACATTTTTAATATCTCCTTGTCTTGTAACAACAACATACCAAGTTTCATCGGAAATCTATGGCGGGTTCTTTTCCTACGGAATCACCTTACGTTTAGCTTACAAAAAAAAAAGACAAAAGGTTTAATATGATACTAAATATAACAAAATGAGAAAAAGATAATTTATTTGTTCGTTCAGGGCATATTACTTGTCACAGCTATCCTCTTATGAGTTTAAATGTCATCAATTTATCGTATTAATCCAAAAAAATAACGCTTCGCCGCCAAAACCTGGAAGTGCGTATTTGCTACCAAAATGCGTATTTGCTACGAAATACGTTTCCCTAAATAAATCGTGAAAAAAGTCCTAAATGGAATTATTCGAAGATGGAGGTGGTTCGTCTTTCAAAGCGCAAACCACAGGAAGAAAAAATAATTTGTTAAAAAGAAAAGAAGGAGTTTTATGACGAAAAAAAAGATTCGAGCACCTTCAAAAAAATCTTCAACTTTAAGGTCAAGTTTACTTCGTAGCCTAAGACAGGATTTTTGCAAAAATTGACCTGTGAAAGAATTAAAAAATATTTCAGATTGGCGGGGTCTTGGGTGGAAACTATTTATTCGTAAGTGACCTTCGGAATCTGCAAAAATCGAAAATTCAGTGTTTTTTTTCGGTCTTTGTACCTACGACTGAGTATTTGCTACGTTAGCCGGACAAAACGCGCGATATTTCTTTCACAATTCTTAACATTCGGTCCATTTCAGTTATGCTGTGAAAAACGAAGTGTAAAGTTAAGCTGTACATCAACAAAACTCATTTTTAAGTTTTTTGAAGTATTAAAAAAACCAAAAGGAGAAAGGGTAGCAAATACGCAGGTAACAATCTAGAGAGAGAGAGAGAGAGAGAGAGATTCAAGTGGGTATTTGCTACCATCAAGGGGTATTTCCTATAGTAGCAAATATGCATTGGGTATTTTCTACTGTAGCAAATACTCACTGTGAGTAATTGCTACCATAAGTGAGTATTTGCTACACGTAGCAAATACCCAAAGTGGGTAATTGCTACTAGAAATGGGTATTTGTGACTGGTAGGAAATATCCATTACCAGAATTGCCACCGGAGGTGAGTGTTTGCTCCAGGTAGCAGATTAAATGAATTTCAGAGTTGTCAGAATGAAAGATCTGCTCAAATCCAGAGTTTTATGCTTTGCGCCATAAATTTTAGATAAACACCGAAGACATTCATCCTTCATCATCTTTTTTAAGAAACCAACAAAATGTTGTGTGCCTTTTTGCGCAAGCTTGTGGTAGTCTCGCAAGATCGCAAACTGATGTGTGGATGTCCTTTCACAGGTCTGTATTTTATATTTATTCCATCGCATAACCACATTTCTTGCCTCAAACTACCTTAATTTTAGTGTCGTTTTCTGAATACATGAGTAATATGACTTTCATGTGGCTTCAACGATGATGTTCTTTGACCCAAATGCGAAAAACTTGTTTTGAACTTAGGAGTGAATATTTTGTAATGTGTCTCAGTTTTCCTTGATCAAAATGTCCATTTTTTTCTTTGATATTTACCGTGATCTTTCGTCATCTCAAAGGTAACATTTATCTTTTTAAAAAGAGCCGAGATCTCTTTTTCTTTTCAACTTTCGACACAGTTGATGAAGTGCAATAGCATAGTGCGAAATTTAAGCAATGTGATAAACTTCAATTGTACATTTTTAGCAAAACGGCATCCAGTTAAAACTAAATGACTCAGGACTGTATTGATGGTTTTAGCTCTATGTCAATATTAAATGTGTTTGAAAGTGTATTGTAAAGCCAACGGGTTTAAATTAATTTTGTTTTTCATTCTTTCTTCAGTCTTGACCGGAAAGCATGGTCCCTGCATTCATGCATGACGAATTATGATGCAACCAGAAGTGCATCCCGAACATGTTTCTTCATTCACTTTAAACATCACATCACACATCACATCACCTTTTTTTCATCTCGGATTTAAAAGAGTAGCTAAGGATAGCTAATTTCTCCAAGAAAAAATAAAATCACATATATACAATAAACTACTATTTACATAAGGGACAATTATATTGATGTTTGAAAGAAATTTTTTTTATTAATGCGAGACCTCTCTAGCCCATCTTTGAAAAGTATTTGTACAGTAAAATATTGAAGAAGTTGTTACATATCAAACCAGGAGCTCCTAATCAAACTGTTTATGACAAATGCTATTGAACCCGCTATGATTTGTGTTACGCAGCGCTATTTTTTCGAACGAAAACGGAGCTGTTTTGCTCCAGATACGGCTATTGCCCACGCTACAACACTGAAAACGATCACCGATAAGGGAGCCATTTGCAAACGCTCTCTGGAGTGGAGCGATTTGAAAATGATGTGCAGAATCGGTAAATAAAATAAGCTTTTGTTTAAGGACTTTTGCGCTTATTGCTACTGTGCAGCTATAGTGCGCATGCTATTCATTAGGCACGCACATGCCACATCATTTATTTCAAGCGAGCGCACCGAGTCAAAACTCAACAAAAGATAGAGCTGATGACCTTTGCATTTTAGGTGATTCTCTAGTTTTGCACTGCGCATTTCCTAATGCGCACGAATTTTGGGTAATCAGCGCGCGCACGAGCACACGTACGAAACGTAAGAGATTTCCCTCAAACTAAGCTTGACAGCGAAATAAATGCTCCTTTTCTCTTGAACGAGCATTGTGACCCCACTTTTTATTTTATAATTTCAATGAGAACAATATCCTCAATAACTGCAAAAAAAAAAATGGTAGACATTTATGGCCACTTTTTTGGAAAATGAAATAAATGCTTCAGATAGAGAAGTAACGGGCCCAACAGAGCAAGTCCAAATTACATTCCATTTGAAGAATAAAAGTATTAATTAATAATGCAGGGTATTTGAAGCCATTTTTTCTGGGACATATAAGTGTCTTGTATTCAACAGTTTTAAAAAAGAATATAACTCTCCCTAATTGAAAGTCAGGCATGTTGAATAACCTTAATCTACTGTTTAGCTCTATTTGTTTAAATATTTTATTTAAATATAGTTATTGTTTCTCATATATACTTTACTTTCTCAATGTAATTAATCTAACCAGAGCTTATATAATTAGTTTTATAAGTTCCATATAACCTCCGCCTACTTATAAATTATTGTTCCGTGGTAGCAGCCAACTCGAAAGCTTTGCTCCTTTGGCCGCTACACACTTTTTCTTTTGTTATGTTTAGCTCAATCTAGTTAGCTCTGTTTCTTTACTCCTTTTTTATTCTTTATTGTTGTTATATCGTAATTGAATAAGTGTGAATAAATGAACTTGAACTTGAACTTGAATAAACAATCAAAGAAAATAGAACTCTGTGTGATATAACACGCTGCATTGGAAAATAATCATGCTTATTTGTTGTGCACGGAGGTGACCAAAATTCACCTCAATAACCATATTTGTCAGCACTATGGCGTGAAAACAAGCACAGTGACCCCCTATTTTTATTACGCTTTTATTATCTCCTTGTCTTGTAACAACAACATACAAAGTTTCATCGGAAATCTATGGTGGGTTCATTTACTAGGGAATCACCTTAACTTGGTGTGAGAATATTTTTGTTGCAAGCTTGGTGACCCCCACTTCCTTTTCTGATTCTTTCCATTATACTAGAAAACACAAAAAAAATCTGTGCATGAGAAGTTTTAAATATTTCTCATATGCTATTCAAATTGGGTTGACGCGAAAAAGATTATATTTAGCATTTAACTTTTTTTCAATTTCTCCGGGTTTTTGAGAAAGAAGTGATAAAGCATATCAAAGGAAATAACATTGCTGTCAATGAAAATCACCCAGCTGATTATACTAAAGTGATCATTTGCGTTAAGAGTACGAGTATCCCAACTGAAGACATCAGCGTATAATACTGCCACTGTTTTGACTGGGGTCCACTAAATTAAATAAAAGTAAATACTATGAATATCAAAACAAAAATACAAGTGAATATATGAAAGAACATAATATTATAGTTGAACTGTGAGAAAGATAAGAATAAAAGACTGATTATCGCAGTTTTACACACAAGTTAAGCAGTTTCAGGATTTAATTAACGACTGCTTGAGTTGTGTGTAAAACTGCGATTATCAGTCTATTCAAAACCATAATATTCAAAACCATAATAGTACCATAAATTTGTTAAAATGTTCACCTGATACCTTCTTAAATGATAGTTCAGTTAACCAATATCTGAAAAACTAAAATGTTTGACCCTCAGCCAGGTAAATGCACAGAGACTGTAAGACCCTGTGCAACATTGTACAGAGTATATTCTTCACTGTTTTTGATTGCAATGAATTGATAACGTTTGACTCATACATCCATCTAACTAACCAAACAGGTTTTACTACTGTCAGATATTCTGCATAGTTTCGACCTTTAAGTTTTTTTGTGAGATAACTGTTTTTGTTAAATACTTTTACAGCTTTCCGCACCATCTGATTGAGGGTTAACTTGGGTATCATGATCAAACCACGTAAGTCAGTGATGTAAGAACAAAGCAAAAAATGCAATATACACATTATGGTTACTTTCCAAAGCTTTTAAAACATTTCGTTGAATGAAACTTGCTGTTTACGTTCTGAAAGCAATTACTATCTTTTTAACACTATGTTTCCTGTCTGTTCTTGCCTTAGTAGAATGAATGACACGACCGAAACTGAAGAAGACCTTTATCTCAAAGCGGGAAATGGTGCCAAATCTTCCATTGAACCGCACACTTCAACAAACACGAACAGCACGGCTCCTCATCGCAAGAAAAGGAGTTCCAAGAAATGCAAGAAGTGTGGGCGAAGTGTCCAAAATCTCAGTCGCCATCTCGAGGAAGTTCATGGGATGTCTGAAATCAAGCGAAAACTTCATACTGAGATGACTGGAGAGACGAAAACGCCTAAACGAAGATTAAAATTTTGTCCTTTGTCCCCGTGCAAGAAGGCAAACACTCCGTTTTTCCAGTTACACAAGCATTTGCAAACGAGCGTACACAATCTTAAATCAAACACCCCCACTCATTTGAATGCATTAGTGATAGCTCTGCGAACAACAGTGGCAAGTGTTACCTCCTACCTGGGTCAACGAAAGAAAAGAAGATTTGAGTCACAAACAGAAGCAACAAAAAGTAAGGTTGACGGGGAAAGTGAACCGGAAGCTGAAAAAAGCCTGTGTCATAAAGGCGATACGGCTCACAAAAGCGAATTCAATTTGAGCCCAGAAGAAAACTCTGAGTCCAGCGATGAGGATTATGGAGAGCTGAGACAAAGAGCACAAAGAAAAATAAAATGATGCGGAAGGGCTGAGTGCCAGACTAAGAAGAGTGCAGTGTATAACAGAATTGAAGCAAGTTTACCGTTGGACATCGATGATGAGTATGACATTCTTGCAAGGAAGGTTTGGAAAAAGCAGGAAGAAAACAGAGTGAAGAGGGGTGAGCAGAAAGAAACACAAACCAAACCAAGAAACCATGTCAACGCAAGTAGTGACAAAGAAGATTACAGGTTAACAAGCGGAGTTTTGGAGGAAGGTAAAAGGGGAGATAGAGTGAAGAGCAGTGACGAGGAAGTATTACAGAGTGATGGAGAGTTTGATGTGGCGGAAAAAGATGGAAGAGGCGATAGCACAAACCACAAAGAGAACAAACATTTTGAACTCTCACAGGCAGAAGATGCAGTTGTAGATTACGATAGCGAAGATGAGTGTAAAGCAGATCCAGATTATGTCTACGAAGCTGAGTCCTATTCAAGTGCCTCTACCCAATCAGAGAAATCGAGTGATTCCTCTTCTCTCACTGAAGAGTGTGAAGAACTGTTAAGTGAACTAGTCGAAGTTATCGGAGAAAGAGAAATTGAAAAAGGATCATTCTTAGATCTGGAAGAGGATTGGCGTCAAGAAGTGAAGAAGTTTAAAGATAAAAAGTTGTTGCAAGGTCATGTCTTCAAAACCCCTGTTGAAGCAGCTGAACAGCTACAACAGTTTTGTGAGGACAAAGATGATAATCAAAACATCGATGAGGAACTTCAACGTGTCTTTGAAGGAGATCAAAGTGATAAAAAAAAGCTTAAGACCTTCCTTTTCACTAAATTTATTGAGAGTAACTCATTATCATTTTTTTAATTTTAATTTTTAATTGTTATGTTTTTAGGAAATTTTGTAAAGCGCCTCGGACAAGTCATGGATGTGAGCACTATAAAAACGAAGTATTATTATTATAATGACGATGCGCTAGATACCGACTGGGTGCCAAGATGAGCTACTGACGGAATTCTACTCGTGGCTGGTTGACGTGGATGGGGGTTATCGCGGTGAGAAGATTGCTCGGCAATACAGAAGTCAAGTGCGAAGTGTTGTTAATAGGTTGGCAGCTACAGAACGAAACACTGCAAATAATGAAGAGAAGAAGTCTCCAGTGTCTCTCTTGTTAATTCCTGGAAAAGATGGGGACAAACTTTTGAAGACTTGGCTTTCATACGCTGTAAACCGTTATCAGCCAGGAACTGTCAGATCGTATTTGATGAGCCTCCAGTTATTTTATAAATTTCTTATTCAAGAGCATAAAAACATTTCCAGTGTTACCCCAGAGACATTGAATGCTAGGCGTGACCTAATGAGTTCATGGTCAGCCGCGCAGAAAAAGATGGTTGCAAAGCGAAAGCCGGAAAAGCGGAACAAAGACTACAAGAAACTTCTGTCAAGCAAAAACCTGTTTAAAGTTTGTCACGGAAACTAACGTGTTAATGCTGTCAAGCAACTTGCCTCCTCATCAGCCCAGACTCTGCAAGAAAAGCAGCGACGCAAGTAGAAACTTGTCTGGGAAAGAATATAGAAGACAGCAAAGAGACTTGTAGTGCTATAGTTAATAATAGTTTGTGTTTTGTTTGAAGACATAGCTTCTGGTCAGTTGCGTTTTTAGGACTAAGCAAGATTTCTTCATGGATTATTAATTCAATTTATAATTTATAATGACCTTCACCTATGGGGTGAATACGTTGAATGTTTGCCAAGAAGTGCATCTGGTGAAAAATGAAAGGACCTTAGATTAGTTTGACTTCTAGTTGATTGCGCGCTAATGATATCAAAGGTACTTTTGCCATTGTTATGTTCTTTAAGAATAGACTCGATTTTATTCCTATACATTCGTGATTGAAATTATTTTCCAGTTTAGACTTAGTGTTCAGGTGTTCAATGTATAAGAACATCTCAGGAATAAAGATTTTTTAGTTCATGAACCTTGTTTAGTGTTATTGAACATAAATTAACATTTCTCTTTATGGAAAATTGTCGTTTAAGTTGATGTTTTTATTTTTGTTTTTTATCATAATTGGTTTTTGTCCTTAGTTTATTCATGTCATGTCAGCGTTATGATCACTTGAATACCTGCATACATGAATAAGTACTTAGGAGAGACTATGAACAAGTAATAACCCACAAATTCCATTACATTTTGGGAATTACTGCACATAGTCTAGCCAGGCACACAAAGCTTATGTTTTTAAGAACAATGAACGTCTTCGGAATGACATTCTTTAGATGCGGCGTAAACAAAGCACCTATAATTTACCATCCTATGGGAGAGGGACGCCTGAAGAAGTCTGCCATGTTGACCCAATCAAACTAATTGGAATCACAAGGAGAATGTGAAGCTTGCATTCGTGCGCACAGTGATTTTCTCCTTCATTTAAAACAACTTGAAGTGACTCTCCATATATTTCCATGAAGTTAAGGCGTTGTGTATTCTTCTTTGAATCCTGCTCGCAAGTGGCATTCTTCGTTGGCAATAATGATTCAAAAAGCCATTACTCGACAAACATCTATGCCGAAATGGGCTACTTAAGTGATAAAAAACTCACGGGAAAAAACATAACACTTAGAACTAGTTTACGAAAGAAAAAACCAAAGAAAAAACCAAAAAAAAAAGAAAAAAAAAGAAAAACAAAAAAAACCAGTTACTTTGGGGGTTCAAAATAGGTAACTTCTCGGATAGCCCCTCTGATGTGTCAGTGTCATCAAATCATCGCATATAAGTTAAAAATCTATAGTTTGTTGCCAAAAACTGAAATTGGGTATTTGCTACGAAATACATTTTCGCAAATAAATGAATAAAGTTAACTAAACCGAATGAATCGAAAATGGAGGCAATTCCTCTTTCAAAGCACAGTCCGTGTGTGCAAAAATTACTTTGTAATTGACTAAAAGAGATTTTTTATGAGGAAAAAACATTTCCGAACCTTCTAAAAAAATTTAAGGTTGAGTTTACATCAAACCTCAAGACGCGATATTTTTCAAAAAATCACCTGGCAAAGATTAAAAAAAAATTCAGATTGACGGGGTCTTTGGTAGCAATTATCTTTTC
>CM042746.1:27165123-27181775 GCA_022496165.2 Catalaphyllia jardinei | reverse complement strand
CTCTGCCATCCCTGAATATATGTTATCTCGATGTTAACTCACAGTTACAACTTGAGATGGAACTTATCACAAGGTTTTGCATAACTAGTCAACCTCATCGCTTGCTGAAGACTAGCAGTACCCAGTCAAAGCGTCACGATCTACATCCTAAAGAGACTACATCGTGACACAAATGTCTTCTAGTTGTTTTAATTATACTGGCCAAAATTAAGGCAGGGATCGCACTGTGGCCTTATTTGTTATTTTAATTTTCCATGGTTGTGTTCATTATTATTGCAACAATAGTGAAATGGATCTTCATTACAGTGCACTTATACCAAATGGAATTGGTCGGTCGGGTATGCAAAACAAATGGTGAATTTGAATGGTATTGAAATAGGCTGTTAGGTGGCACAAATAAACAATAGGCTCCTGTATAAAGATGTGTGTTAGTTGGTCCTTTATCCGTCCAGTCCTAGTACTGCAAAATGACGGCAGTCTGTCTTTTTTAAAAGAGGAAATCGGTATGAATGTGAAGAGTGATCATCGCAGTAAATTTTCCAATTTAAGCAATTGGAAAGAAGAAGCCTGAAAAAAATCAGGGCTTCAACGGGATTTGAACCCGTGACCTCCGTGATACCGGTGCGATGCTCTACCAACTGAGCTATGAAGCCACACATTGGGAGCGAGGTCAATTTATTGAGTTCATATTTTCCCGTGCAGTGAAATGATGTGATGTCATCTACAACCGCAGAACACATATGAATTATTTCATATATATATTTCACAGAGGAAATCGGTATGTTGTCAAGAAACAAAGTTATAAATGCCAGAAGGGATGTTTTTATCAAGAGCGAGGCATTTTTCTCTATGAGACAGTGGCCGCAGGACATTCAACTTCTTTTCTACAAGAAACCTATTTCAGACCAAGGAACCTTTAAACTGGCACTGTTCTTGCTCGGCAATGGATGTGCACTGGGCATTTCTAGATGGGTATTGCTGTCACAATTCTGGGCATCTTCTTCAGTTGCTGAGAAAAGGGGATGTCAAGTGGACTTTATTTTGAACAATGCTGAAACTAAAAGCCACATCCATGGATTGAGTATAACTCTGCATAACACAAGTCAGCTTTTTAGGAACCACCATTTTCACAAAAGTCAATGACCAAGACTGCTAACTTTTTCTTGATGCATGTGTTCTTGCATGTAATGCTGCAGTAGAACTTAAATTCACACAAACATTGATATTTAAACATGGTTTTAGCTGTACACTTGTGGATAATCCTTGTAAAAGTTAATAAAGTTTAATTCGTCTATGTTCTGTAATAGGTACTGGCTGGAAAATATGACTCAAATTACTAACAAAGTCTAACAAAGTGGATTGACGAACCGAAAGAGAAATTCTACCTTTTAGTAAACTGCTTCTGGACAGAAAGAGGAAAAAGGATAAGAAAAGAGGCACTGTGAGGGTAAAGGGTCTTGCACAAAATTAATACACAACACAATGTCCCCAGCCAGGGCTTGAACCCAGACCGCTCGCTCCAGAGTTGAGCACACTAACCATGAGGCCACCCTACCTCCCGATAATACAGTTGCACCTTGTTTATTAATCCCTTTGCAACACAATACAGATGTAAAGTAAAATTTTAACAACCAATGCCTGCTTGAAATTTGAAAGCCTACATCATAGTGGATTTGATATTTGTTGTACTGTTGATCTACAGTTTAGTGTTGTCGAGGTAGAGATTTCATTTTAGATAATCTAGATAATCATGATGTTAATAAATTTCTCTTTTGTCCTAGTGGGAACTGGGTTCTAATAATACAACAAACAAGATGACAGTAAAAAGTAAATGACTTATATTCATATCGAAGGAGAAGTTCTCTGTCAAAAAGGTTTTTTTAAACGTCAATAGAATGGAATAGAATATAGAATAGAAACTTTATTAACCTGTCAAAAGCCATCTAGCTAGGGAAAAAAGAATCTCTTGCTAATTTGGGGACTAGACTAAAAACTATATACAGTAATGTAATAAAAATATATAGAAGTCAAGAGGAACAGAGGCTACACCCTGCACAGCCACAATCTAAAAGTTCACTGAAAATTGAGTTGGCGTAAATTTGATGTTCATGTTTCTTCTTTCAAATTATACAAAAGTAATACATGAGCCATACACTATGCTAAGTGATTTGCATATGTTGATAATATGCCCTGGGGACTTGCAAATTATGAATATTAAAGGTCTATGTTGGGCCCACCCTTTGCACTCTACTCTAGGCCACCATTTAGATAAGATCTAGCGATTTAGCCGGTGCTCCAAAATCCGTTTTTCTTGCTTCATGGCTGAACAATGCCTGCTCCTCCGGCACCAAACCAAATTCAAAATGTTGTTAATGTCATTCCAGCTCCAGAGCCTGTCCTTGCAATTCCAGGCAATTCCAGTAGCTTAAGTAGAAAACCAGCTCCCCACTACAGCTGATACCATTGTCCAGAACAGTGCATGAAGTAACTATTCCAAGTTTTTAATCCCTAGCCGTTTTCTTAGCTGGTTTAAGTTCATGTGTTCCTTAGCAGTGTTTACTTCAATTTGGTCGTAACAGTTGGTTTCACCTTGGTTCTCATGGTGGTAGTAGTCCCTGTTGTGCTCAGGTTTGTTCTTCCACATCATGTCAAGAAATGTGCAAACTTAAGATCGTTTAAGATCGGGCTTAAGATAAACAAGTATCTTCTGAATAGCATAAATAAGGTTCCTGCTGTGTTTCACTGAAAAATGATGACTTTTTATATTTTTAGATACAAGTTGATATTTTGTTTAGTATTTAAATTTTACCTAATTATATAGTGATTATGAAGAAACTTCACTTGCTTTCCTAATTATTTTATTTTAATGTGATTGTATTAGTTGTGACTGTATTTATTTGCTGTAGTTTAGCAGGTCCACATCAGGACTCCGGTCTTGCCAATCTGCTTTTAACCTGCATTGTTGAATAAAGATGTATGTATGTCTGTATGTATGTATGTATGTATGTATGTATGTACCTACCTTTGTGGCTCATTAGCACTTTATAAAGACCTGTGTGACCTTAAAGCATGCAATAATCCTGTGAAGAAGATAGTCCTTTGTGATAGATGGGGCGTGTAATATTTTTTGACCTTGGTATCTTTGAATAAAATAGCCCTGTGTGGTACCAATGCATACAGTGCACCCATATGGCAAATAACCTGTGACAAAATAGACCTGTGAAGAAATAGTCCTGGGTGATAAAATAGTCCTGGGTGACCTTCTGTGGTGATTAGGCCTGTGGGCAAGTGACATATGGAACATTTTTCATCTTCTCTGGCTGGAAAAAAAAAAAGAAACAAAAAGAGTGAGAGTGAGGACTGTGTGGGAAATAGACCTGTGTGGCAAGGCAGGCCAGGTTTCCAACATTTTCATCTTCTTTGGTTAAAAAAAAAAAAAAAAAAAAAGCAAAGCAAAATGCAAAACAAAAGCGAGATAGACATTTGTGGCTGAAGTGCGTGGAATGGACCTTGTGTTGCTAAAAAGTAAATGAATAAGTAAAGAGGGTCGGAAGGGTTTTTTTTTTGTGAACTGTGAATGCCTATTAACTGCTGTGAATCAGGAAAGAGCAAAATTATTTTCCTGTGATCTGTGAACAAAAGTACTCCCATGATTCGTGAAATAACTAATTTACTTCCCAAGATTCATGAACATGGTCTATAATTAGCTCATTTTCCACAAAATTTTTCAAATTTACTTAGGAGTCACGCATTTCAGAACTTGAATTCATTCAGAACTTGATATGTCAAGGTCGAGTACGTAAACAAAATGCCACGCTCGTCACACACTACCAAGACTACCAGTCTTAGACATGTGTAGATGTCACATGACTTGCATGGGTAACTGCGCCGTGACCTGCAATGATTTTATGTCATTTGAAATATGGTCAAATACATTGAGCGAAAGTACAAGTGCAGACAGTGAGGGAAGTATTTTTCAAGTTTTGGAAGGTGTTGTCTGTTATGTGGATCCAACAACATCTTCAAATGCAATGAATGCATTTGTTGGTAGCAAACAGCGTGTGCGTATTTCTTTATCAGGACAGCACTGCTCCTTGCAAGGATTTATAAAGCACGTGGTAGAACATAGAGGTATCAGGGAGGAAGCTCAAAAATGAGGCCTCGGGTCCAGAATTGATATGGAAACTATGCCACTTAGAAAAAGGACCAAATGGTAATGGTAATTGCAAGTAATGAGGTGTAACCAGTTCTGTTTGTGTAGACTGAGGCATCCACTTGTGAATCAGTGTAAATTTAGTATTTTAGAGCAAGAGAAACAATTGTTTAATGTGCACGCAGTCATTCAAAATGGTTGACACGTCAGTTGTGTAGTACACATCAGGGAAAAATTAAAGCAAATGCTGAATGGTGCATGATTCATGAAAATCTGTTTTAATTCCTGTGAACCATTTATTTTCAATTTTAATTAAAAAATTAACCAAGCCTTACCTGTAAGGTGAAGTTTGATTGGAATTCTACCTCCTCATTGTTGCATAGAGAGATCACGTGAGATAGCGCATGCATAGTGAAGATCATCCTTTAAAGACCTTGGCCCATGTCAAATAAACCTCCCTGGGAAGGGGACAGTCTCTAATTGGGTGGTACATTCCGCTGACTATCCTGCTGCAGCCATTATAGTTTCTAGAGGTATAGCTTTCCTAAATGCAGCTGAAGCAGAGGCTGCCCTAGTACTGTGTGGCATAAAATTCACAGTGTCAATACCAGCTTTCGTCATCACTGTTTTGACCCACCTAGAAATAGTGCTTTTACAAACAGGATGATGAGGTTTACTATAACTAAGGAACAGAATAGTATGTTCAGAATTGCGACCTGATGCTGTTCTTGTCAAATACTCTTGCAAATATGACAGAACACATAATCTCTTGTCTGCTGGATAAGCAGGCAAAACTAATACTGGTTGTGCCTTCCCTGGCCTAGACTGCTTAACTAATTGGGAAATATGAAACTTGTATGATGATTTACCTTTAACCATATGTCTAATGTCCATTAAGTGAACTGACTGGCATCTTTGTCCAGTAACCAAAAGACAAAGCATAACAAGCTTAAGAGTAAGTAGTTTCAAGTTCAGTTTCTAGGCAGGACTCCAAGATTTAAGCAAGTCGAAAACTTTTGATACATCCCATATTGTGTGATATCTTGGAAGAGGACCTCTGGACTGAAAAGCTGCTTTAATAAACCTCTTTATCAAGGGGTGTTCACCCACTGTATAAGGACTATCAGACAAATCTACTGCTGCAGATAAGGCAGATCTAGCAGTGTTTATCGCCGAGTAGCTACTCCCACTGTCATACAAGTGTGTCAAAAATTCAAGAACCTTGGCTACAGTTGGATGAATGGAACTTTCATTTCTTGCTGTTGCAAAGTTTGTCCACTTATCCAGATACACTTGGTACTGTTTGGTAGTCCCAGTTCTCGATGATTCCATGATGAAATCGCAAGTTCGTGTTGGAATGTTTTGCTGTCTGAGTCTCTTCTGGACAAGAGACAAGCCATCAGTTGAAGCTTGGGCCATAATGGGTGGATTTTGCTCCTGTTGTGTGGTAGTTGTAGTAGAGATACCCCCTTGGGCAGAAGTACTGGCTGACTGATTAACATCTGACAGATCTTTGGAAACCAAACTTGAGTTCTCCACAGTGGTGCTATGACTAAGGCTCGAGCTTGATCTTCCTGCAGCTTTTGAAGAATTCTGGATAACATGCTGAAAGGGGGGAAAATATACACATATTTGTTTTTCCAACTCAAACACATTGCATCTGTTGCATATGCATCAGGGTCTGCATGCCATGACACAAAGGGTTTGAACTGATAATTATGTCGTGAGGCAAATAAATCTATCTCAGGTTTCCCCCATCTCTTTATCAACAGGTTGAAGACATTTGGCTGTAGCTGCCACTCAGTTTTGTCTTGAAACTTCCGGCTGAATATGTCTGCAGTTGTATTTTGAATTCCAGGAATGTGAGTGGCAGTTAGCCAAATGTTCCTTATCATACACCACAGCCAAATGTCTCGTGCCACCTTATTACAAGGTTTAGAATGAGTGCCTCCCATATTGTTCAGAAAAGTTACTGCAGTAACATTATCTAGTTGCAAATGAATATGTACATCTTTCTCTTTAGCACAGAGTGCCTGCAGTCCTAGTTTGGCACCTTCAAGTTCAAGACAATTAATGTGTTTATTCTCAGCAATTTCTCTTGCTAGCCATCTGCCTCCTGTAGGCTCCATACCATCATGGTATGCACCCCACCCTTCCAACGAGGCATCAGTTGTCAGTTTAAAAAGAGGATTGCCATGGGAAATAATTTTTACATAAAACCAGCTGATTTCTGCCCACCAATGAATATCTGATCTTGCTAGTTCCGAGAACTGCATTTGCACTTCAAAAGAACCCTTATGCTTTTTAAGTGCATCAATTTTTTCAATTTCTAGCTGTTTGTAAAACAGTGGTCCGTATTCCACACCTGGAGAAGAAGACACTAAAGTGCCGATTAGCTGTGCTGCCTCTCGAATGGAGCATGTTGGCCTGCGCAAAATGTCTTGTGCCAACCAAGTGATCGAATCAATTTTTTCTCTTGTGAGACTCACTGTCATATGAATAGAGTTCAAAACAAACCCTAAGTGTTCTAGCACTTGGGTGGGCTGGGTGACTGATTTTCATTACTGACTCTGAAGATGGCAACGGTTTTTCACCTTTCTCTGCCTTCATAAAATCATCCAGAATTCTGGTGACTGCAATGATACCCTTTAAGAGAGGCTTTTGAGCTTTCTGGAGCATTACATCCTCAGTTTTCACCTCCTTTCTAACACTATTAAATATCTCTGGATTTACTCGCACAACCTCCAAGCGATTGCAATTTCCCACCGTGGGGAATTTATCCATCAATTCATCACGAGCTTCTTTACTCATACCTTTACTGAGCAGTTGTTTCACAAGCTCTGACAATTCCGGGGCTAAATCTTCCCCATCTTGTTGTGGTTTGTTTACCACTTTTGCCATGCCGGCTAGCACGCTAGATTCCTCCTTCGGTTTTTTCTTTGGAGGCTCGCCCAGGGTGTCCGAAGCGTCGTCTGTCTGCTCGAGTTCGGATTCACTTGCATTGCCCTCATCGCTGTCGTGAGTTAAACTTTGATTATAATTGTCATATGCCGATTTAATTTCAGTTACCACTGGCGTTATAAGGGCAAGAGAGCCAGTTAGATCTTTAAGCTGTTGTTTAATATCAGCCATGTCCTCAGCTACCTTAGATGTATGGCTGTCGGTTGTTTGTCGAGACACTTTTCCCGCCTCGCCATCTTTTGGCGGGCTTTGTGTGTTGGAGGGTTTCTCTCCAGCCTGTTTATCTGTACGCTTTTGAGCAGAAGTTCTTCCCTTTCGGGTAGGCTTAATAGCACTTTTAGTAGCCTTCTGGGACTGTACCTCAGTTGCTTTGCTTGTAGAAGCATCAAGAAGACTTTCGTCTAATATGGCAGTTAGAGATGCGAGGGAGTTGTCATTGTTGTCTCCCATGGTCGGTTGAATATTGAAAAAATCGTCTTTCAACAGTCGAAATCTCGTCGTCCCGAACAACCTGGTCAGTGATTTTAGTTGCCGATGCAACGGATTTACGTAAGTTGGAGTAACCAAATAAACTTTGGACCTTCTTCACCAAATGCAACGCTGTAATGATCTTCACTACGCATGCGCTATCTCACGGGATCTCAAATATGCAAATGAGAAGGTAGAATTCAGGTGAACCATGCACGACACCCCCTCAGTAAATCAATACATAACTGAATAAAATTTAAATGAATTAGACATAAAATGGACCTGTGGAAATAGTCCTGTCTTGCACTGTGTGGAACTGTTTTTTTTTGGTGGTAGAAATAAGTTGTGCGATTATAAGGTTTTTTGTAACAGAACAGTTGGTCAAAATAAAATTGATTAATAGTCAAATAAAAGATTAAATGTATGCAACCTTCTTAAGAGCTATGTTTTACATTGTGATTTATCTCTTGGCGATAGGACTGGGTTAATGTACAGGACACGCTTAAAAAACTGGAAGAAGCACAGCAGGCCATGGTCGAAACATCATGACAGAAAATGCGAGTGCTGTTGAAGTCTCAAACTTTAGTAAGAGCCAGGTTATAGCCAGGTCATAGACAGCTTACTGTTGTTTAAGCTGATCTGCAAGGAGAGGAACCATGCAAAGGCAGGTTTCTATGGTCTGTATTTCAAGCAATGTCCCAGAAAGCTGCCATCCTGGATGGTGACTTCAAACAATACCTGAATATTCTCCTTGGAAACAAGGATGATGAGAAGGTTATGGAGCTTATGTCTAAGGCTGAAAAGGCAATCCGAACTGGAGGGATAGTGGATATCACTGTTACGGCTGTGGTGGCTATGGTCATTCCCAAGCGACCTGTCCATTTAGGAGGCGTTACAAGTGCAGCCACCCTTCTCGACGCACAAATCCTTCCTTCAGAAGGGGAGCTCGTGGCGGTCAGATTAACAGGGGCCTGCCCTAGATGAAATTGTGTAGTTGTTGATACACAATTTAAAGGGTTGTCAATTGGAATAAACAGATGTTGCATAGATTCCCTTGTTTTCTTTTATCGAAGACTGTCATAGTTTTTGCATTTAGGCTCTTCTTAGTCCAACATCGTCTTGGCTTTAAATGTGCTGTTTGTTTTTCCTTTTTATAAACTAATTCGACATGGTGTTGGGCTTGGTTACTATTCCAACATGGCATAAGGCTCAGTTACTATTCCAACATGGTGTCGGGCTAGCTCGGGTGCTCTCGTTCGGGCTGACTAACTACGAACAGTGTCTACACCTGAGGAGTGAGTGAGTTACACATTTGCATATCGAAGTCCCCACAAGAAACACGTTTCTATGCTTTGCATATCCATGAGTTTAAAAAGGTAGACCGAATGTTAATGTGAATTAATCACTATTCATTAAATGCAAACTCCATGTTTGGTTGTGTTTCTTTGTTGGGTTATTTATGTTTAGAATGAGGACTTCACCACTTTGTTGACATGACAGTACTCTTTTCCCTAATAACACAACCTATTAACATGCCATTAACTCTGAAATCAGTAGAAAGATTTAACTTTTGTCAACATTTCTTCTAGGTGCCAGATGATTTAGTGCAACTTAATCTTGGTGAGGTTCAAGTATTCACCACACCAGGGAATTACTGCCAGGTACTACATCCCATTTTAAATTTTATAAAAAATAAAGTTAATGTACTTCTGTTCATAATGTATACATTATTAGGCTTTACCAAAAAGTCAATCCAAACTGGACTCCTAACAGTGTCATAATAGCCTCGTTTCAAAGTATGTGTATTGAAAAAGAACAAAACAATAGTAAAACTTATCATAAAAACTGTATACAAAAATTGGACCTCAGTTTATGTTTATGTTTGCCATTTTCATATTTCATAGGTTCACTTCTTCAAAAAGAAGCCTATTCCAGCTGAAAAAGATGAATTAAACAATTACATTCATAATCTTGACTTAACAGGAATTCCTTTGCCAAGGCTCAAGATGGCAATTGAAAGCAATAACGAAGTAAGGATTAGAAAAGAACACAGATTCAGAGGTCATCTTTGCCATTTGCCATCTGCCGTAAACGCCATGCTTAAACTTACTGATAGCCTAGCGAGTAAAAATGGCAATTCAATTACAAAGATATGAAGATAGATCTTTTCTATGCTATTTTCTTTGACTTAAAAGACAGTCAAGATTTTGTGAGATTTTGACTTCATACAATATAAAAAAGTCTGCCTGTTTGCTGCTCAACAAATTAATTGTGCTTAAGGCTTCTTTTGTTGTTTATTCAACAATACAATACATCTACAAAAGATACCGCTTGGAAAACTGAGGGTTTTTTGCATACATTATTTCTTGAAAACTAAGAGCAAGCCAGCAAAAAAATTACGGGGCAAGGTTTTTGAACTGAAATGAAGGCCGCATGCAAAAATTCAGCTAATTTGGAGTGAGAGTTGGAGTGAGAGTAACAGAAACAACCAAAAACGTCACTTATCCCCTTTTACCACTAGCTTCTTCAACTGGAGATCAGACCTATAAACTTTAGTACATTTTTCAAGAGTTTGTCTGCAGGAAATTTCAAAATAATGGTAGAGAAGGCAGGACTCCACATCATGGCGGATGGACACACGGACACGAGCTCCGCCTCAAACGTTTCTGACTCGTTCTCTAATTTGCACTACAAAGACAATTCATCTGAATTTGAACAATATTTATCATACAACGCTGATAAGAAAAGGTTTATATGGAATGAAACTCTTGAAGAGTTTGAAAGTTTTGTTGATACAAAACTTTCGCAGCTGATCGATGATGGCGATAACGGTTTCAGGACAAAGAAGTCATACAACAGCTCTAGTGCTATCCTAAAGCTACCGCATGTAACACTTAATTTCTACTTTCTACTGAAACACAAAGACGCTGCAAGTGCAAGGGAAAACGGCTGAAGATGTTAAAGACATTCTTAATGAACTAATTCAAAATAATTTTGTTGCTGCGGATTTGACCGATGATACTGCTGAGCACAGCATCGACTCCGTCATTATCAATGAAGAACACAATTCTACAGTGAACAACACTTTGAAAACTGACCAGAATGTCCCTGAAACCTTTAAAAACGAAATTGACAAACTTTGGAAAGCTATAGATGCCACTGGAAGAAAATTCGAAATTTCCCGCGAATCTGTCCCAAGTGGATGCATTGCAACGTGAAATTGATGAATACAAATTGAAATGCGCCGAGTACAAAGTAAAGATCCAAGAACTTCAACAAGAAAAAGCAAGCCTGGTGGAATCTATTAAAATTCTTTCTTTGGATCAATCTACAACCTGCTTCTGATGACTGGCAACCCGTTACGTCAAACAAGTCAAAGAAGAAGAGGAAGAAAAAGGAAGGCAAAGCCAGTTCCCAGAACCAGCAACTGCAAATTGAAAACAACGATACTACTGAGAACGGCCAAGGGGAGCAAAGACCTAATGAAGGCACAATCATTGTTGGAGACTTGATTGTTAAAGGATTACGCAGGGACTTATTAAGTCGGGCAGCTAAACAGCGCGTAACTGTGAGAAGTTTCCCTGGTGCTACAACTGCAGACATGGAGCATTATCTACAACCAAGCTTAGCTACAAAACCGAAGGTGATAATCCTCCATGTCGGAACAAATGATCTGAAAAATTCATCCTCTGCTCGGAATGTGGCAGAGAAAATCGTTGACCTGGCGAATATGATTGCTACTAACTCTCCTAACAATTTCCGCAATCACACAAAGGTCAGATGAAGAATCGCTCAAGAGGAAAGTAAAGGACTGCAACAGAGTTTTAAAAAAATTTTGTAATCAGAATGGTTGGGGCTTTGTCGAACACTTGAACATCGATGAAACATGTCTGAACAATCACAAACTCCATCTTAACAAGAAAGGTATTGCTATTTTAATGAGTAATTTCGTAAATAATATAATCCATTGATATGATCCTTTCTTAACAACTGTGGCGACACTTAACCTCAATACCTCCTCTAATGCCCGGATCAGGTCAACCCTAATGCCAAAGTGTCGTGGATTTAAAATGGCTAGTTTGAATATTACAAGTCTTTTGAAACATATTGATGAACTTCGCGTTTTTCTAAATGATAAAAACATCGACGTTGTAGCCATAAATGAGACTAGGCTAAATAAAAATATTTTCGATCAGGAGGTTAAAGTCCAGGCTTATGATATAATACGTCGTGACAGGTCAACAAATGGAAGGTTTGGTGGTGGCGTATGTTTTCACATTCATTCAAATATAAGCTATACTGTCCGCACAGATTTGGACAGTCAACTCCTCAAAATAATATCAATTGAAATTCATAAACACAACTCAAAACCCTTTGTTATTACTTCATGGTACAGACCCCCAAATTCACCCCATGAACTTTTCACGCATGTCAACACATTATTAGGCAAATTAGATTCTGAAAACATAGAGCATTTTCACATGGGGGAACTAAATTGTGACATGCAATCCAAAGACAATGTTAATGTGAAAGCTCTTCTAAACATAACAGACATTTATGGATTGGATCAAAACCCTTTGTTATTACTTCATGGTACAGACCCCAAATTCACCCCATGAACTTTTCATGCATGTCAACACATTATTAGACAAATTAGATTCTGAAAACATAGAGCATTTTCTCATGGGGGACCTAAATTGTGACATGCAATCCAAAGACAATGTTAATGTGAAAGCTCTTCTAAACATAACAGACATTTATGGATTGGATCAACTCATTAACAAACCTACCCGAATTACACCTACTACAAGTACTTTAATTGATCTGATTTTCACAAATCGGCCAGAGAATGTGTATTGTTCGGGGGTGTCTCATGTCGCCATAAGTGACCACAGTTTAGTTTATGTATATCGAAAAATTTCAATTCCCACTTTCTCCAAAGGAGTTAACTTGATAACATATAGACAGTTCAAACATTTTAATAGTGCAAATTTTTATGCGGATATTTCACTACAACCTTGGGATGACATAAGGCAATTGTATGATGCTAATGATATGTGGAAAAGGTGGAAAGAATTGTTTTTGAATGAGTGTGAAAAGCACGCACCAATGAAGACCAAATGGACATGAAATTCTAAATCTCCATGGATAACCTCCATTCTGAAAAAGCGGATGAATTTCAGAGACCGTCTCAAAAGAAAGGCTATTGAGACAAAAGATCCATTTATTTGGAACCAATTTCGAATGGTTAAAAATCAAGTGAACTGGGAAATTTATGACGCGAAAAAGCTTATTATGAAAATGCATTCAACAATTGTTTTGGAGATCAAAGGAAAACATGGAAAACAATTAATGAATTGACCTCACAAAAGTCCAATAAAACTGTTATTAATGAGATGGAATATAATGGCGTAAATTCTGGCGATCAAACAGCTATAGCAGAAATGCTAAACTCCTTTTTCACAGAAATTGGGCCAAGTCTTAGTAGAGACATGACAGAAGTTGATAAATCCTTTGAAGAATTTCTTACTGAAACTGATAAAAATTTTGTTTTTGAAAAAAACAACGCCAACACATGTTTTTGCACTACTATCAAAGCTTTGCAAGTCAAAGGCAACTGGATTAGATAATATTTCAGCGAAACTTCTAAGGGAATGTCCCGATGTACTAGCGGAATCTCTTACTCATATATTTAATCAATCCCTAATGACTGGCATCTTTCCCGACGAGTGCAAATCTGCTAGAGTCACTCCATTGTATAAAATTCTGGGAAACGCTCTAATCCGATGAATTACCGACCAATATCAGTAATTCCAGTTGTGGCCAAAGTCTTTGAACGGATAATTTATGATCAGCTTTATCATTATTCAACTAAAAACAACTTTCTCTCGTTCCATCAATCTGGTTTTCGGTCTTTGCATTCCACGCTCACAGCACTTATCGAAGCTACAGATAGCTGGGCAATGGATATAGATTGTGGTCTTGTTAATGCCGTAGTCTTTTTAGACCTCAAAAAGGCATTCGATACAGTAGATCCCGATATTTTGTTAAGAAAATTGCAATACTATGGGATTTGTTGGACCAGCCATCAATGGTTTGCTTCTTATTAATCAAACACAGATTTGTCATCTAAATTCTTATAAGTCAGCTCCCAAAGGTCTAAGATGTGGTGTTCCCCAGGGAACAATTTTGGGACCTCTTCTGTTTTTGATTTATATTAATGACTTACCACATTGTCTGACATATTTGGAACCCAGAATGTACGCAGATGATACCAGCCTGACGCTTTCCAGTACTGACATTGGCCATATAAATTATTGCCTTAATCATGACCTGAGTAATGTGTACGAATGGCTGTCTGCTGACAAGCTCACCCTAAATATGACAAAAACTAAGTTTATCCTTATTGCGTCAAGGCAGAAGTTATCACAATTTACGGAAAGTCCCTCTCTTACTATAAACAAAAACGAAATAGAACAAGTAACCTCTGCTAAATCCCTTGGAGTTTATGTCGATCATAATATAAACTGGGAGTGTCATATTGAAAACGTCTCTAAGATAGCTTGTGCCATTGGTGCAATTAAACAAATTCGGCACCTCACTCCTTTTAATGTTCTAGTTAAAGTTTATAGTCTTATTCAACCACATTTTGATCATTGCAATGTAGGTGGGGAAACTGTAACAAGGGCCTTTCTGAAAAACTGCAAAGGCTTCAAAATCGCTCAGCTCACATCCTAATGTCTGCGAGCTATGATAGTAATTTGGATGATCTGTTCCGCGCACTAGGGTGGAGAAGACTATTATCAAAGATTGGAACAGAGGTCTATTCTAATGTATAAAACATTACATGGTATGACACCTGATTATCTTAAATCAAGATTTGTATATCGTGACAATGTAAGTGATTATCGTTTAAGGAATACCGAAAACAAATTAGTTCTTCCACAACCTGAAATTGATTATCTCAAGAGAAGCTTTTTGTATAGCGGAACTCAGTTGTGGAACAATTTACCTGTTGACCTACAACAAGCGTCTTCACTTACCGATTTCAAATCTAAATTAGGTCGCCACAGTTTCAAGTAATATCTTAGCTGCAAGTAAGACCTTAATTTTAAGTATATTTTAGACACGGCCTCCATGAAAAGCAGAATGCTTAGTTATTTTTATTCAATTGTTATTAATAAATTTTATTGTAGTTAGGTAGTTAGTTACATTACTATAGATAATTAACTGATGGAAATACCGTGTATAAATAAAGTTATCTTATCTTATATTTGCACAGAACTTGGCACGGAGAATTTCATTCTGGTAGATAAGCTGCTAACTCGCTTAGGTGAAATGCTAAGGAGCCAAGGTAAACCAGACATAACTCCAGAATTAATGAACAAAGCAAAGAAGTTGAAGGGTTATCTGCTATCAGAATTTCAGGCTGATCTATAAATCCAGAATGACTGTGCCACTCACTGTGCCAGTCTTGGGCTTTCAGATCCCCCCCCCCCCGTGGCAACTTCGCTCAACTCCAGGAAACTTGCCAAAGCTGTCTTCAAATATTTCACCTAATAAGGGAAATCAAATCTGCAAAGTATTCGAATGACCCTCAAATAGCACAAGAAGTTGCCCAAATAGAGGAAAATTTAAACAATTATATTGGACACATTATGAGAGGAAAATATCAAAGGGAACAGTTTTTAAGATTATCAATAATCTTTCCCCAGGCCAAGCAGTCATGGTGGCTGACTATATGATAAAACTTCTGTTTCAAAAACTTTTTGAGCCTCAAAAGGATTGGTTTGCCAAAAAAGGTGTTTCTCTTCATGGCTCAATGTTCCTTTTTAAAAAGGAAGAAAATGGCGAACTATTTACAGAATTTCATGACCTCTATAGTGAATCTGATGACAAACAAAATTGGTATTTTTCTGCAAGCTGCCTTGAGGAATCAATCAAGAACTTTAAGAAACTTCATCATGAAATGTCCACCATCACTCTGTGGACTGACAATGGAGCCGACTACAAAAATACTTCACTTGTGTTATGGTTGTCTAATAAAACCCTTTCCTCTCCGTCACTCCGGTAGCATTAATTCCAAATGTTATGGAGTTGGTTTTATTAGGCTTTAACAATCGTGTAAAGAAACAAGGGTTTTGTTCGATTTTGTCTTCTCCAGGTGCACGAAGAAGAAGACGACGAAAAAATCGGAATGAGTCTTTGCAGATATTGCAATCAACCCCTGGCACTTTGGAACATTAATGCCAACAGTGGTAACACTATGCGAGGTTGGTACATTGCAGGCATGATGTCTGCGAGCACAGACATATGCTCGCAGACTTCTTTCCGGTTGACTCTTACTACTGAGGAAATTTCCACCCGAGTGTGCAGAGAACTGGCGTATTGTTGACGGGTAGTTGGGATACAATATATTCCCTTATTAATACATTTCTGTTACGTTCTTTTGGTATGTCATCACAGCAATTGTGTTCAGTGGACAAAAGCATTGACCTCTGAGGCCACGTTTCCAGGAAGGAGGAGATAAACGATGACATTGATACATTTGCCCGTAGACTAAACCTGAAGGAATACCACGCGCCAGATGATATGGAAGTTATTTGACTTGGAAAGCAAAAACGGACACTAACAGTTTTCTGTTAAATGGGTGAAAATACAGTATTGTGCAAAAGTAATGCAAACGAAATGCGTCGAAATTCGCCCTTTGTTCTCGCGAATGTACGTCGAAAAATCAACGAACTTTCGCGAGGGATTTCGTTGGAATTCTTCCCGAAAAATTAGCGAACTTGGTTGATTATTCGCTTTAGCGAAATTCGAAGTAACGAATTTTCGATGTAACGAAACGAAAGTTCAAAATATCGAAGTTCGAAGTATAGTGAATTTTCAAGGATTGCACGAACTTGACATGTAAACAAACAACCCGTTGGATTGAGTTCAATATTATTGAAACTCTGCATCAATATTCGCTTCATCGCCGAATTAAAACAAATGGCTGGAATCTT
Organism: Catalaphyllia jardinei; assembly: GCA_022496165.2. Taxonomy (NCBI): domain Eukaryota; kingdom Metazoa; phylum Cnidaria; class Anthozoa; order Scleractinia; family Caryophylliidae; genus Catalaphyllia; species Catalaphyllia jardinei. The sequence goes on along the minus strand of CM042746.1, from coordinate 27,165,188 downwards.
AACTAGCGATGTTTACATAAGCCCGCTTTCCCATGTAAAACAACATTGAAACGAGATATATTTTG
>CM042746.1:27140262-27147762 GCA_022496165.2 Catalaphyllia jardinei | reverse complement strand
GCTACCACATGTGCTTTTTCTACAGTTTCATCATCTGCTATCTCAGTAACCTCCACATCAACAGCTTCTGTTAGTACAAGCACTTCAAGTGTTGGCAGTGATGAGGTTTCCTTTGTTAAAGAGCTCAAAGGTGAAAGCAACAAATACAGCGCTCTTGCCAATCTAGCAGAATCTGACTATGAGATTATTCTCGATCGATCTGGGTGGCTTAACTGCGATATCATTCACAGGGCTCAGGTACTGTTGCATGATGCAAATCCATCCATCGAGGGTTTTCAACGGCATACACTTGGTCCAGTGCGAAATTTTGATGTGGTCTCTGGTGAGTTTATTCAACTCCTACACACTGGAAGTGATCACTGTGTCTGCATCGGCTCCATAGGATGTCTGCCTGGACATGTTAATCTATATGACAGCCTTTGCCATGACGTCATAAATCAGGAGGTAGAAGAACAGACTTAAGACTTACTGGGTGGCAGTTTAGTAGCAATCAATTTTGTACCTGTACAGCAACAGACCAATTCCAGTGACTGTGGCGTTTTTGCAATTGCTTTTGCAACACGTCTCACTTTTGAGGTGGACCCAAGTCAAATTACCTTTGAAATTCAGAGAATGAGGCCACATTTAGCTTCATGTTTGAGAAATGGAGCTTAAACCCATTGACATCCAAGACCCTGAGCCCAGACCACCCCTTGAAATCCAGACAAAATGGCCACTTGAGTGAAGTCACACACCAGTGTTATAATATTTCAAGATTTTAATGCTTTCCCTTTGTCCTTCTGCTGTAAAAATCCACAGAAATACTATTTAGATAATAAAGATTTGCTAATTCAACTTTTATCTTACAGATGTACAAGATGCTTTATTAGAAAAATATATGAAAATTGGCAAATGCATTCAGTATGGCATCCTTTGCAGAGTTACGTACAGTGCCCATCAGCTTTCAGAGAAATTTAAATTGAACAACACACTTTTTACCCTCATTTAATCAGGATGTTACACAAAAAGGCTATTTTGAAATCCTAGTTGAATTTGGAACAGGTCAACTCTCCAAGAAGAAGTAAATCTTTAGCTTTTGAACACGATTAAATTTTGAATTTGCCGCCATTGCTGACATCACGATACGTCATAAGACGCAACTTCACAAACATTTATTTGCCAGTCAAGACCAACAAACGTAACATAGTGCTTCAATTTTAGTTCCACAATGAATCAAGAATACATTGGTAATGCAAATTCATTCAGTTGTTCTGCTTATAAACATTAAATAAAACTGAACAATGAATTAAATCTGTTGTGTTCATCTGCGAACAATGGTCAACAAGTGAAGCGCTACGCAGCAAGCATGCAATCATTTTCACAACAAGACTGCATTGCAATTGTAATAAAAATAGCAAGGATATATACAATAAAGGAAAAGTTCTGTCTCTTTATTTCTGCAAAGTTTAGCTGTGCCATTCATCAAAGCAAGACCTTTCATCCCGCATTTGGCGACACAAGGGAACGCCACACTGTTCACACGCGAGGAACATAATACGTGTTAGCATCTGCGAGTAGCCAAACTTTGATACCGAATTTATCTGGCTTCATGGGCATATACTGCTTGAAAGACAGCCTACCGTTGAACTTCACAAGGTGTGTAAGCTTCAGAAAACTTCTGTTCTAGCAGAGTAACTAACGGGCGAACTTTGCAAAGCAGATCCGCTCGGTCCTCGGTATTCGGGTCAGCAAGATGGAAGTACTTTCCCAGAGTTGCAAAACGCTGCTTGGGGATGGTTTTTTTTGAAGCTCTCGACTCCAATAAATTGATCAGAATCCCAGTACATTGCCAGCTGTGGAAGTTCGTGGATTCCAATCAAAATATTGAGGCCGAGATACGCTGAAATTTTCGCTCGATTGGTTACGAACGTTGCGTCGCCCTTGGAACGCGCATAGGCAATGCTGTGCCGGACGATTTCATCAAGGAATTCATCGTTGATGAAAAGATTGAAGAAATTTTTGGCTGTCGCATTGTCCCCAAGATCTCTGGATGGGCCATGGCGAACATTGATTCCACCCAATGTATTTGACCACTGAAGTGGATTTGGTGGTGCATCATCGGAATCTGCGTTACTAGCAGTTTCTTCATCGCCATCATCAGCAAAAACCTCAACATCGGAATTACTTGCGCTTTCCTGAGGTTCTTGGTCGATGAGAGCGTCGATCTCTTCATCCACATCGCGAAGTAATTCTTGCTCTCGCCGTCTTTGGCGATCCTGCCTCATTTGGCCGATTTCTTCAACTGTAAAACTGGCAAAGAAATCTTCTTCTTCATCGGATAAACCTGGAAAATCATCAGATCGACCAGAAACCCTGTCGAGAACTAAACTGCTGTTTTCAGAAATTTGTGAAAAATCGTAAATAGAACGTAGTTTAGCGAGTTTGGTCTCAAATGAAAGATAATTTATTCAGGTCACGTTTCACTAAGTTTCAATTCTCAGGGGAGTATGGTTTCTTAGCTACAGCCAATCAAAGTGTGCCATGTCTGACAGGGCGCATGAGGGCGCACTGGAATTTCAGAGGGATTATATTTCGGGCGCATGAGGGCGCACCGGATGTCAATGGGTTAAGCTTATTTCCTTGTTTTTAATTTTCTTCACATATTTTTCAGTTCCAGAAAATTTCCATGATTTTCTCTAAGAAATGTTTCTCCACTCCCACATTAGGAAATTCCAGTCACGCTTCCTACTTTGTTTGCAGAACTTTGGATGTAACACCAATCTCTTTCCATGGGTTGAATACCTCATGGTTTTCTCTGGAGCTCAAAAATTGACAAGTTTGTGACCCTAGGGGAGAAGATCATCAGCTCAACCCATGAAACATCTGAGATTCTAATGCAGCATACAGAAGATACAATGAAATGTTACAGTATTGTGAAAAAGTAATGCAAACGATAATCGTTGAATATCGCGCTTTGTTCTTGCGATATATCAACGATATTTCTTCGATATATCGCACATATAGGCGACGTGTTGCAACGATAATTCAACGAGATATCGGCGCTCCCCTTCGATATCTCGCCGATATATCGTTCTTGCGATATATTACTACAGCGATATATCGTACAGCGCGCTACGGATTCCATATGATATATCGTAGAGCGAGTAAAAACTCGCTGAGGTGGGTGGCCAGCATCCAAAGAAAGTTTTTTTGTTCAACAAAGCGAAACAAGAGGTAAAATGTTTGGACCTGGGTTAGACACTATCGACGAATGACTCTCCTAGAGCAAAACTGATGAATCGAAAGCTATGAATATGAAGCTATAATTTGTTGAGAAATAAGTCTGTGTAAGCTGCTCAACAGAATTATTTGTTAGTAATCATCCATGGGAAAGTGAACTGCAACCTGTGAAGTTTATGTGGAAGATGTTTTTATGTCATTTAGGAAGTATTGTAGAGGGATAGTCAACCTGAACATGAGCTTCTAGATTAGAATATTCACTCATGCGAGAACCTTTTATCGAGTATTCACAGCCGTTGATCGCGACCGCATCAGTCACAATTAATTTATGACAACAAGATATTTTTTGTTTCCAATTGATGTTTACTGAAACACTCCTCCATTAAACAGACGAAACTGCTTGTTGGATGTTTAAATGCTCCTTGAAAATCGTTTTATGTTAACTTACCGTTCGTACGACTTTTTAGTGCTGTCTGTGACATTCTGAAAACTAATCCGCAGTCACACTGTTACTCTACGCTGATTGGATGATGCTAAAGAATGCATCCAATCGGGATGGAGCAAACAGCGTGACTGTTGCTCCTTGGAACACAAAATCCTGGCCGCAGATTCTGGTCGCTTCGAAAGCTGCATTTCTTGACAATTATTTGGCGGTTAGCACTTGGTTTTAAATGGATCTTCGATTGAATGCCATGAGAAGCATCAAGCTTTCAGTTTATCTGGTGTTCGAATTGGAAACCGGGCTATTCAAATTTCTGGGTGAAAATTTGCTTGGCGCTGGAGAGGTCGAAAAAAATTATGAGCTTTTGACCTTTGACTCCTTCTCACAACGTGTAGCAAGAGTCGACCCAAAACCCACCAAATCGCTCAAATTCACCATTTTGAGCCGAAAAAGCTTTATAACTAGTAAACAGTTTAAGTGGAAAGCATAATTTCAAATACTTCAGAAATCTTAGTTACGCAGCATGCAAATAACACGTGTCTTTAATCTCGCATGTAAACAAAAACCTATTCACGTTTACATCTGCAAATGTCTCAAATTTTTGCCACTAAACTTAGGAGAAGTTTCACATGCATTATATCTTTTGATCTTTCCACAACTACATGTATAATTAAATCTGTACGCATTTAGTTATTTTTTTCTTCAAGGAAAACGTTTGTTTGTTTCGGCTTCGGCGGGTCTTTCCAAAATGTTTAGTCTGTAGCATTCCAAAAGATCCACACCGAAAAAGAGATAATCTCTGGCTTTTATATTCCACACAAACCATTGATTCAAAGAACAAATTCTCTTCTTTTAACCAAAGGATTGTTTATCAAAGTTTCTTTAGCGCGCCGCAAACAAAGTTTTACATGCGTCGCCAAGTCGGTTGCTTGAACCGAGTTTACTTTCTATTGAAGTTGTTATCTATTGTGTTTGCTCTATGGAGAGTGGATTGTTGTAGCCTCTATTCCCAGTACTATTTGACAGAAAGCAACAAATTTGGATTTAAAGGCCAATTTCCTACGGATGATTCATAATGTACAGAGTAAAAAGCCGTGGACGGTTTAAAAAGCTTTACAAATATAATTGGTCATCGAGAGATTGGGGTCGGTGAAACGAACAACTACAAAATACACAAACATACGAACACTCGTGTCATCTTACATACATGTAAAGGTGACATTGTAATCCCTCAGAGCAAACGAGTAAACGCTCGGAGGAGCAAACGATAAGAGCAAACGATAAATCACTCGGAGCAAACAATATATCGCTCAGAGCAAACGATAAATCGCTCGGAGCAAACGATATATCGCTTGGTGAAAACGATATATCGCTTGCTGCAAACGATATATCGTTCAGAGCAAACGATAAATCGCACAGGACTTAGCGAAATATCGTAACTGCTACAACAATAGCTCCATGATATATCGCGCGATATATCGTTCCTAGTTAATTACCGTTCAAATATCGCTGATATATCGCGATTGTTGCGATATTCGTCGATTATCGTTTGCATTACTTTTTCACAATACTGTACCACCTGATCATAATCAGGGGGAATTTTTCAGCACCTACCTGATGTGGGCTGCATTTTTGCTGCTATTATTTGAGAAATTTAACTTATTAACCCATCTTAGCCTAAAAAATGAAAACCTGCCACAAACTGGGCTGGGGTTTTTAGAAAGTTGAGCTGAAGTCTTATCCTGGCCAAAATTAATCATTTAAGGAGATCCGACTGCCAAAATATACATTTCATTCATCTTGCATTACAAACTTTTACAAGTATGTTCTGACAGCATTGTACATGTACTTGGGTAGTGTAAATGACAGTGGCTTGGATTTGTGTTGTTTTGTTTTTTTTTACCTAAATGCAGTCCAACTCTCACAGAACTGAGAGTTGTTGATTTTTAATTTCTGATAAACAAGCAGTTTAGGTAGCTCAATTAGATTGATGACCAGTTTCATCAGAACTGTATTCCACAACAAGGCTAGGCTCACAGATATCAATGCTTGTCATTCATGCACCACTTATGCTAAATATTAACAATACAATCACCACATGTATCAGTAAATCCCTCTTTATTTTTTCCAAATACAAATTTTTGGCTAACCATTTGTCAAATAAGAGTTTACAGCTATAGATAATCTTCTTTAAAAAGTCAGTAAGTCAGATAATTCTACAAAGTATTAGATTAATGATGTTTTTTCGTGGTAAAACATTTTTAGCATTTGTTTACAGTTATTACAGTCCAAACTTCAAGTGTAAAAGAAATTGTTTTCTTCATAGTCAATATACTACATGCTTTTTGTGAGCTACCATGCATGAGGGGATTGAACAACCAGGATGTTTATCTTCTTTCATATAGTACACCACATGCCATTTGTGCATCATGGCTATACTTAAACTAAACTTTGAGAAGTCTCTAATTCAGTAATTTTAATCTGTTGATTTAAATTTGTCCAACATGACAAACTCAAGAAAGATGCATTTCAAGGAGGGAATTTTTGGCTGGGTCATTTTGATGCATCAGATGGTGACTACTCCCAGTCTACATTGTAGAACCAAAACCACTCAAAGTGTTTTAAAAAAGTTTAATTGATCAAGATTCATGCCATGATTCCTTTTTTCTAAATAGTAATTTTTGAATAAACATTGATTTTGTCAAATACATGTGAGAGTCTACAGCTACTGTGTTACATAATCTTCTTAAAATGTCACTAAGTCAGGTAATTCTAAAAAGTAATTAGATCAATGATGTGTTTTTTACTGGTGAAACAGTTTCAGCATTTGTTTACAGCCAAGAGTGAAATAAAGTGTTTTCTTGATAGTCAATACTTGTGAGTAACCATGATTACAATACACCATACACTAAATATCAGTAAAACTGCTGATAAGTTTTGGGGCTAAAATTGAATGTCTAAATTGTTACTATCCAAATACAAACTCTCCTGACTGACCTCCATATTCATGTACACTACAAGTGGTAAGAATTTGGTACCTTATCAAATTAATAAATTTCACCTTGTGTTAATTGTTATGAACCCTCATGTTTTAGGTTAACATACACTGCATTTATCACTACCGTCAGGACAAGGCTGCCAGATTATATACAACTTGTCGGTGGGGTGGGGGGGGGGGGAAGTGGGGGGATTGAACAACCAGGATATTCATCTTGTTTGATATAGTACACAGGTGAAGGAGGGGGAGGGACCATGCTCATAGTAGCCAGGAGAAAACCTTAGTGACAGCCCTGTAAGGAGAAATTTGATGTAAATCACTTGGGGATAAATGGGTTAAGGTTCTTTATCTACCACATGCCACTGTACGTGTGCATCATGGCTATCCTAACTAACACTGAGTAGTCAGTAATTTTAATCTGTTCATTTTGTAATTTGTCCAAACAGACACACTCAAGAAAGATGCATTTCACGAAGGCAGTTTTTGCTGGGCACTCTTGATAGTAGAAGTAAAACCACTCAAAGTGTTTTAAAAAAGGTCAAGTGATCAACATATGAAAACCGAATTCATGCTGTGGTCAGGACATTAATGTCTCCAAACGTAACAATAAGCCAAACACAATTACTTGTCAACTTCTAACATCATCGGTATCTGTAAAGCTAGTCAAATGGTACAATAGGGGGGGCATACATTCACAAGAGCTGCACACACTCTTACTATACGGTCGATCATGGGAACCTGGGCATGTGGTGACCCATGAGGATTACATGCAAGAAAGTCAGTAGGCAGTGTACCTTCTAAAATAGTATACTTTCGCCGAAGCAGTCCAATAACTCTTTCT
>CM042746.1:27110262-27127762 GCA_022496165.2 Catalaphyllia jardinei | reverse complement strand
GTTGAACTGAAGTGCTACCACGGTCTGCAGTCCTGCAGTGGATGAATATTCAATGAGCTAAGTGTTGAACTGAAGTGCTACTGCAGTCCGCAGTCCCGCAGTGGATGGATATGTAATGAACTAAGTATTGAACTGAAGTGCTACCGCGGTCTGCAGTCCCGCAGTGGATGAATATGTAATGAACTTGGTGTCGAACTGAAGAGCTACCGCGGTCTGCAGTCCTGGAGTCCATGAATAAGGAATGAAGTAAGCCCTAAATTTAACTCTTGCACTCGACTTTCACTACCTATGCTGGGTGGGCGCAGAGCTTAATCCAATAAATATGGTAAACGCCAAACTGACATATTGCGGGTATCAAATTTCTTTATTTCTGGTTGTTAGCCTTGGAAAAACATTACTTGTAAATTGAATAGATGATGGTTGCGCGATGTAGTTTTGTTAAAAGCACACACTTTGTTGGTACTGGGTGTATTGTTTTTTGTTCAATGCTGCCATGCAAGAAGTGCTGTTTTAAGACAAATTAATGTAAACAAGCATTGAACCAAGGTCATATTCTACTTTTATTGAACTGGTGTAAAAATACAGAGAAATCGCTTAGCATTAATATGAAATGAAAAAGGCTAAAATTTTTGTACTCAAGTTAATGGTTTATGAATTGTATTCTACGGATTAAAAACTACTCTAAATAGGACATCTAAATTGTTTGCAGCTAGAACATGTTTATTTGGCTTAACTTATTTCCGCTTTTCGATCCGGAACAGATCTGATTGAAAAATTGCTAATTCGAGATGTCATTTTTGGCACGAAGATATTCTCTCATTGGAACTGTGATATCATGATGCAAAGGCTTGGCCAAGGCATTGTCAAATTCATTTACAGTGATATTTGTAGAGTTCGGCCGATTGTTTGGCTTGCTTTTCACAAATACCTTGCAGGTGCTTCTTGCCCGAGCTATTCTAAATTCTACAATTCTTCCGAAGCCATGTTGCATTAATGATTCTATGGCGGTGTTAAATTCAGTTTCGGCAATGGCATGCGCAGATCTTTTGCCATGTTTGAATAAGCGAGAAGAGACCACAGGGCCTTGGGTGATTAGCACATTGTCCTTGACTGTTTGTGTGGTGGGCTGGTCGATGGTTTTATTACCAACTGCATTTGTAACTTCTTTAACCCCTTCACTACCTGCATGATGTACTGAGTACGTCATGCCTCTGTTAATTCACATGCCTTCTTAAGTCCCAATTTTATATTTGTACCCCCAAATTTTGGTAATTTATGCTAATTTTTATATTCAGATGACGTCATCAGGTATCAAATTTCAAAAATCAATAACTCCACAAGCTCAAAATAAGTTTTTTTATTGCAGTTTCATAAAATGTATACTTTTCTTGGGCTAGGTTCTATTGTTAAAGAGTTAATTACATTTGATTCAAAGCGACTTTAAATAGCTCAAAACAGGAAAATAGGCTTGGCAGAGGGGGTAACATGGGGGTTGGCAGTGAAGGGGTTAAGAAACGGAAAAAGGAAAAGAAACTAAATGAAAAAAATGGAAGTAACCATGAGACAGGTAATTCAGTTGCGGTGTATTGAGAAATACATGACAATTACAGCAATTCTTAAATAGTGCTTTGCTTTACTTCGTGAGTGTCTCAGAGGTATCGTATTAGAGCAGTTTTCAAGTGAGTATAGAAAACCTAAAATCAAGCTCATGACACTGGCCAATTACAAAGGACATAGACAAACTGGGGAAAAAATTTCTCGAGTGAGTAACAATCCATTTTGTTTTAATTGGAATTTGTTGAGAAATTAAAGAAGCATGTGTTTGTAAATCATTCGCTCCGCGGCATAATGCAAAGCACGGCAAATCCATTAATTACTTTCCACACAAGTGAAAAGCTCTGTAATATTTGAAAAAACTACCGTTCAATTTTTAACCTGCATTATCAATAAAGTTATGTATGTATTTTTTATGTATGAGTTTGGCGTGCGCATTGTTTCCTATTGGCGAATAGAACACAGAGAGAGAACCAAGGAGATTTGTGGATTTCCAATACAACAAGGCCTAGTTTCTACTAATAATAATTCAAATGTGTGTAAAGTAAAGGTAATTAATGAATAATGGAAGTTTTGGTGTTTACGATTGATTACCTGACAGAGTATTTCCTTCTGTGTCTTGAGGTGATCAACGAAAGATGCTGCATTTCAGGGTTGTTTCTGATCTCATTGTGTCAGGTTGTGACGAGGGTATACCGGCCAACAGTTGTTCCATGGCGTGATTGAAGACATGTAGGGTGCACGCTGTTCTTAGGATGCACGCTGTTCTTAGGATAAGTTCTGGCATCTTTGATTTGGGCGGCACTTTCCCATCTCTGATGGATCCATTGACCTCAGCCACAAAGTGGTCCATTTTCTCTCTGAGTAGCTCCTTCCCTTCACGATCAAAGAATAATTTTTTATTTATGTTCTCAAACAGTTCAGAGAAGTCACTGACTACCTTGGTGGTTAAGTGATTGGTGGCTGCTTCCATTTCGGTAAGGGTCAGATGGAAGGCAAGAGGTGTAGCAAGAAGGATTCTGTCCACCAGGCCATGTCCTTGATCCATGCGTGCGATCAATTTGGCAGCGTTGACCAGTTGTGTGGAGCCACTTCTGTGGAGAAGTGGTAAGAGCAGCGTTCGCTGGAGAAGAGTTTGCAGAGAAGCTGTACATCACCGGTAGCATTGTTTTCATCGGATTTAAGTAGCTTGTTGATGATGTTGAAGACCTCGGGAGATAGAATCATTCCTTTCTTCTTGTTTGTAATAAGTTTCACCAGTCCTGATGAGGTGGTTTGTTCATGGCGTCAGTGAAGCCAAGATTTTCAAGTTGATCCTAGGCTGCATACTGGATAGCAGAAGATTTTCCTGTGTGGGAGAAAATTAACACATCATAATCTGAAAGGTAGTCTAATCAATAGAAGGTCTCTTACTTTTTGATTGCACTGTCAGCGTGCGTAAGCACAGGAAAAATATTGGCCTGCTGAGAGCAAAGTGCTACGAGAACTAAATTTGGATATAAAAAAAAGATTCCAGTTGAACTTCTGGGATATTCCACAAATATAGTAAATATGTTTAGTGGTTGCTTGTTTGTAGTGATGTTAATTTGAACATTGTTGGATGCCAATATGAATCATGTTGTTAGCAATGAAGGAATAAAATATCCTTCGCAACTTCCAACGGAGATACCCTTATTCTTTACGAATTGATAAATATCTTGGTTGGGAAATAGCTTCTGGTATGGGAACTGCACAGAATTCAGCCATTTCTGAAGGTTGATCCATGTCTGTTCGTGCTGTTTGTTGAGTTTAGACGCAGCATACATTTTGAAGTTGACACCAAAACGATTATTTTCGACTGAAGTTAGCCTGGACTGAGCAGGGAATAGCCCTAAGGGAGTAGTGTTAGTGTTAGTTAGAAGTTCTACCAATGAGGAGAAGAGGCGGCATAAAATTGTATTGTTTTCAAATTAGTTATTGTGCACCACTTAAAAAGGAATTGACTGCCCTATTCAAATGCACGTAATAGAGGTGTGATATGACTGATTGAATCCGAGATGTTAAAAGTTATTCAAATCACCGAAAAAGATGCATGCCAATTTCAATGAAGGCAACAAAATTGTGAGTGGATTTGGTGTCAGGCGGGATCTTCATTGAGACAAGATGTTATCACCTGGAAAAGACGGCGCACTTTATGAAATCTATTAGTTAACCGTATCAGCATATTCAGTGAAGTCTGCTTCAGTTCAAAAGGTGACATCAATTTTTTGTGTTTTATAATCGAGAGATCTGTGAAAGTGAAAGTTATTCAAATAACCGAAAAAGATGCATGCCAATTTCAATGAAGGCAACAAAATTGAGTGGATTTGGTGTCAGGCGGGATCTTCATTGAGACAAGATGTTATCACCTGGAAAAGGCGGCATACTTTATGAAATCTATTAGTTAACCGTATCAGCATATTCAGTGAAATCTGCTTCAGTTCAAAAGGTGACATCAATTTTTTGTGTTTTATAATTGAGAGATCCGTGAAAGTGAAAGCGCTGGGGCTACAAATGTAACTTTTATTTTTGCGTAGTAGAAATTGAGGTATGGACGATAAACAAATACAAGTTGCAATAGGATCGAAACGTAAAAAAAACAGTGCTGGTAGTTAGACAACATTACAAACTTCAAAAGAGGAACTTGCGACGCAATGTGGAATGTCCTTTACAGGGAGCTATGGCCGCAACCGTAGGACAAAGAAATGTTTGTACACTGGTTAATGATTGAAGGGCTGATGGTGAAGGAACGTTCTTGTCCGATGTGTGCTGGAGAAATGAATTTGACGAGGTGTGAGGATCGATTGGATGGGTTGAAGTCGGAATGCAGAAAGCAAGTTAACGGTTAAAAACACAGTGCAGAGGTATCAATTAGGAAAAGAAGCTGGTTTGATAATAGCAAGATGACCTTAGAAGAAATTTTGAAGTTAACATATTGGTGGTGCCAGGATCTTAATCAGACCTAAATAAAACATGAACTAGGACTTGCTGAAGGCACTGGGGTAGATTGGGACAGCTTCTGCCGCGAAGTGTGCGAAATTACTCCACAAGAAAACAGTGAGAAACTTGGCAGAAATGGAAAAGTAGTACAGATTGACGAGAGTAAATTTGGCACGAGGAAATACCATCATGGTCATCACGTTGAAGGTCAGTGGGTCTTTGGAGGAATCGAACAAGACAGCAGGAAACGTTTTCTGGTGGCAGTGGAAAAGTGGGATGAGCAAACACTACTGCCCATCATCCAAAAATGGATTGAGCCTGGAACAATTATTGTCTCTGATTGCTGGAAAGCGTACTCCAAACTTGAGACTCATGGTTATGAACATCCAACTGTTAACCATTCAAGAGAATTTGCGAACAAAGATGGTGATCATACCAATAAAACTGAAGGTCATTGGGGGCATGCAAAGTGTAGACTACCTAAGTTTGGTGTTCGAAAGCATCTCTTCTCGAGATATTTGGCGGAATTCATGTAGAGGTGCATGCACCGCGATGAAGACTTGTTTAGAGTATTTTTGAATGATGTAAAGATATACCTTGAATACTGCAGAGCGTTAACTTTTCAAAGCCGATGACGAAATATTCACTTGTGTTTAGAAAGAACGAGTTATGTTAACTTTTCAAAGCCGGTTATGAAATATTCAGGTGTAGCGAAATATTCACTTCTGTTAAGGATGAAAGAACGAGTTATGTTATATTTTCAAAGCCGGCTACGAAATATTCATGTCTAGCGAAATATTTGTTTATGTTAAGGTTGAAAGAACGAGTTATGTTAATTTTTCAAAGCCGATGATGAAATATTCATGCCTAGCGTGAGCAAATAAACAAGTAAGGTATACAGTTTAGTGGTTTGAGGATTACTCATGAAGAATTGTTTAGGGCATTTTTGAATAATGTAAAGAAAGGGAATGGTTCCAGTACTACAGTACGTTAACTTTTCAAAGGCAGTTACGAAATATTTACTTATGTTAAGGATGAAAGAATGAGTTATCTTAACTTTTCAAAGAATGAAAGAACGAGTTATCTTAACTTTTCAAAACCGGTTACAAAATATTCACTTATGTTAAGAATGAAAGAACGAGTTATATTAAAAGATAGAGGTATATTCATGTGTAGCGCGAGCAAATAAACGACTAAGGTATACAGTTTAGTGGTTCGAGGAGTCCTTTACTTTTTTCAGTTTCGTACATGCATGTAAATTATGTCGACTGCGGGACTGCCGTAGCATAGACCAACAAGGTCAATACCGACACGATGCAAAGTGGCCTATTTCGTGATTTATATAAACATATCATGTTGATTATGTAGACTGCAGGACTGCAGTAGCAGTAGGTTTAAGGAGCGCGTGAGTTGCGGGGTATTCTGAAATTTAGCCCTTTTATCTTGTGTAGAAGAAAACATGGTGGTTGAAATGAGACAGACAAATGTTCAGAAATCAAGTCTATTTTCTTGTTATTGACTGTAAATATCATACATTTCTTATCGCAATTAAATACTTCATTGATTTTGGTACAACTTTTGTCTGCATTGTATGTCTGAGTAGTGCTTAGTTTTTGCTACAGAGAACTTTTTCTGAAGGCTCCTCAGATCTCAATTATGGCCAGAAGCCCTTAGGGAAGAGGATACATGTCCCTACTATCTCCCTTAGGTGGTAAAGGGTTAAATAAATTTATTACGTTTTTTGACCCTTTTGCTGCAGGCCATTTTTTCACCCCTGCTTGCCAAATTTGGGCATTTTTACAAAATTTGAAATATAAAAATATATTTACCCTTGTACACTGTTTTTAGCTGTTTCTCTGTCACTTTGGAGGAGGGCCAGCCATGGCATTATCTGACTCGCTTCCATCAGGATTGTTATCCTCCGGTTCCTCCTCCAAAGAACTCAAAGAATCGTGATCTTGAGCTTTCCGACTAACTTACATAAGCTTCATCATTTTCGTCAAACTCATCGCCAGAAATATCTTCCTCATCACCAGATTCATTCCACAACATAACTAGGACTTGGTTCACAGTATACTTAGCCATTACTTGCCAATTTCAAATGAAAAAAGGACAAAACAATCACACAATTCACTAGGAAAACACACATGGAAAATCCAATATGTGCTTGATAAGAAAATTCTGTTTTGTTAAGTTTTTCGTTATGAATCTGTCACTAAGTGTACTAGTCTTTACCAGACCCTCAAAAGTTTATTTGTATGCAGTTTCATTATTTTTACCATGTGCGGAAATATCCATAGAAGAAGTTGGATTTAGGACATACTGGGTACGTCCTTATAGCATATAAGTAATCTGATATTTCCAAAAGGAAAGGTCGAGTCTACCTTCTCAGTTTTTTCATAACGATATTGCTAGTGTAAACCGTAATCTAGAAAATGTATCAATATTATTAGAGAAACTTGATTTTCACTTTAATGTTACTGGAATCACGGAGACAAAAATTACAATTTCAAATGAGAATAACTTTCATCCAAGCATTCCAGGTTATGCTTTCGAATATGTACCAACACCTTTCGCCTCTGGTGGTGTAGGGCTATTTGTTGATCAATCACTGCATTGTACGGTTCTTGAAAAGACCTCTGATTGAAATATCCTTTGTAAATTATAAAAGCATCGTTTGTGGCATAATTTATCGACAGCACAACTAACCAGAGTACTTTCAGTCATATTTTGAGGAGGTAATTGAAAAAATGTGACCTTACACGGGAAAACGTACACTAACGCTTTACCGTTTAACGGATGAAACCGTTTACCCTCCATTTTCTATCCGTTTGCTGTCCGTTTAAATGTTTTGTGGAAACCGTTTAACGTTTGGATCAAACCGTTTAACGTTTTCAGCAAACCGTTTGAATGGCAAAGGTAACCGTTTTTAAAAAAAATTGCATCCGTTTGAACGGCTTCAGCTGCCGTTTAGAAAATCTTTAGCATCCGTTTAAACGGCAACAGAGATCTGTTTTGAACATACACGCATCAGTTTTAATGGCAACAGTTATCTGTTAATAAGGCAAATATTCCCTTAATTACAACGAGAATCTGCTAAAAGGTAGCAGCAATTCGTTCAACACAAAGAAACAAGCCAGTTCAAGTGTCACGATCGCGTGTTTATTTTTGTAAACAAACTTCGAGAGTTAGTTTATGTTTAACTGACATCAAAACAAACATACCTGTGAAGCTTCTGTTCCAAAAGGGCTTTTCCGTTTAACTTAATGTAAAATGCATTATCAGACGATAAAACTGTTTAAATCATGGGGGATATTAATATAGATTTACTCAAATGTGAAACACCTTAAATCAGTCAAGATTTGTTGTTGTCTCTTCAAAGCTGCTATCTCATTCCAACAGCTGACAAACCCACATGTGTTCATGACAACTTCACGCCGCTTTAAGTGTGTACCCCAAATTCTGGGGTCATTGAGCATTCATGTATTCACGCTATTGTTCTTACTCATCACTTATTCATAACGATGTTCTGCCGACAACACGGCATGTTTCCGAAGAGCGCAAGCTCTTTGATGTTGGTGAGATATTTTTCTTTTATTAACAGAGAAGAAATAAAACCCTAGGGACTAAGATAATGTCTCCTTGATTGATTCTTGGCAATTTCAAACTTGAACCAGATATCTTTAATGATAAAGGGAGGTTTTTGTCAATTACCACAAAACACTGAACCGGACACATTGGTCAATATTTACGCTCTCAGCGAAATTTTGGTTACAAGAATCACGTTTGAGTGAACAATTCCTTGAAGGCCGTAAACAGCCTTGGAACTTTGAGAGTAAAGGTCGAAAATTCTCCAAAATCGCCTTTTTAACTTTACTGAGTCAACATTTTGATCAACAGAGGGTTTATTTTTCCAAAGTAAACACGGGAGCGCACGCGAATTAAATTTATGACCGCGGAGTACTTTTGTCTTAGTACAAAGCAGCAGTTACAAAACTTGTTGCATGTGGCAATGCGAACATTTTTATTTGCTGATCTTTTCTTACCTTATTTCATTTCTCGTTTTCTTTGCTTTAACATTCTCTGCGTAAAATCTTTTCGATTGATGGAACAACTAAGGCAAGCAAATAATCGGGAAGCCTACGTGCATCGAGCGTGACGAGCGTCATGGGACGTGACAAGACACGGCAATTGGTCAGTTCTAGACAGTTGACATGACAACCGGATAAAAATTGCGGTGTTCTTGCTCGCAAAGCTCGCTTGATCAAAACAACAGCTGTGTTTACTAACAAGAGTCCGGAGAATTACGTAAATGACTTACATGCGGGGCTAAACGTGGCTGCATGGAGGAAAATTATAAAACTCACTGAGTTTTTATTTAAAAATATAAAATAATACAAAAACTTAACAAGTTACACGCCGCGATTGTCGGAATTTCCACTTACGCGCGGGGCTAAACGTGGCTGCATGAAAGAAAGTTACAAAACTCGCTGAGTGTTTTTTCCAAAAATACAATCAAGGATTTTTAATTGAACTTTCTTCATTGAGCAAAGAAAGAAAATGTCATCAAATACATATTCTGGGAGGAACAGATAACATGAAACACGACACAGCTGCGAATAAAACTTGCTGGCGGCTTTGAATCGAACACTCAGTCGGCCTCAAAAAGAAAAGAATCCTAAAATAAATCTCTCCTTAGAGCTCCTCAAAGGCATCTGATTAAAAAGTTGTGGTCAAAGGAAATTAAAAGTTCAAATCCATGTGCTCTGGGCATTCGCCACGCATCGGAACGTGTGCATGCATTAATTAACTATGGCCGCCGCTCTACGAAAAAATCTAATTTTGGCATTCCGTGACCAAAAAAACTCGTTCAAGATCTCTTTTTAAAGCTCTCAATATGATCTGTATTCAAAACTACACAAACTCAAGCTTGCAAAATTTGAAATGCGTTGCGAAGAAGCCAAATCTATAAAATATTACTTCATAATCATTCACACATCGCAAACAAAAGGGTACGTTCACAAGTCAGTTCACCCATGTTCCGTTAATTGCAGCATTGTTCCAGTCTTTTGAAGTCTCTTTGAGGTAAATGAGGTCTCCTTCCAAAATATCTCACCTTTTTGAAACTGAATAAAACCGAAATTGTTCGGAACGTTTTTGGATGCCTTCAAGCTACAACATCCAGCAGGATAAGCCATTTCAGAAAGACACATTTAAAGCGGCGTGAAGTTGTAATGTTTATAGAGCATCTGCTACACTAATTGATAACATATTTGTCAACAATTCTGACAAACTTCTTGCCAGTAGTAATATGATATCTGATATTAGCGATCATTTTTCTCAATTCTGTATTACAACATCTGCCAGAGACAAAAAGCAACAAATCAAATCTGTTAAAACGTGTGACTATTCAAAATTTTCCGTTGATAGTTTTGCTAAAGATCTCTTAGAAGTTGACTGGGACAGGATGACTGCAAATGGAGAAATTTGTCTGGATAAGTTGTTTTCAACGTTTTACAACAAGCATAACAAAATTGTCAACAAACATGCCCCATTTAAAAGAATGTTAAATCGGAAAGCAAAGCAGCTGTCGAAACCTTTGATCACCACTGGAATTAAGGCATCGATTGCACTCAAAAGTAAATTGTATGCATCAGGTGATGTCTCTAGGTACAAATACTATAGAAACAAAATCTGCAGCTCAATTCTACTAAGTAAAAAAAGATATTACTACGAGTATTTCAAACAATGTTGCTAACATGAAAAAAACTTGGGAAGGAATTAATGAGCTGCTATATCGTAGAAAGAGGAATTTTAAAAACATAACTAAACTTAAGGACAGGGGAAACATCGTGAAAGAAGCCTCACAGATGCCTAATATCCTTAATAAGTACTCTGCCTCAGTAGGTACCAGACTTGCTAGTAAATTGCCCTCTCCCCCTAAGCATCACCTTGATTATGTTAGCAAATGTATATCTCCACTCCCATCCTTTTTTGAAGAAGTTTTTCCTGACGAAATTCGCTCTGAAATATTATCCATACCAAATGACAAATCTTATGGTTTATATTCCTCCCCCACTAAATTACTTAAACTCTCAAGCTCTATTAGAGCCCCTGTCCTATCAGAGTTACTTAATATATCTTCAAATCGGGGTCTTAGCCATCAGAGCTTACAATTGCCAAAATTACGCCAACATTTAAAAGTGATGATGAAAGTGATGCCAATGATTACAGACCTATCTCATTATTGTCAAATTTTAACAGAATTTTTGAGAAAATAAAAAAATGACAAGCTATATTGAGCAACATAATTTATTATATCCATCCCAATACAGTTTCCATAAAGGGCATTCCACTTAACATGCAATATTGGACATCATTAATAACATTCAATCTATTATGAATCAGCGATTGCTTTCTTGTGGAGTATTTATAGACCTTAAAAAAGCCTTCGACACAGCTGATCACAAAATTTTACTTAATGAGCTCAACCGCTATGGCTTTCGTGGGATAATTAATGATTGGTTCTATCATACTTAAACAATCGCATGCAAACAACTCAAGTAAGTCAGCATATCTCAGATAAAGCAATCATCACCTGTGGTGTACCCCAAGGGTCTGTTCTCAGTCCATTGCTTTCTTTGTTTTATGTCAACGATATTCACAAATGTTCAAATAAACTTTGGTTTTAATCTTTTTGCTGATGACAGTAATGTCCTATATGCTGATAAAAATGTGAAGGCTCTTGAAACAACAATTAACATTGAATTAGGAAAGTTTTATGTCTGGTTAAAAGCCAACAAATTAACACTTAACATTAAAAAATCAAATCTCATAGTCTTTCATCCTTATCAAAAACAGCTTGCTTTTCAGCCAAAAATTTGTATGTTTTGACAATGAGCAAAATAAATATGTTGATCTTGAGTGTATTATTACCTTGGTGTATTAATTGATAAAAAGCTTTCCTGGAAGCACCATATTGATGCTATTGCTACAAAGATTAGTAAAAATGTTGGGCTTATTGCAAAATTATGTCATCATGTACCTCGGAAAATACTTTTGAATTTTTACAAATCACTAATCCATCCCTATTTTTAAAACATACGGTCTTCCAGCCTGGTAAGATGTATTTTAATAAAATTCAATTATCCAGAAAAGGGCACTTTGTCTGTAGTTTTTCACAGATGTTTGTGGTCATGCAATTCCTTTATTTCTTGAAGCTAATGTTCTTCCCATAACATTTCTATATCATGAATGTGTAGCCAGTTCAATGTACAATATTTGTGGGGGTTAAGCAAGCTTGGCAAGGTCACATGGCAGCTGGTACTGCCAAAACAGCTCCGCACCAGTGTGTTAAAGCAACTTCATGATAACCCTGTAGGAGGTCACAATCCCCAAAGAAAGAAGGGCATCTCACCAGAATTTAGACGGCCATGGGAGGTGCCATACGTTGTTGTGGAACAGCTTAATGATGTTGTGTACAGGATTCAGTGGGGCCCTTGGGCAAAGCCTAAGGTGGTACACAGAGACTGCCTTTGGGAGTACTCCAGGGTAGAATGTGCAGACTGGTTCCAGGAACCAGTGCAGGACAAGAATGAGGATGTATCTACCCGAACAACTACACAGTAGGAAAACCAGGAGGACAACAACATTAAGGGAAGAGCATCCGTCAGACGTCCCAGAAGGAGACAGAACTTACCTCCCAGATTCAAGAAGAACTCCCAGGACAAGGAGGTGCATGACGGGGCATCGAGGCAGCAGAAGGACCAAGAGGGCCTAAGGTAATCCAGCAGAAAGTGGAGAAGTCCCCCAAGATACAGGGACTGTGAAGTGATCTGAACACTTAATTAAGAGACATTGAACTGTTTTCTAATGTAGTTGATTTTAATGTAAGATGTCCAGTTGTTTGAAATTTGGCATTATCCGGGACGGATAATGGATGTTAGAGGGGAGCAGTGCAATGTTGTTGCATGATGCGTGACAAAGCCATATATGGGACCTTCCATATTTGGGAAGACCATGTGCGAAAGGTCAGTGTAGTGTTTTGCGTGAGGAGTGTACGGATTAAAAAGAGCACAAAGATTTCAGTTATTCTGTCAGTTGTTCAGTCTTTGTTTGCCTGTCGAACCTGTGGGGAGTTACAATAGGATACATTGTTTGAAACAAATACAGGCTGCTACAGCTAATTCAGGGCTATGCCATGATAACAATAAAATGATATGTAATAAAATCAAAGGATACCTATGCCCTAACTCGTGGATTAATAACCTAGAGATGAAACATGTTGGTAAAGTTGCAATTTTTGGTGCATTATTAAAGGCTGTTAAGACAAGCTGTGGTCGTACCATGCAAGATCGCACTTAACTTATATAGCATAGGCTTTTTAGTTTACCTTTGTTACACACATAATTATTACAAAATAGCTAGGGTGATAGAATTGCAGCTGAACATGGCGTGGTAAAAGCTAAGGGTTCTTGGGTCACATTGGACACTCCTGCCCAAAAAATCAGAGTACTTCCCACCCCCCGCTTTTCCACCACCCAGAGGTTTCTGTTGCTCTGTCTGGTGGGAAAATTGCATGCATTCAAGAATATTTTAATTTTTGTACAAACAGACCATTCTCACTGCATGTCACTCAAGGCTGGACAACACTTCTTATTCAATGCAGAACCACTTGTCTCTATATACATTGCATGTAAAATATAAAAATTATTAGCCTCTTTTGAGAGCATTTTCTGGGTTGATTGAAAAAATCTGCCGACCCATAAATGTGTTGGCCAACAAGCTCACAGGGGGTTTCTTTCCCCTTGCTACCTTTACAATCAGGAAGCAAAAATGTAAACTAAAGACAGTAGTTGGGAATTAGTGCATTTCACATCCCACTCAGAGTTCAAATCAAAGTACTTAAATAAACAAAACAATTATGGGGAACACAACTTAAATCTAAACTTCACTCTATGGCGGTTGAATGTGGTCAACTCGAGATAAATAAACAAACTGCAAAGCCTTGAACAAAGATCCTGTTTGATTGAATGTTGGATCTTGCAGGAGATTTAATCAGCCAAACTTGAAAATTAAAACGATATTAAGTCAAAGACTAAGGCAAGGCTGACATAATGTATTTAGCGCACCGGAACGAGGCTCGTGGGAATAGAGACAAGGCAACTTGTATCTGTTTTCCTTGTACACTACTATACGTCGCTCATATGACCGGTAACCAATCAGGAGCCAAGAAAGACAATAGGCTATTGTTTCGAGAACAATAGACTCTATTGTTTTCCAAATCCAAGATGGCGTCTTGAAAAATCGGACCAATCAGGAGGTGAATTAAGAATTCAAGATGGCGGTAGCGGCTCGGAAACCTGGAAACGAGGTCCCAGGTTTCCATAGGAGTTTGTTTTGGGTAAGAAAAATGGCCCACGGGACGCGAAGGCCAGGGATCGGTCTTATCATATTTTTTCCCCTCGGACTCGAGAATCAATCTACACACATGTAAATCAAATGAGAAACAATTGTATTTATTAAAAAGTCCTAATTCTTTACAAGAGGGACCTGTGTCCACTCCCTTAGTGGGAGGACGCCCATAAACATTTTTCACAATTAACGTATATCATTAGTCTGTGCGTTGAGGGAGAAAAAAGACAGCAATGTCCAACGTGGTGTGGGTGCTGACATGAAAGGCTGGGAAAACTTTTTACAATTCCAACAAGGTTTCAGCAATTTCCATGTCTACATCATTGAACTCAGATGGTGTGTATCCATAAGGATAGGACTTGAAGGTGTCCGGATCGACCACACGTTTGTCAAACACCAATCCATATCGTTTGGTGCGTGGACCCACTTTGAGCTGTTTGGTGGCCGGATGTCTGGTGAAGAAATTGGGATTGACGACGTCGATGTTTCTGCGTTCCCCAAGAGGATCCGTCAACTCCTCCAGAAGGTTCTGGCGCATGATGTGGTAGTTGAGCTGTTGTTGACCACGAACATTGAGGGTGAACCCTCGCACTTTGCAGCACACTGCCGTTTTTGGTCTTGTATCCATAATTCTTGGGTCCTGCTGAGGTGAAATCGATGATGTAATCTCCATCATCCAATTCGTTGGTCATTTCACCCAAAAAGTCGCCCAGAGGAATATAGGGTTGGCCAGGCTTCCAGGAGAAAATGACGGAATCAGTGTCGAAGTACAGGACTTGTCGTTGTAGCAGTTCTAAATAGGAGTACAGCTTTAAACGGGCCCAACAGGTCATGAAAGCAGCAATGAAAATGTTGACATGTCCGTTGTCGTGCTGGTTTTCCCTCAAATTCGAGTAGACCACTTCCAAGGAATCTTGTGAACAAATGCGGACCGTGTGGATGTCTGTGAAGGTGTCTGACACTAGGACAAAGAGATGAGCTGGTGTGGTTACGGTTTCCGTGGTTTTCTTGTGAAGATTTTCGCCAAACTTGCCCCAGAAACTATTCAACATCAACTTTGCCGTAGCTATACGTCCTGGATTTTTTTCGATGAGGAGAGGATCTAAGGTGATGCCTTCTTTGGCTTGGTAGTCACGGACGTATTGCTGTTTTTGTTCATCAGTCTGCGCCCATCCAGGATACCCCGCTGATTCTTGTTTTATTTTTAACCATGTGTTGACATAGTCAGCAAAGAGCCCTTCTTGACGTTGCTCCTTTGGAAAATGCCAGACCTCGTGGATGTGTACAATGCGGTACCCGACCTCTACTGCTTTGACGAGCTCAGGGGTGCACCACGTACCGCTGAGAAGACGTTCCTCTGGAGAGTGAGGACAATGATGTGATTTTTCCAAGAGGCCCTTGGTCATCTCTTCTTCCATGCAGGTTCTGCATAGAGGTAAAGTGAGTTTACCTCCATGTCGGAAGGGCAAGACGGGATGATACAAGTGATGAGGGGGAATCACATCTACTTTGGCTAGACCAAAGTACGCTTGGATGTCTTGGTTCTCCGGGTGGGTGATAATGATGGGATGACCAATGGGATACTGTTGTGTTTTGTTTACCCATGGATAGAGAGAGGTCACATCGACATACTTGATTTGTTCACCCTGATCCTCGTTGACCTCATGATGGAGACGAACGGCATTGGTTCTTCCCCCAAAGAAGGCATCTCTTGGATTAAGAGGTTCAACCGTCTCGTAGGATGCTAGGAACTGTTTGAGATCTTCATTGCTTTTGACTTCACGATCCCAATCACATTCCCACATGATTTGAAGGTTGTACCCGTGCTGGCGCAGAAGACGGTGTTTCTGTTGAGTGACTTCATACAATTCTTGGATGGTACAATCAGGATGGAATTTGGAATGTCGGTCACGATGATTGGAATGACAACGAGGACAACCGTGCCATAGACATCCATGAAATTCATAGACAACATGGTTCTGTACATCGAGGCCATCTACTAGGAAGTTTAGCAATCTCTGCTCGCTGCCATTGTTCGCGTGTCGAATGCGGTCTTCTTGAGGTTCGTCGTTAAAGCGACTGTCACGACGAAGCAGGTGTTCACGCCAAGCTAACCACTTGAATGCTTTTACGGACTGGTTGCTACGAGCTCCTTGCCATCCTTGCATGGGTTCAGTGGCTATGCTATTAGGAGTCAGGAGTTTCTTTCGCCAGAACCGATTGCACGCAGACGCTATGGTTACACACTTCTCGATGGGGTCAAACTCGGCATGTTGCTGGAATTCTTTTCTGAACTTTCGGCATCCCGCTTTTAGGAGTTTGACGTCCGATTCACAGTAGGTTTCCATTTCTTGTCGCATGACGAAATGATAGTTGGCAGCGACCTTCTCGGCGTACCACCGCTCAAATTCTGCTTTCTTCCTAGCTGACATGCCATCAGGATCATACATCTCAGCAGGAGGCATGGGTCCTTCGTGGCCTTGATTTTCCTGCATGTTAAATTTGTGGGGGAAGAACCCTTTGACCAATTCTTGGATCCCAAAGGTAGACGGAAAGGTAGCAAGAGGAGTAGTTAAGAGGAGAGGGGTGCGAGCGCATAATCTAAATAAAAGGGGAAAAATGAGGTGAGTGAATAGAAAAGGGCACTAACACGAGGACAAAAATTTATATACCAAAATCATAGTTCGGTTTACTATTATTAATTTCTCTTATTAAGGCTGAATTATCTTTTTTTATATAAATGGGTGCTGAGCCCTCTACATCAGGGTAGTAAATTATTTTGTAGTATTTTTGCTTTGGAATAACTTTAGGCTTAATCATTATAATTTTTCTATTTTGAAAATTATAATAACTTTTTACTATTGTTGCTTCTGATTCACAATCCATATAATATATAATAGGGTATCATTTTTTCTTAAGATATTCTATTATAATAAAAAGCTAATATATTATTTTTAGCATAACTAATTCTATTCATTAATTCTTTTTCTATCTCAACAATCTCAGGATTTGTAAATTCATTTAACATAATAGATAGCTCTACATTTGTTTGTGAATTAAAATCAACTTCATTATATACATGAAAATTTTTTAGAGTATTTATAAGAAAATTTCTATATAATGAAATTTGTCTCTCTAAATGGTTAGTATAAAATTCTAGCATATTAACAGGCATATATAATATAATTATAATTTATTCTTCAGAATATTTTTTCCAATAGTATTTTTTATATTTTTCAACAGATGGGCACATATCAATAAAGAAATTATCAAGATTACAGATATCATTAATCAAATCTTCATTGTTAAATGAACCAAGTCTCAATGCTCTCTTTATTCTCACTAAGAGATGTGCATAGCTTTGATAAGCATACTTGCAGTTATTCATGTTTTCGTTAACGTTTTTATAGTCAAGCAAACATTCAATTAACATAGAACCACCAAGAGAAATAATAGTCAAAATAGATCCTGAGACAATGGCTGATGCAATACCGCCTCCAGCAATGGCACCTGAAAACAATCTTGCTGCATATTTAATATTTCTGTAATACCTATGAGCTCTCTTAAATAAAAA
>CM042746.1:27093623-27104574 GCA_022496165.2 Catalaphyllia jardinei | reverse complement strand
GGAATGCGTTGGATGTAACATTGATGGGAGGCGACGTGCACTTGTTGCTCACAAATGGGGCATTCGCCCCAACCGCAGATATGATCTCTGGATCTTCTATCCCCTCCGTGACTTCTTTTTCTTGGTTTTGCCTCATATGTCTTGCAACACTCAAGACATTTTTTGTAAGTGTCACAGATGGATGAAATGTTTTTACTGCGACGATGAAGATGGTAAGAGTAACAGTCCTCACCAAAGAAGGATCGATGACAAAGACGACAAAGAGAAGAGGGTGAAGGGAATTTGCCTGGACCCAACAGTCGTTTAGCTTCTGCGAAATCCGGGCAATCCTTTCGACGACAAGATGGACACCATTTTCCTTTACAGGGATGATGTTCGTGATCGTTGTGGTCGTACCCCCGATTGCACTCATCGCAGAAGCAACTCCTGGACAAGAACCCAGAGAATGAGTTACACCCATCGTAATGGTGACCTTCTTTGATGATACGGATGATCTTGTCCGATGGTGTAGGTCCCACGAAGATCAGCATGTGAGGAGGGTCAATAGACATGACTTTGATCTGGTAGTCAGGGAGAACCGCTTGGAACTTTTGTAGCTCGGAGATGCCACATGGTCCCTTGGGTACCCCTGCTAGATGATGGAGTTCCTTGGCCAATCGCTCTTAGACAGGATAACCATCTTTGAGGTTTTTGTAATGACGATCTCTGGTATTCCCGTTGCCATCAACCAAGGCTTTCATGATGACGATAGCCCGAGCACAGCACAATGCATCTCTGTTCTTGATGATGACGCGTGAATGTTTGACGATTCCACGGACAGCTGCACTGCTGGGTTTGTAGCGTTTACCATGACCACTACCAGGGGCAGGGGTATGAATAAACGTGGTCTCCACCATGAACGAGTCGTCTGCTTCGAAGGCTTGATTGGAATTGAGTCTGGATGCCAGGGCTTGTAGGTACGTGTCTAAGCGATCTGAACCCTCTTCAAATTCACTCACGGTAAACGTCGTTGATTGAAATGCATGGGTGAATGCGTCTGATTGCATGGTGAAATGCAACGTGTGATGAGGCTTGAGGCTGCTGTTGGCTTTAATCTGACAGTGGATGGTTCGTCGTAACGCTTCCGTGACCTCTCGTCCCAAGTCGTCAGTGGGATTGGCCTTACGGTGTTGTTGTATGCGAGCCTGGTATCTCTGTTTATGCAGGACATCTTGCCAATTACGTCGTGGTCCCACGGGACGCATCTCAAAATCCAACAGCGGCTCTGGTGGTGGTGGTGCCCCACCGACCATTACCCCTCCTAGAGGCGAGGGTCTAATGCTGGATGGAAGATCCAATCGTCATCGTCATCATCATCATCAAAAAATGCTTCGTCGTACGACCTTTTAGCTCCTACAGGAACTGACCTACGCTCCAGGGATCGATTTCGGCGAGGAACCACATGTCGAGGTGAACGTACAGGTGAAAGAGAACGGCTCCGGCGTGAAGCACGCTGATGTGGCTGTGAAGTGAACATGACTGTCTCAAGACTAGCTATGAAATGACTCAATGATACACATGTACGATTTATCTTAGATAGATGATGTCATATCTGACCAATCATAACAAAATGTGACCATATAAGGAAATGAGTATACACCAATCACCGTCTAGAACTTTTACAAAGCATGTGGAAAACACGTTTATCAACATATGTAATGTCAAACTATGGCACAATGTAATATTTTGCATGGAATAACGTTGGCTGTTCCCTTGAGAAAAACACCATGCAACCGGAGCATTTTAATCCACAGTTAAAGAATTAATATTAGTTAGAACGTGAAATGAGTTATGACCGACTACATGCTAAGAAATTAAACATCGAAGGTATTTCAAACAAACTTTTTTCTGCTTAAACCAAAGATTCAACAAAAACTTTAAATCGCTCCTAGTTCATCAACTCTAGTTGTCGAAGCAGTTTTCCAATAATGACAAAATTCACTTACATCAACCACAGTCCTTTCAAATTCCTCCAAAGCGTCACACAATTCGCGATCAGTCAACTCCATTCCACCAAGACAGAAAGGAAAACTATGCTTATGCGCACTGGACAAGGTCACAAGTTAAATGATTTTGCTTACAACATTTGATTAATAAAAGTGTTTGCACAAAAGGAAAAAAAACAATGGTAGGCTAGGAGCCAATGAGATGATGGGGGATAAGGGGGTACGCAATATCACGTGGTTAACAATTAATGTGGATGGGGGTACGAGATATCATGTGGTTAACAATCAATGAGAATTATGTCATTAAACTGTTTAAAATGAACACAGAGTCTGATGATTCCTTTTTCAACTTTTATTGAATAACACAAACTCCAAAGGGAGAAAATGATTACAATTTTAACTTTTTCTTGGCCTGCATGATTCTCTTGACAATCTTTTCTGTCAGTGTTTTGTTCCCGGGTAACTTGTCGATGGCCTTGATCATCTTCATATCCGCTTTCCACTTGTCTCTCAGATTCCTGGCTTTGGAATAATCGATATCGTGCTGTTTGGCAATCTTGTCCAGTCGATTGATTCCTGGATCACCTCGTTTGAGTCTCTTGGCCAACTTTGTACCTGGGCCCATAAATTGGTACCCAGGCCAGTGAAATTCAATCTCCGTCTTTCCCAGCCATTTTTGAATGTCGACACCACGCCCTCGTTGACGGTACTTGCACGTACGGGTCTTAGGTCGTGTCATAATCGTGTTGTAGATTTCTTCTCAGTTTCTTTCCTTTGGCCCAATCTTCCCAGCCAGTCGCAGGTTTTAAACGTTCAGCTTCGTTTTTACGTTTGCCCTTGCCTTTGCCCTTGTCTTTACCCAGGAGAATGTCAGCCTTTCTTAGGAGTGTTCCTAGATCCGAGTCAGGTGGAATGGGTGTTTTAGCAGCGGGTGACTTCTTTTTAGCACCTGACGTAGACGGTGTAGCTTCTTCCTTGATGTTTGGGGTCTTCGTACCTCGAGAAGTGTTCTTTATCAATTGTTTGAACATGGTTTCTAGCGGACCCTTTACTAAATCTCCTTCCTCCTCATCTTCCTCTTCGCTGACATCACCACTATTGCTCGCCAAAGGCCCAATTTGTCTGATACGTTTGGTTAAACCACCTCTCTGACGAGCTAAAGGTTTAATTTTCTTGATGGCAATCGAATCTGGAATCAATTTATCGCGGAGTATCACGTGACTTTCGGCGGCCAAACGTCAGGCTTTGTTCAACAAGGCATTGTCGGTGATTTCTCCTTTGTAATACTGAACCAATTGGTCAAACTCTTTCGTGGGCACCATCATAACCTCTTCTGTCATCCTCAAAATGTTGTTGGAGTAACGTTTCGTAGCAGTCTTGCCAGTAACGGAGTTCGGTCTCTTTCTTCTCGAGTTTGAGAGTCAAACTGGCTGCTGTATCTTTGTCTCGACTGCAATTCGTACACACAGTAACGGTGTCTCCGGGTGGTGTAGTGTCTCTGCTAGTCTGACACCTTTCGCACAGGTCCCTGTACTTTATAACCATATGTTCTTGGTATAAGCTATGGTATTTACGACTCCAGTACTGCACACTGTCTTTCAGATGTTCCACTCTTTCGTTGGCTTGTTGCAATAGCTCAACGAGTCTAGAGAAACTGGATTCAATCTTGCCAGCATGAAAATCTTCTTTACTGTATAACTGTTTCCGCTTTCCTTTATGCTCCAGTACCACGTCCACACCTTCCAGGGGATACCCCTCTTCATCGCGTCCTTTTATTGAACACAACATGCTTGCAATCCTCTCCAGAATCCGCTACCTTTTTGTTCTTGGAGATGTGCTCTTCGCCTCTTGACCGAGTTTCTGCGTTTCCCCACCTCGCGTAGCGTTGTCTTATAGCGTTTCAGTTTAGCCATGGTGATCGGGTGCACAGGAATTCTGTTTCGTAATAGGTTGAGTACCATTTCGCTCACGGCGTTGATTTGATCTGCATTAGCATGCTCTAACATCTCCTGTCTCCTGTTCCGATTGGCCTCTTTTAGAATAGCCTCTAAGAAAGGGCGTTGTCTGTGTAATCGAATCATACTTCCCACAGTGCTGGACGTCTGTTGTAATTGTCTGTGACACCGTTTGCACCCATTCTCTTATACCTCTTGTCCTTTCCGAGCTTGTACCCGATCTTTGCCGCGTTCTTGAGAACAGTCAACAATGCACCTCCACGTTGTCTTTTATCATGTTTACGTTGAGTTTGTGCACCGCCTCGCTGTCTAAGTCTTTTCTCGGTCTTTGTTTTATTTTTCATCTTCGACATTTTCGCGAAGCAGCTTGCAAACCCTTTTTCACACCGTAACCTGCTGCACCAGAGATTCCACCTAGTGCCGCTGTCTTCCCTGCTGCGACTAAAGCTGGAATGAGAGCTGCCAATGGAAACAACCCCCCTTTTTGTGTCTTCTTACGTCTCCTTGGTTTTTTACGAACTGTTCGCTTGCTCTTCATGACACACACTACCACTCACACGAGAGTGCTCCTGCTTTTATCGAGGTGATCGTAGCGAAATCGTTGTTCGTATTCGTGAATGCACTTG
The DNA here is from genome assembly GCA_022496165.2 of Catalaphyllia jardinei. Lineage (NCBI taxonomy): Eukaryota > Metazoa > Cnidaria > Anthozoa > Scleractinia > Caryophylliidae > Catalaphyllia > Catalaphyllia jardinei. Next base: position 27,100,008 of record CM042746.1, on the reverse strand, counting down.
TCTGATACTGGGGGTGTAAAATCAGTGATTGTGTCATCCAAGGTTTGCATCTTGATCAAAAATCCCTCAAACTCCTCCATCAGAAGTCCTCGCACGTAGGTTCTCAATTCGATCAATGTTTTGTCGTAACTTGTGTAGGCAAAGCGACACATGTCGATTTTAAACGAAAACTTTTTGAAATCGTTCCATCCCTTAATCACAGTTCCAGCAGCAGTTAAACAGGCAATCAGCAGACTGTTTTCCAAGACGGATCCTACGACGATGCCTGCTGCCACAATGATTAATGCCAAAGCGTTCAAGCAACCGTGGTACCACTTAAAGCGGTAAAACATCTGACGATGACACCACCACTGACGGTGGTAAAAGGCAAACAACCCATCCAATCGGTACAGCAAATCTTTGTTTAACAGTTGGGCGCTTTTCTTGGATCCGTTCATTAGAGATATGGTAGTCATTGAATCTTGGGAAGAGTTCATCATGGTGTCTCAATGAATTTGTGACATCGCATACATCCTTTGTCCTTTAAAAGGTGGCTGAGAATCCTTTGATCGTCTGAACTGCCAGGGTGTAAATCCAAGACCATGTATCCAAAGGGACTTGAAACATAATTTGCGATGGTACTTTCCAGTTCATTTAACTGTTGTATATTGGTGGCATCACCATTTTCATTTCCACCTTCAAGATTTTTTATTTCTCTGTTTTTCATGTCTAATTTATAATTTATTGATAACTCTCTAACATTTTTAATGTCTTTATTGTTCATATCAATTGATGCTTCATATTTGATTTGATCACCATCATAATAATAAAGACGATCCCATAAATTTACTAGTACATCATTAACTATACCTTTGACACCATAAACGATAACGAAAATAGTAGTTTGTGGATCAGTTTTACTTTTCAATCTTATATCAATATCTAAATCATCAAAACTAGGAAATATAGTATATTTAGAAAAATGGATGATACTACGTGTCTTGGTTCCATCTAGAATTAATCTTTCCAACAGAGAGAGTTCCACTTGATGCATTTATCTCATCAATTGTAATACCATCTTCAACATACATTTCATAAACCATTGTGTAAGAGCCTTTTGGTAAATATACCAAATCAATTGACAATCTGGTGCTGTAATAACCAATAACTGAATCAAAATCAATCTTGAATTCATAAGTCTTTTTATTCACTAAATGAAAATCTTTATTCTGAACTCCAATTGTATGAATATCATCATCATCTTCTTTGAATTCATCATTATCCACAACTCTTTTAAACACATTTTCTTTATCAATGGACTCAATTGAATTCTCTTCTGATTCTTTAATTTTCTTATCAATTATACCATTTATAACTGTATTATTATCAACAATTGCATTAGCGACAAATTTTACATTAGCAGCATATGTGGCTTGGTGATCTTCTGCTTCTTTCAAATTAATTATATTTTGATTTCCCATATCTAAATTTCCAGTCATTGCTTCACTTCCATCTGTTAATAAGTAATCCATCTCAGAAATGAAACGGACTAAATAGTCTCGTGTTTTCTTCAACAATTCAAAATTAACAGCTTTATGCTTTATTTGATCATAATTTGGATTTTCTCCATCATCTTCAACAATTGTTTTAACATTATCAATGAAATGTCCACCAGCATTAAAATCTGCATTCATTGCTACTGTGCCATCAACATTAATAAATTTGTCTGTATTTGCAGTATGTGGTATTTTAGCAATTTGAGAATCGACAAATGCTTTGCTGACTAAACTGTTATCATCAAAAAGTCCATCATAGTAAGGTTCACAGTTTTTTATTATATTCTGTTTGAGATCATAATATTCTTTACCGTCTTTGTCCACCATTTTGAGAAAATTTTCATTTAGATATCCTTTGTTAACAACACTTCTCAAATCTCTAGCTCTAACTTCCAAAGCATCATCAACCTTATGATCATCTAAATTTTCCACAGATAGAATGTGATTTCTATCCATGTTTAAATCACCATCCATTGGCTTACTTCCATCTCTGGGAAGTAATGGTGTAGTATCTATATGGACTTTTGCTATTTCAGTGTCAATGTACTTTTTATTAGCAGCATTATCGTATGCTACAGGATCACCTAAACCATCAATAAGATTGCCATTGAGATTTAATGAGATAATATTGGATAGCAATTCTCAATATGTAGTTGGTTCGAACCGAATCATTAACATGTCATTCACATGGTTCAATGTAAATTCATCATACAACAATCAGCTAATAAAGTACAGCTCTGATAATGGCTCAAACTTTACCAACATCACTTTCCCAGAAGGAGTCTGGAACTATACTGACTTTAATACATACATTAAGGAAATAACGAAGATTGTCAAAGATGGTGCTAACAATAATGAGTATCCCATCACTCTCGAATTCGATAATACAACATTCAGGGTTACAGTCACATTAGCCAAGAATTATCAACTTGATTTAACTGCAAGCAATTTCAATGACTTGATTGGGTTTGATAAAGAAATATTGAAGAGTGAACAGAATATAGGACCAAAAGTGCCTAATCTCAGCCAGGACACAGACATTCTTAATATCCACTGCGACCTCATCAATGATTCACTTGTAGACGGTCAAGATTCAGACATCATTTATTCCTTCTCAACCAGTGTGCTTCAACCTAGTTACTCTTTTACAATTGAACCAAGAAGAGTTACATTTAATCCCATCAACAAGAATACTATAAACAGTATCAGGATACACATTACAGATGGAAAAAGGAGATTAATTAACCTGAATGGAGCTGATACATCTTTTTCATTAATTCTAAAAAGGATAGAATAATATAACATAATATTATAATGAAACCATTTGAATTCACTAGGGTTTATCATCCAAAACTTGGTATTTTTGTGGATAAACATGTAGGATCAGGAATTATCGTTGATAATATTTTCAAACCAATGAAGAGTGCCGCGTCATCTGTTGTAAAAAAGTTCGCCAAGAAATCAGGTGAGAAAGCATTAAAATCAATAGGTGAAAGGGTGGGTAAAAAGACATCTGAGAAGTCAGGAGACTTGATAATGAAAAAGCTTAGGAATATGAGAATTGATGATGTAGGACAAATAGTTCCATCACAGCGAGAAGAAAGTACAGATATGATTATTGATAGACTAATATCAGGATCAGGAAGGAGGAAAAATTATATAATATATTAATATAATGGCTTTCAGAACAAGTGAATATTTACAAAGATATGAGTTGGTTCGATTTCAGTTGAATGATGTTATTAACATCCCAGTTGGTGGTCAACGCCAACAAAAAAAATGGGTACAAGTTCACAATCAATGACAGGTCTGCGTTTTATGATTGGTATAATGCTTATTTCGAGGTGCAGTTTCAGTTACAGGTATTGGCTGATGGTACAGGTCTTCCAAATGCAACCCGGGCAACAGTTATTAATGGAGCTCATTCATTAATTAACCATTTGACAATAAAGAGTGCTGGTAAGATTGTATACGAAACTGATAATCTTCATAAAGTAACTTTTGTTAAGAACCTCTTGGAATACAGTGATGATTTCAGTAGATCGGTGGCTAAAGATAGTTTTTGGTATCTAGATGTAGCAAATTTGGCTGATATGACTGCTGCTGGAAATACAGGATTTGAGGCTAGACGAAATTTAACGAAAAGAATTGGTGATGGTAGTGACGGTGAGGATGCTGCCAAAGATGTTAATGTAATTATACCTCTTAATCGATACGGTTTCTTTGAAGAGTTACATGATAAAATGTTGGTCCCAATGCAACTTCAGTTAGATATACAGTTACAGAATGACGAAGAATTAATATATAAGGCAGCCGCAGCAGCTGCTAGTCGAGTGGTTGTCAATAGATTCTTACTTTGGGTTCCGAGACTAGTACCAAAGGACACTTTATACGATAAGTTTATTGCATCCTTTTTGTCAAAAGGTTCTTGGATGTATAAAAGAGAATTGTATTCAGCTTCCAATCCAACACAGAGCAGTGGATTCTTCCAGATATCACCAAGTATTGACAATGTTGTTTCCGTCTTTGTTTACCTCCAACGAAATAAAACAAACAATGAAGATACAAATCCTTACCACTTTGATACTTTCAAACTGAATGCGGCTAATAATAATAGCAGTCTCTCGTCGTGTAGATTAGAATATGGAAATGGAGTATTTTATCCAGAAACTGAATACGATACAGAATCAAAAGTAAGGATCTTCAACGATGTTATGTCATATGGAATGAGAAAGAATAATTACAATAGTGGTACCCAACTCAATATGTCTAATTACAACTCTCTCTATTCTATCATATATTTTGATTTGTCTTATCAAACAGAAAAAGTAACTAGAGACCCGAAGCAATTGATATTTAGGTATAAACTGAGCGCAAATAGTGCTGCAAATTTCCGTGTCCACGCCGTCGTCTTACATGATGAGACTATCATCATCGACAAGGTGGGAAATGAATTGGTTATAGTATAAAATCAAAAATAAGACATTCTTAATTCAGATATGTTTTGTAATAGAAAATTATATAACATATTTTATATACAAGAAACGACGCAGCTTTTTGCAATAAATGTTAAACTATCAAAAAATCAGAAGAAGAATATTGGTGATGCTTATAGTAAAAGAGAAACAGTCGTCTTAAGGTTAACTAATGACTCTCTTAATGGAAATGACACTCTACATGTCCCAGCTACAGTAAAAAAGAGATTGGAAAAGAATCGGCAATTGAATAAGGGTATGGATATCAAACTTTCGAAGACTAATATCAGAAAGCAAGTTGGTGGCAGTTTGTTGACTTCAGCTCTAGCTCTTGCGCGTGCATTTGGACCAACAATTGCTAAAACTTTAGGGTTGTCAGCTTTAGCAGGGGCATCTAGTGCAGGAGCACAGCAAATCGTCAAAGAGATATTCGGAAAAGGACAAAGTGGAGGTTTCCTAATTCCACAAAACAAAATTGATAAGCTTATTGCAAACAAACACCTACTAACTGCAAAACAGAAAAAAGATATATTAGGCGCTCTTCAATCAGGTTCAGGTGTTCATATACGGCCAACAAAAAAACAATCAGGCGGTTTCCTTGGTACTCTACTTGTCAGTATTGGGATTCCAATGGTTCTAAAAGCTTTGACTGGAAGAGGTGCCCCCAAAGTTGGAGCACCACCAAAAGGTGGAAAAGGAGCTCCGAGAATGGGTGTATATAGGCCGCCACCGTTTTTTGGTAATTGGAGTGACAAACAAGTTGGTATGGGAAAAAAAAAAAAAAAAAAAAAAAAAAGGAAAGGGTCTACTATTAGGACCAAACAGCCCGTTCCATAAAATTCCACTTATAGGAGCAATATTGTAAAACCAAAATTTCATAAACATATACCATTAAGCAATCATGATCTACTAAAATGGTGTAGATATCTCAACATCCCAATCAATGATGTTTTATCAAGAGATGGTAATGTTCCACATAATCATAACCAAGCATTATTTATTTACAATCTTGAACCATCATATATGAGTGGAAGCCATTGGGTAGCTACTTATGTAAAAGATGGTGTGATAAATTATTTTGATAGTTTTGGTATGCCTCCTTTTCAAGAAATGGTAAATCATGCGAAAAGAAAGAATTTAACTCTGCTTCATCAAAATAATCAGATTCAGAATATAAAAACAACCACATGTGGATACTTTTGTTTATACTTTTTGAATGAAATGAATAAGGGGAAGTCGTATCATGATTTATTAAAAGTGTTCAATATACATGATACAATGGATAATGAGAGATTCATTGAACATTATTTCAAAAATATCTAAATTATATATATAAAATGAGAACATTGAAGGAATTAAGACAAACTGGGGCAGCAGCATTTGGAGTATTTTTTTTTAATAATATTAGTCATAATATCAACTGTATAAAAACAATATAAAATATATATATAAATGGTGAAATCATATTGTGTTAAACAGAAAAAGCAAACTGAATGCGTTCCAGGCAGTGAACGATATGTTAAAGCTAAAAATGGGCGTATGATGTTGAAATGCACTTGTGCTGAATGTGGGATAACAAAGACTAAATTTGTTAAAAACCAAAAAAACTAATTGAGCCCTCACAAGCTGGGGGCTTACTAGGAGAACAACTGCTTAAAAGTGGTGTTAAAGGTTTATTCAATCTTGGACGATTTGGAGCTGCAAAAGCTGTTAAATCAGATTTTGTCAAACAAAAAATAAAAAAGACGGCCAATCACTATCTTGATCAAGCTTTGGACAGTTTCACATCTGACTTATCAAAAAAATTGGATCCAACACATAGGGGTAAAGGATTACCAATACCATTTCCATTTGTAGATTGGAAGAAAGCTTGGA
>CM042746.1:27072911-27091239 GCA_022496165.2 Catalaphyllia jardinei | reverse complement strand
ATTAGAAATAATAAAGATCCTCTTGAGCAACTGCAAAACACAAGAAAAGCAGTTGAATATCATATTGTTAAGATGCTAACATCTATGAAAGGTCTAAAATTTGTTGAAACGCTTAAAGTGACATTCAAAAAATTGTCAAAAGATGAAATAATACACAAAACCGCTTATTTCAATAGTAAACCTATTACCATCATTAATAACATAGAAAACCCTGAAGCATTACAATTAACAAAGGGCCCATTTACATGGAAAGAGGATGATCCTAGTGCCAGGATCATCCTAGAATCTTCATTTGGTTTACATGCAAAAACGCGGCTCCTGGGATCAACTCTTAATTTGGTTTACATGAAGTTTACATGCAAGAATCTGTGTTCAGCGCGGTTGCAAAGCAAGATGGCGGGCGAAAAGGACAAAAAGTTAGTTTTAGGAGTTCTTCCTTATTTACTCGCTTTGATAACCGCCTTTCAGCATCAATTTGCCATTATATACAACTTGATATTTCAAACACAGCAACAGCGAGCTATGATTCTCCATCTAAGTCACACTGCCACCATTTCAAGGTTTCAAATAGCGAGGAGAAAGATCAGACGTGGACTTGTTCGCAGATTATGGCGAGCACCAGGACGAACGGAGGAGTGGTGGACAAATCTATGGACAGGCAAGCTACCAGACCACGAATGGAAAACAAACTTACGAATGACACGTGCCGTCTTCATGTCTGTGGCTGACGAACTGCGTTACTTTTTGGAGCCCCGTGAAGACTGTCCGAGACGTGGTGATGTGCTAAGTGTTGTGAAGCAGCTAGCAATGACACTTTATTACTTGAAAGATCAGGGGTCTTTGTGAATGACTGCTAATAGTTTCGGTGTGGCAATATGCACCCTATCTGTTGTGTTGCGAAAGGTGTGTACATGGAACTGGTGGCAAGGTTTAGACAAAGTTATTTTTATTTGATTTTTTGATTTTTGAGTTTTTTTTTAATACCTCTTGGTCGGCGCGTCGGGTATGTTATGGACGGGTCATTGGGTGAGTGAGTGAGTGAGAGATGTATGTATGTCACACCAATCACATTGGATGTACAATCACATTGGATGTACTCTGTTTCTTTCTTCCTGTACAATGTAGCCAGAAAACTTGTCAAATTAACTAAATTATTACTGCAAACAGTCCCTTAAATGCTTCTGTCTCCAGAGGCTTTTACTTCACAAAAAATAACTCTTGCACGCTTTGCGTGCCTATGTTTAATATTTAGGTATGTGCCTTGATTACAAGGGAACTGGGGCCAAGGTATATTGCATTACCAAGCACTGAAGAAGAAATGGGCCAACTTCTTAAGAAAATGGAAGAGAAGTTTGGGTTTCCGCAAGCCTTTGCCTGCATCGATGGAACACATATTCCCATAAAACAACCCAGTGACAATGCACATGACTTTTTCTCCTACAAAATGAAATATACTATTAATGTGCAAGGGGTTTGTGACAGCAGTGGGAAGTTCATTGATGTTGATGCCAGGTGGCCAGGCAGTCTCCATGATGCTAGAGTCTTTTCTCAGTCCCGTAGCAACAGAATGTTACGTGAAGAAGAACTCCCTATGATGTACAAGAGACTTTTACCAGGTGATGATAAAGTCCCAGTGATTCTACTTGCCGATCCTGCATATCCTTTATTACCATACTGTACGAAAGAGTACTCCAGCCCCAGAAATAATGAAGAAGTGATATTTAACAATATGCTTCGCTCTGCTAGGAATACAATTGAATGTGCATATGGTAGGCTAAAGACAAGATGGCCGGTTTTAAACAAAAGGCTGGACATTGGACTGAAAGATGTGCCAAACATGGTGTATGCATGTTTTGTGTTACATAACATTTGTGAAATTAATGGAATGACTGTTGATGAAGAGGATGTTCAACGCCAAATTGCCAGAGACAGGGAAGCGCAACCTCTCACACTACCTGACAGGCTGTACAACTTCAATTCTGCTGAAGGTGTTCATGTAAGAAACATCATTACTCGGGTATTCAAAGAATATCTTCCCAATGCATGATAGTCTGTCAAGAATCTCTGAATCAAGAATATTACTAACAAGGATGTGAGAATGTAGAGCAGTTGTATTTAATTCAAGGCCATAGATTTTATTTCTTACCTTCCATGCTCTGTATGAAACATTATTCACTTCAGTGCAGTCTAAATCCAATGCAAATATGGTGAACATTAACTGTTTGGCCCCAGAAGAAACATTTGTGGTCTACCTTATAAAAATCAAGTCAGTGTATCAGTGTGCAGAGTTTTAATGCCATATTCCTATGTAATGGGAAGTTACAGGGACATTTATATTATCCAAACAGGAACACAAGGCTAAACAGGCCATGTTTATGAGAAACAAATAAGTAAAGCTCTAAGCTATTGTATTGTATCATATAGGTGTTGCCCCTCCTGGGAAAATCAAACAAAAGGCAATCCATTAAGTGGTTAGTATCGTTCGCTATAAATAGTTAAGTTTTCATACTTATTTGATCGCATTCATGTGAGTTGAACATAAAGGGATTTTTTCGCTAGGATTATAGCTTTGGTTCGTTTTTAGTTTCGTTTGTTTACAGCCTCATTAGTTCTTGGAGGTCTTCAAATAGATTTATGTAACAAGTGCAATAAAATTCAGGTTAAGATATCATCTGAACAGGCCATACCAATCTCTTGAATATAAACGAGTCACAACTTTGCAGCCTGTAATTTAAAGGACAGTGTAGTATATTCTTCTATTAATTTTCAAGTGTTACCCTCAGCTTTTTAAGAATCTTGACCAGATAACAAAAGATGATGGCAGCCATTTTGCATGAGGTGTAAATGGGATGACTAGAACCAAGCTTTATACATGTAGTTCTCAGTCTGATAGTTACTGTCCAAGTGTATGTACTCCCAGATAAAAAAAGTTCAAATGTTGGGTTAGGAGCATGAAAGATTATACAGGTGAGAATTTTTCTGCCCCAAAATTAAACAAGCATCATATTTACACAGCTGAACCTTGTATGTATGAACTTAAGGGTATACAGTTTTAAAATGTCATTTTCCATCACTTTATAAGGAAAACATTAACACCAACAAGTAACGCAAGATTTTGGAACCTGGCTTTCCAGTTATCCATGTTCAAAGGAGTACGGTCAACCTAGCAGGTGGATTGTCCAAGTGGGACATGCATTTCCTGTTTAACCGCAAATCATTGTTAGTATATAGTACATGTATGGTACTTGGTGTTTGATACAATGACCTTCATGCTGGTATGACCTTGCTGTGTGTGATAATCTGTTTCTGTCATTGTCCCTGCCAAACAACATTTTGATCCTCCTGCTAGGATGATCCCAGCATTAGTTCAATATTAACACTTTTCATCATTTTAATAAACACAAATTGACATTCTACAACAGGTATGCTGTGTGTCAGTTTTAGCTTTCCTTGTCAATAACTATTGTAGGAAGCATATCCAGCAGTACTACTACCATTGCTGTGTACAGAGACCTGGTCAGATGGAGTGGGGCTGGGAGTGTATGACCTTGGTGATGAACTTTGAAAATGACCATCTTCGCCTGGGAAGTTGGGAGGACTTCTTACAAAATCATGCCCCATGGTATATGCATGAGTTCCATGCATAGCAGTAGGATACAAAACTCTGTTGTAATCTGGTGGCTGAGAACTCCAAGACTGCTGTTGTGATGGTGACGCCATGGCCATAGCAATCATCCTCATACCAGCTGAAATACCTTCCGCCATGGAAGAGAGTGATTCTGTCATTTTTTGCATTGTACTTTGTAAAGACTTATTTGATTCCTCAAGTGATGAAATCATTTGCTTCTTCATGATTATGTCCTCTTTTGTTGCATTCATCAAAATTTGATCTCGTTTAGATTGAGAAAGTGCTTTTTCCATCTGTTTTCTTTTATTGTCTACTAACCGTGGCACTGCCGAGACAGACATGTTTGGTTTCTTGGTCATTTTTGGTTCATCTGGAGGCACTTGGGAAAATGAAGAGCTTGCATTTCCATGTGCTGACTCCTTATCTGTGTCTGATAACTCTTCAGTAAGAGTTGCATCAGCTTCTGAAACTGCAGATTAATACAAATATAGAAATTGTGTTTTTGAAAAAAAGGCCCATGCAGTTTAAAGACACTGCAGTCTGTTATTTTGTTAGGCACCACATGCATACAAGAATTGTAAAAACAAACAAACAAATAGGGCTGTAGTACAAATCTTGCTGTGGCCTGTTAATAAGCCCCCTTACCTCTCTAGTAATGCCCTCCCTACCCTTCAGCTCAGTTTGACATGAACTAAATACTAAACAATGGATTTAAGTTAAAACATGCTAACAGTATCTAAATTTATAATAAATGACTAGGGAGTTTATCTTAGTAATATTCCAGTCAATTTAAACCCTGGCTCCCAATCCCTGCAACATAAATGGGGAAGCATTGAAAAGTAACTCTGTAAAAATGTTAGACTCCCTGCCATGACATAGAGGTTAGAGAGCTGGGCTTTTTTAAAATTGGCTCCAGCATAAATGTTATCTTTTTGAAATAATTTTAACCAGCTGTAATTTGACTGTTTTTGAAGTTATGAACATATGTTACTTGTGTGTATGCAATTTATTCTTGTTATCATTGTCATTGTTGTTGTTGTTATTATTATTGTTATTATTGCTATTATTATTATTATTATTATTATTATTATTATTATTATGTGACCCTTTTGTCCCTGTCATGGAGGTCTTACCTTCACTACTGCTCTTGACTTTGTCAGAGAGCAGACTATCACCATCCACACCTTCAGCCAACATGGTTGTAGCTGGAGAACCTCCCCAAATTTCACGCAGGATGTCAAAATGTTCCTTTACCAGTTTTCCACTTCCACTTCTGCTACCCTTGTTTACAGCAGTTCTGTAGTCCTGGCGAATGCTTTTGACCTTTGCTTTTATTCGATCATAAACCTTTGCAATTTTGATCTTTTCTTCTGCAGTGGTTTTCTTGTACAAATCATATTCTTCACAGGACATGTCTTTTACAGCAGTTGAAGGTTCGCTTACCTTATCTGGGCCAAAATCTTCTGGAAACCTCGACGCCAGGCAACGATGAAGTTCAGTGTACAAGTCCTTCAAGTCTGCTTCAAAGTCAACACCATTGAAATCACATACTGTCTTGTATTCCTTTATCTAAGCAATGAGGCTGGCAACAAACTCATCTTTCCAGGTCCATTTTTTTGAGTGACTCCATCAGTCTGTTTTCTCTTTTTTGGGCGAGGTTGGTAACCATTAAGCTCATCTTGATCTTCTTGAGAATCATCCAACACATTTTGCCCTGTTGTTTCCGCTGCCTCTCTACTTTGCAATTGGGTCCTGTATTTTTTAAACAATATTGCACCCCCACGTTGCACACCGGTATCTTCGTCTTCATCGTTTGGCAGGGAAATTCGAAATTGTCGGCCTTTAGTCGATGATGAGTGAGAAGATCCCGCCATGTTGTTCCCAGAACTCGTCCCCAGGGCCATGTCAGGTTTCAAGATGGTGGGCAAACTGGGCCTCCTGACGCAGTTTACATGGAGCCAGGATCATCCTAGCGCCAGGATCATCCCTCCTCTCAGATAGGATGATCCTAGCGGTAGGATGATCCTAGCACTGGGGCCAAATACAACCCTTCACATGTAAACTGAAAGCTGAAAACAAACCGCGCTCGGATGATCCTAGTGCTAGGATGATCCCAGTGCTAGGATCATCCTCTTTCCATGTAAACGGGCCCAAAACAACAAATCCTGAATATGATAGCTCAATGGATTTCTGAAGGTTCTGGTTGGACTATTGAATCTGTTGACAATCATTATATCAATATCGTACAATATAAGCCAATGAAAGGCTCATCATATATTGAACTACCCTCAAAACTTAGAAATAGTCTGAAGGGATTGATCAATATGAAAAATGAGGATAATGAATGTTTCCGATGGTGTCACATCAGATATTTAAATCCTCAAGATAGGAACCCACAGAGGATTAAAAAATCGGATAAACAATATGTTAAAAATTTAGACTACTCTGGAATTGAATTCCTAACAACAAAGCAGTATAATACAATTGAAAAGCAAAATGAGATTAATGTTAATGTATTTGGATATGAAAACAAACAACCATATCCCATTTATGTGTCAAAAGAAAAATATGACAGACATATGAATTTATTATTGATAACTGAAAATGATAATAAACATGTTTTAATTGAAAACTTCAACAGGTTTATGTATAACCAAACAAAACACAAAGAAAGAAAGCACTTCTGCATACATTGCCTTCAGTGTTTCAGCTCTGAAATAGTCTTGAACAATCATAGAGATAATTGTATTCAAATAAATGGAGCACAAGCAGTAAAAATGCCTGATCCTGATAACAATATCCTAAAATATAATAATCATAATAAACAACAGCCTGTGCCATTTGTGATTTACGCTGACTTTGAAGCTATCACTGAGAAGATATCTGGTTGCCAACCCAATGACAACAAAATCATTTACTGAAGCATACCAGAAGCATACAGACTGCGGCTATGGTTATAAGGTTGTCTGTTGTTATAATGATAAATATAGCAAAACTGCTAAAACGTATAGAGGTGAAAAGGCAGTTTTCAAATTCATGGAAGCTATGTTGGAAGAAGTTAAATATTGTAAGAGAGTGATGAAAAAAGAGTTCAATCAACCATTGAAAATGACAAAAGAAGATGAAAAGCAATTTCAAAAAGCTGAAGAATGTGATATTTGTGATAAAAAATATACTGATAAAGATATTCAAGTTCGAGACCACTGTCATATCACTGCTAAATATAGAGGCTCAGCCCATCAGGATTGTAATTTAAAACTTAGAGTAAACCCAGAAGAATTAAAAATACCTGTTATATTCCATAATCTCCGTGGTTATGACAGCCATTTTATAATGCAAGAGATTGGAGCTATTGTTAAAAAAAATATGTTTATAAAAATAAGAAAGGTGAGGAGCAAGAGATGACAATCAATGCTATCCCTAATAATATGGAGAAGTATATGGCATTCATGCTTGGTAATAGCTTAGTTTTCCTCGACAGTTTTCAATTCATGAGCTCCAGTCTAGAAAAACTAGTGAGTAATATGCCGAAAGAATCATTAAAATATACCTCTGAAGTATCTGAAGGTAAAAAATTAGATCTGATGACCAGAAAAGGAGTTTATCCTTATGATTATATGGATAGTTTTGACAAGTTCAAAGAACAGCTCCCATCAAAAGAAGAATTCTACAGTATTTTAAATAGTGAACATATATCTGATGAAGATTATAAACACGCACAAAATGTTTGGAATAAATTTAATTTGAAGAATATGGGTGAGTATCATGACTTATATTTGAAATCAGATATCCTATTATTAGCAGATGTATTTGAGAATTTTAGGAAAACATGTCTTGAATATTATAAGTTAGATCCATGTCATTATTTCACCTCTCCTGGTTTATCATGGGATGCTATGTTGAAGATGACTAATATCAAATTAGAACTTATGACTGATATTGATATGTTTCAGTTTATTGAAAAAGGTTTACGAGGTGGTATCAGTTATATTGCTAATCGTTATGGTAAAGCAAATAATAAATATATGAAAGAATACAATAAGAAAGCGCCCTCAAAGTATATCATGTATCTTGATGCAAATAATTTATACGGTAGGGCTATGAGTCAGTATCTACCCACAGGAGGATTCAGATGGATGACACAAAAACAGATTGATGAATTGGATTTAGCTAAGTATAGAGAAGACAGCAAGAAAGGATTGATATTAGAAGTCGACTTAGACTACCCAAAAGAACTACATGACCTACACAATGACTACCCACTGGGACCAGAAAAGGTGAAAGTAACAAATGATATGCTATCTGATCACTGTAGAAAAATATCTGAGAAATATAATATATCAATTGGTTTGGTTCACAAGCTTATACCAAGCTTAAGGAAAAAAGAAAAATATGTTTTACATTATAGAAACCTTCAATTATATATGGATCTTGGTTTGAAGGTTACCAAAGTACATCGAGTACTAAAGTTTAATCAATCCCCTTGGTTAAAACAGTATATCGATTTCAATACTGAAAAACGGACAAATGCTAAAAATGCTTTTGAAAAGGATTTCTTCAAACTGATGAATAACAGTGTATTCGGTAAAACAATGGAGAATATCAGAAAGCGAGTAGATGTTAGATTAGTTACTGATGAAAAGAAATTATTAAAATTAACCAGTAAGCCAACCTATGTCAGTAGTAAGATCTTTAATAAGAATCTGGTGGCTGTACATAAAATAAAAGAAACCCTCACTCTGAACAGACCAGCATATGTGGGGATGTGTATCTTAGATTTGAGTAAGACTTTGATGTATGATTTCCATTACAATTATATTAAAGATAAATATGGAAGTAAAGCCAAGTTGCTATTTACAGATACAGATAGCTTAACATATGAGATTGAAGCTAAGGATGTGTATCAAGACTTTTGGAAAGATAAGCCTAAGTTTGATAATAGTGATTACTCTGAGAGCTCACCATTTTATAATAAAGATAATAAGAAAGTGATTGGTAAAATGAAAGATGAAGCAGCAGGAGTTCCAATCACTGAGTTTGTGGGCTTACGATCAAAAATGTATAGTTACATGAAAGATGATCAGAAAGGAGAAAAGACTGCCAAGGGAATTAAAAAGAATATCATCAAGAAAAACATCACACATGAAAACTATAAAGATACACTCTTGAATAATAAACAGATGTTTCACAAAATGAAAACAATTAGAAGTAAAAACCATAAGCTTGGTAGCTATGAAATAAACAAAGTATCACTCAGCTGTTTCGATGATAAAAGATACTTACATGATGATGGAATAACAAGCTATGCATATGGTCATAAAAAATATCAAACATTAATTTCCATTTTAAATTTTCATAATCTCAAAAGTTGGTTACAAAAGTTGGTTACAAAAGTTGGTTACAAAAGTTGGTTACAAAAGTTGGTTACAAAAGTCAAAATAATTTTCATATACATTTCCATTATAAATATAAATTTTCATATACATTTCCATTATAAATTTTCATATACATTTCCATATACAAAAGTTGGTGTCCAGACTGATATCCCGGGTTTAGGTCTGTCTCCACATTTGATTTAAGTTTTGGTTTTTATTATTTAGTTTTTCCAGCAGTTGATTAATTGTTGGAAAAATAGTTTAGAAATATAGTATAAAAATAATACAAAAAATGTGCTTGTAAAATCAAAATAGAAAATAATACAGAAAACTGTGCTCGTAAAATCAAAATAGAAAATAATACAGAAAACTGTGCTCGTACCCCCAACTACTATACTACTGTCAGCTGTAGAGTGGACAATGTAGAGTATTACTTAGACTCAGCCAGACATAAACTCCACAACTTCTTTCTGTCCAAACCAGCACACATCATGGAGTGTTACTGTAAACGCCCACTGGTCATGTCCTTGTCCCAGTCAGAGAAGAATCCACGGAGATTATTCCTAAAATGCCCTAAGCGTTGGTGAGGTTTCTTTCAGTGGGTGGACGAAGAACCCCGAGACAAAACCAAAGCTTGGCTGGAAGGGGTAGAATTCATGAAGGGTATCCACAACCCCAAGAGTTGTTCACACCTCAGCAAAGAGACTTTCCAGAGGTAGAATCAGTATGCAGAGAAATGGAACTCTTGAAGAACGTGAACACATGTTGTCATTGTTACCCGTTAATTGAATGTTACACAAGATTATGAAAAATGAGCGAATAAACATCTTTTCAACCAATGTTTGTGTTGTGTATAAACAGGTAGGGGTGCCCCCGCTTTAGATTCACATTTTCTTTATTTCTTTTCTGTAAGTTCTTTAATGCATTCACATTTTCCTTTTCTGTAAGTTCTTTAATGCATTCACAATTTCTTTTCTGTAAGTTCTTTAATTCATTCACATTTTCTTTTCCGTAAGTTCTTTAATGCATTCACAATTTCTTTTCTGTCAATTCTTTAATGCATTCACAATTTCTTTTCTGTCAGTTCTTTAATTCATTCACATTTTCTTTTCTGTCAGTTTTTTAATTCATTCACATTTTCTTTTCTGTCAGTTTTTTAATTCATTCACATTTTCTTTTCCGTAAGTTCTTTAATGCATTCACATTTTCCTTTTCTGTAAGTTCTTTAATTCACAATTTCTTTTCTCTAAGTTCTTTAATGCATTCACAATTTCTTTTCTCTAAGTTCTTTAATGCATTCACAATTTCTTTTCTGTAAGTTCTTTAATGCATTCACATTTTCCTTTTCTGTCAGTTCTTTAATGCATTCACATTTTCCTTTTCTGTCAGTTCTTTAACGCATTCACATTTTCCTTTTCAGTAAGTTCTTTAATGCATTCACATTTTCCTTTTCTGTAAGTTCTTTAATTCACATTTTCTTTTCTGTAAGTTCTTTAATTCATTCACATTTTCTTTTCCATAAGTTCTTTAATGCATTCACAATTTCTTTTCTGTAAGTTCTTTAATTCACAATTTCTTTTCTGTAAGTTCTTTAATGCATTCACATTTTCTTTTCTGTAAGTTCTTTAATTCACATTTTCTTTTCTGTAAGTTCTTTAATTCATTCACATTTTCTTTTCTGTAAGTACTTTAATTTACAGTTTCTTTTCTGTCAGTTTTTTAATTCATTCACAGTTCCTTAATCACGAGCACTTTAAGGTGGCATTTACCTTTTTCTCAAAAACCCTTTAGTCACCAAAAATGGTAGTAAGTTAACAGCACGAACTTTGGTTTTTGGCAGTTAAGCTGATGTATTAGCTGTTGTTATGGCAACATGATTAAATATAAACAGGTGATTAAATCGGTTTTCATATTTGCACAAAATCTGGTCATTAGTCATTATAATTTGCACGATGCTCACAAGTTAACACTGCTTTAATAATAATGCGACAGAGATCTTTAATTATCCCTTGTTAAAGGTTCACTGGAATATCTAGAATTCACTCTGTTACTCATTTCCTTTATTATTTTCATACCAAACTTCTTTAAATTCTAGCTAGTGGTTCAAGAAAGAGGCATATTTTCCGAGAAAGCTATTCAGCATTCAATCACAATTTTTTTAACTTAGCACCTATACGCTGGATTTAACTGGTTCTTTTGATAACAAAGAAACCGAATTGCTGAGTTCTTTGCATTTTACCAATTCTTAACATAAATTTCTCATAAAAGACTTACATCAACAACTATTTCGGTTATGACAATTCGGCGAGACTTACATGAAGTGGCTTTTACCGCTGCTCATGTATCAACGGGCTCATATCACAGTGACGCGAGTTACAGAATATGTTTTTTATATGCGCAATGTTTGACCCATACCGAAACCGCTGAAGAAAATAACTTGCTTTGCAGGTAGTGCGTAAAATAAGCGTTCAAACGACGGTTTTTGCATGAAATTTGGACTACAAAGTCCGGTCCGGCGAATGGAGTACCTAGCTCTGGAAAAGATTTATGCTTTGGATTTACGCGTTTTCGCCACCAAAATTATAAGGTTTGTATGGAATATACCTTTGATTTTAAAAAAGGTTTGCCACACTCGTTTTATTGTTGTTTATTTTTTAACAGAATGCTTTTACTTGTGGTAGCAATACCCCTGTCCGACACTTTGAAAAATTCTTTTATGATTGCGAATATTTACAACTTTTTACGCGCTTGCCATACATTTCTTTATAAAATCAGAGGCCATGTCTGCAGACATTTTGTGGTGAAACCGAGTGCCTACTGCAAGCTCGTGAACGGAAACTATAAAAACACTGTGTTCAGTTATGAGAAAACCTAGTTCAGATAGCTGAAGCATGGAGCAAATAAGTATTGAAGTCAAGTTTGGTTTTTGTAATCCTTGTGAGCGCGCTGAATTGCGTTAGCAAGAGCGCGCATGAATATTGTGTTCAGCTATATTCATTCACATTTTTCTTTACTGATATCAATGTGACTACCAGTCGGAAAAGAAACCACCGACTACACGCCAGATTTGTTTCGGTCTTAGAATACCGTTGATCATTACTTTACTTATATTTGGTGGCTCTTAAAAGAGCCGTTTTGTTTTTATCTCCTTTACATGTCAAGCAAAAACAGACCAAATTCAGCTACTGCATCCTGCTGTTGCTGTTCTGAAGCTATTGCCTCATCACAGTCAAAGTTTAAGACCTTTAACGGTTGCTCATGGTCCACGTTTGTCATGAAGATGTTGACAATTATCTCCATTTCATTGGCGTACTCAAAGCTGGCCAATGACGAATCCTGCTGCTCTGTTGCTTGCTTTCGTTTGGCCCTTCTCTCCCGTTGTTTCTGTGCCTTGTACAGATCGGGGTTCTCTCGTCGCCAGGATTTTAACCGCGCGTAGTTAGCATTTGTGTGTTATCTGTTGTATCGTTTCCTCTGTTCTTTGTACTTCACTGGATTTTCTTTCTTCCACCTCTTTACTCTCTCCCTAGATTTCTCCGCACTGCTTGGCATAATTGGACTTGTCGAAGGACGGTTTAAATGGCTTTCGTTCGACAACGATTTTTTATACCTTATGATTACAATATGGTTCAAAGAATGCCTTGTGAGTCTTTTAATATGTTCAAACTGCCGACCTGGGGTGGTAGGTACACCTATTCATTAACGGAACAAAGCGCGCGGTATTTAAATAGCAGTGGAAAAAATTAAAGTGTACGGCAAGTTGCGCTGCGAAAAAAATGTTCCGATCTGCATTTACAAATGTAAAACAATTCTAGAATTAGAAAAACATTGATTCGTGCGTTTTAAAACTCTGCGAATCAACAAGAATAAAAGTTATAAGAATTTTTTCAGTCTCACCGGCACACTTCGAGGGATAAGAGGTACACCTATTCATTTACGGAACAAAGCGAGCGGTATTTGAATAGCAGTGGAAAAAATTAAAGTGTACGGCAAGTTGTGCCGCGTAAAAAATGTTCCGATCCGCATTTACAAACGTAAAACAATTCTAGAATTAAAAAAAAAATCGATTCGTGCATTTTAAAATTCTTCAAATCAACAAGAATAAAAATTATAAGAATTTTTTCAGTCTCACGGGCACACCTCGAGGGATAAGAGGTACACCTATTCACTTACGAAACAAAGCGTGCGGTATTTTGAATAGCTTATAGGAACATTAAAGCGCACGGCAAGTTGATTGAGCGATAAGCGCTGAACGGTATAAATACTTCAGAATTTTTACTTCAAACTATGACAACTCAAGTTGAAGATGGACAAACAACTCGAAGCTACAATTTCGCAAGCGTTCAGGGAGGTTGAGAGAGATCTCTTTCTTCCGCACAACACGTTGGTTGACACGCGCCGAAAGATCATTCACCATATCGTCCCGAAAGGAAAAAATCTTTACGAGTGTTCCTGGATCAAAACTTTATGGCAAGAGTGCCAGAAAATGTCATCAGGCATTCAAAGGAGCTGAAACTCCGCAAGAAAATTGCTGAACAGCAAGAAAAAATCTTGCTCCTCATGAATGGGATAGACATACTTCTGGAGCAGTAAGCAAGAAAGCTTTAAATCCAAAACGGTTCCTTTAGGAGCCACCAAACGTTATAGAAGCAATGATCAATGATAATATTATTTTAAAACTTAGAAAACAACATTCATCTCCCTTCGTCAGCACGCACAAACCTTGATTGAAAATGGACACAGGTCCCTCTTGTAAAGAATTAGGACTTTTTAATAAATACAATTGTTTCTCATTTGATTTACATGTGTGTAGATTGATTCTCGAGTCCGAGGGGAAAAAATATGATAAGACCGATCCCTGGCCTTCGTGTCCCGTGGGCCATTTTTCTTACCCAAAACAAACTCCTATGGAAACCTGGGACCTCGTTTCCAGGTTTCCGAGCCGCTACCGCCATCTTGAATTCTTAATTCACCTCCTGATTGGTCCGATTTTTCAAGACGCCATCTTGGATTTGGAAAACAATAGAGTCTATTGTTCTCGAAACGATAGCCTATTGTCTTTCTCGGCTCCTGATTGGTTACCGGTCATATGAGCGACGTATAGTAGTTTGTACCTTCTGAATTTCTTGCTTTCTTAAAGTTTTAAAGCCTCTAAATGACCGATAACTGCGATTTAGATTACTTCAGGAAAAAGCCATTGCCTTGGCTTCATACATACATGTATTTACAAGAAAAAGGGATACAGTCGTCAAACGATGAGAAAAACAAGCGAAAAGCCTAACTGGCCGAGCTTGGATGGGGATCTCGCTGCTCTGCAGAGTTATTCTCAGCATCCCTGAAGGTCAAAGTCCATCTTAACTCATAACAAAGGCATTGAAGTTGTGAGAGGTCCATATGATGAGGCAATGTGGGCAGATATATGTGCCAAATTGGATTCGTTTTATTTAGATCACATGGTTCCTGAGATTCTCACAGGAAGAGTAAGGAAGCTTTTACTAAAGATTTCGCTCTCCCTAAAATATAGCATCTGAAACACAAGCATTTTTACAGAGCCTGTTAATGTAATTCAAAAATGAAGTTTGACTAGTTATTACATGTACATGTACATGCCACAAAATTCAGTCAATGAGAACATATGAAGGTGTAGACCATTTCTACATGTACTTGCCAGTATTCCAGTCAAAAGGGCTGGACATAAACATTGATTAAAAAATATTCAAACTTTTCTGAGGCTAGCCCATTATGTACTCATTAGGTTTTCATTGTAGGTAAACAGTTATTACCAAACAACAACTGGAAAGATATAAATATATGATATTTACTGTAAGTGAAATCCCACTGGTGGTCTATTATCAATGTTTATACATGCTAATTGGTTAGACTCCTAGTAGGCTATCAGCAAGTATCTACAACTACTGGAAGCAAATGGTGTCAAATTTGAAGGCAAACACTTGGCAAAAAAAAAAATTGAAAACTTGTTTATTATAACAAAATTGACCAACTAGTGTGACTTGGCTACAAAAATACATGTATTACTCATCAAGACTGAATGTGCTCTGAGTCAATGGCACATTTGGCCTCACAGACTGTGTTCTCAGAGCAAATTTTGAGCTTGAGAAGTAATTGTTACATATCTGTCTGTTACATTCTTTTCTCAGAGCATTCTATACAATTTTTTTATATTACTGTATAATAGAAAACTGCCTATTTAGCTAATGGTGGCAGCAAATTGCATAGTCCAGCGCAAACCCTGACCATTGGGTTTGCAATGTTAATCATGGATAAGGGCAGTTTGCCTTCAAATATGCAAAAATTCTTGAGTCTTTCTATGGCCCATTCCACATGGATGCAGACACTGGCAATGTTAGCTGTGCTGGCTCTTGCTTTCTTTGACAGTTGTTTTCCTTAAAGAAATATGATAGGGTAAATAAATGTTCCCTTAAGTTTCTATTATCAGAGTCAATTTCAGATGACTGTAGAAAATGAGTCATACTTGCATTTTCTGGTCGACAGCAAGCTCCATTGTCTTTAGACCAATGAAATTGTAAACTTAAAGTAAATGCACTTCCACTTATGATTGCCTAGTAATTGTGCTTTTGTGTTTAAGATTTGAAAATGTGCTCTAGAAGTGAGTAAATCACCTGTACATGGCATTCACTAGAAAATATACTCCCCCCCAGAAGGGATTAGAAATTCCAGGGGATGGGGGTCAAAGGCCCAGGAAATTCCAGAGGTGTGGGGGTCACAGAAAACTCCCTGATTTGGAAATTCAAAGAGGGTTGGGGGGGGCATTTCTCAACTCAATTGTGATATTATTTATAAACACCAACCTGGTAAGATTCAATGTCAGATTTTGATATACATCAATCAATCAACATGGATAGCTGTTGAAAGATCTGACATCCAGTTCTACTGCACATGGAATATTATGAGGGTTTAATACCTTTGCTGAGTGGAGGGATCTTGAGATGCACTGTTTTCTTTGTAAGGAGATCTCAGATGTTAAACCCCCTGTCTGTCATGACATGGTCCCCTTTTTGTAGAAAATCAACAAGTCCACTCTCGAGTTATTTTTCTTTCACTAGCCCTACCTGTCCACAGCTCTGACACAAATGTGAAAGCACCACTTGGGGAAAAGCCAACCAGTAGTTTTAAGGCCCGTTTACACAGGCGATTTTTGTCACAGCAACTCGATGCAATTTTCGTCGCGCTTAAGTTGCAACTTAAAAATCGCAAGTGTAAACCAGGTGTGATTTTCACTGCGATTTGTCGCCGCAATATTGCAGGGGTTTCGAACATGTTTGAAACTTGATGCAACTTTAGTGCGACAAAAATTGCATCGAGTTACCACGACAAAAATCGCCTGTGTAAATGCGTATTTTTTGAAACATCTGGGAACTTTTCTTGCTAGCTCCTCTTTTGATGGCCAGCGAACAAGTGTGTTTTGAAACACTTTGTCCAACATGCAAACCCATGCGGAAACTATTTTGCTGATAGCAGGTTCTGATACACCAAACATATCTGACAAATGTCTATTCAGAACTCCTAAACGAAGCCTGCACAATACGATTAAAAACTCCTCCTTCGTGGTAAGAATCTGTTTTCTCCCAGGTTTTCTTTTTGTTTCATCCTTCTGGTAGTGAGAGGTGTCAGACTTTTGCTTGTCCCAATATTTCATGTCCTGTGCACTTGGAGCTATGGTGCCAAAACCACATTGAAATGTGCCAAATCAGGTAGCCCCGTGTAAAACCTTACGGATTTGTCATCTCGTAAAATATTTTCGCTTAGCAATTTTTTGTATAAGAGCACTCCGAAAGTTGTCATTGATACTCTTTATTTTCATTGTAAATTCTTTCCCTCTCGTGCTCAAGCGCTTCAATATCAACCATCGAAATGTCTGTCTGACACTCCCTGTATACTAGATAGGGGACAACTTTACATTCAATCTTGTCTGGTTGAGTGTTTTGCTCCGTTTCGGAGCATTTTTCCTTGCAATAGGAATGTTTCAAGTAATAATGTATTTGAATATGCTAGCACATTCATTCTCGTACTCCATTTCCTCCACTGTTTCAGAAATTTCCTCCACTGCGTCAGAATTTTCCTCACTCGGCTTGAGGAGCTTGCATTTTTTAGCTCGGACTTCACGTGCAGTTGGCTCCTTTTCGGGCTTGTTTGGATCAAAAATACATGGTCTTTGTCCATCCTTAACAAATTGATTACCATTCGATGTAGTTCTGATGTCTTTTGGCTTGAAATGGAGTGAACATATTTTCGGATCATTCAAACCCTAAAATTTTTTGTTACCTCGACAGCAAAAGTCGCTCCACTTCTTTCTAAGTGAACGATTCTTCAGAAAACTAATAAAAGCCAAGTCTTTTCGATTATGTGTACCGTTATTGCAGCAATGTACAGCACAGTAGTGAACCATAGAGCCTCAAAGCGTAAACTGACCTAGAATTAAAGACCATTAAAACAAAAATCCGTTGGGGAAAGCGCTAGCTAGAGTGTTTGTTTTCATTATGAATTTCGCGGGTGTCAAAGTTATTCCCATGAGCCTCGTTCCGGTACCTTAAATTTGGTTCCAGGCTCCTCATAACCAGACCGCGCAAACATATCGAAAGTGGGCTATTCCAACATGGTGTCGGGCTAGATCGGATGCTGTTGTTTGGGCCAACTAATTACAAAGTGTCTACACTGAGTGAGTGACACATTTGCATATCGAAGCCCCCACAAGAATCCAGTTTCTACGCTTCACATAGCCACAAGTTTAAAATTAAGAAAATGAATCTATTTGCAGGATAAAACTATTCAAAACAAATTAAACACAATGCATGTAAGTGATACCAACAAGGCATCAATGAATGCACCTTTTACTCTAATTAGAGATTATAAAGTGATTAAAACACTCTTAAAGGTTGGCACACACAAGGGGACTAGTCCCTGTGACAACTCCCTGCAACTAGTCCCCTGAAGAGTTTACACGAAGGGACTGGTCATAGGGACTTGTCCCATGAACAGTTCTCACGAAACATTTTGAAGAACAAGTCACAGGGACTTGTCCCCAAAATTCAAACTGGTTTGAATTCGTGGGACTAGTCGTAGGGACCAAAGTTGGTCCCTGTGACTAGATTTTGAAGCAAAAATGGCCAGTTCACATGATGCGACTAGTTGCAGGGACCAGTCGCAGGGACTAGTCCCATCGTGTGCGCCAACCTTTAAAAAACTTATTACATGAAGGTGCAGATTACTGCAACACCTCTTACATGATATCAGGAAAAGGTTATTGACCTAGAAAACTACAATTCAAATAACTGATCAGACTCCA
>CM042746.1:27052911-27065411 GCA_022496165.2 Catalaphyllia jardinei | reverse complement strand
CTTTGCTATTTGTGGGCGGAGACAGACTACATTGTACAGAATATCTAAGACAATAAAGTACATACCTGACATGACCACGAATGAACTTTTGCATGCATGACGGACAATGCTGGTTTCATTTTTTGGGCTGTCTCTGGATCATTGTTCTTCAGCCAAGGCCAGTATTTGCAGACCACATCATACCAGAAGAACCTCGCTTTCTTTGGAATATAATAATTAACTTGAAGGTAGTGAGCATACCCATAAACTTCCCCATACATCATGTTTATGGCATGCTCTGCCAAATCATGCCTTCATCCAGATATCTCTAGGCCTGTTTACCCAGGCAGTGAGGCCTGGGTTTAAATTTCGGCTTTCTTTTTTTATTCCTCGTTCAGTCACAGATCGCCATCTGGTCTCTACAGTGCATGTGTCACTAAAGCAGCATACGACGACACATGGAATAGCAGTTGTCGCCATGAAAAAGCTAGTAGTACAGATTCCATGATTTCTAGGGCGATGAAATCACATACAAACAACAAACACACCGTTCACAGTAGACCAACACTAAAGGTTGCTAAACGTTTTCGGAAAGGGCGGTCTGCAAGACTTACGAGAGATGAACAATTTACAAGCGATTGTTCGGAGTGAATTCGTCAGGAATCATGTTTAATATGCCAAAGGAGCTAGCTATCAACCGGGCCTATTGATTCTTCACCTTGATATTCAGAAGCATCATAGTATTTTTAGACATGATCGTGAACCAAGTAGGATCCCAGCAAGAACTCATAACGTCTGAGCAACAAGAGCAGAAAGGTTAGAAAATATGTTTCTGTTGTTTAGAAATGTATGTGTTCGAGTGCACCTAGATAAAATGCTCTAAGAAACTTCGTAACGTGTAACAAAGTTAAAATCTCGATTCTCTCGTTATTTTCTTGTAACATAGGTATGTGTCTTCTCAGAAAGCTCGTGTAAAGGTGGCGCGAGTTTAACAGGCCATTCAAGTTGTTTTTTATTGAGAACAGTTCTCACAAGGCTTTTGAGATGGAGGAAACTCCGAATTTTGACGTCTTAACATGCAGTCAGGGTTCATATTTAGGTCAAGAGCAACTAAATGAAATAGAGCAAAAGGCTCTTGATGTTTAGGTGGTCTTAGAATGGAAGACCAAGGTGAATGGAGCTCTGAAACCTTTCTGGTGAATAATTTTGCCTTCTTTCAACCGCGGCGAAAACTGGATGATTGCTTCACTTTCAAGTGAGTTCTGAATATGGATTGTGGATTTACAGCAGCTGCCTGGACCTTAAGAAAACAAAAATGGTAATGTAGAGTATTAGTTCTAAGTTGAATTTAGCTTTTAGCACGATTGGCAAAGCTACGGCCAATAAAATAACTGCAAAACTTTTGGGCAAAAACTCATGCTTTCGCTTTAGTGTGAATAACAAATTTAACATGCGGCCATGCGGTAAATCACGTCCGTTAAATTTTGAACATTTTCGTGCTTTTAGATAAGTTTTTTGCCTTATCTTGAATGAAAATTTATTGTTATTGAAATTCCTGTCACGTTTCTTTCATTTGTTGCCTTTATTTGGGATTTTTAGGCTTTAAAAGTGAACAGTATTTTGGCATGCTGAATTTCTGCATATTAAATTTTCGGCGACCGCCGTGGTTTGTCTGTCTTGTGTGTTTGCTTCCCTGAAATAGTCTTGTTCAGCTTCTACAGAACTTTAGGTGGCCACTAAATTTACACAGTTGAAAAAACGATTTCTCTCAAAATAATTGGCTTGTTTTGTCGTGTTTTGATGTACAACTTTCATCTTTCTTAGGCCGCACTGTATAATTTTGTCAGGCAGTGAAAAAATTGTCTGAATTTCTTTTCTTAAATTGGGTTATACTTGTGTTTTTCACCTTTATGGTCTGGTGTTTTCTTGAATGTTGTCCGTTATAGTAAAAGAAATGAAAATTCTGTTGTATTCAGTTTCGTTTTATCCTCTAAAGTCAAAAATTAACCAATTTTTGCGTATTCAATTTTCTCAGCTTTTGTCGTGCGGCAAAGGAAAAAATATAATTTCTTGTTTTCTTACAACTTAAACACATCAAGTTGAGTTCTTCCTGTTGATTTTTTTTAATATTCTGGCCATTCCTTTATTGAACTTTAAATAACCAATGTCGTGAAACCTGATCTTGTTTCTGTGGTTGCTACGCAGATGGTTTATTTTTTTGCTTTCGCTCGCTCTGAAATATTCCAAAAAATGCCCGGAAATTGGGGGTAGGTCGTGGACAGTTTGATGCGGAGGTCAATGCGCTAAAACAGAAAAACGACAAGCACTGACTCCAAGTGCCCTGACTGGAATTAGAGCAGCCATACATCACCATTTAACATCAGATCCACTTAGCCGTACCGTCAACATTTTACAGGACAGCGATTTCATGTCTGCCAACAAAATGTTTTAAGCCAAAGCCAAGTTGTTTACAAAGAAACAAAACGTAAAACTCAAACACGAGCCGTCTATTGGGTACGGGATATGGAGAAATTGAATAAATACTTCCTGGAAGGCCAGAACAATGGAATTTCGAGAAACCCACAGAAGTTAGTTGAATTTGTTTGGTTTTCGTTGTGCTACCATTTCACTTGCCATGGTCGAGAAGGCTGGTAGGAATTAAACAAACAGTCGTTTGAGATCAAAGTGGATGACACGGGTGCACGGTATGTTACAGAGAAACTAACTGAGCAGACTAAAAACCATCAAGGTGGCTCCAAACAATCAGATCAGTTCTTTTCTGATGTACCCATGTAAGAAACTTCAAATGGCTTAAATCCGGTTACAGCGTTTGAGTTTTACTTGAGCAAGGTTCGCCCGGAGTGCGATCCGCTGTTTCAAACTCCTAGCAAGAAGTACGCTTGCTCTCCTGCTGAACACTGGCAAGCTACACCAACCATTGTGTTCGGGCATTGGCTGTCACCCACTTATTCCAAAGAGGTGTGGATACCAAGAAAATATGTTCAATAACAAAGCACAAAGACGAAAGAAGTCTCACACACTACATTAACCAAACAATCAGTGAACAGAAAAGAGAATGCTCCAGGATTCTGACAGAAGCTTTTCAGCCTATGAGCAAACAAGGTGCTCCCGGTAGTTCACTAAACTACATGCTCCCTGGTCCAAGCAGCTTGGTCTCGCAATCACTGCAAAATCAGTTTATGGCTTTGGTTCAGCCATATCCAAACGCCGTCACATTTTGTAGTGACACACAGCAAATAGCAAAATAATACAAAGTCTTTGCGAAAACAGTTAATGTTAAATTGAATCGAAATTTGGCTCTATGCATTGATTATTAAGTTTATTTTTGATTATTAAGTATTTTTGGTTCTATACATTGATTATTAAGAGGACTTTTACAAATTGCTAAACAACAAAACCCACACAGGTAATCATTCTGGTCCTACTAAATGGAGTAGGAGGCTCTCATTAAATGAGGATGTGTGGCCAAATATCTTTAAGTCACTAAAAACTGTTTGTAAAGAAAATAAACTCAGAGAATTCCATTTCAAGTTCATACATAGAATTATTGTAACAAAAAGAGAACTATTCAAATTTGGTATTAAGAACGATGAAGATTGTCTGTACTGCGGAGAAAATGACTCCATCGAACACACATTTATTGAATGCACTTTCACGAAGACTTTTGTAACTTATGTTCTCCAATGGTTTAATTCAACCAACGCGTGTCGAATCATCCCGACAACAGAAGAAATTCTGTTTGGGGTATTAAGCAACTGTTACGATAAGAAAACAACGGGAAAGTTTAACTATACTATCCTCTTTATGCATCATTATTTACATTCAAATAAATCAAACGAGAAATCCATCTCCTTGAAAGAATTCGTCCAGAAGGTCGAGCGTAAATACCGTCTTGAAGGTATTACTTAACTTAGTTGGATTATAGAATAGTTTAGTAAAAAGAAAAAAAAAACAAAAAACAACAATAACAACAAAAAACCTTTACAGTCAATAGTTTAATTTACTAGTAGAAGGCTATAGATCGGCCGTACAGGCTGTTTACAGTACCAGGAAGCGAAATATGTAAATATTGTAATTTTTGTTTTCCTTTTTGGTTGACTAATATATAGAGATAGCAGTAGTAGACTTTTCTTTTTTGTATAATACCTTTATCTGTAAATGTAATTTTGTATTGTCAAAAAAAAAAAAAAAAATTAAGTTTACTTTTTTCTTCACTAGCCTTAAGTGAGACTCGTCTTGACAACACCTTTACTGATTCTGCAACGTCAATAGAAGGTTATTCACTTGTTAGGCGTGACCAGTGCAGAAGCGGTGGGGGTGTTGCCATTTACGTTCGTAATGTCATTGATTATAAAATCAGATCCGACCTTTCTGACCCAGACCTCGAATTCATATGTATTCAGATTCAAAAACCCAAGGCCAAACCATTTCTTCTCTCAAACTGGTATAGACCTCCGAATTCACCAATTGAGCTATTTGATAAGTTCGAGATCCTCCTGGGAAAGATTGAGGCGCAAAATATTGAATCAAATATACTTGGTGATATAAACTGTGACATGTTGGCAACCTCCCCAACTAATGAAACTAGACACCTTATCAAGCTCTGCGAATTGTATCAATATACTCAACTGATCAAGGAGCCTACATGCATCACATCAAGTTCTAAATCACTTATTGACTTATTTCTTACCAATGAGCCGGACAAATTTGTTACATCAGGCATGTCTCATATTGGCTGTAGCGATCACAGTCTAATTTATGTCTCGAGAAAACTAGCATGCCCTAGGTCGTTCCCGCGAATCATTGAATCAAGACAATACAAAAACTTTATGCTCGATTACTTTATGGATGACATTGCGCTGGTTCCCTGGGGCATGGTTGAGCTAATAGACAACCCTATAAGAGCATGGGAGGCGTGGAAACACTCTTTTTTGGTAGTAGCCAACCTTCATGCTCCAGTTAAGAAAAAGAGAGTTAGAAACTCCAAGGCCCCCTGGCTTACCCCTGAAATCAAACAATTGATGTGGGAAAGAGATAGAACAAAGCGAATCGCCACCGTTACTAATGATCAGTTGAAATGGGCAGAGTACAGACGGCTCAAGAATCGAGTTAACCATTCTATTAAGGCTTCCAAAAGGGATTACTATCATTCTTACTTTGAGGAAAACGTTGGAAAAGCAAAAGCAACTTGGAATGGAATAAATACACTACTATCGCGAAAGAAAAACTTTGCTCAGGCGACAAAATTGATTATTGGTGAAGCGGTGATAACTAACCCTTGTGAGCTCAGCAACGCATTTAACATGCATTTTACTGAGATAGGCCCCAATTTAGCGTCTCAAATAAATCCCCCTCGTGTCAGCTTTCGTGATTTTGTGGAATCTTGTGACAGCACCTTCGAGCTTGAACTACTCACCACTGACGAACTGCGCAACCTTGTGAACGATATCCCTTTGGGCAAGGCAGATGGCCTTGATGGTATCCCTATTTCCCTCATAAAGGTATATGCATATTTAAATGAAAACAACCTACTTTCTAAATATCAGTCTGGCTTTAGACCCATGCACTCTACTCTTACAGCTCTCATCGATATCACAGACAACTGGTATCTTAACATCGACGGTGGTTTGACAAATGCCATTCTGTTTATAGATTTAAAGAAGGCATTTGATACTATTGACCATGAGATCCTTCTGTCAAAGTTGGAGCTGTATGGGTTTAAAAGTGCAAGTCTGAATCTTTTTCGAGACTACCTCTCTGACAGAACTCAGGTTACAGTTATTAACAATGTGAAGTCGGAAACCAGTCGCATACGTTGTGGGGTGCCCCAAGGCTCAATCCTCGGCCCCCTGCTATTCCTACTGTACATTAATGACCTTCCAAACTGTAACCTTTTATCAGATGTGAGGATGTACGCCGACGACACTAACCTCACGTTTGCCTCCAGCGACCCTGAAGAGCTGTTTTCATCCCTGACTCACGACCTGAACAATTTGAAACAGTGGCTGGACTCTAACCGACTAAGTCTGAATGTCGTCAAGACCAAGTGCCTGTTTACAGGGACAAGGCATAAAATATCTTTGCTCCCTAGTGAACCTCACATTTGCCTTGATGGCCATTTAATTGAACGAGTCAATTGTTACAAGTGCCTAGGTGTCCAGGTGGATGAAACACTCTCGTGGGAAGCTCATATCTCTGAGGTTGTTAGCAAAGTTGCTAAAGTACTTGCTGCCCTTAGGAGGCTAAGACCGATATGTCCCCAAAGTACCCTCGTTGCAATATATAAGTCACTGATTCTTCCACATCTCGATTATTGCAGCGCTGTTTGGGGATGTATCGGTAATGGCCTCAGCCAAAAACTAGAGAAACTACAAAACAGGGCAGCACGCATCATAACAGGGTCTGGCTGGGATGTCAGATCTGCCCAGATTCTTTGTGCCCTCAAATGGGAAAGCCTCGCTGACAGACGTTCTAAACAATTGAAATCTTTAATGTTTAAAACCGTTAATAACCTTGTACCCGAATACCTGTCTCATAAATTCACCAGCCTAAATACCATCCACAGACACAATCTTCGGGGCGCCCAACATAACCTTTTCATTCCACGGCCGAACACTGAGGCACTCAAGAAGAGTTTTCGTTATAGGGGTGCATTTACATGGAACAATCTGTCAGTGGAGGCTAGGCAGGCCACTACTTCAAATAGTTTTTATTCCGCTATCGAATGTTAGTAACAACTTGAAGAAAAATTCCTTAGTTAAGTTAAAATAATTAAAATAAGTTAATTAGTTAATATAGTTAGAATAGTTAAAATGGTTTTGTAATATTTTTAGTCTTCGCTTTTAAGTACTACGTTATATCTTTTAAGGTTAATGTGCACGGCTCTTTAGAAGACCACTTTTTAGTGAAATGATCCCGTGGGTAAATAAAGTTATTGATTGATTGATTGATTGATTTTGGCTAGGGGACATTGACAAGACTATTTGTTCTCACTTTTCTATTAAAAACCCAAAATTGTGCTTTTGTACAAGTTAGAGTGTACTTTAAGTTCAGTAACATACTTTATTAAAGATCAAGCTTATTTTGTTGCCATAGACTCTTCATGATATGGCCTTGCATATTGATGATAATAACAAGACTTTTGTCGGGCATATTGTTTATTTGTGGCCCTCATAGCATCAATTGCACCCTCGCCCCGCTCGGGCACAAATGATGCTACTCAGGTCACAAATAAACAATATGTCCTCCAAAAGTCTAGGTACTGTCCTATTTGAACACTATTCAGTGGATTAAGTCAAGAAATTGTGATGTTATAGGAGATTAATAAAGGCTACACTTCTCTGCATTTTCCCAAACCTGACATATTCCTTAAGTTATGTTGAACAAATTTACAGAGCCCAGGGTGGCTCTATGTCACGCACCGCCATAACTCTGAAATTCAAACTGTCTCTCTCAATTGAGAAATGACAAAAACAAACAAACAACAACAATGGCAAAGGCTAAAGAACATAGACTGAAACACACATAGGCTGATGTAACGATCTTGACTCATTTTACGTGCTAAAAGTCTGTGTACGAGTAATAAGCTATTAATCGATTCCAAGAAATGCAATCGAAGGCAGAATGGCTTCAGCACATTGATTCGATTGAATTTCGTACGACTTAAAATGCAGAATATTTGAAAGGCTGTGGGCAAGAACGTCCCCTAGATTTTTTGGCTATTTTCAAAGTGCTCAAAAGTAGCTGAATTTTGACATGTGGGCTTCGTTTTACCTGAGAAACATTCCTCTGAAGTTTGTTTCGCAAGGTCTCTCTTCCTTGTCTAGAAAAAACGTATGCAAAACTGACTCCGTTTTCCAAGCGGCATCTATTGTTAAACGAAAAACAAAAGAAACCTTTTGTTTGGCTAAAGTATGACTAATTTCTCACTGTTGTTTCGTTGGCTCAAGTAGATAAGCGCTGAACGAAGCTGATTCAAATTTGTTTTGTCGTGACGCCGGTTCGAGTCGATACGAGGTCAATCGATTTTTTTCGTTCCGTTTCTCTACTTCTGTCAAAAACCAACATATCTATTGTAACTGAATTGCCGTTTTTACTCGCTAGGATCTGGTATTGATGTTTTCAGCTGGAATTGTGACGTACGCTTTGGGCGCGCACAGCAGTAATTTACCACAAATTCAGAGCTTACCTGTTTATTAAGCATAGTTTGCTTGTTATTTCCACCGATATTCAGCGCTTGTTCGAGGAATATTTGTCCCCGCCTGGTAGGAGATTTGGCATCATTAAGCCTTTGACCCTCGACGAGTCACCAGCATGCCTCAAAGAACCGAGGTGTGTTTTTGTTCTGAGATCCTGGTTTAACCTAGCCATTGATCGAGGAGCAAGTGGGCCAGGTGGTAGAGTCTAGAAACGCTTCTTCTTCCGAAGCAAAGCATTTGTTGTGGACTTGGGGCTCATTTGCTAAAGTTTGGCGTGTGTCAGTTTTGGAAATTAGAACTGCTTTCTAGACTCTTACTATTTTCTTGAAATCAACCATCTAGCATTGTTCGCTCTAAAAATTTGTGTGTGACTTGGTGTGACTTATAACATGATGCAAACACGGCCGGGAACTGGTGAGAAAGGCGGCCAGGCAGCAAAGTCCTTGAATTTGACCTGTGTTAGGTGAAAAGTTAATTTAAACAGATTCAAAGCCGTTTCTACGGGCCAAAAAGAACGCAGGATGGTTAAATTGGCAAGCAAGCGTTCCCCAAGCGTGTATGGTGGATTTCCAAGCATGTGATTACTTTGAATTGTGGTAGGATCGAGCCTGCCGCGAAGAAAATAAGACAAAGAACGCCTGATCGCAGGTTGGGAAGAAGAAAACTTCAGCTCAAATGTAAGTTTTGCTCTGTATTGCAGCGTTCCTTTGCTGATAAATTTTCATGCGTTTTTTTCTCAGCATGAGCAGCGTGTTACCTTAAGGCTTCCTCTTTCTGTGTTGTCAGAATTAATCATATCACGGAACGTGGAACGAGCAGTTTTGTACCGGCCAAAAAAATAGTTTCACCTAGAAACATAGAAGGGTTCACCGTCATGGACGTCATCTTGATAGTGGGGCAAACGCGGCAAAATTTACGATGAATGTATGCGAAAAATCGTGATTTTGATGCTCGATAACTTGAGGAAGGTTGATATTCTGAAATTTCTGTGAATTGCAAACTAAAGATATCAGCTAAAAGAGTTAACCGATTAAATTTGAAGAGCATCGGTTTGCTGAGAACCGAGAAATCGTCTTTTTAGCTTTTCATACAAATGCTTCTAAATTTTCCCACAAATGGCAGCTCCATTTTACAGACAAATATATGAGAAATAAGAATTTAAATGTGTGGCTTTCTTTGTAAGAGTACAATTCTCAAATTTGATCGGTTACCTCTTTTAGCTAGCATTTTTAGTTTGTAATTCATAGAAACTGCAGAATGTTAAACTTCCTCAAGTTATTGAGCATCAAAATCACAATTTTTCCCATACATTCACTGTAAATTTTGCTGCGTTTGCCCCACTATCAAGATGACGGCTGCAACCGTGAAACCTTCTATTTTATAGATCACTGATGTAGCTGATTTTCAAAACGTTTAACCTCTTTCTGACATTGACTTGATTTAGGTATCGATTCGTGCAATAGATTTCTAAGTCAAGATTGTTTTCCTTAGCCTAACACTGCGCTAACCCGAACGTATCCTGACCTTAACTCTAACCTAATCCAAAGCCGCGGCTGACCCCTAACTTTCTTTCGTAAACTTAACCTTCAATGCTAACCCTAGTTTTGAGCGGTAACTCTAACCCCAACTCTAATAAAACTGGGAACTCTTAACCCTAGGAGTTAAAGTCAGCATTTGAAAAAACTTAAAACAAAAACAACGCAGTTCCAAAAGACGCAGACTGTGACATGCAAG
The DNA here is from genome assembly GCA_022496165.2 of Catalaphyllia jardinei. Classification (NCBI taxonomy): domain Eukaryota; kingdom Metazoa; phylum Cnidaria; class Anthozoa; order Scleractinia; family Caryophylliidae; genus Catalaphyllia; species Catalaphyllia jardinei. The sequence continues at coordinate 27,055,479 of CM042746.1, read as the reverse complement.
TGTTTTTGCATACTTTATTTCTGGAATACGCAACAGAAACGAGGGGAAATAAGTACAAGGCAGTTTTCTACAGATATAAACAACTCAGCATGCAAAGTTTGGAGCTGTTTTGGCCATTTTCGATTTTAGCAAAAACTCTAGGGGACGTTCTTGCCCGCAGCCTCTCATTTAAGCTCAATTACAATATAGCTAGTGCTTCTCAGTATAACGTCTGCCTGGGTACATGCAGCAAGGTGTCTAGTTCAACAAGGTTTTGCTTCTTCCTGATGCTATTGTCTGCTGCACGCCAGTTGGATTGACCACACCTGCTGTCCTCATCTGCTTTCTGTATGAAAAGTAAAATGTTGCCAAAACACTATAATCCCATTTTAACAATACCTTTGGACAATCCATACATAAAGTGCACTGACCCTCATGTAACATTCCCAGTGGAAATAAGAAAAATGAGGATTGAAGGATTAGATTTAGCTGAAACATTGGCAAAACTAACAATGCTTACCTTCTGCTTTGAACTCTGATAAACTTCATGGATGTGGCTGTTGACCTTCTCATTAGACACTACAAACGTTTCATGATAGTGATTGTCTCTTTTCTCCTACATGTAAGGTGTAAGGAAAAAATAAAAGCATGTAAATCTCTGTTTACCATTTAGAAAGACCAACAGAACAATACGTTCGTGACATATTAGGTGAAGATATATATGAATGATGAAAATGAAACAATTCATATTTGAACTGCGGTTATAGATGCAAGTGAAGTATGATCCTCGCAGTAATATGAATTATTTCATATACACTTTACATCATTTCACTCCTTACGGGAGATATGAACTCATTAAATTGACCTTGCTCCCAATGTGTGGCTTCATAGCTCAGTTGGTAGAGCATCACACCGGTATCGCGGAGGTCATGGTTTTGAATCCTGTTAAAGCCCTGATTTTTTTTCAGGCTTCTTTCCAATTGCTTAAATTGGAAAATTTACTGCGAGGATCATACTTCACTTGCATCTATAACTGCAGTTCAAATACGAATTATTTCATATACACTTTACATCACAAGTAGGATTTCTTATTAAGGATAACTCATTGTGAACAAGATGACAGTAACACTCTTTTGAGGAACTCACACATCATTTTTGCTTAGGGAACAGCTCAAGAGTTTTCAAGGATGAACTTTCAGATATGCCAGGCAACATATACACCATGTTTTTTTAAAATCCCAGGCCAAGAGCCAAGTTGAGTGACAACTGAATCAGAACTGTTAAATGTTCCACAGCATTTTTCACATTCGCACAACTGGCCGTTGATGTCAAAATGCCCTAAAAAATATATACAAGATAAACAATTATTATTGCATTTTGCAAAACCTGGTAATGGAAAAGCCAAAAGTATATAAAGGTGAAATCAGACACCAGACTTCATGTAAATGCACCATGCTGGCTTGTCATTACATTGTCCAATGCATAGAAACCAGACTCTTAAGGTACACTTTTTCACAGAGCCCTTCCAATACTTTTCCCATCCAGGGACTAAATGTAACAAATGTATACATATTTGTAGATGCATTATTTTGGTTACATGTTTATTTTATTTTTCTTTTGTTTTTATGTATGGTAATTGACCATAGTTAGTGTAAATGATTGGTATTTAATATAAAAGGAAGACAAAAGTTAAACCAAGGATATCACTGAGCTGTAAGAATAACATCTTTAGAAGATGACCTATTATTTAGCTCTCTCCTAACAAAAGAAGCTGGATTTGGACAAAGAAAACATGTTAAAAGAATGCCTCACCTCTCAGGGTTACCAGAATGCAGTGACTTTTTTCTAATATTTCAAGAGGTCTGCACTTGCAGCAACAGTTTGGGCAGATAACATCTCTAACTGGTAGACTTTGTCCTAATTGAACAAAGCACAAAAAAATAACATACATGTATTCTTGGAAATTTATGATCACCAATAAAAGTTAATCCTGGTACAAATATAGAGTAAATTGCATCTTTGAATTCAGCTACTTGGACAGAGTGTCACTTCAATAAAATCTGTTGCTGCACATGTATTTTAGAGTTATAAATATTATTGATTTAAAAATAATGCAGTCTTTGCTAATACTAACTTGTGATTCATAAAATGTCATACCCACATTGAAACATTGTTAATTAATTAATTTATCTATTTATTTATTTACCAACTATCACCCATTCACCTTTGCTGTTTCGTGATGTTGTGGATGGGATTTGCACAAAGTGACCATTTACAATTGCCTCTATCATGAAATGGTAGAACACCATGAATACTGGTGTCACAGCTATGACACAAATGTTTTGTCACTAAGCGTTCTGGGCATCTCAGCACAGCAACCTCACACAGGCCTTTTTGGCAGATGACATCTTCAAGGACAGCAAAAGTACTTTGCAAGAAAAATTTAAAAATAGTTGGATGGCAATCTGACCAGCTTTGTTTTCTGGGAGGGTTAGCTTTTCCCCATCTGACCATAAGCTCTAGAGCATCCAAAACGATCTCCTTCATTTCTCCTTTAAACAGGAATTGTACATTGTGTTAGCATCAGTC
>CM042746.1:27039260-27052811 GCA_022496165.2 Catalaphyllia jardinei | reverse complement strand
TTCATTTCTCCTTTAAACAGGAATTGTACATTGTGTTAGCATCAGTCAGTTACTACTAGCTATTCCAACCTATTTAAAGAATAGTTCTCATAAGCGTTAAGTAAATGGGTAACCACAAAGTATAATTTTGATATACATGGGCACCTCATTATTTGGGGGAAGTTGGACTGGGGTAAATTCTCCATTACACTGAGAACCTCCTTGCCTTCCTTGTCTGACATTGTTGCCAATCAAAACAGAAACACATTTGCTTAAATTTTAGAATATTTGTGGCCCCTTGTTGAGCTTGTCAATCTGTAACAAAATAATCTGAGACCTAGTAACAAAACTCTGGATGATTGAGAAATCCAGGTGATCAACATCCAGATAAATAACGATCGAGAGCTACTATATTATTCTAAAGTATTATTAAAATATTAAACAGTACAAACAAGTCATAGTGCCATGGGCAGCTGTAGAATTGAGATCTGTATGTTCATCTGTAATGCTTAGGATAAAAAAGATTAAGCACAGCTGTAGTGGGTTCAAGTACTATTTTTATCCTTGGTAGAAATGTTTTTCTATCTTTTTAGGTATGTTCATGTATGACAATAAGTGAGAGACAAGGGAACTTAACATTTGAACCACATAACAAAAAACAACAAAAAGGAAGACAAATCTAAGAGCAAAAAAGATTTTGTTGGTGTAGACAAGAAAACATGAGACTGGAAGATTGGTACATGTAAGTAGGTCTCCATTTGCAGCAGTTCATTTGTATTTGCAACTGACAATGGGTGTTGGTCATCCAAAACATGTTTTCCAAACTTAAAACTGTGTGTTTCTGCCTGAAAATTATTTCATGTCTGCTGCTAGTTTGCAAATAGGGCATGCACCTTGAACCACAAATTATTTAAGATTACTGGAAACAAAGCAAAGGACATAACATATGCATGCAGTCTGATGTTAAAAATAGGGATGTGAATATGTTGTGCATGTGTGCTCGATAACCGGCATACTGTCAAGTTCGGGAGTTTCACACTCGACCGACACTTCTTTCTTTCCTCTTAGAACCTGACCAGAATAGGTTCCTTTATTGTTACGCAGCCCAGTAACAGGATCTGTGCTGTATTTATGATGAGCTTGTTTTCTCCGTTTCCTATTTAAACCCAGTAACGCTGCTTTTATTGATGAGTTCAGCCATAGAAGTGTTGTTTAGCCATCGTCTTTTACACTGATTTCTGCCGTTAAATGCTGAAGCGAACGGTCAAGAGAACTTATTGTAGAAATTTTACATTTAATGAACATAAACAAGGAATTAACCCAAAAAAGTATTAAATTTAAGCCCCTCTTACCGTCACCATGATCAGTCCCCTCCGCCATATTGGATAAAATACAGTGTGATTCAAAACTCCTCCCGAGGGACTGTCGACTCTTCTATTTGGCACTGATTTGTCATATACACTGTATGGTAAATTCAAAGGAAAAAATGATTTAATGCTATTGGATACTTTGGTCTCAAGACAAGGTTGACATGCAAGCTTGGTGACATAATTACATTCTTGTCCCCATTGCCCTTTTTGCTTCTCTTAGCCGGCAGGGCCTTGACACGAGAAACAAAGTGCTGTGGGGACATGGGACTTTCGAATTAATTCGAATTTTTTGATTGGCTGTTTGAAAACAAAGAAATCTCTAACGGAAGTCAATATTCTAATATGGATGAGAGGCTTTCAAGACAACCGTCTATATTTTGTGTTGTTTTCAGTCTCTTTTGGGTTCTTTAAGTTTTTCCCCAAAGCCTCGGAGCCATGTCAGAATATCGAACATAAAAATATGATGCACCTATGACCAGCAGTGTTTAAAAATGGAGAACATGTCATGGCTCAACACTTGTCGCTGTTGCAACAGAACAAAATGGTTTCTGTTAGAAATGCCAGTTGGTATTTTTGGTGAGAAAAGAGGCAAAGAGCCAGAAAAGTGCTTGCATTGATAAGAAATTAAGTTTAGGATGGTTTAACAATGAAACTGTGTGAACCATGCTACAGGAAGGTGAATGATATTATAGAATTCCATTCTTTGTCCCTGGCATCACTTTCTTCACAGGAATTGTCAATCAGAGGGTCTTGTGTCTGTGGCTCGCAACAGGTCAGAGAACACCTTCAATTCAGCAGGCGATAAAGAACAGTTTCAACCGCGAAAATGTACAAAGTGGTCAGCTGTACAACATCACGCCAAATATATGAATAGGACAACTGCACCGCGGTGCCTTGCACAATTTTTACAAGTTTGAACTGTTTATAAATGGGGTTAGATTCCTATGTTACATTGCCCACTTGGATGTGTTACATTGCCCTCTCTAGTGTGACATTGCCCCCCTTTTAGGTGTTACATTCCCCACGGTGCTACATTGCCCTCATTTTTGGTGATACATAGCCCCCTGTATGTTACATTGCCCTCCTTCTGATGTTACATTGCCCCGGAGTTCATTTGCATAATTTATTCAGAGGGTTTTTCCCCTTTAGATTTGTTAAATTATGGGTGAATCGCAGCATTTTTGCACAGAACACTTGCCAGTGTGCCCTTTATATGGTGGACTATTTTGAATGTGCTACAAAAAATGCGAAGTGAGCGTTTTTTGAATTTTTTGTACAGGCATTTTTGTCAAAATTTTGAAAGTGTCTAAAACACTTTCTTTCACTTAGTTTATAGCTAAAAGAACTATTTTCGCGATAAACTAAGTGAAAGGAAGTGTTTTAGACACTTTTTGATTAAAATGCCCATTCTACCCCTTGCGAAAAAATCCAAGATGGCGGCCATCTGCATCTGACGACAACACAAACTTTCAAGGTACCCCCACTTTTATTTCTATGTTTTAAATTGAGTTTACAAAATGATAATGATACCCCTTTGAAAAAAATCCAAGATCTTTGCTTTAGATTACATTTTGCTTTTGACTTATGCGCATCATTATTGATTGACAGCTGTCAATCAAAGATAAGATATGTTTGAACACATTGCAACAAAGAGCAATGTCTTGACTTTAATCTGTGCAAGTTTCAAGGTGTTTGGTTAAAACAAAACTTTTCTACCCTTTCCCAAAGTTTTTCAGGTATTGTGTAAGTACGCCTTGTGGACCTACAATCCACCATTACAGAGAAACCTTCGTAGGGTAAGTACACACTTTTTGAGCTCCGTTATTTTTGCTGTTTTGCACCCTTAAAACACTGCACAGAGGCAATCCAACTATCGGAAGAGTTGTCTAAGGTGCTCGGGCAACTGCCTTGAACATTTTCTTCGCGTAGAACACGTTTGCGTCTGCGCAGGCTTTGGTCGGAGTTTAAAGGTGCTCTCTGACCACATTTATGATTGAGAACCATTTGGGCTGGAGGACCTCTTTATTGATGTTTTGATGTTAGACTATGTTTGTTCAGGTTGTGAGGAACCCTTTGGTGTTGATTTTGTTGAAATGGGTTCCTCCGTTAATTAGTTATGACATCATTTGTGTCTAAACTTTACACCTTAATAGCTGTGCGAGTTTTTAACCATTTGGCCAGTTTATTATCAATCGAGTTTGGCCTTAACATGGGCCACATGCATGCCAAATTTTGTTGCAAAGGATAAAATCCTCACAGAGTTATTAACGTTTAAAGTTTTTTACAAAATGGCGGACACAGTTTCTCGGTTCCATGCTCTCAGCGGTTTTGGCCGTGAAAGCGAGGGAAAACTTTAACTGCCTATAACTCAAAGAGGATTTAACCGTTTGACTTCAAACTTGGAACATCAGTAGAACGTATGAAGAGTTATCTTTTTTGCTAAGACATGTTGGACCCAAGTGTCACTGTAATATCTGTAAGTACGGCAAACGTTCACCCTTAAGAACTGCTTATAACTCCTAGAGAATATAATGCCACAATTTGAAACTCACAAGAATTGTACAATGGGCCAAGGGCTACTCCGTGAGGTTGCTCGTTTTACTCTGAGATACAGGCAGTTAAAGTTTCACCTTGTTTTTCCTTGACCATTATGTTGTTAAAGGAACTCCTTACTAGAAGTTGAGGACCTTTTGATGTTATGATGTTATATTATGCTTGTTCATGTTCCAAGGACCTGTTTGGTGTTAATTGTTGTTGAACAATAGGGACTTAAATCACTTCACTTCAGATTTGGATAAAGCATTCTTCAGTGTAAAATGGAAGACCAAATTCCTGTCCTCCTTGAAGTTTTGGGTGATGCGAAGGATGGAGATGTCGATGCGTCGAATTCTCTAGACCTGGACTTGTCAGTAAACTACAATATACGTTTTCGAAGAAGGACAATTGAGGTAGATGCCAGTAAATATGATGAAATCCTCGCAGGACTGGACGATCTTGTACACATAATAGAGGCAGCGGAGAGGCTCAAAATGCCATATCTTAGCCACATCTGCCAACAATCCTTTGCGTATCTCTCACACATATTCAAGTCTTTCTTTGGCGAAGAGCCGACCATTCCGCTTCTAGAGGGTGAGGAAGTAGCAGAAACCATGACACATCTTGTAAATGAAGTCACAGACAACATGGACTATCTGCTAAAACTCGAAGACAGGCACAAAAGGCTTCAGAAGGGTGAAGATGTACAAAGTTCCCAGGAGGAGGATCCAGTCTTTGAGTTCAACACAAGACCTCCACATACAATTCGTACCGCTACATCCAATTCAGAGGCGGAGTCAGAGACAGAGACAATACCAGGTTTGGTTGCGTCGTCATCCAACAAGTCAGAGGCAGAGACAATACCAGCTTTGGATGCGTCGTTGTCCAATAAGGAATCGACTTCAGAAAGCCCTGTGGCTTCCTCAAAATCTGGCAAGCGGTCACACCATAAGAGAAAAAGCTGCCCCCTGCCAAAGTGTACCTTTCATGGCAATGATATCCAACGGCACCTGCAAGTTCATGTAAGAAGAAAAGAATTGGCTGAGGAGGGGATAGATCAGCTGGTATCAATAGCTGGAGCTGGTAAGTGCCAGAGAGGGAAAGCAGAAAAGCGGGGTATAGGCAAAAAACCCAAGCCAGGTAGATTTAGGAAATGGTGCCTGATGCCTGGTTGCAACAGCGTGGTCCTTAACGTGGGCCGCCATTTAACTGAGGGGAAGTCCCACGGTTTGAAGAAAGGGTCGGCTGAGTATAATGTAATGATAAAGTCCGCCAAGAGGTACACTGGGTTAGGTGAGATCCAGACGTTCTTAAAGCCACCTGAGAATGAAAGCACCACCAGCTCAGACTCGAAGAAAAGTGGCCGTGCCATCTGACAGTGACACAGAGGCAGTGGAAAATAGTGAAGATAAAAATGAAGGAAATGGAAAAGGAGGAGAAGAAAAAGGAGCTGTGTTACCCTTAGATGACGGAGGACCTGAAGGAGGTGACGAGGGAGCAGAAGACGACACTGGAGAAGATGATGAGGGGAAAGAAGAAGACGGTGGAGAAGATGACGATGAAGAATCCTCAGACTCTGACCAAACAGACCATGACGAAGCAAAAGTCACATCTGAAGAATATTTCACAGACCACAAGTACAAAAACAACCGGCACAGGTGGTTGGTAGGGTTCTATGAATACCTGTCCAGACCCTCGGCAGGCAACAAGAAAGACGCCATACGCCTGCAGCATGCAAGTCAAACGAGAGCCTTGTTGGAGCATCTAGAACCCGGTGGCGATGACATCACTTGCCTAGTACAACAGGAAGGCGATGCAGTCTGGAAACAGTGGGTAAAACCCATGCTAGACCAAAAGCTAAAGAAGCCGGGCACAGTAATCTCGTACCTGACAAGCTACGAAAAGTTTTTGAAGTACATTACCAACCCGAGATACAGCCGCTTCGGTCCACCCCTTCATGCTGACTATCAAGAACTTTTCCAAATTGTGCTTCCAGAGATCAAGGGCTGGCGATCGACTGTCAACAGTCAAACTCAAGACATACAGAACCAACGCTTTCTTGATGAAACAGAAGGGTTACTTACTTCACAGGAGCTGTTGACATTACGATCAAGCAAGCCGATAACAGAGGGGGAGCAAATACTCAAACAGGCCAGCCTGGGCAAGGAACTTACCCAGCAGGAGTTTACTATCGCAAGAGACATGCTTATTACACGTTTGGCCATAGACTCGGGAACAAGGCCTGGACCTCTAAACAATGCAACTTTGCAGGACTACGAGACGGCAGCCAGTGAGGATGGGATAAAAGTAATGCTTGTGGCCAAGCACAAGCGTGCTAAAGATGGCCCAGCCATTGTTCCAATACTGCCAGACCTTGTGGAGCACATGGAAACATATGTCCGTGAAGTACTACCCAAGGTTGCTGAGAAGAAAGAAGGAAAGCTTTTCGTCACCAATGCAGGAAAGGGGTTCAGAGAAGGCACCATAGGACGAAGGCTGTCCCGTGTTTGCGGAAAAGCGGGCATTCGATTGGGTGACCGTCTCGCTCATGTTGACATGCGCAAACTAGTCTCGACCAAAGCCAAAGAGAACGCAACCCCAGAAGAGGCAGAGTTAGTAAGACAGGTAATGGCGCATTCAAAGGGAACGGCAGATAGATCGTATGTCCGTTCCGACTTGACCAAGGTGGGCGCAAAAGCCGCTAAAGTTATCGCAAGAGTAACTTCAACGGAAAGTGATCCTCCCAAGACAGAAGAAAAAGCTGAGAGCAATAGCACACAAGAAAGTGATAACACCAGTCACAAGCATGACGACGTTGCCACCAGCACGCATGAAGATGTTGCTGTCCGTGATTCTAGCTCAGCCAAAAAACCTGACGACTCTGCAGCACCAGGCCCATCTGGGTTGTCAGTGCAATCTTCATGTTCCGTTTCTCTAGTATCAAGTGTGGCAATACCACCTACACCAGCCAAATCATTAAGTGAAAAGCAGGAGGCAATCCTCAAGGTCTTTGCTACTGAAATCAAGAGCGGCCAAAAGGTTAACTTGGAGCAAGTCCAAAAAAAATGCTGCACCACCAGCATTCTGTCAAGTTTATCCTTCACGAAAAGTAGGGTGAAGCAAGTTGTAAATCATATCAACTACGTAATTAGCAAAGAGCCAATCGCGGTTCCTCGTGACGTGCCACAACCAAGCACTTCCAAAGTAGATAGTTGCCTTGATGAATTTGATGATCCGTCAACAAGGTCAAGTGGAAGACAAAAAAGCTGGGCAGAGGCCGACACCCAACTCATGGAGACAAGACTGAAGAGGTATGATGCTCTCCCAAGTACAGTCGCCTTACGAACACTCTTCAGCAATGACAGCGATCTGTATCACATCTTGCATCGAGAAGGGTGGCGAAGGACCTATGACAAGATCAAAAATATTTTCAAGAAAAGAGGTCGCAAACATATGAGCCAAACATGAACTTTTGAATGCAAATCTGTGTGAAAAAAATGAGAAAAACAAAACAAAAAAAGAGAAAAATTAACGGCATGATAAGTCTTGGATATTTGTCAGGGGAAAAAACATGAGCTGGGGTAACCAACCCCTGGGGATTGCCCCACGAATACTCCTTGGCTATTTGGTTGTCGTTACAAAAAAATGCTTTTATGTCATGTAATGTAATGTATATGTTTGTCCCCTGATGCGAGGGCGGTTCCTGAATAGCTATTAAGGTCAGGTGAATCGCTCGATAACAGTGTAGGGTGTTGTGCTGTTTTGTGTCATGTAATGTAATGTATATGTTTGTCCCCCTGATTCGAGAGTGGTTCCTGAATACCTATTAAGGTTAGGTGAATTGCTCGATGACAGTGAAGGGTGTTGTGTTGTTTTGTGTCCCTCTCACAGTAGTCCTACCTTGTTGTGGTTGAGAGGCTTGTGTGCCTTAATGAACCTGAGACCTTTACAGGTTTGATGGGGAGAGGCCAGACTAAAGGGACTATAACAAATCTGTTTCACTGCTGTCATTTCTTCCTTCACAACAGGTCACTGCAAAGAGTAATAAAAAATCTTTTCACCAATGAGGACGTGACATGTTTTCTTTACTGTTATGACATTATTTTGGGCTTGCTTGACGAGTTCTATGAAAAAAAATCACCTAATGTAGGTGCACAATGCATACTGTTCTACTTGTCCCAAAAAAAATTATAAAAATATCCCCAATAGACCATATCCTGCACAATTTAGCAAACATAAAGATCAACTATGGTACTACTATGTGTGTAATTTTCAAGTTGTTTCATTGAAACTAACGTTTTTTTTCAATTTGCTAAAGTTGCATACACACATAGAAAATTTTGCTGTCATTGAGCATATTTGTTATTTGATATCTCCAGCAATTTTTAATTTTTCAAAGAGTTACTTCTACAAAAGTTAGCCCATTACCTCATCTCCAAACTGCCGAAGTTTGAAAAAAATATATAAAAAACTGGATTTTCTATAATTTTTGTCCGAAAGGAGGTCATTTTGCCAAAAAGTGTTACATTGCCCCCCAAATCCAACTTTTGAACGCCCTTATCTCCAAAGCGTTTAAAGGTTCAGGCAATCTGAATACACCAAATTAAAGGTCTCGAGGAGTAGAATACAATAAAAAAATAATATAAAATGCTTAAAATCCCTTCCTTACAAACATTGCTAAAGTTTTTTCCGTTCGCCCCCCTGAAAAAATTCCAAGACCCATAGGTAAAAAAAATTCATAATTAATTTATTATTAATCCGATTAAGCTGAAACTTGGTAGAAATACTTGCCTAGAGCTAATCTATAAGTGTATAAAGTTTCATTGAGGGAACCCTAGATTTAGAGCTTCTAGACCCCCTAGAAGATGAAAATGAAGTTTTCTGGTAATCTGAAATTTTCTCTAGATTGCAAATCTTGTACAGAATATATACCCCTACCCGATTTTTTTTAAAAGTTGAAAAATCTTAGATCACCCCGGAGGGTTCGCCTAGCGTAAATGCATGGAGCCTCTTTAATCTGAATCTAAGGCCTGCAGCCAAAAATTGGGCATTTTTTGACTTTTTTCCGCCGATTCTCCCACTGGTGATACATTGCCCCCCACCAATTTTTCAATCAATCATAACTAACATATAGTGCATGGCCTAGTGATATGTCATACCAAGTTTCAAGTGGCTTCATCAAAATGCAAGAGAGAAAACGGGACTAGTTGGGTTTTGAGGGGGGCAAATCTACGCCACGGGAACCTAATTAGGGGCTTAGGGCTGGTGCTTCAGGAAACATGTCTAAAATACAATGTATATCACTCTATTACCCTTGAAAGGATAATGGTGTGTAAATGGTTTTGTTTCTTGGAGATTAATTGTTAGCATATTTTTGTTTTTGCTTTGGTATCAATGGAAAGCCAATAAGAAACTTCCACTTTTCTTTACAGGATAATGTTGCAGCTACATACTAAATATGAAAAAAGTTAGGACGGATTCCTTTTGTAGGCAGGTATGATCAAATGATTTAGGTGAAAATTAAGATTTTAAAAACCCTAAGAGTCCAAATATATTTGCTGAGTTTGGTAGAGTTTCTGTGTTTTGAGTGATGGAATGATGCAATGCGGTTTTTGTATCGTGTCTTGAAGTCATTTTCTGTAAGACTGATGTAACACTTCAGAAACGTACATAGGTCTTACAAGAAATGAAACCACATTGCATCATTTCGTCACACAAAACACAGAAACTCTACTGAACTCAGCAAACATATTTGACTCTCAGAGACAACAACATTGACCACTCATTTTCATGGTGTAGCATTTCATCTCGCTCATCCTACAACAGCTCAAGTAAAAGATGTAATCTCAGTCTTAGAGAAAAAAATGTTATCATCTTTTGACCCGACCTTTCCTCACTGAACAAACGTAACGAACTTGTATCTTCTTGCCGACACTGGCAGCTCAGATCTTTCGGTGGACAGGCATGAAAAAAAAATGCACTAATATGCTTTTTTTCGTACAGGTACTGACATAGGCTCACAAAATATTGAAGGTAGTTTAAGTATTTTTTTCTGGTAGCCTTGTCGTTTACTCCTGTAGCTGCCATGTGGTTCTTCCTGGATTTTGCACCTCAGTGAATTTGACAGGCTCTCGTGTGTTTGCACTTATGCACGTATTTGCACAGCTACATTTGATATTTTGTAAAATTTCTTTTGATGGTTTGTCATTTAACAATTGAGCAGTTAACTTTAAAAACCTGTTTCGGCAGTTTGTTGTTTTACAATTGCGCAGCACCTACCATGTGCTTCTTGCTGAATAATTTCTGCACTGGTGCGTTCACACTTTGGTGACTTGGACATGGTTTTGTGCATTTGTCAGCCCAGATACCATCAGCCTGACGGATGAAACTGAAACAGTATTTTAAGTGTTTCAATGCTACTGGCCTTGCATATTCACAAAGTACTTCACAAAATATTTCATAAATTTTTAGTTTTTAATTACCTTTGTTTATTTGTGCACCGCTTTCATTTATTTGTATGTGTAACTGCCACGTGGTTCTTGCCAAACTTGCACCTCAGCGATTTTGACAGGTTTTTACGACCACACTCAAATTTAGAAAGTAATTTCAGAACTTTTTGTGTTGGCTTGCACATATTCGCACACCATTCTATGATTTTTTTTTCCGTTTGCCTCAGCGGTTTGTTGTTAAACACTTGTGCAGCAGCTGCCATGTGCTTCTTGTTTGCATTATAATTTACAAAATTGATCAACAACCAACTTCCTACACTATGGAACTTTTTTTGAAAACAGCATAACTTTTGTAAATGATCTTTTATTTGACATAGATACCGCAAATTCTTTCAAGATTATTTCAAGCAAAATTAGCAAAACTAACTTTTTAACTTGGGCGGGACTTCGCCACTCCGTACCATTACACCTAAAAACCAAGGAAAGCACTCCTTCTGAAATTTCTTTGTCGATAACGATAGATAGCAAAGACTTTGATGTGTTGATCTAAGGACTACTACACATTAATAAAAAACTCAAAAGCCAAGCTTCCAAACAATTCTCAACATCTGAGAAAAACTTTTAATTTATCAGAAGATCACTTGAAAAAGGTTTTCTGGCTACCGCATACGGTGTCCTTTGAACCATACATAAGAGCATTTCAGTATAAAGTCCTTAACTCAATACTATTTACTAATACAAAGTTATTTAAGATAGGTTACATCTCAGAGGATAAATGTTCGTTTTGTAACTCAGAACCAGAAACCCTACACCATCTCCTTTTTCATTGTAGCCTTGTGCAACCTTTTTGGAAAGATTTCGAATATTTCTTCTTCCTACTGACCGGAGAATTCATCCACCTTAATCTGCAAGATGTCATAGTTGGTATCATTTACGCAGATTACCCTTTACTAAACTATTTGATACTAGTCGCTAAATCATATATATGGGATTGCAAAAGAAATCTGTCTCCTCTTGTTATAAACGCCTTTAAGCTAAAGGCAAAAATTAAGTACGAAACGGAAAAGATTATGTGTAAATGCTAATAACATGGACAAATTTAATAAGAAGTGGGATTTGTGCATGGGCTCTATACCTAATCCGTGCTCTATTTTTAGTGTGTTTTATTCTATGTTCTTAGAACTGTACGTATTTGGCTGTTTTTTTATTATGATACCGTAAAGACTCGCAGATAAGCCGCACCCCGAGTTTAGCAACTCAAATTTTGGAAAAAAAGGTTTTCATGAAAAAAACTCGAAAGAAATCCAAAGTCGAGATCATGAAGTGTTTTGTCTTGATCCAAGGCAAACTCGCCAACAATGGATCGAAAAATACTTTAAAGTCTTACCCGTAATTTTAGCTCTTTAGTAGAATAAACATCATGTCCACCACTTGACATATGATTGATATTATTGTGGTATTTGTTCACAAGTATTTCTCCATTCAAGGCGGATTTTCCATAGAATTTTGCGCGTAAATTTGTTGTTTTCTTGCATGCACTGTTCGAAGCTGTGTAACCAGGCATAATATCGGACGATGGAAGAATGGACACCGGAAGCACTGCGAAAAAAATGTGGCAATTTTTTTATTCGTTATAAGGGGCATAACAGACACAAAGCTGTGGCTATCATATCTACAAAGATATTTGGGAGCCATCTGTTGGTGAAAAACTCATTGCACATAGAGAGTTTGGTAATCAGTTCGACAAATTTGCTATCAAAGTGCTCAACGGCGAACAAATAGTGGGCACGAATACTCGAGAATAGCATGGTATTTTCTCGCTCGTGGAGGATCAATTACCCTTGAAGTAACAGGCCGTCGTCGACACTGTAAACAACTTTGTGGGGGAATGGAAATTTCATGCTGTGTAAGGTTCTCCTGTTCAAGAGAAGCGACCATAAACCGTTAAAAGACCTGTTAACGAGGAAGGTTTAACGGCAAGAAATGTAAGCTTGAAATAAGCTTATACTTGTCACCAACGGCTTTTTTAGGAGCCACCAAACTCGCAAAAGCAATGACCAATACTCTCTTGTTGTTGTAATGTAGCATTTATTCCAGTATTATGCCATGAAAGTGTCCATTCACGGAAATTCACAGCACCTTTCCCAAATGGTCTCGCAGATAAGCCACACCTACGATTTTGATCGCAAATTTTTGGAAAAAAGGTGTGGCTTATCTACGAGTCTTTACGGTATTTAGATAGGCGTTAGACATGTATTGTAATGAAGTGTTAGTAAATGCAGTATTGTAAGTAGTGTAATTTGATGTTTTTAGAAGACTCTTTAGAGATGAAATAACGGAGAACGACCAAAAAAAAAATTGAAACAACATTTGAGGAAATGACAGAGGAGGACATCAACATGATGCTTTTAACAGTGGATACAACTGTTCTATTTAATTGGAAGAAAAATGTGACCAAAATAGTGAAAAAACACTGATGTCAGAACTTCTACAAATGACAAAAAAATTACATCAGCAACAGGACACTACAATGGATTCCACAACTATTTTACTGAAAAATAAAACATTACTAATTCTTATAGTCTTATAGTCCTTTTTATATGTTCCTGTTCAGGATATGAACTTCCACCTCTTAATTTACATGCTGGTGGCAGAAGCTACCACAAAATAAGGAGACTTTGTCGCTTTAGTACAAAACAGAAAGGCAGCTAATGGCAGTTAATGGCAGCTTTAGACACCAAAGACAAGTGTCTTAACCCCATCAACCTTTGATATGTGAACATCAATGAACACCAAATCACTGTGTTAAGAAGAGGACCTTGCTTTTGTCCAACATTAAAGTTTGTGAACTGGCAGCAAGTCTGCAACGATTTGGAAGCATTTGAAGCCCACCTGCATACAGCAGTATTCTTCCTTGAGAAAATGAGATGAATCGGAAGATTGCTCTGAGATGCCACATTATTTCCCACAAGTACCAGGTAAAACAGTCTGGAGACCTCCAATGTCTAAATACTCACAACTCGAACTTTTCCTTTCCAATATTAGAAAAAATTTATTAAAGGAGAAATGAAGCCAAAATTCAAGCATGGTTTTGTTATTTATATTTGATTATTATAATAAACGAAAGAATGCTTGCTATTTTTTTGCTCTCCAAAAAAGTTTTTACTGCTTATTTGGTTCTTGTGCAGTAGCTTGGAAAGTGTGAGACACTGGTTCGT
>CM042746.1:27008560-27037568 GCA_022496165.2 Catalaphyllia jardinei | reverse complement strand
GATGATAGTGATATTCATAAAATTGGACTCATAAATAAAGATTATCATAAAGTAAATCAAAAAACATACCATTTTCAAATTGATTATGACTCAAGTCTAGGTTATTATAGTACTCGACTAAGTATTGATGTAGTTTATTTACCAATCGGAAACTATACTATAGTTTATGAAATGTATATTAGTGATGGACTCTCTGTTGATGAAATTAATGCATCTAGTGGCACTCTCTCTGTCAGTAAAATTAATAGCAAAATAGTAAATAATAACACAAGAAGTGTGATACATTTCCGTAAGGGTATTATCAATCCTAGTTTTGATGATTTAGATATTGATATTCGTCTTAAAGGTAGGTCAGACCCTAAAACAGATATTTATGTGGTAGTCTATGGTGTTAGAGGTTACCAGAATGATGTTTCGATTCATCTCTGGGACCGATTGTATTACTTCCATAATGATGTGGTCAATTTTGAAGCTCCTATCGATATGAATAATAAAACCATTAAAAACCTTCCAGAAGGAAATGAAGATAGTGATGCTATCAATTTTAAACAGTTAAATGATTTTAAAAATTCTTTCCAAACTTCAGTCGCAAATTTGCAGAGTTCTATAGGGACAGTCCATTCTGATCTACAAACACAATTAGACAAAAATGTTAATTTAATTAAATTTATATATAAAAATTTAATAAGAAGTGATTCAAAATTATTATTAATAAAAGGGATTTATTTCCCTGATTCTATTGAAGGTAGAACTGAAAATAATTATTCATATCAGACAAATTATGATAACAGCGGTAATGTCACGTTTTATTTAACCTTCATACATAAAGCTAGTACAAGTGATAGTATGATAATAACTTTACATTGGGCTGCTGGTGGTAATTTTCCTATCTATATTTTTATTAGTAAAGATAGAGTAGTAGTTTCCAGAAATGCCTTAATTAATGAGCCAAGTTTAAAAAGTATTAATATTCCTGATAACGCCAAAGGAAAACAATTCTATTTTTGGTTATTTATTAGAAATGATACTATGAAATTTATTTTCAGTGGTCTCTCTAAACAAATCACTGTAACTCATCCTCAATTTCAGAGTCCAAATCATGAATTTAGTATAATCTATGTGTCAGATTCTCCTTTCACTATAAAGAGAGGTTTAATAACCAAAAATATCTATAATTTGAATAGTGATGCTTATAGAGATATCAAAGAATATGAAAAGAGTGAAGGAACAATTATTTAAAAAAGAACTTAAAAAATATTAATTTCTTATTAAATATATGGAAGGGCATTTTATAACAAAACTAAACCAAGTTGCTCAAGATTTAACTTCTATTGAGTTTAAACAAAAACGTGTTGAACATAATATAAATGAATTATATCATTTAGCTCTTTTACCAAACACAAGAATAAGAAAAGAGAGTCAATTATTTTATTTTAATGTTGATATTAAAAATTATGAAGATTTTATTGAAGTTGTAAAAGATATATATGATATGATGCAGATTTTAAGAAATAAATCATATTAATAATATATGGGTTTTATTAATGGAGAACAAAAACAAGAGGTAAAAGCAGTGAAAGGTGAAAAGGGAGATAGAGGTATTGGTTTCACTTTAACAGCCGACCAGCATTACCATATTAAAAACCGGAGATTAACTAATGTATCTGCTCCAGTAGATAACAGTGACGCGACCACTAAAAAATTTGTCACGGATTTATTAAAAAATAAAGCTGGAACTACTTACGTAAACAATGAATTAGCTAAAAAAGCAAAAGTGACAGATGTTCAAACAGCCTTAAGCGATAAGTTAGAAGCGAGCGATCTAAACATTATCAATAACACTTTAACTGTTCATCAAAACAATAAAGCTGAAAAGAGCTATGTTGACAACCAATTAGCCAGTAAAGTCAACTTAATAGATTTTAACACAGCTATAAATCTAAAAGGAAATGCTTCAGACATAACAACCCTATCTAATACAATAGATTCACTCGAGAGAAACAAAACAGACAGTGCAGATTTTAACGCTCTAATTGCTAATATAAATGACTATATTACCTTTCCAAAACCAAAAATCGCGATCCATGCCGAAGAAAATGGACCTCTCTCTATCAATGCTTTTGAATGGTCTTTCGGAAATGGAGCAACTGGTCAAAACTATGGCTTTCCAATTCCTATTTCTTCTAGAATTTTATATGGTGCTTTGTCATCTACTTTAAACAATAAAGCTCCTGAATTAATTGTAGTAGCAGTAATTGTAAATGGTAATGAAGTAGGAAACGAATATTATATCACAAAACCTTCTGGACATTTCTCAACTACGGCCGCTTTTAATCATCCTATTGAATTAAGTCCAGGCGATAGAGTTAATTTTAAAAGTAAAACTAACAGCAATGTCACACATACTATAATAAGTTTAATAATAGAGCTTGACTTATAATTTTATAGAATGTTCTTTGACGTCATACATTCCTGAGCGACCTAGAAACGGCCAATGTTTACGAAAAGAAAATTTTATTTTAGTCGCTTCGTTTTTCTGGGGCGCTCAGGAATGTATTGGCGCTCAGGAATGCATTGTTCATAATCAATTCAACAGCTCTTCACATTTATAAATAATTTTCCTGTATTTATTTATAAATATGACTAAAAAAATTTGCGATTTCAATCACATTTCACAAGACTTGAATAGCGATCAAATCGATGAATTGATGGGTTATTACAAAACAATTCATCTAAAATGGTTTTTATATAAGAGAGCTCATAGGTATTACAGAAATATTAAATATGCAGCAAGATTGTTTTCAGGTGCCATTGCCGGTGGCGGTATTGCATCAGCTATTGTCTCAGGATCTATTTTGACTATTATTTCTCTTGGTGGTTCTATGTTAATTGAATGTTTGCTTGACTATAAAAACGTTAACGAAAACATGAATAACTGCAAGTATGCTTATCAAAGCTATGCACATCTCTTAGTGAGAATAAAGAGAGCATTGAGACTTGGTTCATTTAACAATGAAGATTTGATTAATGATATCTGTAATCTTGATAATTTCTTTATTGATATGTGCCCATCTGTTGAAAAATATAAAAAATATTATTGGAAAAAATATACTGAAGAATAAATTATATTTATATTATATATGCCTGTTAATATGCTAGAATTTTATACTAACCATTTAGAGAGACAAATTTCATTATATAGAAATTTTCTTATAAATACTCTAAAAAATTTTCATGTATATAATGAAGTTGATTTTAATTCAGAAACAAATGTAGTTCTATCTATTATGTTAAATGAATTTACAAATCCTGAGATTGTTGAGATAGAAAAAGAATTAATGAATAGAATTAGTTATGCTAAAAATAAAATATTAACTTATTATAAGTAAAAAAATGTCTTAAAAAAAACAACTTTTAAAAAAAATGACGCCCTATTATATATTATATGGATAGACAATATATAAAAGATGGATATATAGATAGTGAAGCAGAAGCAGTGGTATCACGTGTTTACTATGAATTTCAAAATAAAAAAATTCCAATGATTAAGCCTAAAGTTATTCCTAGAAAAAAAGTTTTAATAAAAGATGGAGTTATTGCTACAAGAAAATTAAATTATAATAATATGGATAAAAATTTTAAGGCACAAGAACATTCTAATAGAGAAGATATAGGACCAAGCATTATTATTGATGAAACATCTGAATACTCATTGAGTAAAGATAAAAAACAAAAAGAATATGAAAAACAAGAAGCATTTGAAAGACGAGAAAGGGAAAGAGAAAGGGAAAAAGCCATTTATTATGAATCTGATGATTCTTCTGATGATGGAACTAGACTTCCATGTGGTTGTTTTAACTATTTTGATGACGAAACAAATGCAGAGTTTAATTCAGATTGTTTTTATTGCGCTAAAAAATCATTTTTTGGTTTATAAGTAAACTCTATTAACAGTGTCCCACAACCCATCAGGCTATATACTGGAGATTATCAAATGTATAAGCAAATAATAATAGCACCTATCTCCTATGTTTTGGTTCCTATTAAATTAGGACTGATTTTGCTAATAATAGGGATTTTAATAGTATTTTTCCTATTGTTTTGTCTCACTGCCTGCCCCCCTATATACTACTTTTGTTTCTGCAAATAAATGTTGTGACTGTTTTCTCTATGTGATTCAAATAGTTGTTTGATACATTTAGATGTTTATTTGGCATGGAAAGTTCCATATTCAGCTAAATTAAATATGAAATCATCTGATATGATACACAGTGAAAATAATAAACAAATATTCAAATAGCTTTCATGGAAATATCAATAGACTTATGATCACTATTGTAAGACTCCAGGGTACTTGCTGATTGTACGCAATGTGGCACATTAGTGTAAACATGATCTATCTGTGTATGGTAGTCAGTAGTATACTGGTCAATCAACTGTGTATCCTTTGTCTGTTATCAGATGGTTTGTTAGAGCGTTTTGTTCTATATTTTTCTGCATTAGGTTGTTACGAAAAATCATTGTGTGACTTGGAAGATTCATGAATATGCTAATTTTGTCTTGAATTTTCATGCATATTTAATTAGTATCGCATCACCATGACTAAGCAATTTATTTTAGTCCTTTACGTATGTTGCTGTAAATAGTTAAATATTGTAATAATGCTGTAAAGAATATAAGCGGATTGGTGTAGTTCTTTGGTGGTCTTTTTCCCAGGAGTGTTTAGAGAGAATTATCTCGTGAGTCAGTAGTGTTTACTGAAGTGTGACAAAGGTCGCATGGAAAGTTTTCGACAGTGGACATGTTTGTTGAAGTCTGACAGATGGGTTACATGGATATCTGGCAAGAGGCCGGTTTATACAAGAGTGACAGAGGTCAAAGTTTAACTGACAAGCCTAGCATGTGCTTGTTGTGAGGTCTTGTGTGGAATTACTACATTCATGTGGAATAAATAACTCAGCTGTTTTTCCAACATCCCTGCATTCTATTTAGACTGCAAACTACCTGCCACTTTAGACTTCGAACTGGTAACATAGATCAATACATTTGAAATTCCCAAGCAGTAGAGTTAGAATTGTAAGTTCTGTTAATACTGAGTTGGACTTCAGATGAGTTAGCGCATCAATTAACTTTCAAATTGTAACTTTAGATTTTGAGCAATAGATACCAATGACATACTTGGAATTGGTTGAGTTCAAAACTAACTGTTCAGTTTGTACATTCAGTTGCTTCACATTAGAATTACCCCGGGCAGTCGAGAGTTGCCATAATGCTTTTGTTCCCAACTATACAAGAGACTTGGCTTCCAGATGACATGGCATTCATTTAATCCCTCCTCCGGACTGCTGTTGATAGACATGGTAGCTTTTATAAAGCTTTCCATTCAAGTCGGTTTAGCCCAGGCTCTTAGGATTGCGACGTCGATTTGTAGCAGCTAGTGTTCCTTAGCCTAACAACTTTGCGATTTCCAACCCTCTGAATTCCTGTACACAGATCGAAGGAAAACCATCTTTGACTGACCCTTTGATCTCCATGACGAGTTCTGCCATTTTGTTGCACAAAAATCTACCCTCTCTAGTACCCTGGAAACAAGCCAAACGTACGCAAAGTGTTTGTGACAAATACAATACTTAGCAGGGGAGGTGGGTGAAAAAGTGTTTAATTCAACTTTAATGAATAAAGTAATTAGAATCGAGTGAGTGAGTGATCACCATCCAACTGCCCTCTAAGCTCATGGATGTTGCGTCACATCCATGAGCAAAAAAGAAATACTCGGACAAAGCAGCATCAAGCCTGACAGATTCAGCACGGACACAAGCAAAAACAAAATGAAGAAATTCTTTTAAAGGCCAACAACTTCCATCCTACAATCAAATTCATGGCTGAAATCTCAGAAACAGAAACTACATTCTTGGACATGAAAGTATACAAAGGTGTCAGATTCACAAAGGATTCTATCCTTGACGTGCAAACACATTTCAAGCCTATAGAGACCATCCAATACACAAATTTCTATTTGTGCTACCAACCAGGCGTCACAAAAAGTTTTATCAAAGGAGAAACGTTAAGGCTTCCACGAACAAATTCCTCTGAAATTGCTTTTGATTTTTCAACGTGCCTCAAGAATAGAGATTACTCAACTACACCTGTAGAAAAACACCTCTCATAACTCAATTTCTCTGACAGAAAGAAAGCACTAGAACATGGAATCAAAAATGCACGCAAGTAAATACTACCCTTTGTACTGCAATACAACCTTGCGTTGCCTAACCTCAAGAACATACTCATGGGGAAATGGCACCTTATACAAAACCAACCATATCTGAGAAATATCTTCAAGGAACCTCCCCTCATTTCATATCGCAAAGGAAAAATCCCTAAAAGACACTATTAAGAGCTAAACTATAAAGGCTTAAAGGGCAATCTATTTGCAAACTGCAGGAATTGTGCAGGCCCGTCAATATTTTTAAATTATATTATCACGGGTGGGTCACAGACGATTTGATGCAGGAGTCAGTGGGTTAATAAACTGCTCTAATGCGGTGCTTATGGGCCTTTACTCATAGGTATACATCATTATTAAAACCTAGATCATTGGATAATGGAATTTGAGAGTTCTCATTGGCTTAGCCATAATGGGTTATGAGCCATTATGCTATGATCCACAAACATGGTAAGCATATGTGTGATTTTTAGGGCCTTTGTATTTTTTTCGTAGTCTAGTTCTCTATTTTTGGGGTGCTTTTTATAAAACAATTCTTCTACTCACGCTTGTTGGATATGAGATGATTATATCCAACGAGGCACTACGTGTCACTACGTGTCATCTCATATCCAACATGCATCTGTAGAATAACTGTTAATTAGCTATACATAATGTCAATTTGCATCAATAATTAAAGGGGCTATGAGCCTTTTGTTCATAATTATTTGTGACCTGATTTGCGAAAAGGGGGCTTAAGGTGACTCATGAAAATGGCATTTTAATGTGTGGAAACGTTTTCTCGCGATGTTTAAACATGGTTTCTATGCCAAAAAATACCCAGTTTAAGACATGTTGCGTTTAATTCGGGAGTTTATTATCAATGGTATTGATTGCAAATTCATTGTCAAGCAAATATATTAATTCTGGTTGTGTTGATCATCACAATGGTTAACAGCAGTTCTTTCCCGATCAGATACTCTGTTTATCATGCAAATAATGCCGTGCAGTTTCAATTTCTCTCGTAAACCAAGCTATAATTATTAAGAACAGCCTAGTCTTGCAAACGAAATTATGCAGTCACAGCGGTAACCGGTTGTTTCACCAAAGTGCCAGTTCACCAACGACCAGTTCATTGACGTAATGAAGCCGATTCACCAAGTGAACATTGATATTAAGTAATCGAAATTGAGGTTCTTTTGATTTGGAAGAACTTTGACCATCAAAGTGGTATCAATGTGGAAGAGGAAATCCTGTTTCGTGTAGAGAGCCACGTTTTCGCAGGCGAAGAGTTTAAAAGCAAGTGAAGGTTGTACAAATTCCCACGACTAAAGCCGATTTGTTGCTCAGAATATTTGAAGCCATTCCTGGGACTTTGAAACACTTTGAAACACTTTGAACCCCTTTAGAATGTGGAAACACTTTGGAAACCCCTTAGAAATGGTTTGAATGCTCTTTGAAAAGCTGCTTTGAAAATGTTGGGGGAAAAATATTCTCCAAGTTTGCGTCCACTATCCACATGCTGGCGAATGCGTGACAGCAGTGCATGTTATAATATTTTTTTACAAACATTTCAAGCTTTCCGAAGAATTTGAAATTATGCTTTCTACTTCAACTGTTTACTCGTTGGAAAACTTTTGCGGCTCAAAATGGCGAGTTTGAGTGGTTTGGTGGGTTTTGCGTTGACTGTTTACATGAGAAGGAGTCAAAGGTGGTTAGCTTATTTTCACCCGCTCCAGCGCTAAGCAGATTTTCACTCAGAAATATCAATCGCCTGGCTTCCAAATCGAACAACAGATAAAAGATGCTTCTTCTCATGGCATTCAATCGAAGAATTAAATTGAAAATCCAAGTGCTAACTGCCAAATAATTTTTGTGAAATGCAGTTGTCCAAGCAAGCAGCATCTGTGGCCAATATTTTGTGTGCTAAGGAGCAACAGTGACGCTTAAACGTTATTCAAACGGTGTTTGAACGTTATTGAACTTGTTCTACAAACTTGTTTTTGTTGAAAGCACTAAAAGACGCGTTTTCGTCACCTTAAGCCCCCTTTTCGCAAATCGGGTCACATTTTTCAACAACTATGCCTTCATTGCAATTTACTTCCCTGCCTCATCCATGAAAATAAATGTTGTATGGCACAATACAACAAACTAACATTGTTTAATCTTGTGTCCAATTTGTAGGCCTACGGGGGTTTGAGAGGGTTTTCACACTAATGAAGATTTAATGCACCATGGTACTACTGTGAGATGCAGCATTTGCTGTTGTTGGGATTTTGTGCATTTTGTATTCAGGCTACAATGGCACCTCTTATGGCCTACACTGTATTTACAGACTTCACAACTTAAATATTCAGCTGGCATTGTTGGAATATGAGCATGGAATCAAGCAGCGTAGACGGCAAACATGATACAGTCCGTATCGCTGGCATTTGCCAAGACCACAGGGATCATGGTTCGAAATACACTTTAATAATCAAGCAATTCCTCCCCACTACTTCAAAACTCAGTTACAAATTGATAGGGATACCTTTGATGTACTTCTTAACCTGCTGCACCCTTCTCTTTCGAGGCAAAACACCTCCTGGCATGATTGTATTCCTCCAGAGGTAGTGCTCACTCTGGGCCTCTACCGCCTTGCACTTGGAAACTCTTACTCGACAATAGGTGCTAACTTCGGTGTAGGAAAAAGTATGGTGAACGAGGCAGTGCAAGATGAACTGTCTGATCTTCCAAATGTTGCTGGGGCAATTGATGGCACCCACTATAAGACAAAGTTCTCCTTGAAAGCACTGTCGACTATTTTAGTCGATATCATCAATATGATTTTATAGTACAAGGGGTAGTGAGCGGTCAGAAACTGTTTCACGATTTCTCTGGGGGATTTCCTGGAAGTCTTCACGATAGCAGAAATAGCACATTGTACAGACGTTCAGAACACAAAGTCCTAAATAGTCCCACTGCACGGGTTGGTCGTTGTGAAATTTGGCTTTATCTTGTTGGGGATAGTGCATATCCTCTCGGAACATGGTTACAGAAACCTTTTCCTGAAGCGACTAGGGATTGGGATGAGATTGCCTTCAATAGAGAGCTAACGGCTGCTAGAGTTTCTGTAGAATGCGCCTTTGGTATTTTAAAGAGCTGATGGAGGATTGATGATACGAATGTAAAGTAGGATGGAGATAATATTAGAGAGGTTTTAAAAAAATATACATCTTTGTAACTGGAAAGTAAGTACAATGACTACATGTGACATGTTACATCAGTTACTGTTTTTGCTGTGACATTCCAGTAGGAAATT
Source organism: Catalaphyllia jardinei (assembly GCA_022496165.2). Lineage (NCBI taxonomy): Eukaryota > Metazoa > Cnidaria > Anthozoa > Scleractinia > Caryophylliidae > Catalaphyllia > Catalaphyllia jardinei. The sequence goes on along the minus strand of CM042746.1, from coordinate 27,028,065 downwards.
CTCTTGTGGTTGATTTCATTTGAACAGCTCAAATACCTTTCATCAGTATTCTGCTTACAAAAGATATCTTTAACAGTATAATAGGATATAATGCACATATAAAGGATTTATCAGTCCAGTTTGTCCTTTTCAAACTTATTTTTGTCCTTTTCAAACTTATTACATCGTTTTCTATACTTTACTGAACTGTAAACAGTAACACAACACTTTAATATTATTATGTGTATCAAACTGCATTTGAACTACTTGTCCTTAAAGTGGCTATGAAGCGAAAATTATTTTGATATACTTGCGAAATATACCGTTTGAAATACACGATTCCAAAGTTTGAGATGGCCAAAATACGTGACTAGAGCCGCTGACATCATTTGGGTGCCACAAGATCAATTTAGTATGGTGGAAAGTAAAACAAGCAAGAGACAACGAGGCCGATATTGCATTGCTGGTGCTCCCAATCAGCTAAGTTGCCAAAACAGATCTTTCACGCCGGGCATTTGCATGCATAAGTTCCCGAAAGATCCAGTTGTGAGAGCCAAATGGGTTCATTTCGTCCGCAGACATAGACACGATTTCAAGGATCCAATGTCTGAGTACACTTTGCTTTGTTCGGCCCATTTTGAATAATTGTTTTGTCAGAAAAACCTGCCCGTGCTCAGCAGCATGGAGGCCCAGGGTGTTAAAATGAATTGGTGCCTAAAGAAAGACGTTGTGCTGACAAGAGACACCATTGTTCCGCCAGCTCCGGAGGAGCTAAGTGATTGCAGGAAAAAATTTCCACGTGTTTTTAGTCGTAGTATTTTAACACCTGAGATGCATTCCATAATCCCGAACTTCTGGTGATCAATGCCAGCTAGCTACTTACCATCCTTTTTACATATCAATATTTGTACACTAGCTTTTATTCCTGCTTTTTATACTTTAAGCTTATATATGCTTGATGATCTAAGCTTATTCTCCCTCCTGAAATGTTTTGGTAGCTTCAATGTTTGTGAAACTCGTCTCCATTTATCACAGGGTTATGCACAAAACTGCATTGCTAATGTAACTAAATTTGAGAGGTTTCTCATATTTGGTTGATTTTCCACGTGGTTGTGATTAAGGTATTTTTTCAAAATCATTTACATCAAAAAGTTGCGCATGTTATCATGAACTTCGACCTTTGTGTTGTGTTTGAAATATTCCAAATTTTCTCTTTAAATATTCTGGAACTGATATTGGAAAATATTCATTACTTTAGCTGAAATTTGATGCTCTGTCTGAGGTGAAAACAAGGAAAAGAAAAAAGACCTCATCTAGCACAGTGGTCACCAGCCCAGAAGACACATCATCCAGCACAGTGGTTACCCCTGAATCCCAAATTACGGTAACAGAGACTGAGGAACAAGACCTTAGTAACCTTGAACCACAGCCCTCAAATGTTGGTCAGGTGTACACCCACAACAACATCTCTTGCAGTGGAAAGCTACACTGCAAGTACACCAGCTTCCTTTGTATTAGACCCATGTAGTGCTAGTTCACATACATCAGGAACTTCAGTTCTTAGATCACCACTCTCAACTGCCTATAGCTGCCAAGACTGTTCTTGCAGGGCCCAAAGCCACAACTTACAGAGGGCCAACACTCGACTGAAAACAAAAGTGCAGAATTAAAAAAAAAAAAGTGTCAAGCCTGAGGCAGACCATCACAGAGCTCGAAAGTGCGAGTTTCATCTATCTTCATATCTTTGCCAATCTTTGTCTTTGTGCCATACATCTCCTGTACATGTTGTACTTGTACATTTATTTATTCACTCACCTGCTTGCCTTGCATTTTCTTTTCACCATCTCAAGAAGATTATGACCTGTAAATATTTCCTTTTGTTTTCTTTCACTTAGCATTTATAAGACAGGGAAACGGAGATGGAAAATGAAACAGAAGAGCAGGAAAGCACCAAAAAAGAATATAAGCGTTCAGCAAACTATTATGTTTGGTCTAGTACTGGGAATGAATCGGAAGATGAGGGTGACAACAAAAAAGATGAGTGGGGTCCAGGATGGGAAAGCACTGAAGGTACTACTGAGGATGAAGAAGAAATGCAAGAAGATCAAAATTACATCCTGTAAGGGCAAATGTCTGCACTTTACAATATGTTGAGCAAGTAGGTAGTTTCTTTATTTATTTATGTTTTTTTGTTTAGTTATGCAATTTTGATCTTAAGCTACATTTCCTAAATTCACAACATATCACCTGATGTAAAAAAACGAGAAAAAAGCAAACAGGGCTGAAAACTTCATTTGCTATTATTTTCTTTTTCTATTTTCTATTTACTGAGGAAAAAAGAAATGTATGTGAAAGTTAATCGGAGCTTGGTCATGTGTAAAAGCAAACTGTGATTGCTATATTATAAGCCTGGGCATTAAAGAAATTTTGCACTTTCCTAAGTTCTGCCTTTAATTTAATTATCTTTGCCTAACATGACTTGTATGCATGGTTGCAACATTCTGAACATGTTACTTACACACGGTTTTTTTTTTCAGTGTGGATCCAACTGCCCCTGACTATACATACAACCAACCAAAATTTATTGTATTTTATTAGATGCTTTTGAAGTTGTTTTTGCTCTTCTGCTTCAACTGCAAAGCTGAAAATCCACAAGATACCACGCAACAAAATGGCACCATGGTGACAGTAAAGCAGAAGTGTAGCAAATGCAAAGGCTTTGTTTGGAATTCACAAAGTTACATGCCTCATGGCAAGTATCCTCCAGGGAATATGCTGCTGCATTTGGCTGTATTAATGGCTGGGGCCTCTATTAGTAAGGGTTTGCTGTTATTTCATCACCTTGGACTGTGCTGCTACTCGCCACGTACCTTGTTCTCACACCAGAGGTCATTCATTTTCCCTAATGTCATCCGCCACTGAGAGAGCCGGCCTTGTTAATAAGCTTAAGGACATGAAAGATGTGGTATGGCGCCATGGAACACTCGGCCAAGTACAGAGCTTACACAATGTTCTCTACAAGCATAATGAAAGTGGTGCATTTTGAACTTGTTCAGGTATGAAAGCCATTGACTTCATGTCATAGTTTTAGTACAAGGATTTTTTGACAACTGATGTGCCAGTGAATTGTTGCAGTAGTAGTAGTACTTAAGTAGCAGCTGCAACAGCGGTAGCAGTACATAGCAGTAGCAGGAGCCGCAGCAGCAATTGCAAAGCCTTATGATGTGTCAATTGTACCAGTAATATTTTACTCATTGGTGACACTGATAATAAAATATAAGACAGTCATCTGATCAGTGCAAAAGAAAGTTCATGTTGTAGAGTACTTTGATCCTTTTTGTAAGAATCCTTTTGCAGAAGTTGGGGGAGGCGTTGTGTGGCACTTTCAAATAGCCCAGTTTAACAAATTGACATCAGTTTTTTATGCATTTATCCTGTTGTTTATCATGAATTCCATCATAACATTGTCAACTACTTTGACAGCATTATAATGAAAGACAGGACAGACAAAAAAAAAACTGACATCAATTTGTTTTAACAATAATGAATTGCTAGAATGTCTGCTTTTGCTTGTTGACTCTCGCCAACACATTGCATGGATTATAAATTCATGCACATATCTGCTTATTACAATGAAAATTAGCCAATGACTGCAGAATTTCTGCCATCGTCATAAAGACTACATGTACAGCACAAACTTTCAGTGACAAAGAACTTGTGTATTTTTTTGGTAGGCAAATTAGACCGGCGGCAGCCAACAAACTGAACTTGAGGGAGTTAAACATTGCTTTCAATTTCTGCAGCAACTTGGCTTGAAAATTAGTATCTTTGTCTCTGACCGGCACTGAGGGATTGCCAAATGGATAAGAGAAGTGTGAAAAGAAACAAGACACTATTATGACATCTGGCATGTAGCATGTTGTCACTAAGAAACTCCTAGCAGCAAGCAAGGAGAAAGGATCCAAAGTCATTGAAGAATGGTCAAAGGGGATCCGTCAACATCTTTATTGGAGTGCCACTTCTGCCAAACCGGGTTTTAGCAACCTTACATTGGCAAAATGGAAATCATTCCTTCACCATGTTGCGAACAAACATGGCAACCACCCTGATCCTCTCTACCAGAAGTGTAACCATGAGGAACATCCACCTAGAAAGTGGATTAAAATTGGTGAATTATCACACTTCACAGCATTTGGGAAGTAATATTTTGAAATAAACATGCTTGATCACCAGGGTTTTTTTTTCAGTCTTACCCCAAAAAATGTAAAATGTAATAAACAAGAACAATTTTAGGTATTGTTACTCAAGAGAACTACAAAGTCAATGAAACCTAGTAACAAGATTTCCACACAGTCACTACCAATAAACTTTATTAGTCTTTGCAATAATGATCAAGAATGTGTTTTCTTTGTAGGTACTGCTGCCTATGACAAACTTACAAGTTTGCTTAGTAGTAAACTACTGTTGAAGGACATTGGAAACCTCTTCCCAGATGCCCAAACAAGCTACTTAGAGGGATTTCATGCCACCCTCAACCACTGGCACCCTAAAATGATCGGATTCTCCTGGTTGGGAACCTTTTGCAGGTACATGTACAGTATTCGCAATTTTTCAAACAAAATCCGCCCGAAAATTCAAGCGTCTTTTTGCAATGTCTGGAGCGTTATTTATTTAAAACAAAAGACGAAAATTCGTTGCATTTTCAAGACCAGAACGAAAATTACTTACCAGAGGAATAATTCCACTTGCAGAATGCGAAATATCACAGTGCAGTGAGCTGACCAGTATCCAACCAACAACCACGCTGGGGATTTTCTGCGTCGTTTCTGGCCACAGAAACGCGCCAAAAAAATTTGGGCCGCCATATTGGCCGCGCATTCTGAACTCGAGAGACTGGAAATAAGTTTTTTTGAAAGCTTCCCAGTCTCCGGGGGTCATGTTTTTCGGCCTGGCATCAAATTTTCTGGCTTCTTCGTCGCTTGATCTTTCGTTTGATACCAAAATTGCTATGGTTTAGCTGTAGACAATTCTGTGCTTTTGTAGTCAACAGCAATCACTGCTGAAAAGGACTACAGCTAAACGGTTTTTGGCAATGTTTGGCTTCAAAGAATGTAGATGAGTTCCAATTTTCTGAGCGTAGTAAAGCTACAATGCGAAGAACGTTACCAAGGTAAGAATTTGTTCTTTTCCAAATTTTGGATTTGTGCCCGAGTGTTCAGCAAAGTTGTAATATGTAGACCTCATTTTTTACTTTTGCCTTTCAGCTTCCATACGTGGTGTGCCTTTGAGAGGAAATGATGGCACGTAGAATGAGTTTTTATACACGATTCCCTATAGGTAAATATAGGGCAGCAAAGAAATTGGAGCAGGATGAGATCGTGAAAAAGATGCTAGAAACAACCACCGACCTGAGCAGGAAGTGGACAAAACTGAAACGTCTTCAAGATAGGGTAAGAGAGTGTTATAGCCAAGCTTGATTTCATAAATTAAAATCGTGTGCATAACTGTTGCCAGCATTTATTTACTTATCCACAAGACAATATACAGAAGTCTTGTGTGTACATTGCTAAAGCTTATGGTTGGTGCACTCCAGATTAAGCTAAATATACTTGCTTCGGAAAGAAAAAAAAAATCAAAGTTAACTAGTACCTTGAACTTAAGGAAAGGCATTATGCAAGACTTGAATGCACTGATGTTTGTGATCAAAGCATTCAAGCCTTGCATAATACTGGTGTAATTTTGATTTTCCTTTGTTTCAATTATGGTCATTACCATTTAATAACATGGACAATGGCAAAATACCTATGGCAATTCAGGAGACAGGGTGATCAGAGGTGATAAGTGCTGATTTATTTATTTATGCGTACTCACAAATTATTTTTTTTTATCATTTAGGTGAGTTCTATGGATAGAGGCACAAGTGAGTTAAACAACAAGGTGTGTGACTTCAGAATAAACTCAGACTAGCCCTTTGGAGAGTTAATAAAATTATTGTATTGTATTGTACTTAGATCAACAAGAACAACTCTTTATTATACCCATAAGGGACTGGCCATTACTTACAGGGAGGAGGGCTGGTGCAATGGTGGGTATGCCATGTTTGGGTTTTCCTCAGAACCTGTATTTATAAGGTACAAATTTTGGCCCCCTAATCCCCCCCATCCCCATCTCTCACCAGCTACATATATTTGATACTGTGTATATGATTAAATATGTAATGTACCTGAGGATGATAGGACTAATGATTCCAAATATTTGGCTAGTTTTTTAAATAAATATTAATTGGGCTTGTTTACTGATATTTTGGTGACCTCTTTGAGTTGAATTGAGTCATTTACTTTATTAGATTGCAAAGAAGAAATCCAAGAAAGAAAATATATTTCCCTTTTCCCTTGTTGAGAAGAGACTACAATCTCCAACAACCCTCTCTGACAAAGGAGATATAAGTGGCCCAAAAAGAACCTCCAATAGAAAGAAAGATGAGACTAGACGGGCAGCCATGGAAATCCACGGAGGAAGCCCAAACAACATGAAACCAGCCTATGATGGTCTTTTTGCAACTGTTATAACAGGTGCTCCTGTAGATCAACTCAGAAAGATGTGTTCAGTTTCCCCTGTTTTGAAAGAAAGAGTTATTCCTAACATTGTAAATGAAAATGTAAAAGAATTTGAAAGCAGTGATGTTAATTTTGTCAGAAGTGTAAATGTATTGTATAAAGATGGTCTTGTCAGCAAAGCTAAGTATAACAGCATTAGGTCATCTTTGAGTATGACCAGCAATGAAGACAATACAGGGAAAAGCCATGTTAAATTTATGAAGAGTTGCCTAATTCCAAAACTCATGCCTTACAAGCAATTGATGGCTAAGGTAAATGCCATTAATATTGGCACCTTACATGATGTGAGAGAAACCCTGTGTAATGGTTTGGATGATGCAGACAAAGTAGATGGGAAGTATAGAAATCTCACTGAATTGCTTTTGAGACTAGCTCAGTTCTACTTAGAAGTTAATAAGCACCGTGTTGATAAACTTAACTGGTTTGGCAAAGAGGTGGGATCTTTTAAGGTTGCTATAGGGGGGGACGGGGCCCCCTTTGGCAAAGATGATACAGCCTTAAGCTGGTTAGTGAGCTTTCTTAATTGTGGTCCCAGAGTCTGTAGCCATGAAGAAAATTTTCTTTTGCTAGGAGCGAACTGTAAAGAGGATTGTGAACCCATCAGACGCTATGTGTGTAAGCTAGCTCACGAAATGAATGAAGTAGAGAAGAAAACCTTCTCTGTAAATGTTGATGGCAAAGACATCACAGTATCATTCTCTTTTGAAATGTTCCCGAATGACATGAAATACTTGGCATTTCTCGCCGGTGAACTCTCCAATTCTGCAAAATATTTCTCGTCATTCGCTAATGTCAACAAAGATGATATTGGTGATGTTACTGCCACTTTTGGGGTTAAAACCTCAAACAAATGGCAACCTTGGGGTTATGCACAGAGAATTGCAGTAGCAGGTGCCGTAGCTAAAAAGAAACAAGAGCTTAGCAGTTCCAGTTCACACCTCAAGCCACCTACCATTAGACAGAAGGTAACTTCATTCATAGCACAGAAAAAGTCTCGACAGGAATTCCCCCCCTTGCTAGGAAAAGCAATTGATAAAGTTAAGGTGGAACCCTTGCATGTCAAAAACAATGGATGGCAACAGTGGCATTCAACGGTCTTGAAATATGTGTTAGCACGTACCAATGTAAGTAGCTGTGAGAGTGTCAATGACACTCCTGCCTCAAGCTGCTTTAAATGGTATTACGAAACAGTAAGGTTTACCCTAAAGGCCACAAGACTTGCTAAGAAGGTGAGGAAGTGGTTCTGTGATGGCCGTTTGAAAAACAAGGACCTTGAGTACAGGTTCACAGGGAAAGAATCCTTGATAATGTGTCATCAATTCATGACACTGATTTCTGCTCTTCAACTAGAAGATGACCAACCAGTTCATAATTTTGCTTTGCATGTGTTTGCTACTATTGCTGTGAACCTAAGGGACTCTGTGTCTATATTCAGTAGAATTAAAGTGACAGATGAAGAGGTGATGAGTTTGACAGGTGTCACACGCAATTACTTTAGGGCATGTGCACTCTTTTCATCAGTCTCTCCAACTACTTGGACTATTGGCCACTGTGTGCCAGCTCACACTAAACAAATTAAACAGGAGCTTGGTGTGGGGCTTGGGGTCAATACAATGGAGGGCAGAGAATCTAAACATGTCTCTCTTGCCAGATTTGCACGAAACACCCACCATTCAACGCGATGGGTACAGATATTCAGACATGAATACATCTCCCTTATCTGGCTTAGGGAAAATGGGTGCGATTTGGTGAAACACACACCCACTAAGAATAAGTATATCCCTGCACGATGCTTCACTGCCACATTTTGCCACTGTGGAAATCAGAAACCAAAAGGGGAGGCTAAATGTACTTTCTGCAGTCATCCCATACAGCAAACCATTGATGATTGTATAAAGCAAGGTAAACTGACTGCTCAGGCTAAGAGTTTAGCAGCTAATGCCAGGGGTGTAATGTAAACATTACTTATCAAACAGTTTTGGTACTTGTTTAGAACAAAGTTATGTCTACATTATCAAAACACTTATGTCAACTTATTTATTGTTCTCTATTTATTGGGCAATTGTCAACTGTTAACACATTATGAAATCAATGTTACATATTTTACACATTTTGACTAAAAAAAGAAACTTATTTATTGTTCCCTATTTACTGTTGGGCAACTGTCAATCGTTGAAACTTTCAATTTATTTTGTTAACAGTGAAATTATGAATGTTATATATTTTACACATTAAAAATATGGAAATAAACTTCTTATTGTTCCCACAATTTAAGCTGTTGAAAAAATGTATTTTGCAGTGATGCTAGCGCAGAAAATAAACAATCACTGAATAAAAGTTGTTCGAGTAATTGTCTTCTATGAGTCCTAAATATGTTGAGGCCAGCCATATTCATTCCATACTCCATAAAAGAAATCAAATGTGATCTCCTCAGTTGTACAATTAAAAGACACACCAAATTCCTTTTCCTCATTGATTATAGCTTGCACTTTCTTCTTACCAATTGCCGATCTCTTCAGGAATTTTTCTTCGTCGATTTCACAATCCATAATCTCACAAAAGAGACGTCGCACCTTCGTTTCCCTGGTGAAAACCATTGCAATGCGCTTGCTTGTACTGTGAGTGGTAACCCCGTAGGAGCTTCTGGTAGCAATTTGTTGAATTATACCAAAGAGATCCCTGCTGAGATTTTCCGAAACAATAACTCTCCAGGGATTTTTCACTCCACACCTCGGGATCATTCGTCGCATGAATGTTTTATACCATCTTTTTGAAATACTTGTCAGCATGGGAAATGCTGCCAAAAGCACGTGCTTGTGTTGTTGTCGAATACCTCCAAAATGTTTTTTTGAAACTGAAGACAACAGCATTTTTAACTCACGGAAAGCCTCATTTGTTTGGGAACTTTCCATTCCAGCACTTACCAGCTTATCTTGAGCCAGCTGCAAGGCAGAGAGAACAGTCGTTTCGAATTTGTTTACAATTGCGTCCGCCATTTTTAATTTTGAGAAAGCCTACTAAAAACACTGCTGACCCATGACCTCGCAGGAAAGAAATGGCCCAATCTTGCCTCGAAAATCCCCAGCGTGAACGTTCCGTTCTCTTCTAAACAATTGCCGCCACGTTGATGCTTTACTCCTCGCTGTTAATGTGTTAATAATTTTGTCTTTCATGGCAAAGAATTTCAATCCTTTGATCGTTTTCAATGGCACGAACTCACAAACTTAAGCTTTGTCACGTCAATGTCCCAGCAAGGCAGGTACAAAAGTCGGACAGCTAGTCGGGTAAACTCGGACGAAAGTAAAAAGGTATGTAACTCTCTAAAGGTCATTTTAACGGGCTACTTCACTAAAAGCGACATCAAATGTTGTTTATGTAGTGCCAGGTCTCCATACAGCTCTACCACATGCCTGTGCCCAGTGCCCTTAGCTGTTATCATGTTTGCCACGTTATTGTCCGGCTGCCATGATGGATAGTATATTTGTGACAAGCCCTCTTTATTTAACGCTCGTTAAATAATAAATGGGGACATACGACTGCGCTTGAGCATGTGGGAAGTGTAAAGACATGGGATTAGGGAAGGAAAAGTGCAGAGACCTTCGGATGGCAAGTGCAAAAGGGAGACACGGCTGCCACAAGCCATAGGATTCTTTCGTGAACTGAGCCGAAATGAGATGCTCTTATTCGAGCATACATGTATATCAAACTCCCAATGTAAGAGACTGGCCTGAATAGTTCGTCACACCTTTGACAGTAATATCGAGTTTATTTGTCTAGAAGAATTGCGTCTTGCTACGTTTTTGCTTGATAAAACAAGCTCTCGAACATCAACATCTGACAATACGTGGTTTGCTGAAACGTCTAGCCTTGTTACCCAGGCAGTGAGGCCTGGGTTTAAATTTCGGCTTTCTTTTTTCCCCTTGTTCAGTCACACATCAACGTCTGGTTTCTACGGTGCATGCATCACTAATGCAGGCTGCGACACATGGACTTCATACAGCAGTTGTCGTCGTGAAAAAGCTACTGGATTTCTAGGGCGATGAAATCACATACAAACAAACACACCGCTCGCAGTAGACCAAAACTAAATGTTAAACGTTTTCGGAAAGGGTCGGTCTGCAAGGCTTACGAGAGATCAACAATTTACGAGCGAACGTTTGGAGTGAATTCATCAAGAATCATGTTTAATATGCCAAAGGAGCCAGCTATCAACCGGGGCTATCGACTCTTCACCTTGATAAAAAGCATCTTCAGAAGTGTCATCGTATTTCTAGACGTGATCGTGAACCAAGTAGGATCCCAACACGAACTCATAACGTCTGAGCAACAAAAGCAGAAAGGTTAGAGAATATGTTTCTGTTGTTTACGAATGTATCTGTTTGAGTACACCTAAGTAAAACACTCTGAGAAACTTTGTAATGTGTGATAAAGTTAAAATCTTGAACTAAACGATATTCTCTCGTTATTTTCTTGTAACAGAGGTATGTGTCTTCTCAAGAATGAAACCCATGTAGTGAATTATTGTACATTTCAGATAAAAGAAACCAATGTATGAGTTGACCCCAGCAAAACAACTCTTGGATTGTACTGCCATGCAATCCTGAAGCACTAAAAAGATTATTCGAAAACCATTCAATGGATAAAGTCAAGAAATTGTGATGTTCTAGGAAATTAATAAAGATTATACTTCTCTAATTTTTAAATCTGCGTTTTCCCAAACCTGAGATATTCCTCAAATTATTTTGAACAAATGTACAGAGCTCAGGGTGGCTCTATGTCACGCACCGCCATAACTCTAAAATTCGAAATGTCTCTTGTTTGAGAAATGAAAAACAACAAACATCAACAACGGGAAGGCTAAAGAAAATAGACTGAAACGTTCAGAGGCTGATGTAACGATCTTGACTCATTTTACGTGCTAAAGGTCTGTGTACGAGTAATTAGCCATTAATTGATTCCAAGAAATGCAATCGAAGGCAGAATAGCTTGAGGACATTGATTCCATTGAATTTCGCACGACTTGAAATACAGAACATTTAAGCTCAATTGCAATATAGCTAGTGCTTCTCAGTATAACGACTGCCTGGGTACATGCAGCAAGGCGTCTAGTTCCTTGTGAGATCGTCGCACCGTGGATGAGCTCACAGTAATGCAACGCTTTTCCAGCTTCTTTTGTATCTGGCCACTTGTCATTTCCTTGTTCTTGCGCATTTGTTGGTCTGTGAAAGCTTTTGCTTCTGTAGACAACTTTGACAGTCTTCCTGAGAGAGGTAAATTGGCTAGAGTGCCGCTGGTGGTCTGTAGCTTCTTTATGATGCGCGCCACACTTGGAAAGCTGACACTTAAAACTTTCACGTTTTAAGACTTTAAATATCCCACTTTTCACTATGGTAACGTACAGTATTGTGCAAAAGTAACGCAAGCGAATTTCGATGAATTTCTTGGCTTTTCGTGGCTTTTCAAAGAAATTTTGCTTCAAACGAAAGTTCCGCGACTTTTCCGTGAACTTTCAAGGTCCCTATTGTTTTATTCCTCCTGATTTTTAGAACGCTAATCCGTGGTGGACGCTAACAAGTCAGGAAATTTAGAGGGAAAGTTCGCTCTTTTCGATCGTTAGCCGCGAAATTGCGGGAGAAAATTCGCTCGGGTTGATAAGCGTTTTTACACAAACTAAGCAAAATATGACTACAGTTCGTGATTTGTTGTTCTGTAACAGAACATCTGTAACAAATCATGACATTTCTCGCTGGGATTCCAGTCCCCACGCGAGCGAGTGTGACCTGCATTGTTTACAAAACGTTTAGTGCGTTAAACAGCTGTGTTTATCAAAATATCAGAGTACTGAAGTTAATTTGTGAAAACAAAAGAACCATTTCAGATGCTTACTCGGACAAAAACACGTGTATCGATTTGAATTGCTTGGTTTAGAGAAAGAAAGGGATAATTTTCTACGCAGCTGCACATCTGACGACTTCAAAGATCGAAATTGGGCTTGTTTTGCATCTTCTCATGCATGAAACTAACTTCAAAGTCTTCACTCGTGGTAAGTTTTATTTGTAATTTGCATTCTTTGTGTTCGTGGCTGAACTCCAGCAAAGTAGTGCAGTAGTGCATTGAAAGCTTTTTGTATACTTGGTGTACGTTATATGACTGGTAGATCGAAGAGATCGTGTGGAGAATTGTTGTGCCTGTCTAACGCGAAATTTCGGGCACCAAGTTAGTGAAATGACGCTGTTGTCCGTAAAATTTCGTTTTGTACCGAAAAAAAAGCGTTCTTTGTTCCAGGGAAATTTCGGTTAAAAGCCCTCGAATTGTCACTCGAACTTTCACGCGAACTTTCCTGGAAAGTTCACGTAAACAAAGAACGAAATTTGCGCATTTCGCTTGCGTTACTTTTGCACAATACTGTATCAATTGGACCATGCACAACCATTCGCTACCTATGAACATGAATAAAGTAGTTTTTTAACATTGTACCAAGTCTTTGATCTCTCATAGCAAGATGAGGGAAGTGAACTTTCACTGTGGACTACTTCCCCTAACACTGTTAGTAGTAGTATGTGACAGATGAATAGACCACTTGGTTCTACATGAAGTAGTAGTCACGGAATTACTGAGCAGTGATAATGAGATACAGGCCGGTAGGTATATGGGGGGTTTGGTGCGGTTTAATGAGATACAGGCCGTGTAGGTAGATGTGAGGGAAATTGAGAGGGAGAATAATTTTATACATGTATTGTTTTATTGTTTTAAGAGTTTTATTATTGAATATTACAGGAGTTTAAGAGAGATGTGTGTGTTGTAGTGGAGTCAACGTACCACCCAGCCATCCGGGTGATATCGTGCTTATATAGAGAAAGAACAAAGACTTGGCTGAGAACCAATGAGGGAGTACTGTCAAACCGGTCAGACTGGGTTTGAAACCGGCTGAATTTGTTGATTCAAAATGGCGGACATATCTTGTAGGGATCAGGTCAAACCGGTTTTAAGGAGATAATTTAAACGTCACGGAACGTTTTTGTAAAAGAAATACCAACCAACTTTTTCAAGTGAATAAATAGCAAATTTATTACGTATAGGCAAAGTTTACAAACAAAAGTAATGATTATTATAATATTACAAATGAGGGTAAATGTTCAAAGATGTCAGTTTTCTAAAACGGCAAATTGTCTTTGTAGCTTTGGTCTTGGAATATAATTGTTGAGCATATCCACTTGTGGTGGAGATGATCTTTCAGAAACATCCACTGGTGGCTGGTCAGCCCATTGGAAGAATCTACACATTTCTTTTCTTCTGCAGGTAAAGTAGGGCCGGAATGGATTCTTCTGAGATCTTGAGACTTTTAATGTCGCAACGTCCATATGTCTGCAATAAGGCAACTGTCCACCTTCTTGTACTTTGTACTCAGGTATAACACGATTGAAAAGACACTCTTGATAAGAATGTATACTACCTTCGCGGCAGAAGAAGGGACATAACTTCCAGTCCACACATCGAATGTAAGGTATACCCGAAACGGGTCTGATGACTTCAAGGTCTTTCAGGCAAAGTCCACACTTTGAGTAACTCATCTTGAAACTAACGTGAGACTGCAATCGCAGCACCTTTATACAGTTTTTACTAGTCAATCTTGTTAACGATCATGTCAAACTGGATCTCTATCGGCCAACTTCATCAACTCCGTTAACGATCAAATCTAACCAGTACCAACAGGTTTGACAGAACTGGTTAGGTTGCATAATGATTTTGAGAATTTTTTCATTTTCATCTTCGAGAATAATTTCATTGATCCAGTCTTGATCCTCAGGGGCCATGAAATCCAAGATATCTAACAGATCTTGCCAGAGCCAGTAAGTGATTAGTCGATATTCATTCTGAGTAACCAGCAAGTCATTTCTGCATGTTGTCAACTTTTGATTGTCTTGGAGGGCAGTAGGTTCTTTTCTTTGAATTTCATTACACAACAAGAAGGCCAGACAACTCCAGCAGGCCCACTTTACCGTGTTATCACAGTTGTTGCAGTGGTCGTCCAGGATGTTTGGAACCATCATGTAGAGTATATGATGAAAATAAATACACACTTGGGGTTTTCTTGTTGTACATGTATATATTCCTCGAAGTAGAAACCGGTTTTCCTAGTTTAGTAAGGTTCCCATTGTCTATTGCTTCGTAGCCTTGTCACCAAGGGTGTTCTTGGCTTGTAACGACGTTTTCCAGTTTTACGCTTGGAATCTGGGGGCGTTTCTATCATTATTGCATGTGCTGAGTCCTCAGGCAAAACGGGAGAAGGTGTTTCAATTCTAAGAGGACTTCTTGACTGTTTAGTCGTTACTAGTGTCGTAGGTAATTTTCTCGGTGTAACTCTTTTTGTAGACTTAACGTCAGATGTCGAGGAAAGATTATTAACATTGGGAGTTCTCTCTGTGGGAGGTGCTGGCTCTGAGCTGGGTAATACCACAGCTGGTTTTACGGCTACTTCACGTTTCATTTGTTTTGCTAATCCTTGGTACCTTTGCAGAAGTTGATCCAGCAATAAGACTTTTTGATCTTCTGGGAAGGAGGAGTCCATGATTTGGTTCATGTCTTGATCTAAACGTGTCAAAGTCGTGAGTTGTGCTGGAGCTGTCAAGCGATGTTCTGTTTCAATACTTTGCATTAAATGTTAAATGTTTGAAAACCTTTCCTAATAAATCGATGGCAAGGGGAGCAATTAAAGAGGAGAGAGCTGGTAAAAATCCTCCCTTTTGATTGAGCACTTGCTTTTTCTCCTTGAGACTTGGTTTCTTGCGTGTTAGATAGAGGAGCTTTGACTTGTGTGGCTTCAACCGTTTAAATGATGGAGTAGGTATCAGCATGTTCCCTTTAAGATTTAGAGTGATCTCACCGATAGCTTCCATTTGTCCCTTGTTAGCATGCGCTATCATGTCTTTTCGTTGTTTTCCAGTGCTTTTAAAACAGGTGCAAAAGAAAGGTAAATGCTGATTGACTTTTGAATGTTTGGGAATTTTTAGACGCTTGTTAGTTATCCCTTTTAATCCAGTAGAGGTACCAGAACGCAAGACCATATTACCACCACGTTGATTTTTTCTTGGTCCTTTCGGTGTAGGGTGTGACTTGTGTGAAGTCATGATGTTAAGTAAAATGAACTGGTAGTGGTTCATCTGTTTTATGGGTTTCCTTGTCCACGTACATCACAGGATAAGAATACGATCCAGATAATATATTGGTTAGTAGTCGTTGAATGTTTAGTGTATGAGGATGCAAGTCCATAACGAGGTACCCAAATGGTTTTGACATAGCATCCTGAAAGCTCTCCCATATGTAAGGAACTCTTCCTGCAAATGCTTGCTGCGCCAATGTCTGAAATCCTAGGGTATCGCGTGGGTTGTTAAATGTGAGGACGTAATGTGCATTCAAAGAGATACTTCGAGAAAACTTTCCTGGTGGAAAGAGGTTTTGGGTCAAATAGATGTAAGTCACATCGCAGTGGTGTGACACTTTTGTGAAGAGATCAAGGATACGCTCGTCATCGCTACAGTTCCGCATTAAGTCATCAAGTATTTGTATTCCTGGACGACAATTGGGTGGAAATAGACTGGGAATATCTTCAGGAATACCCTCTACAAATGTCACCCGTAGTGCTATATCCTTAAAGCAGTCTTGCCATTGTCCATAGTAATACACGATTTTACGAATAGGTCGTTCAAATAAAGAATCTGCTTGTTGAAGTAACTGCCTTGTAAACGTTGTCTTTCCACACTGATTTGGGCCAGCTATCATGATACTGCTTGGGCATTTGAATTGACTCATGTTGTCGCAACAGAATGCAGTCTGGTTATGAAAGGTTTTAGAGGCAAACACTTTTTAAATACCTATCAATGACATGCACACACCTTTTGACTTTAATGTTACTTTATTGATTGCTTACGCCAACATTGAAATGATTTACAGGCTTGTTCTTCTCTTTGAAAAGGAGTGCTAACACTGGTAATGGAATAAACATAACTGTATAAATTGCACGACTTGTGCATCGTTCCACTGTGGGTCATATTGCTTAAACTTAGCTTGAATAGTGATGAGATCTACATTTTGTGCTCGATGAAGCAAGTAAAATAAGCAATAGTCTCCACATACATCTGATGTTAGACCTTGTAGTGGTTTGTCATTGAAGTATGTAGATTCTCGAAGTACGTATTCATCCATGTCATAGGTCTCAGGAGGAAATCCGTAGCTATCAAAGAATTCACTTTCGTCAGGCGCAATCCAATGCGTTCCGGGTTGATCGTGAGGGTCCGTATTTGCAATCAGAGCTGAAGGATACTCGTTTACGACTGGCAACTTGTCACTGGGAAATACACCTCTCACGACGGATGCTAGGATAGGATCATGTAATGAAACTTGCCATAATTCTTGAGTCGTATGCACGATTGCTCCGTGACGAGAGTTTCATTCAACTTGATGGTGAACTGCTTGATGAGAGAATGCACGGCATTGTTAATTAAAGTATACTTCTTTCCAGTTGCGATGTCTCCTCCATTTTTTTTAATGATCTTTATCACTAGTCTCATCTCTGTTTTGTTGATGTCGATGTAATCTGATAGAGGCTTGATGACAAATTCAATAGGGTTGGTTCCGCTTTGAACATGCTCATAATCAACCCATTTACTTTTCACAATAGAAACATCGGTGAGAGGTACTTGGAACAACTGTAAGCTTGAGTTTTTACCGGGAACAGAAAGCGGATGTGCTGAAGCCATATTCAGTCAAAAATCGTCGTGAACTTTGCGGTTGATATTCTCCGTTTCTTGGTCTGACGTGAACTGACTGGAACAGCTTTCCGCTTGTGTTTAAGTACTTTTCTCTCACGACCTTGTTGCACAATGTCCTTAAGTGCACCTGTCAGGAAACGTTTACCCGCAGCCTTCGCTCTCAATTTGGCAGCTTTTCTTATAGGTTGACCATTGAGAATGTCTTGAGCAATTTGCATTCCCGTGTCCAATCCGGTATTGAGCATTCTTTTTCCCACTTTCTTGACTGTTGTTTTGAGAAAGGGCGTAGCTGTGCGAAAGAGCGAACGAAACATTCCTCCCAGCCCATTGCCTCCTTGACCGTAAGGATGTGTTCCTCCAAAAATACTAATGTCTCCTTTACCTCGTTGGGAAAATGGTATCACTTGGCGATGGTATCGGTAAAACTGATGATTCATCGGTAGAATCATTTTATAGAATTGCACGACGTCTGAAATGTAATGTTACTCGTACAACACCAGACGCAAATGAAATCAACTGACCAGTGTCACCCCTTATATTGATCTCCAGTGCAGAAAAGATAGAGGTACGGAGACGATGATAGGTAGGTATTTTGATCTCTTCTGCGATCATGTCACCAGGTTGACCTCGTGGTACTATTGTTCTCAGTAAGTTGGCTTGTACGTCCCCCACCACTAAGGACTTGAAGAGATTGGAATAGATGTACATGGACTGGAACGAATGACGACTCAGTATACCCCACACCAATTCATCATTTCGTCTCATAGTGATGGTAGTTGCTTTCAGGGTCACGCTCTGATCATCATTCAACTCTACAGAAGTAGGACCAGTGATCAGATAAAGGGCCGGTACACGATCTTCATGGTTCAGGTACCCTAATGCTCTAGCTAGATTCTTGGGTAATTTTACTTGAAATCCTGGAGGTAGAGCCGCCCTGATAAACGAAAGAAAAAACTCTTTAAACATATGCCAAACTGCTTTAAATACAGCTCAATATCATGCTCACAGTAGAAAACATTGGTGACGTCGGGAAATATTACAACAACCAATTACCGGTAGTGGAATATGAGCTAAGAATTTCACATTAAGTCCTGGTTCTTCCATCAACGTCTCTCGGAACAGACCGTGCTGCACCATTTCGTGTAACAGTTGTAAACGTTTATCACCCACTTGACGTGGCTTTATCAGACTAGTTTGCACTTGCACTACTTTAAGTCTGCAGTGACAGAGCGAAACTCCCGAGGGTATAAGGAAAGTGCCGGAAAAGGTGACCGATGATCGACGAGGCAGTACACACCTTTGGTACTCTGAGCCAGGCATAGTTCTCACAGAGGAATGAATTTTTAACTCATACAGAGCACTGTCATATTTTGTTCTCACTGGTTATCCATCCTAGACCTTGAGCGACTGGTGTTGCGACCATGACCCAAACATTGTGAGTTGTGATAGTAACGTTCCACTCGTCATCCACACTAACTTTAAAGTACCGGGGATTCATACTCCTCAGCATTCCTTCTACAATGTCCAAGGCTGTTTGATATCTTCCTACAGGTAAGGTCACTAGGTATACTTTTTGGGTACCAAATTTTCTGAAGAGAAGATGTGGATAATCACATTCCTGAGGTACTTCAAACCAGGAAAACGGATAAATTACATGATGAAGTCCAACCTCCCAATCTTCTTCATCTTTTACATGGATCTGTTGAGGTAACGCCACACGGTAAAATGATTCATTATTGGTTGGGAACAAATTGCTGTTGGCATTACTTGGTAGTATTGTAAAAGTCATCATCTTGAATCATGGTCGTTGAAGGGAAACCAATTGACTAGCAGGCAACCAGCTATCGTATGATTTTGGCCAGCCTTTCCAATGCACTAGCACTTCTTTCTTTTTTCCTTTTCCTCTGCTTTTCAAAATTTTCTCAATGCGGAACAGATGATTGGATTTCTCGATTACTCTCTGTAACTCGGTTTCATAAAATGTTCCTTGAATCAAGTCACTGTTTGCCTCCTTCAAGCGATACACGAGTAGATTTCGTGGTAGCCTCTGTGCAATTGTGAAGGTTTCTTCGGTCCAAGACGGTAGGTATCCTTTCTCAAAGACTTTCTTGTACTTACTGATCTTGACTTGATCACCCAC
>CM042746.1:26978017-26993560 GCA_022496165.2 Catalaphyllia jardinei | reverse complement strand
CACCCCGAGTTTTGAGCAGATTCTGATCGAACAAACATATTTTCTCGGCAAAAATGGTGCGCCTTACAAGTGAATAAATACGGTACTTGTTCCCTGCTAGCAGAGGTCTCACGACGAGGCAAACTGAAACGAGAGGAGAGAGACCTCTGCCGGCTACCGACAACTTGTTTGACAAAGCCGCCAACCAAATTTCTGGTCGAAACTTCCCGGTTTTCAAAACCGGTTTCATTTAATGTGTAATATGCGTGCCCTGTTAGACTGTACGTTGACAATTATGGAGCCCACGGTAGATTATGGCTTCCATGAAATCCGCGAGTTTCGAAATTTCTCACTTTGATCGAGCCATAAAATTGTCTTTTTCTGCACTTGGCGGTAAACGTACAAAAGAAATAATGTCTCTACAGAGAAAAGTCATACTTGGTTTCCGTTTGAGTGTCTCAGTCCCGACACGCTACAGCAAATCTTTAAAATCTACCAACTGGCAGTACGAGTGGCCGCCGAGTTATCTGTTGTTTACAATTAAAGGACCTCTTCTCTACATAACCAGTGGTCTTAGTTGTCTCTCTTTTGAATGCCCTTATCAAGGACCACTTATCATCTTGTGAGAAACTGGGATCAACGCTACCAAGAATGAAGGCTCCGAGTTGCCGTCCTTTTGTCTACGTTAGCGCAGAAAAATTGACTCCTGCATCAAACTGTCTGGCACCCACCCCAATTTTCAAAACATTTCAGAGCGAGCAAAAGCATAAAAATAAACCACACGCGCTGTAACCACAGACACAAGGTCAGGTTTCAAGACTTTGTTTATTTAAAGTTTAATAAGTGGATGGCCGAAATATTTAAAAATATCAACAAAAAGAACTCAACTTGATACGTATAACTTGTAAGAAAAAAAGAAATTATATTTTTTCTTTGCCGCATGACAAACAGCCAGAAAAAATGATTTAATTTTTGTACTTCAGGGGACAAATCGAAACCGAATACAACAGAATTTCCTTTCTTTTAGTTTTACGGATAACGTTTAAGGGAAAAAAACAGAAAATAAAGGCAAAAAACACGTAAAACCAATTTAAAAAAAACAGATAATTTTTTCACCGCCCAACAAAATGATACAGCGCAGCGAGAGAAAGATGAAAGTTGTGCATCAAAAAGACAACAAAAGCAAGCCAATTATTTTGAGATAAATCATTTTTCAACTGTGTAAATTTAGTGCCAACTTAGTTGTATTCTCTAGAGTTCTGTAGAAGCTGAAAGAGACTCAATAAAATATATTTGAGGGAAGCAAATACACTAAACAAACAAACCATGGGTTTGCCGTAAATTAAATATGCAGAAATCCAGCGTGCAAAAAATACTGTTTACTTTTAAAACCTAAAATTCCCAAATAAAGGCAACCATATGAAACAAACAAGACAGGAAGTTCAATAACACTAAATTCTCATTCAAGATAAAGCAAAAAAAATATCTAAAAGCACAAAAGTGTTCAGAATTTCACAGACCTGCTTTGCTCGATGACCGCATGTTTGAATTAATTATTCATGCAAAAGCGAAAGCATGACAGTTTTTGCCTTCAAGTTTTGCAGTTATTTTATCGGCCGTGGCTTTGCCTATTGTGCTAAAAGCTGAACTCAACTTTAAACTAATACTGTACATTACCATTTTTGTTTTCTAGTCCAGGCGGCTGCTGTAAACCCGCGATCTGTATTCAAAACTCACTTGAAAGCACAACGATCGTCTTGTTTTCGCCAGAAAGGACTGAGGGCTCCATTCACCTTGAACTTTCATTCTGAATCCACCTGAACATTGATTTATGTTTTTGTGGTGACACATTTTTCCCAAATTTGGGAGATTGTGGAGTTCTCGGCATTGCTACAGTTCACACTGCGAAGAATTCTCCACAACACATACTTGCGCCTTCAGCTGAAATTTCGCGCACAAACCGGTTTTTTAGGTTGTGTTGCACGTGACAAAAACTTCACTGGTTGTTAAGGAAATGCGAGCACATGCGTGATAGGAAGCTAGTCCAAAGCCGGCAGAGGTCTCTCTCCTCTCATTTCAGTTTGCCCCGTTGGGAGAGACCTCTGCTAGCAGGGAACATTACTCGATAGAATTTGCATGAAACTGTGGCTTGAGCTTAATTAAAGAGCTTTTGTTGCAAATAAAAATACATACAACACGATAAACTCCTTTGTGATTGTCGTCCTGGCGTAGATGTGTGGTATGCGTGCACAGGGCAAGCAGTTCTCAATAAGCAAGGCTTCATATATTGGTAGAAAAATAATATCGAGCTTGTTTACATATGCTTTGACAGTTGTTGCATGGAAGTAATCAAAACATTGCGAGTCAGTCAGTTTTATGTTAATTTAATGTTATTTTAAACATTTCTCCCCTAGACATGGGTAAGAGCAAGCTGGGCAGAGTTAGGAAGTATTCCAACCGAGTATATCAGCAACCTTCGGAGTCTGCTACTCATGATACTGCTACTGCTACACCAAATGCAGATCTACTTGGTCACTTCCCATATCAATTTGTTTTCTCTTTGTAATGTTGCTACAGCAGTCTAACATCAGCCCTCTACACGTATTTGCAACTATTCTCGCGCTTTTACAATTCTGTCAAATGAAGGTGTGTTCAGAAACCAGTGGAACTTGATCAAACATTCAGAACTTTTTCTTATGCTCTGTACTTTTTCTACACGTGGCATCACACCTGTTCCAGAGAGGAATGTCATTGTCAATACTGATTTAACTTGGAGAGTGATTGCTTGTACATGTAATTCAAGTGTAAATGACTCCGTGTTAAACACTCCAAAACATTTAGTCACTCTTGACAGTTTTCTTCCGTTAGATTTGGTTGATAAATGTAATGTTTGCCCAGGAATTCAAAATGATAATTTGGTTAAGCTTTCAATGACTGGCGGATAAAATGGAGAGTTCAAGGACCAGCATGGCAATACTTACTATGGCCAGACTTTTAAGTGAAACAATAAGAACTGTCAACTGTAGTGGCTTGACACTTCCCAATATCTGTGAACCCAGTAAGTCATATAAGAAAGTCCTGCCTGTTGTGTAAAACAAGTCCTACTAGTCAGCTGTGCATGGAAACATTTATGTGAAAAGGAAAAGGAAGAAAAGCTTAAGAACCGTAGACAGAGAGGGCAAAAATGTTCAAAGAGACAAGGAAGATCAGCCGCCTGGAAGAAAAATTTAAAGAGGTTGGTATGATGTTAGGCATGTGTCAATTTTACCCATTTAGATAACTTGTACCCAGATTTTAGTCTTTGGGAGGGAACAACTGGTACAGATCAATTTGCTTGCATCAAAAATTACTGTGCTAGAAATCTGACAGGTGGCTAAACCAGTTCTAATTGATAATTAGGCTTGATTGCCAGCCAGTGCTCAGGAAAATAAGACACGCTCAGATCGGCCCCAAGAGGGCAGTGAAATAAAATATAATTATTTTATAATTTATGTATTGATCTTTCATTAGGAAATCCACCTAAACAGATTGTGTCACTAATGCATATATTAAAACTAATTGAATATTCACCGATACCCCAAATGATTGGTCGAAAATGAATGTGTTCCTCTCCTGAGACTTGTAATAGCCAGATTACCGCTAAAATTTGATTGGTCTAGCAACCGAAGCTTTCCGTTCTCGAATAACAAAAGATTTCTCTCTCATTGTGTATCTTTTGTTATTTCCTGAGCCTTTCTGTAGTTGCATAACAAAAGGGGACAAAAGCAACTTACAGAAGTATAGTTAACTAATAATTAATTATCAGGAACATTGTCTTTCACAGACTGTTAACATTTTTGCAAAGAAATGTAGCCATGAGCAGTAAAAAGCATTGAAACCATGAAGTTTTAGCCACCCGTTAAACGGGTAAAAAGAGTACCCGGTTTGTTTTTATTGTTTGTTCACTTTGTCGCTTTGAAGGGTTTGAAGCAATTTGAGAGATTTTTTTGTATCATAGATGTAAAACGGCTGCCGTGGAGCACACTATAGATGTCTCAATGTTTATCATAACAAAATTGACAGCCGTATCAACAGGCTGGGAATAAAGTCGATTTTAACATAGAACAATTTCACCGTAAAGCCCATAGACAAAAATGGACAAATGTGACCTCACACGGGAAAACGTACACTAACGGTTTTCCATTAAACGGCTAAAAACAAATTGTATATAAACGGTCAGTAAACGCTTTTCAAAACGTTAAACCGGTTCAAAATGTTAAACGGTTTGACTGGTTCAAAACGTTAAACGGTTAAACGAGTTCAAAACGTTAAACCGTTTCTTTAAACAAGAAGCGACCGACCACAAGGAGACGACACAAGTGTTACATAAACATGTGTTGCACGTGACAAATAGCACTTGCAACACAAGAACCCAGTCAGCTGGGCTAAAGCTTTAGATCAGAAAAACAGTGGATCAGTTGGTAATATTGTTTTCATTTATAAGATCACAGGAGTAAAAGTTTAGTTCGACAGGTGGGCAACATTGGGAACAGAGCGGACCAAAATCCAGGGTCGTGTATGCAAAGTGTCAGACACGCTTCACTGCGTACGACTTGAGACTGCAGGGCAAAGCACTGCCACATGAAATGGTTTCACATTCTTCGATATCTGTCTTTTCCTAACAAAATGCATTTTACATTAAGTTAAACGGAAGAGACCTTTTGGAAGAGAAGTTTCACAGGTATGTTTGTTTTGATGTCAGTTAACCACAAACTCTAGAGCAATGTAATCCTTCTTCGAAGTTTGTTTACAAAAATAAACACATGATAGTGAGACTTAAACTGGCTTGTTTCTTTGTGTTGAATGAATTGCTGCTACCTTTTAGCGGATTCTCGTTGTAATTAAGCGAATATTTGCCTTATTTAACGGATAACTGTTGCCATTAAAACGGATGCAAATTTTCTATAAACAGTTTCCTTTGCCGTTTCAACAGTTTGGTCAAAACATTAAACGGTTTGATCCGAACGTTAACGGCTTGCCTAACGGTTAAAACGGTTTCCACAAAATGTTTAAACGGACAGCAAACGGATAGAAAACAGATGGTAAACGGTTTCATCCGTTAAACAGTAAAGCGTTAGAGTACGTTTTCCCGTGTAAGGTCACAAATATTCTACCTTTAATTGTGGTGCCCCAGTTCCTAATTCAAATCAACGAACGTGGACTCCATTAAACCATGGCAAAAAGTCCCAACAGACAGACAAACCAGCAAACAGTGACCGAATGGCTTGCCTATTGCGAATGCTAGTTTACATGCTCCCTGCGGCTAACAGATTCTGCAATTTGATTGGTTCTTACCGCAGTCCAGATTTTACTATCGCTGCTCGTTGGCAAGGAATCTATTCAAATGGATTTTTATTTCACAAGGAAGTTGGAAAAAACATTCAAATAAAAATATTAATCTTTGAAACATTCAATTTGCAGCAGGGTGTGCATGTATTATATATCGGAGTGTTTGTTATTCACAACCGCCCTAGCTTGGTATGTGACTGTTGACGTGTTATAGTAGACTCTACAAGCTGAGGGAAACTCAGTTTAGTCCAAAATATGCTCAAGTAAAGCTTTTCTAAAATGTAGAAATAGACCTTACTTGTAATGTAATGTCACAAGCAGCATGTGCAGTTTCTACTCAGGTGTACAAAATGCAACATTTAAATGGGTTTTGGAGCGTGACCACGATCACACCAAAAAATGCAGAGCTCACAGAAAGCCGAATAGAATTTGAAATTCTCAGCGCACTACAGTTGTTGTAGAGTTCATACGATGGTTAATTTATATGGCCCTTATACAGCAGTTGTGTTTTCGCGGTGGTTTAAACTATGAGCAATCCCTCCAGTCTCCTTCACTTGGCATGTCACCATATTCGCTTAGTTAAGTTAGTGCGTCGTTTGTGACGCGTAAGATAAATTTCACACGAGCATTATTTCATTGAGGTTTACTCACAATCATATCAACGGACTAAGCGAAAGAGGCAATACTCCTAGTCTGATAGCGATTCTGCACTTTTTGAAGCAAAAGCGATTTGTAGAAAAACAAATTGTCAAGAGAATTAAAACCACAAAGCTGTCAAAATTCACGCAATGTGTGCCCAGGATACGTGGAAGTTAAATTTTATTCTTGATTTTATTACATTTAGGATCAGGAAAGGGAATTTCACTTTCAGTCTATTAAATGCGTTTGTCTATTGAATCAACAGTCAGATGTTGAGTTTGTGCGGCCTGTGGATAAATAACAAACATCACGACATATTTAACACTATTTTGTAACTGTAGAACTGAAAAAAGTGAATCAAGTGTTGGAAAAAAGTACTGTCTGCATGGTCTGCATGATCTGTAGCCATCCACAATCTGCATGGTCTGCGTTTTGGGCGGGTGACCCCTGTGTGTGGAAAATTAAGTTTATAAATTAGAAAAGGGATTAGGTTCGGTCCGTTTAGTGAAAAACTTTGACTTTGGTCTTGAAAACTATATGCACCTCCCAGCCGCAAATAATATATATTATTCCAAGATGCAGAATGTATCATACCGTGGAACAGAAGCACGAATTCTACTTCAAAATAATAAAATTAACATTGACGGTCTTACGCAGTGAATTCACTTTGTCGGTCTCGCCCCAACCGACGTAAAACAAAACTGAACCCTGTGCAATTTCAGAAGTTGATTAATCGAATTAAGTTGCTTTGTTTTCCCTGGATAAACTGAATACACATGCGGTATTAATTCTCCAGTCATTTGAAATTTCCATCAGTTCTCGATTGGCAAGCCCAAAACTTCAATCCACTGTTTTACTCATCACAAAATGGTTTACCAAAAGGGAGAAAAAGTTGAGGCTTTGGATGTAAATGATATATGGTATAGTACAGAAGTTTTAGAATTTACAGACCAAGAAACGCTCGTAAAGTACATGTACATAGGATGTTCGGCAAAGTGGAATCGCTGGGTTTCCAAAATCCAAATCAGAGCAATTACATCTGAGCTGCCAAGGAAGAGAAGAGCATTTTTCTCTCGACAGGTTTGTATTTTCTCTTAACCATGTTAGTCGATACCATGATTAGAGCTGGCGCATGGTACCTGGAAAACCGCAAGGTCTCGGAATCTCGATTTTTTTTTCTGGCAAAGGGTTTTGATCAAAACCATGATAAATTGTTTATTTTATTAAAAATGTACAATAGCAGTCTTTCGAATATGTAGCGACAAATCAGGTTTTTAAAGCATCATGGTGCAACATTTTGGAACTCTTAACTTATCGATCTTATATTTATTGTGTGGTTCCAGAAAATATCCATACCCCCCACGGAAGACTTTTTGATTTGCACCCCCCCTCCCCCCAGGATTTTCCCTTCCAGGGGGGTCTTTGATGACCCCCTCCCCTCTGGAATTTCCAGAAGTTTTGTACTTATAAAAAAGAAAGTAAATACCAACTTAGTTACATAAATACGATAGAATTTTATTACAACAGTGTAAACATTAAGGTTAACTTTAACAAAAATATAACGCTTTGTTGAGTTTATTATCCAGCTAAAGTTTTAGCTTCTTCGCCATCAACTTTGCAAATTATGTTTGTGTTGTTTTTATGTAAGATTATAAGCTTAAACATTTGGGTAGCACGTCGACTGTTTCGCGTTTTTGTGCAAACTCTGATGAGAACGTTTCACTCGATTAAACAACTTCGCAAACAATAGTAAATAAAACAGAAACTTACAATGTTCCTTTGTCTATACATTTTGTCAGTTTCTTCGGGTTGATTCGTATTTGTGACCTTCCATAGGAAAACACGTCTTATTGAACATTTCAATTTGGGCCAAACGGCGTTTCAAACGCCCTGAAACAGCGTTTGCAAGCCGTTTGCAAAGGGTTTTCAAAGCGTTTGCAAAGGGTTTGGAAAAAGTTTGAAACGCTTTTAAAAGGGTTTGCAAAGCGTTTGAAAGCGTTTGGAAGGAGTTTGTCAAACGTTTGAAAGCGTTTTAAAGGAGTTTCTAAAGCGTTTGAAAGGAGTTTGTAAACCTTCTGAAAGGAGTTTGTAAAACGTTTGAAAAGAGTTTGCCTAGGGTTTGCAGAGCGTTTGCATGGTCAGCATGCGAAGGGTTTGCAAAGAGTTTGAAATCGTTTGCTAAGGGTTTGTATGCTAACAAAAGCCATCTTACATGTAGTTATAATTTTCATAAAAACTCTTCAGAGCGTTTTTATTCGGCTTCGGTGGTTTTGACAATCGGTCGTTTGCTTCTAATAGTGATCCCGTACAAAACTTCTGAGCGAGACACGGGCGAGATTTTGGAGCAACTTCAGAATGCCCCGCAACTCACGCCCTCCTTAATTCTACTGCTACGGTGGTCCGCGGTCCGCAGTCGGCTAGCAAGGTTATATGTATGTACTAAGTGTTAAACTCCAGTGCTACCGCGGTCCACAGTCCCGTAGTCGATGTATTAAACTAAGTGTTAAACTAAAGTGCTACTGCGGCTCGCAGTCCCGTAGTCGATAAATATATATTTAACTATGAGTTGAACTTAAGTGCTACAGCCGAGATTCTGGCCCTTTAAAAATGTCTCGCTGGTGACAGAACGTGGCGGTAATCAGGCAGACAGGAGCGATAAAAATTGAACATATTCATACGACAATCGAACAACTTGCATTCCGTTTGTGACATTCTGAAAGCTCATCCGCAGTCACGCTGTTGCTCCACGCTGATTGGATTATGCTAAAAATGCATCCAATCAGCGTGGAGCAAACAGCGTGACTGTTGCTCCTTGGCAGGTCGCTTCGAAAGCTTCATTTCTCGAAAATTTTATTTAGCACTTCGATTTTAAATGGGTCTTCGGTTTAATACCATGAGAAGAAGCATCAACCTTTTAGTTAATCTGGTGTTCGATTTGGAAGCCGGGCGATTCAAATTTCTGGGTGAAAATCTGCTTGGAATGGTCGAAAATGAGCTTTCCATCCTTGACTCCATGTTATAACGTGTAATCTGTAAAAAAACGTATTTGTTTTTGCATGCAGTTGGCAGGGAGCGCTATTCAAATCTCTGTGAACATTATAGGGCCTTTGGTCTTACTTTACGTGTTCATGGAAACAAAGGTAGGCTGCCTAAAAAGACCTCCTCTTTTGAGGCTACTAAGCAAGTTTCGACGTTCATCAGCAACTATGCTGAAGAACATGCGCTTGTTTTGCCTGGCCGTGTTCCTGGCTTTAAGCGAACTGATGTGCGACTTTTGCCTTCTCACATGTCAAAAGCTTCTGTTTGGCGTGTTTATTCGACTTCACTGGAGGCCCAAAGTCAAACACCTATTGGGTACTCAAAGTTCGTTGAACTTTGGAATCAGCTCACTCCACATGTAGTTATTATGCGGCCAATGAGTGATTTATGTTTTACTTGTCAACATAATAACACTCAAATTGTCCGATCAGCAAATCTTCCTGAGCGCGAGAAATCAGCAGTCGTACGCGCTCAGGAAGAACATTTGTTTAGGTCAAGTAGTGAGCGAAGCTTCTACAGATCTACTGTAAAAGCCGTAGAGCCTACCGCACACCAGGTTCTTACTGCAAACAAAGGGATCGTTCCAAAGAACAACTCTCCTTGTTCTTTGCAGGGCAAGATGCATTATTCTTACGATTATGCACAACAAGTCCACTATCCAAGTAATCCCTTGCAGCCGGGACCGATTTATTTCAAAACACCACGGAAATGTGCTATTTTTGGTGTCTGCTGCGAAGCGATTCCTCGTCAAGTAAATTTTTTAGTTGATGAGTCAGTTCTCACAGGTAAGGGAGCCAACAGTACCATCAGCTTGGTTCATTACTATTTTGGGAAATTTGGGCTTGGCGAAACAGATGCCTACATTCACGCGGACAACTGTTCTGGTCAAAATAAAAACAATTATTTTCTTTGGTACTATGCCTGGAGAATAATTGTTGGTTTTCACTGGAACATTCTGTATTCATTTCTGGTTGCTGGCCACACTAAGTTCTCTCCAGACTGGTGTTTTGGTTTGGCTAAGCAGGCGGTCCGAAAAACTTTTATTTCGGATCTATTCGAGTTGGCCCGTACGATCGACAACTCGACTGTCACAGGCGTGAATGTTACACAACTCTGTGGACTTCATGATGGTTCAGTTATAGTTCCTACTTATGATTGGGTAAGTTTTTTTGATCCCTTCTTCAAGAAATTGCCAGGAGTAAAGGGCTATCATCATTTTCGCTTCAGTAAAGACACGCCAGGGCGGGTTTACTGTAAGCGTTACGCTGACTCTGAAGAAGTAGAGTTTGACTTACTAAAAGACCAAACAAAACTTCCACCTTATACGCTTCCTCCTGTCATAAAACCATTAGGCATGGATTTAGAAAGGAAGAATTATCTGTATAAGGAAATAAGACAATTTTGTAAACCGGATTCTGCGAATCTAGTCGCACCAAAACCTTGATGCGTTGGAAAGAATTCAAATCAATGAACGCTGTGGTTATATGCCCGGCAGCCGGGAAAGGTCTTGAATAATCTAAATGCCCGGCAGTCACTCAGAAACTTTTATAATCTTGGTTTTTAGGTACAGATTATCTAAAAATGGCTTTGCAGGCCAGAAAAGTTTCGGGGGCTTTCGAGAAACTCTAACATACAACCGCAAGGGGACTGGGATGGAAATGAACAATTCGCTAGCGTGCACGTGTTTGAAACCCTTGTGAATTGTTTGCATCTGTTTACTTAAGCGGCGCAATAACACAGAACGGGCGATGTTTTCGTTTTGTTTGTGGAACGAGTTCATTGTCTCAATAATGCCGTTAAGAGTATTCTAATTCGCTGCGACTGAGCTTGAGCTGAACTCGAGTACGTGAAGCTCCTTGAAAACCTTGCACAAATTTTAGGTGAGTAAGATTTAAGTCGTAGATAAAATGTTATCCCCTTAATCTATGATCGATGACTGCAAACCGGCACATATTTAAGGCATTGAAAACTAATCATAGCTAAGCGTGTTTTATTCCTTGCGGACTGATTCCGCCGGCTTTCATGAGAAACGTTTGCAAAGGGTTTGCGAAGCATTTGCAAAGTGTTTGCGAAACGTTTGCAAAGGGTTTGTTAAGCGTTTGAAAGGGTTTGAGAAGCGTTTGACACGCTTTGCAAACCGTTTGATAAGCGTTTGCGAAGGGTTTGAAAAGTGTTTGAAATGCTTTCCAAGCGTTTGTAAGGAGTTTGCGAAGGGTTTGCAAAGCGTTTGTAAAGGGTTTGCGAAGCGTTTGAAACGCTGTGAAACCCTGTTTGTGAGGCGTTTCAAATGCCCCAAAAACGCTGTTTTCGATAAGACGTGTTTTCCTATGGAAGGTCACACATGTTATACACCAACGTCGTCACGATGTACTAGCCAGGTAGCCAGGCCTTCTGTTGTTGCACGCAAGCATTGAGATGGTGGGAACTTGTGTATCATCGCATTTTCTATGAGTTACTAACCAATAAAACATCAATCCTATCAAAAATGTGTTTACTGCACGTGAAGGTAGCGAAAAGCGATACTCAATTGAACGGAAGTGTTGGTCGGATGAAAACGAGACAAAGCGGGAAGTCTGGGGACGAGACTCCAGTTGAGACCGCCATTTTAAATGTTTTGAAGAGCTTCGGTAGATTGCAGCGCTAGCTAACTCAAACAAAAAAGGAAACATTGAAGCTAATAATGTGAACTTTATCAATGGCCAGGAGTACTGACTTTTGTTTCAAAACAACGTACGTAAGTATGTTTTTGTGCTTCAGATCGATCGTATGTTGCTTTCAATGTTTTGTACATGGTTCGTGACCCTTTGGAAAAGTAGTTCGCCATGGAACCCCCCTACCCCTCGGAAATTACTGCCCTTTAACCCCCCCTCCCCCTCGGAATTTCCAATGATCTTCCGTGGGGGGGTATGGATATTTTCTGGAACCACACATTTATCTTAGAATATCATGTAGCTCATGCACCATGTCTCGCTGCAAACAGTTTTCAAAACTGGCTCGGATTTTCGCAAAATGAAGTCTCGGGCTTGAGTTCTGTTAAAATTTCAAGTCTCGGGCTTGGATCTTCAACAAGGGTCTCAGCATCACGGCAAGTCTCGGATTTTACCATTTGCCACCCCTGTGATTCTCACTTACATATCTTTCATTCACATCACGTTTGTTATTTGTTTAAGCTGCGTGGCCTTTTTGTGCAATGACTGTCAACTGCATTTCTTACATAATGTCATCTACTTTTGATTCTTTCACAGAATCCTAACCCTTCAAAAACCATTTCCGGTGACCAAATTTACTACCAAGATGAAAATGGATGTTTCCTTGAGGCCCAAGTGATAGAATCAGACCCAATAAGAATGGAAATGCGCCTGTATGACGGCAAAGAATATTTTACACGAAGTGTGGGCGACCTCCTAACAAATGTGATGCCTGAGCCACCTGCGAAGAAAAGAAACACAAGAGGCCGGAATCAGCAGCCCTCAAGCACCACATGTGAAACCCACATTGATCAACAGGTAGATGATGGTGGAAGCAAACCGTACAGGTGTGCCGTAACTCCAGAGGGTGTTATGATTTTGTGTGGTGAATTTTATTCCATCCGTGAGTTTAGTGACAGTGTTTTTCTACTTTCCAAAATTGTTGAGATTAAGACCAATTTTATTTGCACAATGGTTTTGTGTTAAGCAAATGGAAAAGGGCTACTCTGCCAGACAGAAGGATTGGAGCTGAATGTAGATTGTAGTCATGTCATGAAATGTAGCAACTCATTAATAAGCTCTAAAACACTTTGCAAACAATAAATTGTTAAGCGAAAAGAAATTTGGCATGCAACATTCATTGCAGTAAAAGATTGCTTAGAGGCACCTCCTCCCGTAAGCTGTTATTCCAAAAATACCAGGCGTTTTCAATTAGCTACAAAAATAAGGGAAGAACTGGGTAAGTCAATCAGCAGCAAAGGGTTTAAAGTTAATCTAAAATTAGGCTTAATTGACTTAGTACATGATCCTGGTCTTCTTGGCCAACTTTAAGCAAGGTGTGCATAAAAGGCAATTTGATTTAATTTCCACAGGGTTTGGTGAACTGTATTTATTGCTGGGAAAGGGATGGGACTACAAATTTCATTCAAGTCGGGACCCATCACATTT
Organism: Catalaphyllia jardinei; assembly: GCA_022496165.2. Classification (NCBI taxonomy): domain Eukaryota; kingdom Metazoa; phylum Cnidaria; class Anthozoa; order Scleractinia; family Caryophylliidae; genus Catalaphyllia; species Catalaphyllia jardinei. The sequence continues at coordinate 26,980,439 of CM042746.1, read as the reverse complement.
TTATTTTGTTGTAAACTTAAGTTTTCCAGTCTATAAAAATCTGCGGCAACACTTCAAGTTTCAATAAAGTATAGTTTTGCACCATTTACCTGGTGTCAAAATTATAGGACTCGATGTAGAGAATATGTAGTTAAGAAAAGGAGTGAAGGGGAATGTTCGTAGGATTGTTAGCTTTTGATAAGCTAAAAAACGTTTGTAAAAATCTTTTTTTTTTCAGGTATTGTCATAAGAGAAATACATTTTATAATTTAGCTGTATTGTAGAACATTCCCCTGACCCTTTCTTTCACGTGATAAGTGACACTACGTTGAATTATTGCTGTCCACTTATCAAAATCCTATCAAAAGGTATTGTAATGTATTGTAATTGGTCTTACTCTGTATGTGGAAACAATAGATGACAGAGTAGTAAAACTTTGACGCAAGTTCCTAATTGAGATATCCGTATTCGACAAGCAATTAAATGCATGACCAAAAAAAATTTTTCTTAGAGTTTCTTAATTTTTCCTCTGCTAAAATATCATTGATTTATTTAGGATCCGCTAATTAGTCTGTGTATAGTGAGTGTTTAAAAATAACTTCATTTACCGCCTTTGTTTCTGTTTTTTGGGGGCCAGGAGAGACAAATAGTTTGCGATTTTCATTATCCTTCATCCGATTCTTTTTAAACCTTTACAATCACTTTTTTTGCAATAATAGTGGCACTGTATCTGAGAAACCTGCGCCAGTTTTAATAAGATAGAGTTAAATATGAAAAAACACAACTAAAATTAAAATAGATTTTAATGTTGGTCATTGCTTTTGCAGACTGAGTGGCTCCTAAGAGAGCCGTTGTTTTTCAGTGGGTTTTCAAAGACGCTTCTCCTGCACATTCAATCTTTCATTTGTATTTGTCCCCAACTTAACCGATTGAAAGCCAGCTTGTCAGTTTGAAGGGGCTGAAGTGACTCCATCTCTCGTTTTCCCTTTTCAACTTCCTCTTTATACTTTATATCTGCTTTTTCTTTCATCAGCCATTTGGTAGGCGAGCCACATTCTTGCCACAAGTTCTTAAGCACACTTGAGCAAGTAGCTGCGTCAAGTCCGGGGTTTTCCTTCATGACCACTGCTTCTTTTGAGTAAAACTTAACTTTAGCTGTTACTAATGGCTAGTATTAACCAACATTTGAGTTAGGGTTCCCTGATAACTTTGAAGATTTAGAAAACATGTCTGAAATGGTTGCAGAAACATCGGAAGCGTTAAAAGTTCAAAGCGAAAATGCTACTGGTGAAAACAACACGTGCACATGAACGTGCACGTGTAGCAAAAAGTGCTGCCAGTGAAAACAACACATGTACATTCAGAATTTGCAATTTGATCAGTGCAGAAAGAGTGACTTTTCAGCATGAAACATGTCTTGCTATGTTATAAAAGCAATGGACAATGCCTAGTGAGCATCCATCCAATTCAGGATGCCCTTGGCTAGTTGGGAGAGCACTTTGGTAGCTAAAGATGCTCTCAGCTGCACTTTGAGCATCTCTTACGCTACCTTCGTGCTCTCCCAACTAACCGTGTGCATCCTGAATTGGATGGACGCACACTAGACATTGTCCATTCGTTATCTGAACTGGTGATAAGTAGTTGCACCAAAAGGGAGTTACTGCAGTAGTGCACTCCTCATTTGTGGCCTATGATGTGTGGTTCTAGGAAACATCCATACCAACCCCAAAGAAAGTCATTGAGTCATTCTGAGGTTGAGGGGGCTCTCAACAGCAAACATTTATAAGGGTGGGTGTGAACTAAACTGGAAATTCCAGGGGGGTAGGAAGGTTAAAATATATTCTGGAATCACACAATGATAAGCACCATAATTACTGTATGGACTGAATATATACAAGAGATCCCTACTAGATTTGGATGCTGGCTGGGTTTACTCTTGGGGAAGATATTTTAACCACACTGCCTCTGTGTGCTCAGGAGAACCTGACAGAATGATGATTGATGAGTCCTTTTAACACCAAATGGCTGGTGCATAAGTCATTAACAAGTTTTTCTTCTTTGCAAACTGTCTGAATCTTGGGTTGGCATCTTTTCGTTTTTCGCTCACAGAGTGATAATTTAGAAGGTGCCAAGGTGGAGGGGCTACTGAAGATTTTAAGTGACAGCTTAGTGGTGCAACTAATCTAGAAATCACCTGAACCAAATGTTCAAAACTATAAATCCATGCAGGTTCTTGTACATGTCAAATATTCACAGAAACAAGGAGCAGTTCTTATTTTCTTTTATCATACTGTCTGTGTTGAACCACAAATCCATTAGTCTTTTCCAGAAATGATTTTTTTTCTAAACGACCTACTACTACAGTTTAAGAAACAGTTACTGTACCACCAATCATATTTCATTTTGCCAGAGAATGCTAAAAAACAAAGTATTGAAAAATTAT